>JAJHSJ010000002.1:88744189-89314802 GCA_021015155.1 Magnolia officinalis
AGTTCGGCCACCGATTATAAACCATTACCGATTGCCTGGACTACATCGTAGCCCTAATCAAACCAAACAATAGCATTCACGTGTGATTAGGGGTGCACATTTAACCGGTAGAATTGTGGAACTGGACCGAAACCGACCAAACGGTCCGGTTCTAGAGTGCATCGGTTCCGGTTCCGGTTCCAAAAATCAAAGAACCGGTGACATCGGTTCGGTTCTTGGTTTGGGGGTATGTAGAATCGAACCGTGAACCGATCCGTAGAACCAAACTGTGGATCTGATCCGTAGAACCGAACCTCAAACTGAACAGATGTATTTTTGCACACCTTATAATTATTTTCTCTAGAACGATTATTTTCGTAAATGTATTTTTGCTCACCTTATACAATATCTAAACCATTCATCAAATGAACCACAACCGTGGAACCGTGGTGAGGCCCACCTGATCAGTTTTGGATCAATATCATGTGGCCTGACATTAGGTGGTGCACCTGACGGACCTACAGACAGTCATCCAACCATGTCAACAAATACTCAGATCTGTCATCACAAGATCAGTATGATTTTTGTGGTATACCCCATCTGTAATGGTCCAAGATTCCAATGATCTGTTTTCAACATGCATGCATGCATGCCATAGACTCACATATGGTGATGGAAGGTAAAAGAATGGTGGTCCACCAGGCACTAAATCAGCCAAATCTAACGGCCTATTTTTTCTCTGTCTCAAGGCTTTGTGTTGACTTTGCCAAGCCTCAAGATCCGTCATGTCCACACCATCCACTAAGGTGCAAATGGTCTAATGATTAGAACTGTCCGATATTCTAATTACTACCATATAAAGGCAACTATCTGGATGGACATGGGCTTGCAATTGGGCTGCATTATAAAAAGCCTAGAACCGTGGAACCGATCCAGTTTTAATGGTTTGGTTTCAGTTCGGTTCTAGGGTGCCAACGATCCGGTTCAGGTTCCGAATTTCGTAGAACCGTTAGGAACGGTTCGGTTCCGGTTCACTCCAGGACCGGACCAAACCGAACCGTGTGCACCCCTACATGTGATAGTTAAGGACAGCATGTGACAACCAATCTAGATATAGATCTCATTTAGGCATCTCAACAAACAAGTAGTACACATGTTAGCATACATAAGCATTTTATCCGCAATCACGTAGTAGTAAGATAAGTTACATAAAGGAAACTATAACTATAGATGAGTAAATTGAGAATCATATCTCAACACCCTAATTAAATGCATTTCAACAAGCATTTTCTCATTTAGACATTTTATCAAACACTTAGACTACACATACAAACATACATATAATATATTAGTTATAACATATATTATAACAAATCCTTTCACAAGGGAGTTGCCACACGTACAATAATCATGTATTCTCAAGCATAAATCATGACAAACACAAATCATAATTCCATATTCATTCAAACATTTCAACAAACACATGGATTGCATCATATTCAACATAGTACATATATATATGTAATACATGAAAAACATCGTATCTAGGCACCTACGATAGCAATCAAGTCAGTCATAAATCATTAGCTGACATTGAAAGCCTTGAAAACCATAACCTAAACGTTTATAGTCTGCACCTTTCACCGGTAGACTCGTATTGAACTCAGTTTGTACACTAGTCTTTGTCTACGGCACAACGACTACTTGAATCACGGAATATGTTAGCTATTTCGCCGATCTTCCTATTTGGATATCTAAAACAGATTAGAGTTTGGGTTTCTTACCCAAGAATGAAATTGGAATCGCCGGAATAGTGATACGGGAAGGATGATTCGGCACGTGGAGTGGCAGGGATGAATCCCTACACCAATCCCTCGCTCTCTCTCACTTCTCCTCACCTTTTTCCTTCTCTTTTCTCTCTTCTCTCTTAGGGTTTAGAAATTCGTATGGAATGAGAGAGGGGTGGGTTTAGGTCCTTACATAGGCCCAGAACTGGTGTAAATGGCCCCAGGGCCATGGTATACTTAGGTTATACCTAAAAGTCGGCTGTTCCGGGCCAACGGAGCTCATTCGGAGGCTCCTTTTCTGCATACGGTCGGAGGAAAGTCCCCTGACATTGGATCTAGGTCAGGTTAAGTTCTTGGTCTGATCGGTTTTGTAGATCGACCGTGGTAGACTAGTTTCAGTTCAACGGTCATCGTCACTCGATCAGGGCCACAAGTACACTGACCTGTGCAGGGAAATTTCCCTGATTTGAGGGTGTATTTGGGTCAAATTCTGATGGTCATGAACCTTAAATTTGGCCCGCAAGCGAACGACCCAAGTCACTTATATTCGAGTTCGTTTTATAAAGATATTCGTGTTTCTCACACACTTCGCTCCGGGTCCAAGTTGTGCGTTTCTGGATACTATCTGGACTTGATTTCTGAGATGGTTGTTAAGTCTAGTAAGGCGGTCATAACCATATAGTTCCGCGGTTATCGGACTTTCAACGCGCGGTCCAGGTCTGATACAAAGTTTCATGATGTTTTTGAGAGCAACTGGGTTTTGAGATTGATCCTACATTTTTAGGTAATGTAGTGTTAGCGGTTCTACTCATTTTGGGTCTTACAGATCGTATAAAAAGCGGTTCAAGCTAATCTACTGATTAATTCAGTTTAGTACTTAATTAATTTATGTCAAATTTCTAAAGGATTCAGTCCTTAGTGATTTCTGCCTAAGGTGGTACTCGGGTCTTTGTACGGATTTTTTCGAGACATTACAATCTACCCCCCTTGAAGAAAAATTTCGTCCTCAAAATTAGTACCTTTTCGTACTCCTCGAGAATCTGAGGGTAGCTCTTGCGAACCTCGGCTTCTGTTTCCTAAGTAACCTCTTCCTCAGTATGAAGTGTCCATAGTACCTTCACCAACGGGATAACCTTTCTGCGCAGCACCTGCTCCTTCCTATATATCTAGGATACGCGTTGGACGCAGTACATAGATAGCATCTTCACTCAACTGTACCTACTCCCATCTGATAATGTGAGAAGGGTCAGGAACATATTTCTTCAGCATCGATAAATGAAATATGTTGTGCACGCCTGCGAGTGGTGTGGACAAAGTAAGGCGGTACGCTACCACACCCACTCGATCTAGTATCTGGAATGGGCCAATGAATCTCAGTGTGAGCTTCCCTTTATTTCCAAACTGGAGGACTCTCCCTTCATTGAGGAAACTTTCAGGAACACATGGTCCCCAACCTCAAACTCTAGTGGTCACCGCCTCGTATCGGCGTAACTCTTCTGTCTGTTTTATGCCGCAAGAAGTCAACGCCTGATAATGTCGATCTTCTCTGAGGTTGCCTGCACTAACTCGGGGCCAATCAAACTCTTCTCGCTAACCTCTGCTCAGTAATGCGGTGCTCTACAGGGGCGCCCATACAGCGCTTCGTAGGGGGTCATGCCAATACTCACCTAAAAGCTATGTTATAGGCGAACTTGGTATAAGGAAGATAATCATCCCAACTGTCCTTGAAATCAAACACACAATCTCGCAACATGTCCTCTAACACCTGATTTACCCGTTCCGTCTGCCCATCCGTCTGTGGGTGGAACGCGGTACTGAACTTTATTTTCACACCCATTGCTTCCTAAATACGAGTCCAGAAGATAGATGTGAATCGCGTGTCTCGGTCCGACACGATCTCCATAAGAACTCCATGCAGACGTACTATCTCTTTGATGTACAGCCTAGCCAAATCATCTACAGAGTTCGAGACTCTAATAGGGAGAAAATGAGCCAATTTTGTCAACCGGTCCACAATCACCCAAATGGAGTCATGTCCCTTCCTCGTCTTCGGTAACCCTAAAATGAAATTTATAGAGATGAAATCTTACTTCCATTCTGCTATGGGCATGGGCTGAAGCAGTTTGAGAGGTCGGTGGTGTTCAGCCTTGGCCTGCTGGCACGTGAGGCAATGAGACACATAATCTGCTATGTGGGCATTCATGTTGTCCCACCAGTATGACCTTTTCATGTCCCGATACATCTTCGTATTATCAGGATACATCTCCATCTTCGAATAATGAGCAGCTTCGAGTACTTCCTTTCTCAAGTCATGAAGATTTGGGACGTATAGTCCACGATAACGTAAACCCCCATCCGTACCAACTCTCCATTCAGAGTCTACATCACCACAAACTCGCTCTCTCAACTCTGCCAACCCTTCATCTTCCTTCTGAGCCACAATGATTCAGTCATCGATAAGTGGCTGAACACGAACATGTGCGATGCTCTTGAATGGCTCCTCTACCATAAGTTTCTGCTCAAAGTCTCACACAAACTCTACCATATCCCACTTTGCTATTATCAGCGGAGCCGCAAATGCTATCGTCTTCTTGCTGCTCAACGCGTCTGTCATAAGGTTGGCCTTGCCAGGATGGTAGGAGACCTCGAACTTGAAGTCCTTCAAGGTCTCCATCCATCATCGCTGCCTTATATTCAGGCCTCTCTGTGTGAATATGTATCTAAGGCTCTTGTGGTCGCAAAAGAGCTCGAACTCCTCTCCGTAGAGGTAATGTCTCCAGAGCTTTAGTGTAAAGATGACGACTGCCAACTCCAAGTCGTGCGTAGGGTAGTTCTCCTCGTGTTTCCTCAACTGTCGCGATGCATAGGCAATAACCCTGTCCTTCTGCATCAAAACACAACCCAAACCCACACGAGAGGCGTCAATATATATCGTGTATTTGACCCCTTGCTCTGACAATACTAGCACAGGGGCGGATGTCAGCTTATCCTTTAGCTCCTGAAAAGCTACTTCTACCTTCTCATTCTAGAAAAACTTAAGGTCCTTCTGAGTTAGCTGAGACAACGGTCTAGTTATCTTGGAAAAGTTTTTAAGAAAACTCCTTACTTCAGTAACCGAACCGGGCTACTCTCCATCCTGAACTGCGGTCACCTTAGAAAGGTCCACAACTATGCTTTCCTTGACACCACATGTCTCAGGAACTTCACTTCTTCCTTCCAAAGTCGCACTTCTTATATTATGCAAATAACTAGTTCTTCCTGAGGGTATCAAAGATTACTCGCAGGTGTTCCTCGTGCTCCTTCCAACTCTCGAAATATATCAGGATGTTATCTATAAATACGATGGCGACTCGGAACAGATACGGCCGAAACATCCGGTTCATCAGGTCCATGAACACAGCCGGTACATTTGTGAGTCCAAATGACATCATAAGGAACTCATAGTGCTCAAAATTGGTCCTAAAAGCTGTCTTCTGCATGTCCTCATTCTTGACGCGCAACTGGTGATACCCTGACTGTAAGTCAATCTTCGAGAAATACCACGCCCCTTTCAGCTGATCGAATAGATCATCGATCCTGGGCAAAGGATACTTGTTCTTCACCGTCGCTTGGTTCAACCTGCGATAATCAATACACAATCATAGTGATCCATCTTTCTTCTTCACAAACAACAAGGGTGCTCCCAATGGAGATACACTCGGTCGTATAAAGCCCACCTCCAACAGATCATCGATCTGTCTCCTCAATTCCTCCATCTCACATGGAGGCATGCGATAAGTCGGTAGTGAAATGGGGGTCGCACCAGGTACTAGATCAATGGTAAAATCGATCTTGTGCTGAGGAGGTAGCCCATGTATTGTCTTGAACACATATGTGAAATCCCGAACTACAAGCATATTCCCAAGTATCGGACCATCAATAGTCTCTAGCAAGGTGGCATAACAACTAAAGCGACATGGCCAACTGACCTGAACTGGAAAAGTAAAGGTCGTGTCTTCAGGTGCATGGGCTGTCACCACTCTGGTATCGCAATTGATCTTAGCCTTTATCTCGGTGAGCCAATCCATACCGAGGATAACATCATAAAGATGTAATGGGGCAACGATCGGGTCAATAAGCACCGTTCTGCTCCCTAAGTCTATCGAACAATCCTTACAAAGTTTAATAACGTTTGAAAAGGTCCCTGTGGTGGTAAGGATCCTCACCCCCTTCGTAGGAGCTGTATCCAACAACAGTCGTTTGATTGCTGCACATGATACGTACGAGATAGTGGATCCGGTGTCCACAAATAAGAAGACTGGAGTACCTTGGTATGCGCTGTAACTTCAAAGGCTAGTGGTGCTGCAGTCGTTGTCTCGGATGCCTCAGGTGCAAGTGAGTGCACCCGAGCCTGTTGAGAGCTGTTCGTTTGCGGTACCATAGGCCGTTGAGGTGGCATAAAATGAGGAACAGGTGGTCGAAAAGATGGATGGGCTGGTGCTGACCGTAGAGGTGGGGCTTCAATAGCTTGAGGAAGCTGGCGGTTGATCCTCTGAGGCGGCGAGAAGCCGTTGTCCCTCATCCTGGTGAAACAATACGTATCTGAGTGGCCCGACCTCTTATAGTAGGTGTACCATAAGTCCGGTCTCCTCGGTTGTGTCGGTGGAGCCGTAAGCCAAGGTGGCGAATCTGCACGTGGCCTCTTGCCGAGAAATGGTCTACCCAGTAGATCTAGTAGAGGCCTAGGGACCATAGGTATACCCGTACGGTATAATCTATCCCCATCCTGCTCCGATCGTAGAGAGATGCTCACTAGCTCAGCATAGTGGAGTATGCTAGTGCAACACATCTTTGACCGTATCTTGGGTCGTAGGCCCTCAAAAAATCACCGCATTCGCATCGGCTCATCAGCTAATATCAACGGAGCGTACCTAGCTAGCTCCGTGAATCTGTTCTCGTACTAATATCATCGGCTCAGTCATCTCTCCCTGTCAGAGGCGAAGGAACTCTCCCTCCTCATGGCCGTACGTGAGGGGGAAATACTTATCGTGGAAGCGTGTCTCAAAGGCCGCCCACGTCCACACGTAACCAACAACAATGGTCCGTAGAACGCTATCCCACCAAAGGCTAGCCTCTTTCTCAAACATGTAGGTGACCAACTCTACTTGTTCTACCTCAGTGCAGTGCAGCAGCTTTTGCATCTTAGAGATGCGGTCAATGATGATTGATTATTTTGGTGGGGTGATCGAGCGAGGGTTCTGTAACGCCCCAATTTTCAGAACCCGAGTACAAGACTCATTCCCAAAAACCCGAGTGTTAATAAATCAAGTAACTGACAAAGTACCAAAATCAGAGTGCGATAGCAAAATCGAGCGAGGGTAATATCATATAATCCAAACATCTGACCCACTTAGTTGGCGGCCTTAAATACAAAACACATAAGTTCCAACTGTGTCAAAATAACTAGAGGAAAGAAATGCTGTAACTATTGATTTAATCCAAAGTAACCTGCCGCTTCCTGATGCGGCTCTTCCTCATAGTATCCCTCCTTTGCTCTTGCTGCCACATCCTCAGGACTTGCATTGCAATCACCTCCGTCTACACCTGCATACTCTATACAGTTGAATATTCGATGAATGAGTGGCCAACTCAATGTGAATTCCCCTCAAGATTATACACCGCTGCTTTAACAAGCATAGTTTAAAGAAGACAACAAAACATTCAAAACAAATAGGATGCAATCTTATTTAGAATGCATGGATACATGAGTGTACATCGACCTGGGGATGCTCATCTAGTCGGACTGGGCTCATCACCCATATAATAGACTAGTCACCAGTGTAGCACATCACGTGCATACATCACGTATAACATAGTGACCACGTCATCGTATATCACGTACGTAGGTCGATGGTCGATAGTCTGGGAGCTAGCGAAACCATAGCCCATTAAGCCTAAGGGTACGTGCTACAACATCTAGAATTAGCCACCCGTCATCGCCAATATGCTATGAATGCATGATTAGCCATACCATTATTATTCCAATTACAATCAGCTGATTTGAGTAACTTAATAGTTACTACGGGGGGCTCGTCACCCAGTGTAGGCTGACAACTCGGGCATAGTGTCTCATGACCACCATCCCCGGCTTATGAGGTCTTCTACCTTAACATGTTTAATAGAACCCACTAATAAGTGGTCAATCAATTTAGTATGAGAAATTTTACCACAGCATGATTAGATGGGTATAAACCGTCGAAGCCGTAAGGGTAAATACTAAATCTTGGGTTAAAGGTAAATCGGTGTGGTAAAATACTAAGACGGGATGGTGGCTTCCGTTAAATCAAATCGGTAAATAATTCATCCTATGACCATATAGATGGGAGCGTTCCCATAAACCCAATGAAATGGTTCTCACTAAAATAACCTCTAAGTCGAGGGTCCTATTTCTCACACAAAATGTCTGATTGCACCCTAAGTGTGGCTGACATACAATAGTGGAGTTTTCCACGTATAATGCAGTGAATTGGATTTTATAGGTGACTTACAAATAATTACTAGAGGTGTACAAACTAGTAAAAGAGTTTGAACTCGTCACGTAGGAGCATGAAACTAAAGCATGAACTAAAGCATGAACTAACAATTAAAGTGATGTAAAATTACTACATATGAACAATATTTATGAACTACCAATCTAGTATATGATATGTGAGCATGGTATGCAATTTATCAATCATAGATCTAGATGAGCCAACTAATGTAATTTGGTAATTTAATACAATTAATCAAAGCTCTAAGCTAGTAGTCATAATTTTAATCTCTCCTCCTCCGGAGGTTATTCCATCAGGGATGCCCTTACGCTATTTTGAGCAGAGAACACCCTCCATAGACGCACAGACAGGGGCCATAACTCTCACAGCCTTTGGGCAGATGGCGGCAGCTATACAGCAACAACAAGCTCCATTCATGCAGCAACAACACGATGCGCATGTGCTCATGATGGAGGTCCTACGAGGTGGAAACTGTGGGGCTACGTCACGAGACAAAGATTTCCAGGGTGCGGACATCTTCGAGCGATTCTAGAGACTTCGGCCGCCAACGTTTGAAGGGGCACCTGATCCGGTGCAGGTAGAACACTGGCTAGCGAGGATCAACAAGATGATGAAACCACTGGAGTATTTGGACACTTAGATGGTAAATTTACCCACATACCTATTGGAGGCGTAAGCAAAAAATTGGTGGCAGAGCTTATAGCGGGGCGTTCCACCTACATACGCATGGACATGGGCAGGGTTCAAGACGAAGTTCCTAGAAAGTATTTCCCCCGGTCGTCCAGGAATGAAAAGATAGCTTAATTTGTAAAGCTGGAACAGAGCAACATGACCATTGTCCAGTATGAAGCCCGATTCGATGAGCTCTCCCGATTTGTGCCTAAGGCCCTGGAGGATACGAAGTACAAACTGTAGAAGTTTAAGGAGGGGCTCAAGCCGGGAATTCAGTCGCAGCTGTGCGCATGAGATTTCGAGGACTTCGCGGAAATGGTGGACAAGGCCATGAGGGTTGAGAAAGACTTGGAGCGCACCATGAGGGCACATGCCCCAGCTAGGGACACCCTAGCCAGGCCTAGACAGGAACCTCCTGCCCCACCAGTACCAGAGAGGAGAGTTAGGATCATACCTATAGGCACTCCACCCATTTCTCCCAGCAAGGGCTGCAATTATTGCCACAAAGGTGGACACATTGCTCGAAACTGCTACAAGAGAATGAGGGACGAGGGCGTCCCACCACTAACAAATTGCCCCCAGCTAAACCAAGCAATAGCCAGAGCGATACCTAGGCCACAACCACCTAGATCGGGACCTCCAGTTCAGCAGAGGATTCCCCCCGCTCGCATGTATGTAGTTGCCGCTACAGAGGCTGAGGAGGACCCTCTCCAGATGATCCACAGTATAGCTCACATCGACGGTACCCCTGTACTCCTCTTATTTGATTCTGGCACAACTTTATCTTTCATATATTCTACTATTACAACTAGGATAGAATTGAACACAACCCGAATGCATGCCCCCCTAGTCGTAGCATCCCCTATGGGTAAATTCGTTGAAACAAACAAAGTATGCAAAGCATGTCCCCTAACCCTTGCAAGCCACGAAGTCATTATAGACCTGATCATTATGCCTATAAAAAGATTCGACATCATCCTCAGTATGGATTGACTTTCTCAAGTTCGGGCAGTGATGGACTGCCGTGGCAAAACAGTCACTATATCCGTCCTCGGGCAGGCCTCCTTTACAGTGAAGGGGAGAAGTAGGCATAATACGTTTAAGAGCTTACAAGCCCTGGGCGAACCAGAATCAGTCGAGACCACCATCAACCCGATATTGGTAGTGCGAGATTTCCTTGAGGTATTTCAAGAGATACCAGGGCTGCCCCCTAGACGAGCAATAGATTTCTACATAGATCTCAAATCAGGAACTGCTTCTATATCATTGCCCTCGATTCGAATGCCCCTTTGCAAAATGGAAGAACTAAGGAACCAGATAGACAAGCTGTTGACTCAAGGCTTCATTCGCCTTAGCATCTCCTCGTGGGGAGCACCGGTCCTCTTCGTAAAGAAGAAAGATGGGTCAATGCGTCTCCGTATAGATTACAGGAGACTGAACGAAGTGACCATAAAGAATAGATACCCTCTGCCGTGCATCAACAACTTGTTTGATCAGCTCAAAGGTGCTAGATACTTCTCTAAGATTAATCTGCGATCAGGGTTATCACCAATTGAGGATTAGGGATGAGGATATCCCTAAGATGGCATTCAAGACTCTCTATGGACACTACGAGTTCTTGGTAATGTCCTTTGGCCTCTCTAATGCTCTGGCAGTATTTATGAACCTAATGAACCGGGTTTTCATAGCGTACCTGGATTGTTTTGTAATCGTATTTATCGATGATATCTTGGTCTATTCTAAAAGCCAAGAGGAGCATGAACAACACCTACACACGATCTTAAGTACTCTAAAAGAGAATTAGCTATATGCTAAGCTAACCAAGTGTTAGTTCTGGGAAGAAGAAGTAAAATTTTTGTGGCATGTAGTGAAGGTAGAGGGCATAGCGGTCGATCCTGCTAAGGTGGAGGCAGTGTCTAAGTGGGAATAACCCACCACAGTCACTGAGGTTCGAAGCTTCTTGGGTATGGCAGGGTACTATAGGCGCTGTATCAAGGAATTCTTGAGGATCGCGCGACTGGTCACTCAATTGACAGAGAAGAATGCTCATTTCACGTGGGATGAGATTCATAAGCAGTCTTCCAGGAGCTAAAAATGAGACTGACATCCGCACCAGTGCTCACTCTCCCACATGAAGAAGAGAAATTGTAGTGTTTAGCGACGCATCAAAGATAGGGCTAGAATGTGTGCTAATGTAGAATGATAGGGTGATCACTTATGCTTCGAGACAACTAAAAAAGCACGAGGAGAATTACTCGATGCATGACCTGGAATTGGCAGCGATGGTATTCGGTTTGAAGATATGGAGACACTATCTCTATGGGGAGGAATTATATTTATTCTGTGACCACAAAAGTTTGAAATATATATTCACGCAGAAGGACTTGAATATGTGCCAGTGTGCATGGATAGAGACGCTCAAGGACTTCTACTTTGATATATGTTACCATCCTGGTAAGGCAAACTCCGTGGCCGATGCTCTAAGTCGAAAGAAAAAACACAAGCTGATAGCCGCCTTGATGATCAAGGAGTGGGAGATGATAGAATTCGTGTAGGACTTTGATATCTAGCTTACGCTCAATGAACCAGATGCTTATGTGGCCCTTTTAACTGCAGAGCGAACCTTAGTCCGTCACATAACCCTTGCGCAAAGCCAAGACGAGTGGCTTAACAAGATGAAAGAAAGATGTAAAAATGAAGAAATGTCTGACTGGAGGATTGGAGGCGACGACAGCCTCCGATATTAGGGATGAGTATGCGTACCCAACGTCACGCACCAGACTCGGTAACCTGACTCACAAGGAACCCGATGGTTGGTTCTGGCCGCGACAGCCTCCGTAGTACCTCATTCTCGGCTCCTGAGGCAGGTTTCGATCCTGGGACCCTACAAGGAGGATTTCCATGATAGTATAATCATTCCAATACGAGCATACCCAAGATCACAGTAAGTACATTTGAGAATAACAAAGGGCACACATCACAAATTCACTAAGAATTTGAACTTTTACAAGTATCCATAAGGTCCAAAAGAACATACATAAGATGATAGAAAAAGGAAAGGAAGGTCTACAACACTGGGTCCTCAAGCTCAGCTCTACTCCAAGCTCTGCTGCTACGACGTCTGCCTAGGATCTCCTGCACGCATCAATCGTGCATAAGCTTATAGAAGCTTAGAGGGTGGTGTAAGTGTGTGACAATGGTGCACAGAAGAATAATAGGAGATACAAGAAGGAAACATGATCAAGGCCAACACCACCAGCCTTACCAACGCTGTCATGAACGCAAAAAGCTACACTAAGGTAGTACAATAATGTGGGAAGCTATACAAAGGCTATATGATACAATGAGTACTGTAATGCAAAGGGTACTAGGTGTCATGCCAAGGCGATGCAATATGAGGCTTACACAACCGATGCAAATGCAATGCGAAGTAATGCCAGTGCTCATATCCAATCCACATATCAAGTACATTTCTATTATAAGGAAATCACAGGGGCCCTTTACACTGCTGGATGACTGCTGCTCTACAGACCCCGCACAGTCAAACGAGCGTGAAAGACCTCACTACCCACCTGTGGACAACCAATCACCAGCAAGGCCTGACGGTAGGGACCCATTCATGAGCTGGTCAAACTCAACCTTACAATGCCGTCTTACATCAGGCGAGTAAGGCCACACCCCTATCCAACCGACTACACGACAGTGGGAGTCGCGGCCTAACTGTGTAAGGCCCTCATGCGCTCATAGTTTCCACTCGGTCACGGCATTGGAGCAGATCCTTGGTACCATAGAAGTTTTGAGAATTTCACCCATGGGCATCCTATGCACCCGATATACTCAAGTAACATTTCCGGCGTCTAATCCTAGCCATCCTCGATGTAACTATGGACGCTACAGCCCTGATGAAGCAAGGACAATAATTGTCCATATGTTATGCAATGCCAGATGCATGAATCACACAATCAACCATGCATTAATTCCAAGTATCCAACGTGCTCAAGGGGGAATACTATGTCCCTCGGAGAAGGTAACATGCAATGCCCAATGACACAATATGAGTTTCAGCCAAGCATACAATGATGTACCTGGGTCATGAGGATGAATTTAATCACACTATATGGCAATATACAATGTATATTACATTCCTCCTATCCAAGAAGGAACCAAGACTAGGTACTTAAACAATATCCTTAAGAAAATCTAACTTTTAGTGGGGGCCCATTTACCTGGGGTAGCCCATAAGACTAAGTATACAAGCTATGGGTCTATGATGATTATCCAATCACTCTTAAATACATCCGGGCCTAGAGGGTCCATAATGGAGACATTTAACCACCAATCCCCAAAAAGGCATATCGACCATGAACTATATGGACAGAAGGCCCAAGGCCTACATTTAAGATAAAATTAAAGGTAACCACATACATATATTTCTCATAATAGGCCATAAAAAAAGATATAATACCACTTTTAACAACATGGGTACCAAGGGGGAATTAAGGCCCAAAGCTCAATTTTCAATGGCCATAGAATTCATGCATTAAGTTGGACTTGGTGGGCAATCCGCGTACACAATATACAACCCAAAAATAAGTCTAAGTTTAGATGAAATGGGCCCCACTACATTAGCCAATAACTAGGAATTTAAGTAGGCAACCAAGGGCCCAATATTATCCTTATCTCAGCCCATAAGTCCATCAAAATGGTGGAAGTCGGCCCAATATATGACTGCGCCAAGCTGGGACGTCCCAACCCACTCTGGGCCCATGGGATGCCTAAAAAATCTGATATAAGATGGGGTCCTCATGTGATCACTAAGGGTGACTCAAAAGAATGCACTGATTAAGCCCAAAGATTATAAAATATAAGCATGCAACACGTACATAAGTTCTCAATATGGTGGGTCCCATGTCCAATAAAGTTTTAACCATAACAATGTACATTTAAGGCCCCTTGATAAACGTTCGGCCCAATTAGCTTCCTGGGCCTGCTAAAGCCCAACAATTAGTCAATAAGTGGGAATGATCTCATGAGGGCCAACAATATTCACAGGGGACCCCACCAGATGGAGAGTGTGTATATATCATGAAAAGATCAAGTGGGCTTGCTACTGGATTGTGAGTCTAGCAGCAACCCAGGGCAGAGAATGCATCCACAAACGGGCGATCCAAGGCTTGGATGGCCTGGACCAAACATGCGTTAAGGTAGGTTCCACATATATACAGAATGAGCCTTAAACAAATGGCCCAGGGTCTATGGTGGGCCTTTAACTATCCATAGTGAAACCCATGGGCCTACCTTAGGATCACCCAGGAGGACATCCAACCTCAACTGGGTCCCAAAAGGGTAACCTGCTACATATGTAAGGAAAAGTCTAAGGCCCAATCAATCCATGGCCTAGTGGGTCATACACTAAGCCCAATACATAGGGAACCTGATAGGCCCTTAAACAAGGTTAGGGCCCACCCTTAAGGGTCATAGGTTCACTCATTATGGTCGACCTAATGGGTAGCCCGTTATCCCAACATATGAGAAATCCTTATATTTAACACAAGTAAGTTGGGCCTCACATCTCGGCGTAAGTATGGATTTATTATAGTGGGAAAGCAAGGGCCCAACTACCTAAGTATTTGGCCCATAAGACCCGTCACAATGACATGGTAAATATAGGACCCAAGGATCCAACGGGCCTATCAAAATTCCAGCCCAACTAAGGCTATAAGGCCCATTAATTAACTAGAAGACTAGCCTAAAAAGAATCCAATTGGAATGGGCCTTTAATCATGCACTAATTAAGATAAAAAAATAAAATTAAAATGATAAGATACTGACTTATATCTTCCTCAAATCTAGTGAGCCATGCTGCCCCAAAACAGACATTTATGGGGCAGCAACATTGGGCCCATTACTGAATTTCCAGCCCATCCGCTTTCTGGGTTTGTTGGAGTCCAACAAATAAATTAATTTATAGTATTTATTTTCTGATGACCCTCACACATCACTGTGGGTCCCACCAGATGAGGGGGGAATGCACAATACACATTACAAGTGGGTCATGCTGCTAGAATACAGGCCCAACAATAGCCCAAGGTAGGGGCGTCCCATGGTGGGTAGTCCTACGGGCCTAGGTATTTGGCCCAAACTAACCCAATTTGCAGGCCGCACCACGGTCAGTTTAGGGGTCTGATGGCCCTGAAAATTTGTAGGTGGTCCTTCCATAGGTGGACCATAACTCCACAAAATTTTACAATTTTTGGATAACTAGAAGTATTTTAATTTATTTTTAGAAAACAGTCTATCCAGAAAATCGGACAGACCTAGACGTCCCAACGTGGTGGGCCAGTCCGGCCCTTGCCATGGTGTGTACAGGGGTCCATTGGCCCTGAAATTTGGTAGGTAGGTCCTACCAATGGTGGACCACCTCTCTGTAAAATTTAAAAATTTTGAGGTAGTATAAGTATTTTATTTAATTCATACAAATTATGGTCAGCAATGAATATCAGAAAAAATCTGCTGGTGCAGAAAATACTGCTGTCCCATGTTTGACACCACATGGGGTGGGCCTATACTTGGCCAAATTACTAGAAAATTAGTAGGTTTGATGGTCCCATATATGGACATAAAGTGGGGTCTATTGGAGTGGCCCACTTACTCCTAAATCAAGATGGAAAATGAGCATTTCTAACATGCAATGTTGCTGGACTGTCCAGAAATTTCTGAACAGTTAGCCTGTTTTGGCCCATACCATAGGCCTCAAGCATGGGGAAAATGATGTGGGCCCCATTTCACATCAAAGTGGGGTCCACACTCTAGAAAAATTCTAAAAAAATTTGGGAGAAAAAGACATGCAAACAGATCCAAATATTAGCTCAAAAGTCATGCTCAAACTGGGCCTGAAATCTGAACAACAACATATGTTGTCCATACTTCAGCCCATATAAATTAATCAAAGGGTTTATGACCCTGATTCAACATGTGAGGTCTACCTTGATGGGTCTGACCTCCATGAAAATGCCATTTTGAAGGCCACCCAAACCATGCATGCATAGTGGGCTTAGACATCTAGTCAAAGAGGGCTTGGACTTCCCATTTAGCTAAGGATCTGAGATGTTGTTGACCTCTACTTGGTGGGCCACATATCATCAGAGTACACAGGAGAAAAATAGAGAAAAAGGGAGAAGGAAGAAGTAATTCGGCCATTGGTGGAAGGTCCCGCCACTAATGGACCTTCCACTCCACAATCCACACCATTCACTATGTATACACTTACATGCATGCTATTATGCATCAAGATAATTTGCTGGAGGGTAGAGACACCCTCCCTACATGCATGCAAAAGCCTAGATGGCCTATGAGATGCAAGAATAAAGGAGAAGGCATCATGGTGGATCCATGGAGAATGGCCTACCATGGAAGGAAATGAGTAGGATCTAGGCCCATGGCCTTCATCCTAGGAGCCATGTAGGACCTCCACCATGGGTTGGTGGGTCCTACATGCTTCCATGCAAGCAAGAGAAGAAAAGGGAGAAGAAGAAGGAAGAAAGTCTTCTAGAGTGCACCCACCTCAAAGCTTATCCTCCTTCTTCCACACTTGGGTTCTATAGCTCCAATTATGGTGAAGTTTTAATGGTTGGGATGGGTTTTTGAGGGTTAGATTGGAAGAGATCTAGCTTGGAAGGGGCTGGAGAATTTGAGAATTTTTGGAGGAAGGTTGCTAGTTAGAAATGAGAAGAGAGAGAGAAATGAGAGGAAAAGAGGGAGAAAATCCTTTTAAGCAAAGCAATCATTGCTTTCTTACCTTGGTTAGAGAGGGGAGATGATTGTCAGTAGGGAGTTACAACCAAAGTTGTAGGTTTAATAGGTTAGTAGGCATGTGGGTGGTGTTTAAGAGTAGGTGGTGTGTGAGATGGAACTTTAGGTAGTGTGTGTGGTGTTTGTTAGAAATTGCACCAAAAAGGGAGTGGGCCACCTTAAAAAATGTGCTCTCCTCACTAGGTGGGCCACATAATCATTATCGAGGGCTAGAATTGAATTGCCTACATCTTATGATTTACACGTTGAATGGATGCACAAGTCGCGGCATCAGAACCGCAACGGCGATGTGAACAAGATGGCACAGGTTTCAGCTCAATCCGAGTCGGGTCTATGTGACCGGACTTAAGGATGACAGCAAATACTATCTGATGGTCGCGGGTTGCTGGAATTTGACTGGTAGGACCGCGGGACCAAGATGAACGAGATGCATACTCACACACACATGCAAACTCGGGTCGGGTCTCATACCCAACAATGCAGAACTAAAGAGGGAAGTGATGATAAAAGCGCATCATTTTAGGCTAGCCATACATCCGGGCAGTATTAAGATGTATAACGATGTGAAGAGACAATATTTGTGGAATAACATAAAGAGGGACATAACAGACTTTGTGGCAAGATGTATGGTGTGTTAGAAGATAAAGGTCAAGCATCGCAAGCCTGTATACCTTCTCCAACCACTACTGCTAGTAGAATGGAAGTAGGACAACATCTCTATGGACTTCATTGCTGGACTTCCTAGGACTCAAAGGAAGCATGACTCGATTTAGGTAATTGTGGATAGGCTGACAAAATTCACCCGTTTCCTTCCCATTCCTACAACAGATTCGACTTATGATCTGGCAAGGTTGTACATTCGTGAAGTCGTTCGATCTTACAGGGTTCCCTGAGAAATCATATTAGATCGAGACTCCCGGTTCACATCCACTTTTTGGAGGAGATTGCAGGAAGAGCTCGGCATGGAGTTTAAGTTTAGTACGACCTTTCACCCACAGACAGACGAGCAGACAGAGAGGGTGAATCAGATTCTGGAAGATATGGTGAGGGCATGTGTCCTCGACCTTAAGGAGAACTGGGACGATCATTTGAATCTTGCTGAATTTGCCTATAATAACAGTTTTCAATCCAGCATAGGCATGACTCCTTATGAAGCTCTTTATGGCCGCCCCTGTCAAGCTCCTCAGTGTTGGGCAGAAGTAGGAGAAAGAAGCTTGCTAGGGCCTGAGCTTGTCCAATTTACCACTCAGGTGATCGATGTTATTCGGAAGTAACTGCGCGCCACCCAGAGCAGGGAAAAGAGCTATGCAGATAATTGTCGTCACGACTTGGAATTTGTAACATGTAATCATGTATTCTTGAAGGTTTCACCTATGAAGGGTTTGATGAGATTTGGGTAGAAGGGTAAGCTAGCGCCTTGTTTCATTGGGCCATTCGAGATCTTGGATCATGTGGGAGCTGTAGCATACCACCTAACGCTACCTACTGCGCTGGCCAACATCCACAACGTCTTCCACGTATCTATGTTGAAGAAGTACATGTCAGATGAGTCACACATTGTTAGCTGAGAGCAGGTCGAGCTTACAGATGATGCTTCCTACACAAAGGAACCCATCTACATCTTGGACCATAAGGAGCAGGTCCTACGGATGAAGTCAATACTGCTGGTTAAGGTCCTCTGGTCGCATCACGGAGAAGAGGAGAAACTTGGGAGCGGGAAGTAGAAGTTAAGGAGAAGTACCCTCACTTATTCAGCGATACACCACGGGTAATTTCGAGGACGATTTTTTTAAAAAAAGGGGGTAGACTGTAACACCCCCCACCTCTGGTACACGGGTGTTACCATTAGGACTCATGCTATTATAAATTCAAACCTAATTAATAGATGATTCTAACTTAAAACGATACAGGAAGAATCCTCCAACCACCTGTTGAAACCGTCCATCAACGCCTAGACAAGTCACCAAGGTCCCTTTGTAGCTAAACGGGACCATCCACTAGCCACCGATCAGGGCCGAAATTAGCCACCGATCAAAGCCGAAATCAGCCACAGATCAGGGCCGAATGCAGCCACAAAACTGGGCTGAGATTTGGGTCAAGTCCAGCCACAAACCTGGGCTAATATCTGGACCAAACCAGCCATGGATCTGGACTAAGCCCAGCCACAGTTGTGGGCTGCACCTGAGTAAGGCTCAGTGGGTTGCATAGTTGGGCCTGGCCAGATAGCCCAGCCACAGTTGTGGGCAACACCTGAGTAATGCTCAGTGAGCTGCAGATTGTTGGGCCGAATCAAGATGGGTTTGGGCCCAGTTTTCATTGGTTTGGGTAAATCCCAATAATCCCCACCTATTTGTGGTGGCCAAGAAACATGGTGGGACATTCAATGATGGTGATAAAGGTGACGTGCACGTGGGAAGTATGGAAATGGGCCTCATCATCATTGTATGAAAGAAAACCCAAGTTAAATCAGGCCCGGGTAGCTAGGAGTCGTTGAAATCATCCATCAAATTTGTTTATTAGTCTCAAGCTCTTATTGGGAATGGCCTTAGGTGTTCAATCAGGTGACATTGAATCGTGGGTTGATCTCTGGAATTTGGATTGCTAAAAAGGAGGAACTACGTAAGGGAATTCAACCTGAAAGGTGATGACTTTCTCCTTAGGCTTTCCATCTCTAAGTTAACCAAACATGGTAATCATTTAAAATTATGACTGCTAGCTTAGAGCTTCGATTAATTGTATTAAATTACCAAATTACATTAGTTGGCTCATCTAGATTTATGATTGATAAATTACAAACCATGCTTCCATATCATATGCTAGATTGGTAGTTCATAACAATTGTTCATATGTAGTAATTTAACATCACTTTAATTGTTAGTTCATGCTCCTACGTGACGAGTTCAAACTCTTTTACCAATACATAGTTTGTACACCTCTGTATGCTCGTAATTGTTTGTAAGTCGCCTATAAAATCCAATTCACTACATTATATATGGAAAACTCCACTATTGTATGTGAGCCACACTTAGGGTGCAACCATACAGATTGTGTGAGAAATAGGACCCTCGACTTGGATGTTATTTTAATGAGAACCATTTCATGGGGTTTACCATCCATAAAATGCTCCCGTCTATATGGTCATGGGATGAATTATTTGCTGATCTGATTTAACGTAACCCACCATCCCGTCTTAGCATTTTAACGCTTATCATTTTACCGCACCAATTTACCTTTAACCTAAGATTTAGTATTTTTCTTTACAACTTCGACAGTTCATACCCATCTAACCATGCGGTGGTAAAATTTCCTATACCAAATTGATTGACCACTTGTTGATGGGTTTTATTAAACATCCTAAGGTGGAAGACCTCATGAGTTGGGGATGGTGGTCATGGGACACTATGCCTGAACTGTCGGCTTACGTTGGGTGACGAGCCTCCCGCAGTGACCATTGAGTTACTTAAATCGGCTGATTGTAATTGGAATAATAATGGTTTGGCTAATCATGCATTCATTGCTGTAACGCCCTGAATTTCAGGGGCCGAGTAGGAACTCGGCTCCCGAATTCTCGGGTGCCATGTATGGGCCTCCGATTTCAATGCATTTGAATTTATTCCATAAACAGTGGGGGGTTTAGCAAACCATGAGGCACAAGAATATCATAAAGTGGAAATAAGAGCTGCAAATATATAAAATATCCAAAATACAGTGCTAAGATAATCCAAAAATAGGAAACTAGTTCCACCTAGATAAGAATCCTAAAATGACTAGGGCCTTGGCTCATGTCCTGCGACAGTCCAAACATAAACTAGAAGAAGTCGTCGAAGGTCTGATAGTACGCTCGCTCCTCCTCATCGTCCATACCAGCATCCTCCAGCACATCCAGCTCCATCGACCCTGCATCTTTGACAAGTTCTGGTTGGTGTTTTAAAACACCGTCCCAGAGTGAGAGCGAGTAGCTAACTCAGTGGTACCATTAATAATAAGTTACACAGATTATCATACGCATGAGCAAATTTAGTGAAAGACATACATCCACAAAATCCTAAATACTCTAGTTAATACAAATGCATAATTTAATGATATGACGCATGCCCTTACTACCAACACTCCCTCGAGCGACAACATCTAACGATCACGAATGACCAACACTCCCTCATTGTGACCATGACTGCCAAATCGCCAAAAGTAACCAATGTAATGTAATGTAAATGTTAGCCAAGTTGATTATTATGTCCATTCATCCAGCAGGTTAGGGAAACCAAGATACCCCATCAGATCATTGCCCTAATCCGATCACGCGGCTCTGGCGGCTGTGGCCATATGGCTCTCGCGGTCCTTGGCACGTTTGGGTTTGTCATTCCCATAATTTGAATCATACAAAAGTTTTTAAGACATTTAAAGTCATGCTCGCGGTCACTACGAGGAGGCTCGTCACCCCAGCGTAGGTCGACAGCTTGGGCATAGTGTCTCATTCCACCATTCCCTGCTCATGAGTCTTGTGGGCCGTACTTCTGGTTATCAGTGGGCGCAAACGGGTGCAGGGTACCTCAGGTTCCAGCAGACATGTACAAATATAGTCAACGTATAAGGATGACCAACCAGTAGGCCAATTTGTTCCGTGAGACAAACCACGGCTGTACGACCTAAGAGCAACATCTCGCATAGACCAACTACAGTCGACAGCTCACGGTTTGGCTAGTCGGCCAAACTTTTCCGTGAACTGACCCAACAAAAGGGGTGCCAAGGGGTTTCGATTTGGTAGGTCGATCCCAAAAGGATGCAATGTATAAATACAATAACAACGATTAGAGGTCGATCTACTTGTATTTGTGAGGGAGATCCAGTAAGTATAAATTACGATCCGTATTCAATTCGGGGCACAAGCCAGCGTTGCGCATAATTCAGGGAATTCCTAATTGTACTAGTATATAGGGCTGCTGAGTTTTTAGGGATCAATGTATAAGGATATAAGTTCCACCACCAACTACAGGGAGAATGTATAAGGATATATAGGGTAGCGAATGTACCCATTCATAAGCTACAGGGAAGACATGTGCACAAGTCCATGGCACTAACTCAGCAAATCAGGGACATTCCTAACTAAGGGTTCCACAAATTTCAACAATTCATCATATAATCAATTATGCACAAAATCTATGCATATTAATTACATGCGATAGAATTTAACTTAGGAAATTAGCAAGATTTGGGGATAATACACATACAACTTCACAAATTGACAAACAATACAATCAACACATGCATCAAGGGTAGTATATTCGAAATTTCTTTCCTCAACTAGAGAAATCTCATGCATAGATTCAATTTCAACATGCCATTGCAAAATCAGCAACATGCAAAATAAATTCCCACTCATAATCACTAGCGTTTACTCTAAGTATGATAACAGGCCACCTAGAGGTAATGGTCCGCACTTATCATCGACCGAAAGTCCTTGCAGTAGCTCTAGCGGCGCCGGGTCCGCATATTCGATATGCCTAGGCCTTGTGCCAAGGAATCATATGTTAGGACGCATGCATGCGACCCTAGCTAATAAAAATGAAGGAGAGGTTGTATTTGTTACCTTAGATCAGCCACACCTCGTCTCGACAACGGTAGGGTCGAAGTTTTTGACATTCGTCAGTGGTAGGAGTGCGGGAATTTCAATTCCCTAGCTCCCAGGCACTCTCTCTCCTCTCTCTCTCCCCTCTCTCTCTCTCTCTCTCTCTCTCTCTCAACTACTGGAATTTACTGTGGGAGTGAGGGAGAGAGGGCTTAATGGGTTTTATACCCTAGATTTTAATTCAGTTGGCCCCAAGTGTTATTTATTTCCCCAAATGACCCTTTGGGGCCCACTTATGGCTTTCTGGGCTGCCTGATGCCCCCTTGGCCCATCTAAATTATGGGATGGGTGCCCCATGGTCCAATGAAGGGCTATCCAAGGTTTGATGGAAAATGGATGCGAGGATTTATCGCAAGGGTCCGATTTGTGATTAACGGTCAGCGTTCCTCGATCAAGGGTCAGATTTGGTGGGCGAGTGTAGGAAAATATCTTCAACCTATGGTGTAAATTTGGGTGAAATCCGACGGCTGAAATGTCATAATTTATTATCTTAAGTGGTGGGGCTAATTATTTTAAAAATTCAGATTTAAGGTTATTAATTAGAAGAGTTGCATTTTACAAGTGCCGGCTGGATGGCGCAGATCGTCCATTTCCAGGCATTGTTTAAGTCCATTGCCTGCGATGGACTACAAGCCCAGTGAAATGGATATTACCATATAATTTCAGAATTAGTTGCCTACTAACGAGTGGTCTAGAGCTTGTTTGGGTAATTGGGGTATTTTTGGATTAAATTAGGTAGGGAGATTTCTTGGGCACAGTTGTTGAGGTATGGATTAAATAAGTTCATAGTATGGCCTATTCGAAATTAGTGAAAATGGTGATTCGGTCATGGTCACTCTAAACCATCGGTTTTAGGCTAAAAGAGTAACTGGGTTGATTTGGTTTATTAATTAAGGTCCGGCCTATAACTGGCTCAGGTTTCGGTAGATCTCTAATTTAGTTACGGTTGTTTGATTAGTCGGTGGCAGGTCGGTTAGATTTGGGCCCTATGTGAACAAATCATGGGGCTAAACTCGATGTTTAAGTGATCGGTTGGATTCATTGGTTTTCTACGGTTGATCAATCTTATTTGTACGGTTCTTTATCGGTACCAACCGCGTATAAGCTCATCTCAAGTGTCAAGGGTTAGTATGTGATGACGTGGCTAATGTGTGTGTATATATATAAAATTAAAGGATTTTTGGTAATTCAAAATAGCAAAAATTCGGGGTGTTACAATAGCATATTGACGATGACGAGTGGCTAATTCTAGATGTTATAGCACATGCCCTTAGACTTAGTAGGGTATCGTTTCACTGGCTCCTAGACCATTGACTATCAACATACGTACATAATGTACGATGATGTGGTCACTATGTTGTACGTCAGGTACGCACGTGATGTGCTACACTGGTGATCAGTCTATTGCATGGGTGACGAGCCCAAGTCCGACTGGATGAGCATCCCCAAGTCGATGTGCACTCATGCATCCATGCATTCTAAATAAGATTGCATCCTGTTTATTTTGAAAGTTTTGTTGCTTTCTTTAAAATATGCTTGCTAAGGCGGTGGTGTGTAATCTTGAGGAGAATTTATACTGAGCTGTGACCACTCATTCATCGAATATTCAACCGCACAGAGTATCCAGGTGTAGAAGGAGGTGATTACAGTGCAGGTCGTGAGGACGTGGAAACAAGAGCAGAGGAGGGACACTATGAGGAAGAGCCGCATCAGGAAGCGACAACTTACTTTGGATTAAATTAGTAGTTATAACATTTCTTTTCTCTAGTTGTTTTGGCACAGTTGGAACTTATGTGTTTTGTATTTAAGGCCCCCAACTGGGTGGGTTAGATGTTTGGATTATATGATATTACCCTCACTCAATTTTGCTATCGTACTCTAATTTTGGTACTTTGCAGTTACCTGATTTATTAACACTCGGGTTTTTTGGAACAAGTCTTGTACTCGGGTTCTAAAAATTGGGGCGTTACGGGTTCCATTGGCCCATGTGGTAATGATGATTGCATTTGTGGGATTATCGAGAAGGGGTTCCCTGGGAGATCACACCCAGGATGACTTGTGTTGCATGCATGACATCATATTTATTCTAAAAATATTGAATCATAACATTGCATCTTGTGATATGTTTTATACGTCTCTATTATGTTTATTTTGAATTCATGATATCCTTGCCCTCTTCCTTGTTTTGTATTATATTGTATTTTACTTGTCTTCATTGAGTTTATATTAAACTCGTGGTGGATATAATCTCACTAGGCTTCTAACTCGATAAATCGACAATAGTTCCAATTTTACATTATAATAGAAGAGCTGGAGATGAAGAATACTAATGCGGATACATTCATTAGATTCAGTTCTTATTTATTTATTTTTGAGAAATTGTACCAAATTAAGATAGTGAGTGATGAGAGGATTTAGTGATGATAGTAGAATTTAATTTTTAATAGTTTAATTTAAAGCTTAAATTAGTTTCATTATGATTTTGAAGATTTAATCATCATTTGATTTGGATGAATGATGAGTTGAATGTTAATGTGAATATATGAGTGTATAAAGTGTAGTTCAAACATAAAACTTGAGATTAGGGTCACCATAGTCGGGTTCTTAATTTCGGGACATGACACCTTGCCTCAGTAGGGGAGAGAGTGCAGGATAGTAACTGGTTCATCATCCTCATGATGGCATAATCGGCTGGCCAAATGCTTAGGGAAGCTGGCCTAAAAAATGCCGATGTAAATAGGACTCAACACCCCGAGCCAAATTGGGAATGCACTTCGAAGTATACCATCTTACTTGGTGTCCGACAACTTCAAAAACAAAAATTAAAAAAATCTTATAAAATCCAAAAACTTTAAAAATTAAATTACGATTTTTTTTTCACAAAATATCAAGAAAATGTTTCAAAAATCCCAAGCAATAAGGTGTTAGACTCTTTTAACGAGTCACATGAGCTTGAGATCAATATTTATGATTTTGACACAAAACTCGACTGTAAACTCATGGGTTTAAAAGAGGTTGAGGACAATAGAAATAATGATTTGACTCCTACACTGAAGAATCTCGTTGATAAGTTGGATTCAAAAGCCAACATTGTACCTCATGACTTTTAAGGTGGTTAGTCTCGGCACCTTTGAGACTCTTTGCGAAGTACGTACTGGGAAATCCTCATCTTCTCATAATAGGTAGAAGATGATCATAGGTAGAGGATGACCAGGTTATTGAAACTGCGGTTGTCAAACTTTGCCTCTTCTTACAAAAACATACTTGAACATGACCAAGATTTGATCGGACATCATCTGCCTATAAAACTAAAAATCAAGCTAGTTTAGCAGAAATTAAGAAGAATATCACCAGAATGAATTCTGAAAATATGAGAAGAAGTCATCTAAGTAATACAACGTGGGTTTTCTAGAAATGTCCAACTACTTGTGGGGTCAACTATTTTAACACTTTAATATAAACCACGTATAAATGCTTACTTTTGTGTGCACTAGATGTACCATATACTCTTTTACAATATCATTTTTTCAAGGCAAGATTTAAGGTCTTTGTTCCGAGGGCAAGAATATTTTGGGATTTTTATTGCAAAATTCGATATGAAACTATATTTTAGCTAGAGATGCATTTTTAGGAATGAAATTACAAAATCGTGGATATTTATTTTTAATTTTTTATTTTTAAATAGCAAAGCTCAAGACCTGTGGCGCCTACATGCATGTGTATAACATCTAAACCATCCTAACTCAAGTGTAGCCAATCTGACAATCTGATTGAGCTGATGTTTTGCTAGTATTATCATCGTGGTGTCAACCACACAACTATTATTATTACAATAACCACAAATATGGCGGATTCAGTTATAAGGTAGCCCATCTGATGATCGGATTGAGCTGATGTTTTGTTCATATTATCATCATGGTGCGGTGCATACATACAGCTGGTTGGATGCGAGATACTTACCAGTGGACCCCACAACTTTAAGTAATGTAATTTTCCTTCTTAGAAATTCTGTCCTTTCATAGAATCCAATTACTTGAGGAATTTTACCGTTAAAAAAAATTCTATACTCTTGGAAGGCAGGAAATTATTTGGGACGGCAAGTGTTAATTTAAAAGGCCAGAGTATCAAAGTACTTATCGAGTACCTCTCTTTACGATGGAGTCTATGCTGGAATAGTTTCCCACATCTGTTTTACACGCACAAGGGCGTAGAACACAAGACGTGTGGGACCTACCCTATTGTAGTTTTAAAATCTATTCCGCTAATCATATGGGAACACTTATTCGAACCGTAAATTATAAAAATATTAGTCCTCTAGAAAGCTTATGGGGCCCACCCCAACTGGAACAATATAAAATCTCCTAAAACCTCTAAGTTTATGTAGTGTGGCCTGTTTGATATTTGGATCAGGTTAACTCTCTTTTTTTTAAAAAAAAAAATTAAATTTTAAAATCTTCTCTTCATCCAGCTGAGTTGCACAAGATTAATGGGTTTGATGAAGAATACACACCATGGTAACTCCAGGCACAAACCTGTCGTTAGCATCCCATCCTCATTGGTCCCTGTGGTGTGGCCCATATGATTTACACATCTAGCTTATTTTTCTTCCCAAAAGCATAACATAAAGGATAGAACCTGATGAATGGAGCCGATTTGATATATACAACGTGATGGCCCCAAAGAACGTGTCATAAAACAGGTGTTGTAGAGGATTCCGGTCTTTTGTTCTTTGTATGCGCCGGTCATTTGATTGGGAATATAGAACACGAGAAGAGGAGGCACCAAAACAAAAGCAAGGACGTCATGAAGCTGAAGACAAGGACACGGGCTAAGATACAAGGAGCTTGCGACAAGACATCAGCCTTTGGATATGGGGCCATATTTCAATGATCTGAACCGTTCATATGATGGGCCACACATTGGATTTTCCAAAAAATAAAAACTCTTAGATTAGAATATTTTAGCTCTCTGATCATTTGATTTCCTTCCTTTAGATATGAACCGTTCCTTTAAGCATTGAATTATCGAAGGGTTGAAATATTTCAGCATTATATTAATGATTTTTCCCCTTCATCTCTGAAGACCATCATACGAACAGCTCTGTCCATTTTAAAGACCTGCATTCAATGACCCCAATGTATCTAACCGCAATACAAGAAGCGTGCCAACCCCACACGAGTGTAGCCCATCCATTCACATATAATCAAAAGTGCCAATGAATCGTGTGTGCTAGATCCAACATTCCCATTAGGTGGGCCACACTGTTCAGATCTCGTGTCCGAAAATCAAGCCATTTCGCTCCTCCTGTGGGCCACAACATACAATATAATACAAACTAACCGTTAAAACAATACTTTCTAGCCATCCATTTGTTCTGTACACTGTGGCCCACTTGAAGTATGAAAAAGCCTGATAATTAGTTTAGAAGACGCAATCACTAATTAAGCTTTGCTAAGCCCACATGCGTGTACAAGTCAGGTAATGCACGCGCCAACGTGGCAAACAAGTGGAATATCATATCCAAGCCATCCATCACAAGCATACCACCATGAAAATTCCCCCCCCCCTAACAATCAGGTCCGTTCAAGTGTCAGGTGGGCCACAATTCTTCCCCATCAACTAATCCAACAAATGGACGGTTGTGAAAAAATCGCCCAAAGTTTTCTAACCCGTCCATTTATTTCTAATATCATGGCACACTTACTGAGTGGACCACCTTTATCTTTCCACATTACCATTTACATGGTGAGGTCCCCACGATGGATGGCTTGGATGTTTCAGCTATCTGTCACTCAACAAAGCTCGCAATCCATATAAGCCTGCTATTCCCAAGCTTAAAACTCCATTGCATTCCCCGCCTGCAAACATGGCCAGTACAAGCACTTCTCCAACATCTTCAAAGCTAGGGCTTGCATGGACTCTTGTATTTCTCTCACTAACCCTACCTGCAACACCCTTGAAGATTCCGAAGCTCGGCGTCGTCCCAAGAACCTCCAGCAGCTCCTATGACGCTGAATCTCTGGCTGCGGACGGCTTTGAAACGTTGTACTACACACAAACGCTAGACCATTTTAACTACAGGCCTGAAAGTTACACCACCTTCCAACAACGATATGTAGTGAACTCCCGATACTGGGGCGGCCCCAACGTTAGCTCTCCGATCTTCGTTTACACCGGAGACGAGTCGGGGTTGTTTAATGATATTTATGCTGCAGGATTTCTCACCGATAATGCGCCCCGCTACAAATCTCTCCTTGTGTATATAGAGGTGAGAATGGTTGCTTGAGCTTTTGGGGCGAGTTTCTTGAAAAATTATACTAGTTTTCTTGAGCTTTTCGGTATTGTTTAATCTTTAGAAAGCAGAGATAACATATTTAATAAAAATAATTTCGATTGATGCTGAATGTTTTTTTTTTTTTTTTTTTTTTGTTTTAAATTTATTTAAGCCGGAGTCCGGTTTTTCTCAAGTTTTGATTGGGTTCTAACCCAACTTAGTTTTTCTTGAGTATTGATGAAATCTGATCGAGTCGAGTCGAGTTGGCTCGGGCAAGTCGAGTTTAATATTTTGTAATGGCTTAGGAGGATCCTATTATGGTTTTGCATAGATTTGCTTCTGGGACTCTTGTATGGAGATGTTCGGGTGATTAGAACGGTTCATGTTTTGGAAGAGTTGGGTGGGCCATAATTTAAAGGTAGGATGAGACGGATGATCTTGACCATTGATTCTTTTTAATTTGCATGTGGACCTTTGGAAAGAACATTTTTGCCGGTTCTAGTTCGGAAACACAATTTGATGGTGAGTATCATCCATGAGACGTGATTATTGAATCGATGTCAATCCAAACACGTGAAAAGATGAGAACTCTCCTACCCTGATTAAGATAGAGATCTTTGAATTTATAGAGAACAGACAACGTACATCATGTACAATGGATGAATCCTAGAATAGAAGTATTCTTACAATCATCTAATCATCTCTACATGTGCATGGCACATATAGAGTGAAAGAGTGGTTTTTTTTTTCTCTAATCTTTCTCATTGACATCTTTTATTTTATTTTATTTTATTTTATTTTATTTTTATTTTTTATTCTTTCTAACAGCACCGATACTATGGAGAATCAACACCATTTGGGTCAACGGATGAAGCATTTCGGAATGCCAGCACCCTCGGATATTTCAGCTCGGCCCAAGCTCTAGCTGACTATGCAGAGCTGATCATCGACCTCAAGAAGAACTTATCCGCAGAGAGTTGCCCGGTGATCGCCTACGGAGGATCATACGGTGGAAGTAGGCCACTACAAAACCATGACCATTAACTAAATACATTAAAGGTGCATTTGGATGATTGGTTAGATCAAATTGCAAGAATTCAATTGATGAAGTGGAATGACCAAAATGGAAGAGCGGGTGATGTTTAAAAACTCAGTGAGTTGACTCGGTGATCCACCGGATCCCTTATGGGATTACAATTTATCATACAATCATTAGATTGAATTTTTGAGTTTGAGTCAATCACTTGGCTGAGTCTTTCATTTCGTGAGGACATCCTGCCACATTTTTGTGTCCTCGTTTTAGATTCCCTCCTTTGAATATCTCCTTACGAGTCTAATTTGGATTTCAATTTTGAATTTTGCATTATTTCAGTCGTGTTTGTAACTTTGATTTTCAATTAAAACCAGTGCTGACCACTTGATATGAACAAAGCCATCACTCAAACAATATACCATAAAAAATCAAGTACTCGTTGATTCCAATGACACGAAATATGTAAGAATTGTATATAATAAATAAAAAGAATATAATGGAGTAAAAACCAAAACACAAAATATACATGATTCACCACTTGGTCACATTTACAGGCAATCCTGCAAAGAAAAGTCCACTATATTAAGAAGATATCACAAATAATAAAGAATGAAGTACATTATTCAAGAATACAAGTTTCTTGAAAAAGCTTCAAAGAAAACCCTACACCATTAAAATGTTAGTAATAGATCTTCTTATCTTGAATACCTTTAAAAGAAAACCTTAGAGCACCACTTGTAAAGCCTTGGAGCCTTGAATTTAGCCTTCAAAAAGTTAATCTCTTTCTTAAAACCCTCTTATACAAAAAGAAATCACTATCTCTAAGATTCATAACTCTCTTAACCCTTACATAACTTATCTTAAAAGCTTCATTTTAACAATGAAAATGTTAAAAATACTACTCCAAGGTCTAGCACCACATAGGTGCCTTTGTTAGCATGTGAAACATGGGTTATATGAACTCAAAAAAGTGAATAAAAACCATAGTGATTTTGGTATCACGAATTTTAACAAGATTTTTACGCACCACCTATTCACTTGGATTTTAAAAGGGAATTCGTTTTTGAATATTTTATATCGAAGTTTAGATAATTTGTAATTTTAAGAGAATGCTTTTTATTTATTTATTTATTATTATTATTTATTTATTTTTTATAACGATTTTCAATTCAAGTTAGATTTGAAATTCACAATTTTAGTCGTTGATGGACAATATTTGAATTTAAAATGCAAGATTCCAATTCCTGAGTGTTCAAATCCCATGCTACCAAATGACCCCCTTAAGTGAATTGAATTATTGCAATTCATATAAATGGAGCACCCAAACGCACCTTAAGTATAAATTTATTTATTTGGCTGATGATAACCTTGCTTTTGCAGTGCTTGCGTCATGGTTTAGATTGAAATACCCACACATTACAATTGGGGCAGTAGCATCATCAGCACCCATTCTCTACTTCGATGATATCACCCCACAAAACGGATATTTTTCGGTTGTAACTAAGGACTACAGAGTAATGCTATTCTGCATGGATATTCCTCTCTTAGTTTGGAATCATTTAAAAATGGTGGTAGCCTATCCTCTCACATGTGGCATTGGTTTTTCAGACCATTTAAATTGTGTGGGTCCCATTGTGGATGGGGCATATTAGATGGACGTTGCTTGCCTACTGACATTGCCAATAGCCGGACGGTGCTTTGAGGGCCCCACCATAATGTAGGTCTTTTACCAATGCTTTTTTCAGCTCATTAATTTTAAGGCATGAGACAAATAAGAGCTGGTAGATCAAAATCTAAGGTAGACCACATCGCAGGAAACAATGCCTACAACTAAAACTTCCTGGGGCCACAAAAGTTATGGATAGAGATGATATTTGTTTTTTTTTTTTTTATTCATCCAAGTCTTTGTGACCTAATCAACTGGTTGGATGGAGAATAAATAGTATATTGAGCTGTATGAAGTTTTTAATGGTGTTGTTCAATAACTATTGTTTTTCTGTGGTGTGGTTCATCTGAGATTTGGGTCTGCCTCATTTTTGAACTTATGCCTGAAAATAATGATCCAAAATGGATGGATGGTGTGGATAAAACACATATATCATTATGGGCCCACAAAGCACCGTCCAGTAGCAATGAGGCTACTGGCGGATACAATCCACGTCCATATTAGATGCAATTTCATGACATCCACATTGTCTGTCCGTTCATTGTAAGCCGAGAGTCTAAAAGTGACGTAGATGGAAGACTCAAGTGGGCCACCATATTTTAAATGGTGCAAAAGTAACTGGTGATGGCTGATGCTCTTGACATACATCCAGCGCGATGTATGGCTATCCAGATCCCATACCATCCGAACTGTAGCACAAGACAAGGATGTAGCATAGACAAGAAATCAGACTGATCGAGTGATCTTAACCATCTAATGGGCTGATGTCAAATGGATGGTTAAAACTAAAATACTATCTTGTCCAAAATAAACGGGTAAAAATCTGATCTTACTATCATCTGCTCAGTATGATGCTAGTGTCCTGTTCATCAGCAAACGTGTAGTTGCTAAGGTGGGCCTTGATCCAAACCGCTCATCTACTGTCCCCCAGGTTAGATGTGGGAACCAGAGGCTAATCAAATTGGATGACCCCAAGCTTAGATATCCTAACCTAAGGATAGACGGGTAAGAGAAAATATAACATTTAAAGGTTTAGGATATGGAAGACTTTAGGATCTTCCATTCTGAGAATCTTTCGGGACATACCCCATCCAAGTTGGGGTAACATCAGATAAACGGTTTGGATCACCTAACCTTAGTCTCACATATACAGAATCTTTTGATGACACACCAGCCTCCTTTACAATGGTGAACTCACATGCCAGATAATGCAACAGGCAACCAAGTCTCATCAAATGTACTGTTCTGTGTGGTCCCCAATCCTGAACATGTGAGGCCCAATGATCAGTGATCTAGACCATTGATCTGACTGTCCTCACTAACAAACGGTCATGATTCCAAAAATTTCCAGTTTGACGAAATCTCAACGGTCAGTTTTTTACTCTTTTTCCATTGAACTTGGACCTTGGTATACCTTTTTTCTTCACCACCAACAAACCAATTTGTTATCCATGGCCAAAGTGCTAGGATCGACCAATGTGGGAGATTGTCAGGGAACCCACATCAATGTGGGGAACATCAGATCAACGGTATAGATTGCCGAATATTTGCATAGGCTTGCAGAATAATAACGAGGCCATCTTTTTATTGTGGATGCAGGAAACTAGCGAGAGCTGCTACAATACCATAAGGCAGTCGTGGTTTGAAATCGACACAATCGCCTCCCAATCCAATGGCCTTGCGCTCTTGTCTCAAAAATTCAACACTTGCAGGTAAATTACATGGTTTCTCCATCCCACGTGTGTGTATAGATCCACGTGTACCACACCTCTAAATGAGACAATGCGACACACGTGGGTGGCATCTGAACCGTCCATTAATGGGATGCAAATGTGTAGATGGCGTGGTTCATCAAGCTATTTCTCAACAGGTGGGCCACATGCTTCACATTAAAGACTGTCTGTTGAGTGTAATGGCCTTAGAAATCTAAGCATTGGAGCTTCAGAAATCTAAGCATGGGGCCGATCCAATGATTGGCACGTGTGGGAAAATGCAATGATTCGATATCCTAACAATCTAAAACACTAGTCACTGTGATAAACATCTCCAATCCATGGATCCGATGGTTAACATCATCTGATCCATCAGTGTGATTTTTGCATCAGATCCTCTCAAGAGCGTCTTGAAATGAATGGACAGTCTAACTTGATAATCATACACTTCATGTTAAGTAATGAGTATTCCTCGAAACTTATATATATGTTTCCTCTTTGTTGAAATTTTAAGCCCTTTGAACGATACTCAAGAGCTGAAAGATTACTTAGGAATTATATTTGTTGCGGCGGCTCAATACAATTATCCACCGAAATATCCAGTTAATGTTATATGTAATGCAATCGACGGAGCACCTCAAGGGACAGATATCCTCGGTCGGATTTTTGCAGCCGTTGTTGCCAGAAAAGGACGGCAGCGTTGCTATTCTGTCACTGAATCTGACCATACAGGAGGAACGATTGGACCATGGACATATCAGGTATATTCTTCATATATGCAATAGATTCTTGTATGTAGGTATGAGTTGTGATTTGCAATCGTTTTTAACACTACTATTGATTTGCGTATGCCCATTTTTCATTCTTGACTTTAAAATGGTATGATTATGTTTAATTGTTCTATTACATTTATTGTACCATTTCAATTATCCGAATGCCAAATGAGTGGATGCAAATCAATAGGGTCGTGAAGATAATCTTCCCTTTTAAGGCCGTTATATGTTCAAATATAACCTCCCATCATCTTTCAAGTTGTTGTGCACAACGTCTTGCATCATGCAGGTGTAGAGTAAATTTTAGGGTTGACCAGAACTCATTGTGATTTTCACGGTCGATTAGGAAATTCTGGGGTTAACCGTGACTTGCTATGATGATTCATGGTTGATTGTCGGTCGACCATGGTACGACCGTCGCCTTTGTGCAGATTTGCATAAATAAGAGTATTTAAATTCGTTTTAGATTATGGCTATAATAATATGAGTGTTTTCTCTTAAGGGAAAAGGGTTTTGCTAAGGGATATGGTTTTTATACTTATAAAGGCTTGAGAAGGGATTTCTCAATGGATCTAGGGTTTCCTATAGGTGCGCATCATAAGGGGAGAACAAGAGATCCTATAATTGAAGAAGATGAGTGGTGTATGAAATTGCGCGTGGTGGGGGGCCACGGACTATACATGAAAACTTGATGGAACTAAAAAATGAAGACTATGTCTTAAAAATGGGTTGATTAAGACCAAATAAAATTTTAGCCAATTAACACACAATTGCTTACTTAAATTAATATGCAAATTAAATTAAGTAACTTAACACACTATTACTTAAACTAATATGCAAATTGAACTAAGGCCTCGTTTGTTAAATCTGAAGTCTAAAGACCGAATATGAAATCTGAAGCCTGAATTTGAAATCTGAAGTAAAAAAACTTGTTTAATAATTATGGCTGAAGTCTAAAAATTAAGTACTGAATCTGAAACAAAATGTTTGTTAACAAACAACTTAAATGTCTGAAATATGTTAATTTGACATTTCCCCTATCTCTCGTTTGAAAATGTTTTACATTATAAAGAAATTATTTTTTATTAAATGAAAATAAAATCATTATATTTAATTCAAATAAACTAAAATACTTACTAAAAAACTAAAATATCATCATAAAACTCTTGATTCCTCTTAGCGGGAAGATTGTCACTATGTGTTGTACAGGATTGAACACCAGTAGCAACAAAACCTTCAAATAAGGCCCACCTTATATTTATATGCTAACCAAACCGTTTATAAGGTCATTCCCAATTGGACGAAGTGAAAACATATTGATCCAAAACTTCCGTGGCCTATTTAAGTTTATTTTCCATCCAATATGTTAATAAGGTCACAAATAATTGTATGAAGAGGAAAAAAAAAATCATATTGATCCAAAACTTCTGTGACCCCAAAAAGGGTTTCAATGGTAGACGTTCAAACCCCCGCTGCTTTTTACAGCTTATTTTTCGTCTCAAGTTTTAATACAAGCTTGCCAAATGGATGGATGGTTTGGATATAACACATACCTCATAATGGGACCCACAAAACTTGCTGACGTCAATACAACAGCTATATAGTTGGTGTGAGGTACATCAACCAATCTGTATCCTACTTGGACGCGGATTAGCTACTGACAGGTTGAATAACGAGATTCGCCACCGAAGTGACATCATCAAGTTCCATGGGCCCACTATGATGTATGTGGGCCCACTATGATGTATGTGTTTTATCTACACCGTCCATCTATTTGGAGATTTAACTTTAGAGCATGTGTTAAAGAATGAGGCAGATCCAAATATGTAGTTGACCCCACCACAAAAAACAGTGGGGAGATTGATGCCTACCGTTGAAACCTTCCTAAGGCTCATCGTGATTTGTATTTGAAATCCAACCTGTTCACAAGTTAACATAGGCATGAAAGAAGGGAAAAAACAAATATCAGCTTTATCAAAAACATTTGTGGCCTATTTAAGTTTTTAATGGTGGGCCTCACTCTCCTCACTATTTTCTATGGTGATGTCTACTGGAGTTTTGGATTTGACTCATTCTTTGGATCTTTACCTAAAATTATATTTCCAAATGGATGGACGACGTGGATACAAAAAATACATCATGATGGGGCCCACATAACTTGGTAACGTAACTTCAGTAAGCGAGTCTCGCTACTCAACCTGTCAGTATCCAATCCGCATCCGCGGAAACAAATTGGCTACTGCCCTGCCACTAGCCAATGGCTGATGGTCGGTGCTATGTGGGCCCCACCATGATGTATGTGTTTCATCCATGCTGTCCATCTATGTTTCTAGATCATTTTATAATATGAGACCAAAAATGAGGTATATCCCAATCTCAAGTGGACCACATTACAGGAAAACTGTGTTGAATGAATGTCGACCATTAAAAACTTTTTGGGGGCCATAAAAGTTTTGGATCAAGCTAATCTTTGTTTTTCCCATTCATCTAGGTCTATATGACCTAATCAACAGATTGGATGTCAAATAAACAATACATTGGGCCTTAGGAGAATTTTAATGGTGGATATCCAATCACTATTGTTTTCCTGTGGTATGGGCCACCTGAGATTTATATTCCTCTCATTTTTGGTATTAAGCCCTAAAATGATCTTTAAAAATGGATGAATGGAATGGATGAAACACATACATCATGGTGGGGCATAAAGAAGCTTCACAGTTTAAGAGTTGTTTTGTACTGTGCAAATAATTTAAAGAGAAGAAATTCCCATGGCAACTTGAAAAGGGGTAATTTTGAAAGCAAAAAGTTTTGTTTAATGAAAAATTCACTGAGCGCATTCCGCATTCACCATTAAGCCAGACTCCTATCACAGAAAGAATTTAGTGAAAACCACTTAGCACTTTCCTTCTTCTGCGTTAACGATGTGTTAACAAACACCACTAAACACAGAACATTTTTCCAATTCCGCGTTAAGTGCAAAAATTCAGCGTTAACAAACAGGCCCTAAGTAAAGTAATTTAACACTAAAGCTTCCAAGCCAATAGTAGGTCCAATCACATAGACTATAAATCATATTCCAATGAAACAACTAGTCTATATATGATAGTTTACATGTGTGTGTGGGACATGCTAACTATCAATTCCTAATATTCATCTAATCATTCAAACATATAATTCATCGATCAATCACATAAGTGTTCACAACCCCAAGTGTAGGGTTGTGATGTCGTAATAACTCGGTAAGACCAAGGTCAAATCCACAGGAACTAAACTTATACATATTCTGAAAATAACTAGAACTAGAAAAAAATGTAAATTGAAATCTGAATAATTCAGAGTAATGGTGACGAATGTTGATTAATACTTATGAATTTAAAGGTGGGAACTAGGATGCCAAGGATCCGCTTGTGGCTATCAAGATGCTACCTTACTTGATTTAAGGAACACAATTGGAATTGGAGTCGTATCCTATCCAATTGGAAGATAAAACAATTTAAATCAAATATAAACTTTTTATTGACCTAATTATCAATAAAGGAGAATTGTGATAATTGGAAGGGATTCCATCACCCTACCATGCCCAGAAGACGATAGTGAACAACAGGATTTACTAATCTCACTATCTCAAAACAGGAAAAGAATATATCCAAAGCTATGACAACATCTATTGTAATTTGAGTAATAATAAATCATAAAAAACTGAACATATTCTATTAATATTAAACTAGAAATCAATGAAGTTCAATAAGAACAATAATCAAAGCAAAATAAACATACAAACACGCTACAAGCTTCACCTCTTAGCCCTAGCTAAGAGGTTTAGCCAACCATATACATGATTGAAACCAAATCTCTTAAAGAAAGTATTAAAAATAAACTAGGGAATAAGAAAAACTCTTTAGCAGCTACTCCTCCCTTATGTATGCTCCTTGAGACCTTTCCAAATTTTATAAGATGCTTTGAAACATCCTAAGAAGTCTTATTTATAGTTGTAGAACTCCAATTTTCGCACTGAGATGAAAAAATCTAGAAACCACCTCAAATTTACGCACTGTGTAGTTTTCCAAGATATACTCAGAGTTTCAGGACAATTTTAGGACAATTTCAGGAATATGTTTATTTTCAGGATAATTTCAGGATTCATTTTCTTCACTTCAAATCTTTGATTTTCTTTATTCCTTACTTGGTTTTCTTCGATCATTGGCATGTGAATTCTTCATTAATGACTTCCAAATCTTCAAATCTTCATTTCGTAAGCTTTTGAGCATAAATTTTTCTTTTGACATCAATTTCGCCTTAAGCTCTCGAAATCACCTCGCACATGAAAACAAACTTAATTAAATCGATTAAGCACTATCATGTTTATAAAACCAATGTATAATTAAGAAGAAATATGCAATATTTCACACTTACTCGGCAATAAGCATAATTAAAAAGTACTCAGATGACAATTCCAAACAAAAGCATATATAGAGGTTTGGTTTCTCTACTCCACTTCTGACTGACACACTCAACCCATGAGTGTACCAGATTTCACTATTAGAAGTTTTAAATCAAGTTTACTTCCAACCTTTAGAAGTGTACACTTCCGCCGAATACTAATATAAGGACTTGCCTACGTACTCACCTGTATCGGTGGCCTACACAAGGACTTACCATGTACACATCCGTGTCGGTGGCCTACTCAAGGACTTACCCACATACACACTCCTGTCGGTTTCCTACACAACGACTTAAATACGTACTCACCTGTATCAGTGGCGATACAATTTTATACAAGAACCTATGCGATTTTGGTTTTGTAACTCTACACTCAATTCTACATATATATATATATATATATTATATATATATATATATATAATATATATATATATATATATATATATATATATATATATAAAGTGCGGAGACTATTGTACAATTTGACAACTTGTCTGATTGAGTCCCTTTTATAATGCCTTCTTAGGTTGCTTATCGATGATCTCTCATGCTTCAATCAGCTCCCCTTGTGCTTCTCCATTCGTTGAAATATAAAACCAATGTATAATTAGGAAGAAATATGCAATATTTCACACTTTTTTTTTTACTCCAAAACAATAACTTCATTAATATATAAGACATGTACATTCCCTCCCCCCCCCCCCCCCCCCCCCCCCCCCCCCCCCCCCAAAAAAAAAAAATAAATAAATAAATAATAAAAATAAAAATTTAAGGGCCTATCGTGGAGAGAAAAATGCAATATTTCACACTCAACACTCAGCAATAAGCATAATTAAAAAGTACTCAGATGACAATTCTAAACAAAAGCATATATAGAGGTTTGGTTTCTCTACTCTACTTCTGACTGACACACTCAACCCATGAGTGTACCAGATTTCACTATTAGAAGTTTTAAACCAAGTTCAATTCCAACCTTTAGAAGTGTACACTTCCGCCGAATGCTAATATAAGGACTTGCCCACGTACTCACCTGTATCGGTGGCCTACACAAGGACTTACCACGTACACATCCGTGTCAGTGGCCTACTCAAGGACTTACCCACATACACACTCCTGTCGGTTTCCTACACAACGACTTAAACTCGTACTCACTTGTATCGGTGGCGATACAATCTTATACAAGAACCTACGCAAGTTTGATTTTGTAACTCTACACTCAATTTTACATTTAAAAAAAAAAAAAAAAAAAAAAAAAAAAAAAAAGTGCGGAGACTATTGTACAATATGACAACTTGTCTGATTGAGTCCCTCTTATAATGCCTTCTTGGGTTGCTTATCGATGATCTCTCATGCTTCAATCAGCTCCCCTTGTGCTTCTCCAATCTTTGATGTCGATGCTTTGCCAAAGTTTCAACTCCAAAATTAATCACCTTGCATACAATTCTCTATTGAGGTGGCTAAGGTGATGGAAGTTGGGTAGAATCTCCTTCAACTAATGAGAAGTTGAATTTCTATGGGGATTCTCCTTGATGAACACTCCAGAGGTTAATAGACATAAGATTTGCTAATAAAAATGGTGTGCTATGACGAAGGGTCATTGATTGGCCAGACTCGGTTACTCTAGAAAAGCAGTTGATCGATTCCAAATTACACATTTGCGTAGGGAAGATCTAATGACAGGTACACCAACTTTCTAGAACTATAAACACGCACTTGAATACTTATCTACCGGCAGTATCGAGTTTTTTATAGACTTTTACAAACGATATTCTTTCTTAAAAGTATATATATAAGTATTGTTTTAAATTAATTTAAGTTGAAGTTTGTGAAAACTGACTTTTCAGAATAACTCGATAAGTTGGATAATTGCGTATGTTGGCCGAGTACTCCAGACTGGGAGTTAATTCCATCCGGTGTGGTCATGCAGACTAGAACGTGCATTGTAAAGCTTGAGTTATTGAATACTAGTTAGGTGGTCACTTAATACTAAAATACCTGTGAGAAGATTACGGTGATCCAGCTGGTCTCACGCCTCTGATTCTTTTGATCACGATGTTTGGACATAAGCTAGTGGGGCCCACTGTTGGGCAATCACTAGTGGGTGGATCCCATGAGCTTTGGCCTTTTTTTTTTGTGTTAGTCACTTTTCTTTCTTCCGTTTGAAGTTGAATTACAAATTCAACTTTAAATGAAGATTTAGATGAGGAAATAAGGATAAGACTGGATAATTTCTGATCTTATCCAAACTCCTGATATTCCCTATAAATGGGAAGAGTCTCTCTCATGAATAATACATCAAGCAACAACGAGAGTAAAAAGAAAAAATTGAGAGATTGATATTTATCCATTTAGCTTGCCCTTGGAACAATCTAAGCAGTAGATCGTAATCTGAGGCCATCTATATCGTAGAATCAGATGAGTGATTAGACCTATCTACTCCAATAGTGGTTAGATGGACCGCTAAATTTAAACCGTCATTTTCAGCTTTGTGGAAGTCCCATATCATATAGACCGTCGGATCCTGAGGGCTCACTCTTCTGCGCAAACTCTCAATAAGCGGGTCAATAAATGAATATGACACATAGATAGCTTACTCAGCTTTTTAATTGGTCCATGCCAACACCCGTCTATCAATATGCAGGCCCTAGCATAGATGGTTAATGTCTAAAAAATCATTACTCTTAGATAATGTTATCCATACGTCAATGTAACTGCAATTACATTGGCACTCGATGAAGTGCGTCAGTGAAGTGACTGACGGCATAAGGAAAATTCTTTATATGCACGTACTGTACCCACTTGATCGACTCACGTAAAACCTTCTCCTTTAATCCATGGATAGATGTATGATTTACAATAAACTCATGTAAGAATTTTGAAATTAATAACATATCCACGTGGACCTTTAATCATCATGAGCAATGGTAAAATCATATTATTATTGTCTTTTCAATGCCTAAAACTAACTAGTACGTACCACCATCCACAGTACTTCTAAAACACCAGGTTGTATTTTATTTTCATATAAACGCTTTTTAATTATTGTTTCCCCGCTATGCAGAGATGTACGGAGATGGTAATGCCCATTGGCTGCGGGAGCAATGATACGATGTTCCAAGCGCAACCCTTCGATCTGAAAAACTACACAGACGAGTGTAGGAATATGTCTGGCGTCACTCCAAGGCCTCATTGGATAACCACAGAATTTGGTGGGCATGTAAGTTTCTCACCCAAACACTTTCAACTCTATGTTTGGATACAAAAGAAAATCGAATTGGGAACATTCAGTTTAAGAATCTTTCCTAGCATTCAAAACTTAGGAGCAATCCCCCTAATGCTAAGAAATGATATTTTAGCATGCTAATAAGTGCATTTCAATCTAGTTTTCCATCCAAACATTTCTATTGTCCTTCTCCAGCTCCTGAGGAGAGCTAGGTAGAGACAAATCCTACAAGGGATGATTTGGGTTTCTACTCCTACTCACTTATCATGCCTGGGAGGTTCCATCTTCCAAGACACTTTCATGGCAAAGTTGGAACAGAGAAAGCCCAATTGCAGTCGTATCTTGCAAAATGGGACGAGTTTTTTGACATGTTTTATATGATCTTGGGTTGGAGAATCTACTTAAGCCAACCAACCAACTATGATGAGTTGCCCATGCCGGATTTGCGAGATTCCATCAGATCGGCGGTCAAAAGTCTTGTTTAGTTTCATTTTACTATAAATAGTAAGTTTTAATTCGAGTTTAACGTTTGATCATTTGTTTGTAGAAGTTGTGCTGAATATAAAAAGGGCTTAGAAAAGTTGGGAAAATAACATGGTTGGGCCAAATTACATGCTTATTATTATTTCGCCAAAAACTATCAAGTGTAGTAGGTATATAAGTAATCTATAAATAATTAGTTTACTATTTATAGTAAGTCACGCTTTTAGAGTGTTTGAGTTGGAGTCTAAGTATAAAACTTTGTTCTAAGTTTGAGCACCTAATTTAAATAATTTTAATTTCATTTTTTTAATCATCAATTAAATTATTTTGAATTTATAAAAAATTATTCCTGCTTTTATCCCACATGGATTCGAGGAGTTTATGAGAGGAGTCGGGAGAGCTCCATGAATTCAAAGTAGTTATCCCTTGAGAAAGACAGTGATCAACCTCATCACATCCCTACCATGCGCTAGCTGAAAAAAAAAATTTGATTGTGCCAACTTGGTGAGAAGATGGTACTACTTGAGAATTTCCATTTAATTCCTGTTTTGCATGTGCAAATCAGTAGATGGTAACTCGACAACTTGACTGGAAACCAGTTGAGTCAGGTTGAGTTGAGTCAACTTGAAAATTCAGGCGAGTTTCTCATACGGGGATGTTTAATATTTTAAAAGTATAAATAATCTATAAATAATGCAGAGCTAGTTGATTTTAAATGAGTTTTGTTGGGTTTGCTGAGTAGTTTTTTTTTTTTTTTTTCTTTCCAAAAGTTGAGTTAGTGTTTTTCTTGAGCTTTGACTGAGTTGTGATCAGATTGAGTTTTTTTTCCGAGTCCTCATGAAATCTAACTGAGTTGAGTAAACTCAAAATTCATGTGAGTTTTTTTTTTCTTCGAGATTTTAATACTATTCTCCAATCAAGTCCTAATAAACATACAAATGCTTTCCGTCATGCAATTTTATTATTTAAAATTTAGAATTGAAAATAATTAGGCTTTGGTGTCAACTACAGGATATAAAATCGGTGCTACAGAGATTTAGCAGCAACATCGTATTTTCCAATGGACTCAGGGACCCTTATAGTGTCGGAGGGTATAAAAATCCGCTTCTATATTTCATATGGTCTGTTTGGTTGCATCAATTATCATGATATTTCATGATTAATCAGTCTAATTTGGTGCTAATTTTCTCATTTTTTTTTAATTAAATCTGGTGCAACCAAACACACCCTTGGCATCTTTTTTTTTTTTTTTTTTTACTTGTTGCTTTCAAATGGCCTAGTGAGGATTTATTTATTATTATTTTTTCCATAAACAGGGTACTACAGAACATATCAGATAGTGTTGTAGCTATATATACCGCTCAAGGTACTTCCTCTGTCCTTTTATTTGTTGAGATCTACTGCACATCAGGTGGGCCCCACGAATCTTGTTGTAAGTTAAGATTTAACCTACAATGCAATTGATAGGGCTTAATGATGGGTGAGCCCCTCTCATGTTCTCCTTAGTGCATGCCCAAAAAATCCGGCCGGTCCAAACTCGTGTGGGCCACAGCACAGGGATCGGAGTTGGAATACCTCGCATAACGTTAGAGGCTTTTCAGAGTGTGTGGGGCCCACTCATCTTGTACAAGCCATCAAATCCATCAAAAAGGTTTTCCCTACCATGATAATAGACATCCCAAATATCAGGCCATTCCGATCCAGGTTAGCCACACCACGTATTAATTGTAGAGGTTTTAGTACATGGTTTGGCCCACCTAAGTTCTCCACCGGCATGATTTCTCGATGCCAAGGAGATATCATACCAAGGGTATAGATTGGATGGCATCCACACATCATGGTGGGCCCTAAACATCCCATTATGGGTTAAGCTTAACTTCAAAGCTTTTACGTGGGTCCAGCCTCGTGAAGTTAATGGTACTGCCCTTATAGCTTATGAGATCCGTGCATGCCTTGATCAATCTAAACTGAACGGTTGATCAGCTTTCTGATGGATGGGCCATTGCTGAAAAAATAAATAAAAGAAATAAAAGAAAAATGTACTAACGGAGTGGTCAGAATGATTTTTTTCTAGCCATGGCCCATCCAAGAGTTCGCCCAATGACTGGATGGTCTTTATCAATCAACATGTGCACGAAAATGAATGGCAAGGATCTCATATGCATATGCCAGGAGAACTTGTACTGATTGAAAATTCATGTTCAAGGGGCCCACTGCATGGATATATATTCTACAAGGCCGGATGATCCCGAGTGGGTAATCTGGCAACGGAACGAGGAGATCAATATCATCGACGGATGGATTTCACACTACTATGCCGACCTTGCTGCTAGGACTACAAACCAAGCTTGAGTGGTTTAAGAGAAATTGCACCGATGCCGTGATTGATGTGTGAACACCTGGGACTACATATTTCTCATGGATTCTGTGTGAGAACACTCACGCTGTTCATGTTTTATATCAAACTGAGGTCCATACACGGTGTTATATATGTAAATCTGTTCCGCTTACTGTGTTTCCCATCATCTACTACGTATATGATAAATAAGTCGTTTTCAAATATTACATAAGATCTCACTTATGAATCTTGGAAGGTGATTCCTTTATGTAATATGTATTTGATTAATTTACAGTTGATATATGTGTTTAAAATTATAAAAATTGGCTCATAAGAAGTTCTGGACTTAGGGAAATAGATGAGCAGTTTAGATTCCTGAACATGAGTGGGGTCCACCTAATTTCATAGATCAGAGCCCTTTGCAGGGAGGGACGGCCGGGCCTGGGCGTGCATGCCTATCTCTCTCTCTCTCTCTCTCTCTCTCTCTCTCTCTCTCTCTCTCTCTTTCAATTTTTAGAAAAATATGATCCGTATTTCAAGGAGGATTTTTTGATGCAGTGTACTCAGAGTGTAGACTCTCAGGAGTTTCAAGGCCGGGTTCCAGTACCCATAGGTGGTGAAATTCCACTACTGTGTGGGGTGTGTGTGCATGTGTTAAAAAAAAAAAAAAGGAGAGAATTTTTTGATGTAGTGTACTCAGAGACATATATCCATACTACACTCGTGCCATATCCAAACTTAGGCCTAAACGTGTGAATCAATGATCCATTCTGTTGATCTTGCTTAATGAACGTAATAACATTAAGGAAAAATATTTTCATAGTTAAAGGATTTACATATGCAGGGAATGATGAGTAGTTGTGATGGAACCCATGATCCATCATTCTTACTTTGATCTACGTCAGATATATCTGATCTTAGGTCCACCATAATAGTTCCTATCAACACTAGACCATATGCTACATATATACACATACACCAATTTTATATAGAATTGATGTTTAATATCAACGTTCATAATTTGATCAATTTGTGATCATCAAGACCCACCAAATTCGATGAGCAGGGTCCCAAATCAAAGTTTATTTTTACTATCTATAGTTTCAGATAAATCAGGTATAAAAATTACATCATACCACCGTCAAATCACTAAAAAAAAATAATAATAATAAAAGTAGTGCTTTTATAGTTGTGGTCCATCACTGATAGTGTTCTACATCCAATGGTCCATCCAATATCTGACCTTGATCCAAAGGATGCCTGGCCCACCGTCAGTGTATAGTTCACTATTCTTATTAAGACTGTGATTATACTACTTACTCAGAAATATCAAAATTTGAGACATACCACTACGAGATAGAAAGGAAGTGATTGGATGGTATGGATATGGATCAGGATGTGGGGTCTACTTATATCTGAGTTTGTTTGCAAAGAAATAGATGGTATGCGATACGTGAGGTACGCATGTCTCTTTTTAAAAATTTCATACGTGTTTTCCATTTCATCGAGGAATATCTCATGGTGCTTGCTTGGATGTGAACTTATACTGCCAACATGGCCCCACATTCACCAATCATGCAATCTTTTTTGGTTAATCTCTACAAATGATGACTTTATGGTTTCTAAAATTAGTTTCTCAATAATTACTAGATTATATCAGATTAATCTTAACCCTTCTTAGGTCTGAGGGTGTATTTAGGTACTCCACGGTTATCCAGAATAAGGGTGCACACATGTTTGTTTTTTTCTTTTTTTCACACACGCACACACACCCCCCACACACTCACGCCGTAGTGGGATTTCACCACGTAGGATACTTGAACCCTTGACCGGGTGTTGAAACTCCTGAGAGTCTACCACCCGAGCAAGAGTATATATGCCATGCGTGTGTATATCACAAATGGCTACGAACTACTAAATTCTAACCATACAGAATCATAGGCCATGATGTACATGTATAGGGAACAATAGTGTCGGTGTTCAAATATTCATGATAAATGAGATAATGGATGGTCATAATGATGTCTTATACACATGCGCATGATCTAATAAGACCAAAGTATATATGATATGATCAAATCATATAACATGATAAATCTACTCAAGATGAATCATACGAAAGCACTTTGACATAAATCAGATTGCCAGATCGATCAATATCTTCAATAAACCGTGATCATCTATTCATTCAGCCTCGTATCAAAAATTCTACTCACGTAAAAATTATTATATTCATACTATTTTGAAGGTTATAGCATGATTAACAAGATGGCCGGCACACATTGGGTGAATCATTTACTAAGATGATCAATTTGATGGATTTTACCCACCCGTCCATCATTCAAACCAATTATAGTATTTGAACTGGCGATCTGAAGGTAAGTTTACGTTTAATATGCCATGGACATATTGACATATATGATCCACTTAATGTTCAAATTTTATCTCAATTTTTTGACGGAAAAATAAAAATAAAAATTGTACTCCTAAAATTTGTTCGAAGTATTATAGGTTTGCTACCTCTGCTGGGAGTTGAGGTTCGAGGAGCCACCCGACCTGGACTATCCAGGATGGGTCGGTCTCAGAGAGTTGCACCGAGATGAGGTCTTCTACCGGCGATCCCTTCTCAATAGTCTCCTCTCTCGAATCGAGGGAGGTGGCATGCATCGTTTGTTCTTGTTACGACCTTCCTCGGAGAGCTATCAAATAACATTGTCAGTACTCGAGCTGGTCGCTCCGAACTCTACCGACCATATGCTTAGTCGGAAACTTCATAGCGAGGTGATAGGTAGATACTATGACTCGCATGACGTTCAAGGATAGTCTGCCCATAATTACATTATATACCGTGGGGCAATCCACCACGAGAAAATCTACCATAGTGGTGACCTGGTTGGAGCCCTCTCCCGTCGTCATTGGTAGATGGATGCTTCCTTTCGATGCCACCTTCTCTCTTACGTAGCTGAGTAGAGGGATATGCACAGGTTGCAGTCTCGATCTCTCAACTCCCATTTCGTCGAAAGCGACTGCGAATAGGATGTACGTCAAACTAAATGTATCGACCAACATCCGATGTAACTTATGGTTAGCAATGGTCATGCCGACCACAAATGCATTGTCGTGAGGGTGCTGAATCTCCCAAGCATCTTCCTCTGTAAAGGCAATCGTGCACGAGTCTATCTTAGGCTCTTTCCCAAGTCAGCCGGTGACATTTACCTAATGGCCTTCATCAGTGGTTCTCGCACTCCAAGCATGGGCTCGGCGTGCTCGGTTTGAGTCACCTTCCCCGGTGGGTCCACCGAAAATGGTGCATATTTTCCTGACTGGTTAATTGTTGTTCTCCCCGCGATGTTCCCGCTGAGGAGATGGTTGATCTTCTCTGCGTATAGCAACAAATTCGCACAAGTATCCCACCTGAAGAAGTGATTTAATCTTTTCCTTGAGATCGGAGTATTCAGTTGTGTTGTGGCTGTGGTCTCAGTGGAGGTGACAATATTTCTTCTTGTCTTTTTTTTTTTTTTTTTTTCCGGGTCGGCCCTCATCTTTTTTGGCCACCTCAAGATCATTTTTTCTTTAACCCCCATGAGCACCTGCTCCGGCATGGTGTTCAGTGGAGTGTACTGGCAAAACTGGCTCTCTATGACCCGATTGGCTCGGGGAGCACTGCTCTAGTCATCATTTCTTCTTATTTTGGAGCTCGTGCTAGATCATTCCTTATTTTCCTTACCCATCTTATCTCTTGTCGAGATGTATGGGTGTACATCGAGTCGAACCAAGTCGAGCTGGCCTCAACTCGACTCGGCTTGGCCACTAGTTGACCTCAACTTGAACTCGACTCGGCTCGGTCCTCGAGCCTAACTGGCCAGCTCGACTCGGTTCAGTCAGCAACTCGAGCCAAGATCGAGCCAAGTTTGCCTATGGAGCATTTTCATAAACACCTGGACTGCACCTTCCAAATCTCACTGTATTTAAGACAGCAGCAATGGTTTTACATGTATTTTATCAAACACCTTTTAAGCAACATAAAAATTAAGAAAAAAAGGGTATTGGTTTCATATACATACCTTCCTTGTCACCAGCCAGACTTCGTTGGGTCATTTCATCAAACACTTGGTGAGCAACATCAATATCAAAGTAACTGAGTCACCGAATTGGTTCGATCCAAGTTTGATTCGATCGAGCTAGGTTTGATCCGAGTTGAGTCAAGCTAGGGCCAGCTTGAAGTCGGCTCGGACTTATTTTCGAGCTAAAAAAATCAGCTCGACTTAGCTCGAACTCAGCTTCAAACCAAGTCAAATCGAGCTTTTTTGAGTCGAGTCGAGTGAGCTGCTAGCTCGGTTCGTGTGCACCTTAATCGAGATGCCCTCACCTCGGGCGTTTCTACGGGCGCTGAATAACTCATCGACATTAGAATATTTCTGAGCTCGGTTAAAGAGATCGGCGAGAGTTATCGAGGGATTTTTTTGAGCGAAAAGAGGAACTTTCCTCGCTTAAGCCCAACCATCATTGTTGTGAAGACCACTTGGTCAGCGTAGCTATCTACCAAGACAGCCTCGACCTTAAATCGGGTGATATAATCTTTCAATAGTTCGTTCTCCTTGTAGGTTACTATGAGGAGGTGAGTTGATGGTTTCCTTATATCCTTACCTCTAATAAATTAGGTGGCAAAAGCCTGCTGAGTTGGGTGAAAGAGCCAATGGATTTTGATTTCATGTCTTTATACCACTTATGAGTTGCCCCGGTCCGTATTAGGGAGAATGCCCTGTAAATCACAGGTCTAGAAGCGCTGTGAAGTTCCATCCATGCTCTAAATGATTCCATGTGCTCCATCAGGTCTCTTGAACCGAAGTAGGGCGATATTTAGGGCATCCAAAACCCAGGCGGTAGTTGGGCTTACATGATGTCATCTATAAACGATGATTCGGTCTATTCGAGAAGGGCATCAACAGAAGTCAGGGCCTTCGCTCGGTAAACTTACTGTATATCACCAAGCTGGCCCCTGATCTCTTTAATTCCCCCCTCGGGACTTCATTTTCTGTCATAATCTCGGAAGGCTTTCCTCAAACTTGTCGCCTCTAATCCAAAGTATGATGCATGCTTAACTCACCAAGCTCGGTGGTTTCTGGGGTCTGCATTTGGGTGAGAATGCTCCCCTTTGTCGAGATTTCCCCTAGTGTGGCTCAAGACACAACTGTATCAGGCGGGATTTCTTGGTCGCTATCTCCGCCTCTTCTCGTTGATTACCTGGTAATTCGTACTACCTCTCCAACAGTCCCATGATACGATCCATGTTACCGATCAAGGCTCCCACCTGGTTCCCACCTGGTTCTCGAGGGAGATAAGCCGGCTACGTCAGTTGCAAGATTCCTGCACCACTGCTTATGAGGGTGGTTGGGACTAGGTAGTGACAGGGATGCCTAAGCCCAGTGGGCGGATTTGGCTGAAGTGGGGACTTTTCATTAGAAGGAGGGCTGGTGGGGGTTTATAGATGGTGAAAAGTTGACTTTGTTGTCATTCCCATAGACAACGCTAATATGCTGTCACCGGATTGTGGGCTAATAGATATAATTGGTAGTGGATGTATGCCCACCAATGGACCTGCAAGAATAAGGGAGATATAGATAGCAAGGGGTGCCAGTAACTGGCTATGGACCCTCTGATGCATAAGGCTGATAAAGTTGGATTAATGAGTAAACAGTGGGTTTTCTTGCTAACCTCTTCTCATTTGGGGTAGTGGTATTTATAGGGTCCTTGGATTATTCTGAAACCGTCGTGTTTAAATGGGATACGTTGGAGTCCTTATTTGGACAGAAAACTATTGTTAAGCCTTGTAACACCCCGGTTCTCGGAACCCAAGTACACTACTCATTTTCCAAAAACCCGAGCGTTAACTTTTAACGGTGGCTCAAATATCACTTACATTTTTTTTTCTTTTATTATCAAAGTTAATAAACTATTATGATAGGAGCAAATCAAGTATAAGAGGGAGTCCAAATATACATAACCAAATATTTCAAGCAGTTACCCAAAATTTATACAAACCAATGTCTCATAGCAAAAGATTGAACAGTCAAATAATAAAAGTAGACTAGAAATTAGAGCCGCATAGCTATCGATCTCTCCATGCGACGCACCGGAATCAACTCATACGTCATCCACGTATCATGCAACCTGAATACGGTTTGATAGTGTCAATGGCTATCCTAGTGAGGTATAACCCCCAAGATTGTCATATCACTAAAATAATTAAGCATAGTTATCAGAGACAGTGTATAACAAATATTACACACTGATTATAATGGAGATCGGATAAGGTTCATCAGATACACATTCATTAAATAAATTTCACAGAGATAAATCTGGTTTAAATGCATGATTGCATGTATATGCTCATAGAGCTGGGGATGCACATCCAGTTGGTAAAAGTCGCTCAAGGAGAACTAACCATCTGGAAAAGACTATACAACGAGGACGCCCAAGGTGGACTAGTCTCCTGGAAAAGTACTCCAAGGTACGCCCAAGAAGGACTAGGCACTCGGAAAAGTCCATGCAATAGGGACACCCATAGCGGTACGAATGCACGAAATAATGATTTAGGATCACCTGGTAAAATACTCTACGGTATAGCCCATAGTGATCCAAGAAAACCCCCGTGTCTTACATCGACCGCCCGGTGAAGTCCGCATGCCATGAAAATGCATGATTAACCTAACCATTATTATTCAAATTTCAAACAATCATTTTAAAGAAGCTCAAAGGTCTCTATGGGGGGTTTGTCACCCAGTATAGGCTGACAGTTCAGGCATAGTGTCCAATTCTACCATCCCTGGCTCATGAGACTAACAAATAGGATGTTTAAAGGTAACTTACTCAACTAGTGGTCAATTATAGTTCGACAAGTGGAACTTACCATCGCAAGGTTATACGAAGACGGTTCATTAAAACCACATAGGGCGAATATTACATCAAGTCACATAGGCAAACAATCCATCCCAAGGATGTGATAAAAATGGATTTTCTCAAAAGCCACATGGGCAACAATTGGTCCCTAAGATAGTAAATCCACAACAAAAACTCCATTTAATTTATTAGACGTTAATGACCATTAGTTTGAGGACTTCCAAGCAATCCAACAAGTATGCACATATGACCAATTAAATTACGTGTAATATCGATATCGCACATGCATATCTGAAGTGTTCATTTCAAGTCAGAATAGAGGTATTTAAATTGAATTGCATATTCAAATAATTGAATTTAAATCCAATCCATCAATCATCTATAAAGGACTCAAATCAATAAGAGCAACTCGCCATATTAAGTAATCAATGAGATAAATGAGTACATAAATGGATAAATAAAGCTAACTATCAAGATGTAGAAAAGCTTGAAGGGTGATCTTCACCTTTCAATGGTTGACTTGGTTTCCAACGTTGTTAAATATTTGTATGTAATCTTTAAGATTAACTTCACTAACAAATCAGTACACATATTGTGGTTAGATTGAAGTATCGGGTTAGATAAAAATATTGTTTAATGGTGTAGATCTCAAGTTTCTAACTTAAGGTGTGTGTGTGTGTGTGTGTGTGTGTGTGTGTGTGTGTGTGTGTGTGTGTGTGTGTGTGTGTATAAACTATAGACTAGTTAAGACTAATTCGAGAGTGGCAAATTTGAGATAACTCACCTCTACTAGTTGTTCCGACTTAATCAAATCCCGAATCACTTCGGCTTTGAATAAGGTTACCTACATGAGAATTTGAATATTTTAATAATAATCAACCTTGTTCAAGGGAACTGAGTTAAATTCCCACAATTCCTAAGATCACTATCGTTAAACTTAAATTTTCATAAAAATACCAAAACATGAAAATCTTCATATATCGATGAAGGTTTAAGGGCTAATAGACCCAATTCAAATGCAATTGTAGTGAAGATTAGCTCACCTTCGATGGATCAACTCAGTAGCTCGACTCGGCGATTTGACTAGCCTCGAACTCAACGGAACTTGGCAAATTACTGAGTTGACTCAATAGTTCAACTCAACTCTCATCCTCCTACACCTTTTCTTTACTTCTTCTTTCTTTCCATTCCCTTCCTTTCTCTTCCTTTCTCTTCCTTTTCCTCCTTCCTCTTTCCTTTCTCCAAGAGGCATCCAACGAGGTAGCTAAACAGTCATCCCTTCATCTGGCTCGCAACTCGTCGAGTCGACTCAGATAGTGACTCGATGCGGCACCCCATGAAGGACAATCGTCCGTCCTTCCCTCCTCCTTTCTCTCCTTTCTTCTTCATTTCATTTCTTCTCCTTCATTTTCTTCTTCTTCCCTTATTTTCTCCTCTTCCTCTATTGCTTCCATCAATGACCGGACCAGACTCTCAGCCCGAGTTGAGCTAGTGTGGCTGCAAGTCACCAGTAGCAGCTGTCCATTTTCTCTCTCAGCATTCTCTCTCTCCCTCCCTCCCTCTCTCTCTCTCTCTCTCTCTCTCTCTCTCTCTCTCTCTCTTCTTCCTTCTTAAAGCTTCTTTTCTGCCTTCCTTCTTTCTTCTTGCTCTATTAGGAAGATCGGAACCGACGTTGGACTCGGCCCAAATTCGACAAACTCGGATCGAGTCACACTACGGCATGACTGCAATGGGCTGCAACTCATCCTCCATGTGTCTATCCTGTTCTCTCCTTCTTTTCTTCTTCTCCTACTTCTCTCCTTCATTTCTTTCTACTGGGAGAACTTGAGGCATGGAACTCGGCTCAGACTCAGACCGAGTCAACTAATGCGGAAAGGAGGAACGCTCCTTTCCAATCTTTAAGGCTTCCCATTTTTGGAAAGTGTAGCCCTAAAACAGTCTTTTTAAAGGCTCTGCTAATCACTTTCTAGATGCTTCGAAAGCAACATTAATCGCCAATTAGTTACAAGTTATCGGCTCCAAAGCACAAGAATTCAGGGTAGTATCTCCAAACTTTAGTTGGACAGTTAAAATCTGATGTCACAGATGGATTTCTCACACCATGATCCATCAAGTGAATGGTTGTGATCAAGAGATGGGGCCCACTGCAGATGGTGGGTGTTTTCGGTTTAACAAGGAAGATGATGGCCATAATCATGGTGGGTTTTGATCGAGTGGCCCATCCCTCGATATCAGGCACTTGGATGGTGTGGATAGGTCCCAGGGTCATTGTGGGACCCACCAAATGGATGGCTATTAATGTTTTCAATTAGTGGATTTGGTTTCAACTCCCGGCGGCGGCAGGTGAGAAAAGCTAAGCCATAGCTGGGGAAACCCTAAAGACGTAGGGCTTGGATGCTTCCAAATGGAGGGCTGAGATGCATGGATTCAACTTTACGTGGATCGCCAGCGTGGAAAGTGGAAGGAATCAAATTATTTCCATTTTCAGAAAATCAGCCGCGCATGGTCATTTTGTGTTCGATGTTGTGTGCACGGATGTGTGATCCAATAGGTGAAACCGAGTAGGATTGGACGGATTCGTGTTCTCTACATGATGAACGGTTCAGATGATTGATATGATCTCAGATGGTGCATCACAGATCACGCCTATAAACGGCGTCCATTTGAATTCTGCTCGGGTTGGGTGCATGTGGTCGAGCCATCATGCGATACCTTGATAGGGTTTGGTTAGCTCCACTCGTGCAATACGATGGACGGATTGGATCTGTCATGTGATCACGTGAGGTGGGGCAAATTTTAAATCAACGGATCTTGTCCATTCGCTGGCGAGAATACGAAAGAAAGGAGAGAGAAAGCTCTCTTTTTCGGGGAGGGATCGGGTCAACCCTTGTCGATCAGGCTCCCTGGTCGGGTGCACAACGAGTGCACGGGACCTTAGTGCACGAGCATCACATTTGTGGGGCCCATAGTACTTCTTGATGAGATCTTCACCATCAGTCAAGTTCTACTAGTCTTGTCGCGACCTTTGACCAAAGATTAAGGGGGTTAGCAGCTCAGATGGGCCACACTACTTACTTTTGTGATTTTTATTAACATTTACTAACAGTTTTAACGGTCAAATCGACCTAAAGCTAAACATTAATGGTCCAAGGTATTCTAAGCTCCATTTTTAGTGATTGTTTATAGTGATTTAGGGGCCATATGACTCACTGGTGAGGTTCAGGTTTAAGAATTGTTAGATCGATCTCGATCCAACGGTTAGGAACGTTTGAACCGTCCAAACTTACTTCCACGTTTACCGACTTGAGGTGGATATTTACAATGCGTCTAATTGAGCGGTTAGATCTCCGATAGATGTGGATCGAGTCTCTTTTGAGATCTCTGGTCGCTATGATGTAGAAGCATGGTCCATTCTTCAGATCCATGATTAATTCTACTGGAATTTCCCTTGACGTGGCTATAATGAAAGGAAATGTTCAATTAGTCTAGGTTTGTACTTATATTAAGTTAGGTTACAAGGTAACACCTGAGTATTAGAAAGTACGGGGTGTTACAATCTACCTCGTTTAAAGAAAATCTCATCCTCGAGATTCAGTGCTTCTAATAGGATTAGAGACAATTATAATATCATTTGCGGTGATTCTAAGCATTCGTTATTTTTCTATGAAGGTTTTTTGTATGTACGAATATATACCACTAGCTACCAGAACTGGGGTTATTACAATCTACCCCCCTTAAAGAAAAATCTCGTCATCGAGATTTGGTAATATTCATCCCAAATTACATTATTACAAGTAATAAATTCATTCAAATTATGTACTTATCTATCATCTATCATAATGCGAAATCACAACTTGTATGGTTCCATTAAAAAAAAATTTAGAACTCATTTCAGTACTTTGTAAAACCAGGAATATAGTTCAATGCTTGCTATGTCAAAAATTTCCCTAGCATTTATTAGGGGCATAAGTTCATTCAGGTTACAACTAATAGTAATATTATATCTTTCCTTTAATTTCCTATACTTCTAATGGTAGTTCCCCTTTGTCTAATGTATAATACAATTTCTCAGTTTTTAGTGTTCGAGCCATTAGGAACAGATGGTCGTAGTAGGTTTAAGCTTGATACATTGATCCTTTGCTTGCGCAAAATAATGAAATTTGCTAGTATCATCTTCCAATCCTGGTAAATCTAGATCTTCTACTTGATCAAGGCATTATGATCATTGAGAATTTTCTAGGATATAGAATTTGGATCAAACCGCATACGCTTTGCTTGAAATATGATTCCATCAGTTCGTGGTCCCAATTATTCTAGACACTTGGGAATATCATGAAGTTTTCTATTTTCATAAGAGTCTTGGAATCTAGGTGAAACGGTCCCAAATGACCAACACATTTTTACTACGCACTCTGATTGCCTATTGCACCACCTAGAAGTTTCAGGACTAGAATTTTTGAAGTTTGAATTTGAAGTCCGCTAAACTCATCCATATTCTTAAATCTAGTCTGCATGTGTTCAGTCTAGGGCAAAAAATTTACCAAAAATTTATAATTTCAACTTTAGTTAACCTAAGTGTTGAAACTTGAGAGAATCATCACCTTTAACTAAAGAGATACATTAGGAAATTCTAATTACAATTCCTTAACTTAAGGGAGTGCTTATGTTCAATTTGATTCACAACATGGTGGTTGAAGAATTTCCTAAGATGTCCAAGTTAGATTCATTTACTGAGTGATGTGACAATGTTAGCTCAACTAAGGAAAATCATAGAGAAAGTTCAAATCCTAGACTTCTAAAAATGTTCTCGATGATCTTAATCACATCATAGTGGGCATTTGTTCTCCCATGATCCTAAGTTAAATTTCTAAGTTCGATAATTATCAAGGTAGTCTATAGTGGGGACCTAAGTTTTGTTTTTAAGTTCTATGGTTATTCAAACAAATTTTCTATGGAACTTAAAAATTTTGTGTCTCTAAGTTCATAATTTTCCTTACTATAAGGGAATTCTAGATGAATTCAAATTGCTATCCTATCAATTCAAAAGGGAACTTAAGTTTGGATATCTTCATTCTCCAACTTTCCTAATTCTAAGGGAATTCCACATACATCCAAATGGTTAAATAATTTCCAATGGGACCTAAATTTAGGTCTTTATGTTCTCAAAATTTCCCTAAGTCTAGGGGAGATTCACCTAAGTTCCAACATCCTATCTTAAGACATTAAGGGTTTGTATAAGTCTGTTTCCCAAAGGCAAGGTTTGTCTAGACTCTCTCTGATACCATCTTGTAATACCCCGGTTCCTGGAACCCAAGTACATTGCTCGTTTTCCAAAAATTCGAGCGTTAACCTTAAACAGTGGCTTAAATATCACGTACATTTTTTTCTTTTACTACCAGAGTTAAAAAACTAGCGGGATAGGAGCAAATCAAGTATAAGAGGGAGTCCAAATATACATAACCAAATATTTCAAGCGGTTACCCAAAAACTTATATAAACTAATGTCTCATAACTAAAGATTGAACAGTCAAATAATAAAAGTAGACAAGAAATTAGAGCCGCATAGCTATCGATCTCTTCATGCGACGCACCGAAATCAACCCATACATTATCCATGTATCCTGCAACCTGAATACGATTTGATAGCGTCAATGGCTATCCCAGTGAGGTATAACCCCCAAGATTTGTCATATCACCAAGATAAGCATAGTTATCAGAGACTGTGTATAACAAATATTACACTGATTATAATGGAGATCAGATAAGGTTCATCAGATACACATTCATTAAATAAATTTCATAGAGATAAATCTTATTTAAATGCATGCTTGCATGTATATGCTCACAGACCTAGGGATGCACATCCAGCTAGCAAAAGTCGCCCAAGGAGAACTATCCACCCAGAAAAGATTATGCAATGAGGACGCCTAAGATGGACTAGTCTCCTGAAAAAGTACTCAAAGGTATGCCTGAGGAGGACTAGGCACCCAAAAAAATCTATGCAATATGGACGCCCATAGCAGTACGAATGCATGAAATAATGATTTAAGATCACCTGGTAAAATACTCTACGGTATAACCCATAGTGATCCAAAAAAACATCCTTGTCTTACATCGACCACCCGGTAAAGTCCTCATGGCATGAAAATGCATGATTAGCCCAACCATTATTATTCTAATTCAAACAATCATTTTAAGGAAGCTCAAAGGTAACTATGGGAGGTTTGTGTAGCGTCACGGATTTTTTTCAACTTGGAGTTAGATGTCCTTGGGCAATGGGTCGATTATAACTCCTTATTGACTTCTAAGAACTCAATCCTAAAGCCTCAAATCCCCTTTCAACCCATTTTCTTCAAAAATTTTACCTTTCACCACGTTATTCTTCAAATATTTCTAAGTACTTTCATATTAGACACAAATCCTAAAGTTTAAATGATGAAGGACAATATTTAAACTAAAATTTACTAAAAATAGTAAATATATAAATAAAATGGGTTTTTGACCATTAACCTTTTGGAATCTCAAGAAATAAATAGGTTACTTGGATAAAGCAGTTTCTCCTACCCCAAAATCATATATTGCACATCGAATAACTCATTCTAGTTTACAAAATACACCCGTTTCAAATATTGGGTAGCAGAATCACCACCAGACATCACAGCAACGCGCGGCGCCCCGCCAGTGCATCGAATTTCGGTGGACCCTTGCTGCGATTTTCTACATTTTTCGACCGACTTCAAAAAGTCATATCTCCCTCAATATAACTCTGATTTAGGTGATTCAGAAGCCAGATTGAAGCTTGATAAGTCTAGTTTCATATAAAAATAAGCAAAAAATATAATAAAAATTTTAATATAATTGAATCTAGGTTGATGTGACAATTGTCCAAAAATTATTAGTTCGAACAGCTGCTACTTCTAGAATTTTTAGAATTTTTCTACAACACGAAATCTAGTAAAATTTGGTAGAGATAAAGTAAACTTGATGATGAACTACTAAAAAATAATTAAAATAATATACTAACTAAAAGTGCCAAAAAGGGACATATAACTACCTTAGGACCTTATTCTGTCGTAATTAGGGCAGAATTTAGTTAAGTATTAAACTAAATAATCGATGGATTTGGCTTGAACCATTATCTATACAAACGGTAAGACCCAAAATCATTAATACTATTGACTTAAAGTTCCTTGCAAACTTAGAGAAAATTCCAAAACCTGGTTGCTCTCTAGAGCATATTAAAACTTCATATCAGACTTGGACTGCGCGTCGAAAGTCCGATTGTCGCGAAACTATAAGGTTATGACCGCCTTATTGGGCTTGACAACCTTCGCGGGAATTGAGCCCAAATAGTATCCAGAAACGTACAACTTGAGCCCTGAGCGAAGTGTGTGAGAAACGCGAATATCTTTAGAAAATGAACCAGAACTTAAGTGAATTGTGTCATTCGTTCACGGGCGAAATTGAAGACTTCAGACCGTCAGATTCTGACTAAAATTCACCCATGGATCAGGGAAATTTCCCTGCTATTATCAGTATACTTGTGGCCCTGATCGAGTGATAATGACCGTTGATCTAATACGGGTCCTCCACAGTCGATCCGCTATTTCGATCGCACCAAAATGTAACCTGCCTTAGATCCATGGTCAAGGAACTTACCCTACGCAGTATGTGAGTAATGAACCTCTGGATGACCCCCGTTTACCCGAAATAAGCGCCCTTTGGATACAAACCAGGTATACCATGGCCCTGGGGCCATTTGCATAAGTTCTAACCTTTATAATGCCCTTAAACCACCTCATTTCTATTCCATACAATTTTCTCCAAACCCTAAGAGAGAGAAGAGAGAAAAGAGGGGAAAAGAGTGAGGAGAGAAGGGCGAGTCTGGGAGATCGTTGCAGGAATCCTCCCACACAACTCTACGTGCTAGATCGTCGTTTTCTTTCACTATCCAACCCTCTTCCAGCTACGATTTTAGTAAGAAATCATAACCCTAATCTTGTTTTAGGAATCCAAATAGAGGAATCGACGAAATAACTAACCTATTTCGTGATTTAGGTAGTCGTTGTTCTGTAGACGAAAGTGTATGATTCAAACCGAGTTCGAAACGAGTTTTCCGACGAAATGTTTGGACTATAAATGTTTAGGTTATGGTTTTCAAGGCTTTTAATGTCAGCTAATGATTTATGTCTGACTTTGATTGCTACCATATGATCTTAGTTACGATGTATTTGATAATTTATACATGTGTGGGAACTATGTGAATATATGATGCAATCCATGTGTTTATTGAAATGTTCGAATGAATATGAAATCATGATTTGTACTTGCCATGACTATTAACCTAGAATACATGATTGTTGTATGTATGACAACAACTTTGTGAAAGGATTTGCCATAATATATGTTATAACTAATTTAGTTCATATATGTGGTAATATGTAGTCTAAGTGTTTGATAAAAGTCTGAATGAGAAATTTTTTCGATGAATTGTATTTATTAAGGGAGTTGAGATAGGATTCTCAACTACCTTATCTAGATATATAATTTCCTTCATGTAGTCTTAATTTCAACTATGTAATTTATGTATAAAATGCATATGTATAATAACATGTTCTACGTGTTTGATAAAATGTCTGAATGAGAAATTGCTTGATGAATTGTATTTAATGAGAGTGTTGAGATAGGATTCTCAACTACCTTATCAATATTTATAGTTCCCTTCATATAATCTAAATTACTACTATGTGATTTATAGATGAAATGTATATGTATAATGACATGTTCAATGTGTTTGTTAAAATGCTCAAATGGGATTTATATTTAAATTATTTGTTAAATGCTATTATGACTATCACATGTGAATACCTATTGTATTTGAGTATGATTGGGACTACTACGTAGTCCAGGTAATCAGTAACGATTCATATTTGAGTGGCGGAACCAGTCTCACCACATTGAATATGTTCATGAATCCGGGTCGCACGACGATTATCGACAGTGGTTAGGCCGCGTGGAGTGCTTATACACTCCATGTTGATTAATTCAGCGTGCGCTCGTTCCAATCGAACTTGTCAAATAACCTGATTGGCCTATTGTGTGTTTACCATGTATGGACGTTACTGCTTGAATCTAAGGTACCACTTACCAATGTAAAACCCGTCTCAACCATGGTACCACGATCCGTTAAGACTCATGAGCCAGGCATGGTGGTATGGGACATCGTGGTCGAGTTGTCGGCCTACGCTGGGGTGACGAGCCTCCCTGTAGTGACCAGTGAGCAACCCAAACTCGTGAGCCGAGTATGGTGGTATGAGACATCGTGTTCGACCTGTTGGCCTACACCGGCGCAGCCTAGCTGCGGTCCCAGTGTGGGTTGGGGTGAACCGTCTGATCTGGATCCCCTTCGAAAATAGCGCTCCAGTTGGTAGGGCGTTGGTGGAGTGACCTCGAGTATAAACTTTTGAACTTGCCTATCCACTACTTTTCATTATGGGTGATGTTGCCCTATAATCTTCTTTATGAATAAGCCTAATCAATTACTTGGCTAACATGACCATGCACCGCATTGCATGTGCTTTGGCGAGGAAGCGCACGTTTAGGGAGTTTGCCATGTGCGATTGTGAGATAAAGTCGTTGAGGGAGTGCAGACGAGGGCATGCATCATTACCGCATATCATCTATGCATTAACAAGAGTAGTTAGATATGTTTATTGTATTACTTTATCATTACTGCTTGATTGAATTGATAACATGTTAACCTTTGCCTTATAGCACCACTAAGTTGGCCACTTATTCCCACCCTGTGATGGTGTTTTAAAACACCACCCAGACTCTGGTTTAGATGCAGGTGATGGCGAAGTCTATACAGCGAAGTTGGACTTCGTAGGCGAGGAGGAAGGATTCTCTTACGTTCAACTCTCCGACGGGTCTATGTAGACCCCGAGCCGATTCGAAGGGATTATAGGGACTTATGGATTAGTTGGACATTACACTTTGACATTTTGTAAATTTTGGATCCATACATGTATATATTCAACTTGGTAACATACTCATACTCTAGAGGTTGTGAAAGTTGTGAAACACTTATATACTTTATATATCTATCTCAGTCTTCCGCTTGCCTAATTACATTAACTCTGGAGTATGATATGATGATTTAGTATAATCCCACTCATGTTTCAATGCACTAATATGGACAACATTTAATCATCATTATCTATGTTGCATAAATGATGCGTTGGATCTCGGGAGTTGAGCTTTGCTCGACCCCCAAAATTCAGGGCATTACAGTTTGTCACCCAACATAGGCCGACAACTCAGGCATAGTGTCCCATTCCACCATCCCTGGCTCATGAGACTAACAAATAGGATGTTTAAAGGTAACCTACCCAACTAGTGGTCAATTATAGTCCTACAAGTGGAACTTACCATCGCAAGGTTATACGAAGACGGTTCATTAAAGCCACATATGGCGAATATTACATCAAGCCGCATAGGCAAACAATCCATCCTAAGGATGTGATAAAAATGGATTTTCCCAAAGCCACATGGGCAACAATTGGTCCCAAAGATGGTAAATCCACAACAAAAACTCCATTTAATTTATTAGATTTTAATGACCACTAGTTCGAGGACCTCCAAGTAATCCAACAAGTATTCACATATGACCAATTAAATTACGTGTAATATCGATATCGCACATGCATATCTAAAGTGTTCATTTTCGTAACATCCCGGATTTTTGCCAACCTGGAATTAGACGTCCTTAGGCAATGGGTCAATCCTAACACCTGATTAACTTCTCAAACACTCAATTCAAAGTCTCAAATCCCATTTCAAACCATTTTCTTCACAAATCTTACCTTTCACCACCTTGTTCTTTCGATTTTCTCTAAGTACTTTCACCCTATACACTATCTTAAACTAGCTAAATATTATAACTTGGATCACTTTATATATAAACTACAAAGGCCCAGGTACCACCTCAGACAAAAATTACATAGGACTAAATCCTTTAGAAATTAGGCGAGAATTAGCTAGTGTTAAACTAGAGTACCTGTGAAATTAGCACCAATCACTTTAAATACGATCTGCAAGACCTAAAACTTATAGAACTGTTAGCGCTACATTACCCTAAAAGTTAGGATCAATCTCATTACCCGGCTGCTCTCGGGAGCATCTCGAAACTCCGTATCAGATCTAGACCGCACGTCGAAAGTCAGATTAACACAAAGTTAAGGAATTAGGATTGCCTTGCTGGGCTTGACAACCATCTCGAAATTCAATAGTGTCCCAGCGCTATTCGCTTGAGCTCGGAGTGAAGAGTGTGAGAAATGTGAAATTAATTCAAAATAAAATATCTCAAATAGTAATCTAGCACCTCTTGCTTGCGGATCAGTTTTAAGCAACCAGACCGTCAGAATCAGACCAAATTACACCCTCGAATCAGGAGAAATTTCAGACACATATCCATGTATTCGGAATCTCCAATCGAGATCCGCTGACCGTTGAACTGAAACTGGTTCGCCACGCATGATCTGGGAATCCCACTGAAACGAAAACTTAACTAAATGTAAATTCAGTGTTAGTGATCTTAAGTCCGACCTTTGGCTCAAGGAGGCCCGCTAGAAGTCCTCCGTTGAGCTGAAACTGACCCGCTTTGGTCATAACCTAAGTATACTTTGACTTGGAGTCTATTTCGGTGAGTTTTTAGGCTATATAAGGACCTTAAACCCTCTCTCATTGTAGCCATAGGAATTTGAGAGAAACCCTAGAGAGAGAAGAGAGAAAAGAGAGAGGAAGAGTGAGAGAAGTGGGAGAACCTCCCAACTACTATTCTCTGCCACTACACAAGCTGCACCCCTCCGTTCTCATCGCTTTCTCGGCGATTCTGACTTCGTTTCTAGGTAAGAAACCCTAACCCTAATCTATTTTGGGGTTGGATAAGTTGTAGGTTATGAAATAGCTAACCTATTTCGTTCTATTGGTTGTCAAACTGCCGTAGACGGAAGCTTAGCAAACCTATCGTATTCTTTACAATTCTACAATAAAAGGTGCGGACTTTAGGTGTATAGGTTATGGTTTTCAACGATTTCAATGTCAGATAATGATAGATTCATGATCTGCATGCAATTGCACATGTACAAAGTGCTGTCTGTTTTCTGTTTTGATTAAAGATGAAGAATATGGAATTTTACATACTCTAGGTATTTGTAAAAAGTACCGTATACGTATAAATTTTGGAAATGTGTTTGCCATGATTATTTGTTGTATTAATATATTATATTTGGATAAAATACTTGTTTGGCGAAAGGACTCGCCCTAATACATGTTTTTGCTAATATACACTATGTAATTTAAAATAGTGTATTCTAAGTGTTTGTGAAAATGACCGAATGAGTATAGAATTCTCATTCGTGCTTGCCATGACTAATTGTCATGGATTTATGATTGTTGTATTGGCGATACCCCTTTGATGAAAGGATTTGCCCAAAATCACGCCACGGCCTATATACACTACTTATATTAAAATGTGTGGCCCAAGTGTTTTTGGAAATGACTGAATGAATATGGAACTTGGAATCCTGCTTGCCATGACTATCCGTCGTGGGTGCATGCGTGTTATGATTGAGGCAACTCCCTAGTGAAAGGATTTGGCCTAATGCCTATGTGATCAACATATGTCATGTATATTGATGTATGTATTTTAAAGTGTTTGTTGAAATGTCTGAATGAGTAGAAGTTAGTAAATTGTAATGTTTAAGGGTGTTGAGATATGATTCTCAACTCCTTTAACTATGTGCATGATTTCCTTGGATAGCTGTGTGATTAGGAATTTAATATGTACAAACTCATGCTTGTGTTGTGCTTCATAAATCCTCAAATGATTGTATGATTTTATCTATGTGATGCATATGTTTAAATTCATGTTTACGTTGTATGATCCGTCATGGGTGATGGGGGAGTGGAGCAACGAGTGGCTGCAACAGCCCTGGCAGCCCTAAACGGATAATATCAGACTTTGGTTGTATGATTTGAATCTTGATTCATTACTGCTTTAACTATCTGCAATTGAATGTGATTAGGGCTATGATTATAGTCCAGACAATCGGTAACGAAAATGAATGCGTGGCTGAGTTTCATTTGCCACGTGAGATGTGTTCGACGAACCCGAGTCGTACTTCGGTTGGCGATAGTGGTTGGCCACACGAAGTGCTTATGCGCTTCATATCGTTCAACTTGTTGTGAGCTCGAGCTAGCCGAGCTCGTCAAGTAACCTGATCTATCTAATGTATGTTCACTATGTTTGGACGCTACTGCTTGAACCTAGGGTACCAAACTTACCAGTGAAATCCCTTTTAACCATAGTACCTCGATCTGCTAAGACTCATGAGCCGGGCATGGTGGTATGGGACACCGTGGTCGAGCTGTCGACCTACGCTGGGGCCACTTGCCTCCCCGTAGTGACCAGTGAGCAACCAGACTCTTGAACCGATTATGGTGGTATGGGACACTATATTCGAGCTGTCGACACCTACGGCGAGAGCCGAATAGGGTGAGACCTGTATTCGTGCTGACGGGCGACGAGCCCTCCGTAGTGTCTTTGAGTATACTCTAAGGTCTGTGATTGGCGATGAGCCCTTCGCAGCAACTAGAGCATGAGTTGAGTCGAGTACGGTGAGACCTGTATTCGAGCTGACGGCCAGCGATTGAACCGAGTACGGTGAGACCTGTATTCGAGCTGACGGCCAGCAATTGAGCCGCATACGGTGAGATCTATATCCGTGCTGACGGGTGACGAGCCCTTTGTGATGCCTTCGCTGCGCCTCTCAAACCATAATATCATATGAGATTAACTAGGACTGACGACCCTAGAATGGATCATGTTTGGGAATGATATAAGGGAAGTACCTTAGTTTTCCAATATTACTCGGTAATCATGCTCATTATCGCATTGTATGTGTCTGGTAGATGTGGAGCACTGAGGGATGAACGCATTCGCGAACGTAAGATGGTGTCGCATGAGGGTGGTTTGGTAAGGGCATTCATCATGTCATATCATACTTGCATTTAATAAGAGTAGTTAGGATTGTTTGATTGTACTACTTGACTGAATTGATAACATGTTAACCTATACTTTATTGTTCCACTGAGTTGATCACTCACTCCCACGTTACGGGACGGTGTTCTGAACACCCACCAGACTTTGTCTAATTGCAGATGGCGACGCTACTCCTGAGGCGGAGCCGGACTTTTGTGATGACGAGGATGCTTTCTCGTTCGGGCGGCTTCATGTGAGCCGTGCCTTGATCGACGGAGTTATAGGGATGCTGACTAGATGACACTACACGTTTGGTATAATTTGAACTGTACTTGTAATTATTTAACCTGGTAACATTATCACACTCTGGAGACCCACCACTATTTTTATATTGTATATATATCTATCACAGTCTTTCGCTTGCAATTTAACTGTCTTTGGAGTATGATATGCTGTTTTGGCTTAATCTCACTCATGTTCATTGCACTAATACCGACAACATTCAATCATCATTCATTTTGTTGCATAAGTGATGCGTTGGAACTCGGGAGTTGAGTTTATGCTCGACCCCCGATTTTCAGGGTGTTACAATTTTAAATCATAATAGAGGTATTTAAATTGAATCGCATATTTAAATAATTGAATTTAAATCCAATCCATCAATCATCTAGAAAGGACTCAGATCAATAAGATCAACTCGTCATATTAAGCAATCAATGAGATAAATGAACATAAATGGATAAACAAAGCTAACTATCAAGATGTAGAAAAGCTTGAAGGGTGATCCTCACCTTACAATGGTTGACTTGGTTTCCAACGTTGTTAAATATTCATTTGTAATCTTTAAGATTAGCTTCACTAACAAATCAGTACACATAGTGTGGTTAGATTGCTATGATACTTCATTTATCGGGTTAGATAAAAATATTGTTTAATGGCGTAGATCTCAAGTTTTTAACTTAAGGTGTAGATAAATAAATAAATAAACTATAGACTGGTTAAGACTAATTTGAGATACGCAAATTTGAGATAACTCACCTCTACTAGTTGTTCCGACTTAATCAAATTCTGAATCACTTTGGCTTTAAATAAGGTAACTTACACGAGAATTTCAATATTTTAATAATAATCAACCCTGTTCGAGGGAACTGAGTTAAATTCCCACAATTCCCAAGATCACTATCGTTAAACTTAAATTTTCATAAAAATACCTAAACATGAAATGTTGAGAAGTGGAGCCACATGCGCGGATTTCGTGTCGCAAGTCCTTTCGCAACTGGGATGCAGAAAGGAGTTTCGCAGATTTCGTGTCGCAAGTCCTTTTGCAACTGGGATGCGGAAAGGAGTTTTGCGGATTTTGTGTCGCAAGTCCTTTCGCAACTGGGATGCGGAAAGGGAAGTTGCCAAAACTATAAATTGAGGTCCCTAGGGCTATTCTAGGGTTAAGGGTGAATATTGGAAAATATTTCTAAGGTGTGGGCAAGGGATTTTCTCTGTCCTTCCAAGGGAGAGGTTAGTATATTGCCTTGTAATCTTCGTTCTTCATAGTGGAAGTTTGCATCCGTGGTTTTTTACCCTAGATTGGGGTTTTTCCACGTATATCTTGTCTTGTGGTTTGTTTTGGATTGCTTTGATCTGTTTCTAGTTTATATTTCTTCATGTTTATCGTTTGTGGGTGAGGCCTGAGATTGGATCTAGGCTCACTGCGTTCTTGGCGCGCATGCTGCACAACAACTGGTATCAGAGCTATTGGTTTAGTTCTATTGGGAGCGATGACAGAAGATGGGAAAACTAAAATTGAGAAGTTTGATGGTTCAAAATTTGTCTTCTGGAAGATGCAGATGGAAGATTATCTATATCAAAAGGACCTCTATATTCCTCTAGGAGGAAAAGAGAAGAAACCAAAAAAGATGACAGATGATGAATGGTTTTTACTAGATGGGAAGGCTTTAAGAACGATCCGACTCTCTTTATCTAAGAGCGTCGCCTTCAATATATCCAAGGTAAAAACGACAAAAGAATTAATGGAAGCCCTAGCAACCATGTATGAAAAACCCTCAGCATCCAACAAGGTTCATCTTATGAAACAACTATTCAACATGAAGATGTCAGATGGTGGGAGCGTGGCTGAACATCTAAACGAGTTCAATACAGTCACAAGCCAGTTGGAATCTGTTGGCATTGTTTTTGAGGATGAGGTCAGAGCGTTATTGATCTTATCCAGTTTGCCAGATATATGGGATGGTTTGGTGATTGTTGTGAGCAATTCTTCAGGGTCGACAAAGCTGAAATTTGATGATGTGGCCGGTCTAATTCTCAGCGAAGAATCTAGAAGAAAGGCATCAGGAGTTTCAGGGGATTCATGGAATGCTCTAAACGTTGAAGGAAGAGGAAGATCGCTGAACAAATGAGACAATAAACACGGGCGTTCTAAGTCGAGGAAGAAGTCCAAGGGACCGAAGGATAAAGATGGGTGTTGGCATTGCGGCAAGAAGGGGCACATGAAACGTGATTGCAGGGCGCTTAAGAAACAAGAAGGAAGCTCTCAAGGTGGGAAAGATTCAGTGAATCTATCTGAGGAGAGTGACACAGAGGCATTGATCTTGTCTCTTGATGCGAGGAATGAGTCTCGGGTTATAGATCGGGTGCTTCGTTTCATGCCACTTCATGTAAGGAAGTTCTGCGTAACTATGTATTAGGTGACTTCGAGAGAGTCTACCTGGGTGATGATGAGCTGTGCAGTATTGTTGGAAAGAGAGACGTTCATATAATTAAGAAAGATGGAACAACGTTGAAATAGAAGGATGTCAAACATGTACTAAGTTTGAGAAGGAATCTGATCTCAGTAGAGCAATTGGACGATACCAGTTATGTGACGACATTCACCAGTGATTCCTGGAAGATCACAAAAGGTGTCTTGGTGATATCTCGAGGCAAGAAAGAAGGTACTTTGTACGTGACTTCAGGATCGTATAGTTCACTCGCAGTCACATCAACTGGAGTGAATGGACAGTTATGGCATCAGAGGTTGAGACATATAAGTGAGAAAGGGATGAAAGTGCTATTGTCAAAAGGGAAACTACCAGGGCTGAAGTCTATTAACTTGGAATTCTGTGAGAACTGCGTGTATGACAAGCAGAAGAGGGTAAGTTTCAAGAAGACGGGACGCACTCCAAAGATGTATCTATTGGAACTTGTACACACTGATGTGTGGGGACTGGCACAGGTATCATCTTTTGGTGGCTCACGTTATTTTGTTTCCTTTATTGATGATGCTAGTAGAAAACTGTGGATTTATTTCTTAAAGCACAAATCTGATGTATTTGATGTATTTAAGAAATAGAAAGTTATGGTAGAAAATGAGATAGGTAAAACAGTAAAATGTCTCAGATCTGATAATGGGGGATAGTATTGTGACAAGAGGTTTGAGGAGTATTGTGCAGCAAGTGGAATCAAACATAAAAAAATGATTTCAGGTACACCGCAGCAGAATGGTGGGCTGAGCGCATTAACAGGACCATCCTTGAGCGCGTCAGGAGCATGAGGTTACATGCAGGGTTGCCAAAGACATTTTGGGCAGATGCTGTGAATACCGCCACATATCTCATCAATAGAAGTCCTTCAGCACCATTGGATGGTGGGCTACCAGAAGAAGTGTGGACTGGTAAAGAAGTGAACCTTGCACATGTCAGAGTGTTCGGTTGCACTTTATATGTTCACATTGATGCAGAGCACAGAAACAAGCTGGATGCGAAATCCAGGAGGTGCACGTTTATAGGCTACGGGCAGCATGATTTTGGCTACAGGTTTTGGGATGCAGAAAATAGGAAAATCATCAGAAGCAAGGACGTAGTCTTCAATGAAAAAGTGATGTATAAGGACAGTGTGCAGGAAAATAAGGCTGAAGAAAAGGAATTCGTAGAGTTGGAAGAGTTACCGGACACGGGTGTTACAACGTCATAGGATGATCATGTACAGGAGCATTATGAGGCAGACCCACATACACCGGTTGTGAGTTGGTCTACTCGAGAGAGAAGACCCACGGTCCGATATTCACCCTCCTTATATTATCTACTACTGACAGATAATGGTGAGCCAAAGTGTTTTGAAGATGCATTACAGTCAGATACACGGGTTAAGTGGGAGCAGGCCATGGATGAGGAGATGGACTCTCTTGAGTCTAATCGTACATGGGAGCTAGTCACTCTGCCTAAGGGTAAGAAAGCTCTTCATAACATGTGGGTTTACAGATTGAAAGAAGAGCATGATGGTTCGAAACGGTATAAGGCTAGACTGGTTGTGAAAGGGTTTCAACAAAAGGCAGGTATCGATTTCATTGAAATATTTTCACCTGTGGTGAAAATGTCTACGATTCGCATGGTCTTGAGTATAGTGGTTACAGAGGACTTACATCTAGAGTAGCTAGATATTAAGACAACCTTTCTTCATGGGGACCTTGAAGAAGAGATATATATGCATCAGCCGATAGGATATGTGGCACCAGGAAAGGAGAACAAGGTGTGCAGACTGAAGAAGAGTTTATATGGCCTCAAGCAGGCCCCGAGGCAGTGGTATAAGAAGTTCGACAGTTTCATGTCGGGAAACGGCTTTATGAGATGTCATACAGACCACTGTTGTTATTTGAAGAAGTTTGATACATCAAACATCATTCTTCTTCTGTACGTTGATGATATGCTTGTGGCTGGTTCAAGCATGAAGGACATCTCAGATCTCAAAAGACAACTGTCTAGAGAATTTACCATGAAGGATTAGGAGCTGCAAAACAAATCCTAAGCATGAGGATAAAGCGTGATAGGAAAAACAAGAAACTAGTTTTGTCACAAGTAGAGTACAGATCCAAGGTACTTGATCGATTCAATATAGGAGGTGCTAAGCCGGTTAGCACTCCATTAGCCAACCACTTCAAGCTATCTAAGGAGCAAGGGGCAAAGATGCAGGAGGAACGTGACTACATGCTTAAAGTCCCATACGTGTCAGCTATCGGGAGTCTCATGTATGCTATGGTGAGCACGAGGCCAGACATTGCTTAAGTAGTGGGAGTTGTTAGCAGATTCATGAACAACCCCGGGAAGGAACATTGGGAAGCTGTGAGGTGGATCCTTAGATATTTGGTATGTACTAAGGATGTAGGGCTGTGCTATGGTGGATCGAAAATCAAGCTACAAGGCTACGTGGATTCAAATTTGACAGGAGATATTGACAGCAGGAGAAGTACTACAGGTTATGTCTTTACTCTGGGTAGTGCTGCAGTCAGTTGGGTCTCTCAATTACAGAAGATAGTATTTATCAGTACGACAGAAGCAGAATATGTTGCGGCTACAGAAGCATGCAAGGAGATGGTGTGGATGCAAGGTTTCATGGAAGAGTTGGGTAAGAAGCAAGCAGATTGCAAACTATACATTGACAGTCAGAGTGCAATACACTTGGCCAAGAATTCAGCCTTTCATTCAAGGACCAAGCATATTGCCATCAGATATCACTTCATACGTTCGTTATTAGAAGATGGATTGATTGCTCTTAAGAAGATTCATATAAGTGAGAATCCTGTGGATATGTTGACCAAGGCGGTCACACGAGAGAAGCTGAAGCTCTGTTCAGCTTTGATTGGTCTTCAGGCTTGAAGACGGGGAGGTGGTGCACTCCGGATGAAGAAGACAAAGGTTTATGGCGATGTGTCTCCAAGTGAAAGATTGTTGAAAAGTGGAGCCACATGTGCGGATTTTGTGTCGCAAGTCCTTTCACAACTGAGATGCGGAAAGGAGTTTCGCAGATTTCGTGTCGCAAATCCTTTCGCAACTGGGATGCGGAAAGGAGTTTTGCGGATTTTGTGTCGCAAGTCCTTTCGCAACTGGGATGTGGAAAGAGAAGTTGTCAAAACTATAAATTGAGGTCCCTAGGGCTATTTTAGGGTTAAGGGTGAATATTGGGAAATATTTCTAAGGTGTGGGCAAGGGATTTTCTCTATACTTCCAAGGGAGAGGTTAGTATATTGCCTTGTAATCTTCGTTCTTCATAGTGGAAGTTTGCATCCGTGGTTTTTTACCCTAGATTGGGGTTTTTCCACATATATCTTGTCTTGTGGTTTGTTTTGGATTGCTTTGATATGTTTCTAGTTTATATTTCTTCTTGTTTATCGTTTGTGGGGTAAGGCCTGAGATTAGATCTAGGCTCACTGCGTTGTTGGCGTGCTGCGTAACATGAAAATCTTCATATATCAATGAAGGTTTAAGGGCTAATAGACCCAATTCAAATGCAATTGTAGTGAAGATTAGCTCACCTTCGATAGATCGACTCAGTAGCTCGACTCGGCGATTCAACTCACCCCGAACTCAATGGAACTTGGCAAATTACTGAGTTGATTCAGTAGTTCAACTCAGGTCTCATCCTCCTACACCTTTTTTTTCTTCTTCTTTCTTTCCATTCCCTTCCTTTCTCTTCCTTTTCCTCCTTCCTCTTTCCTTTCTCCAAGAGGCATCTAGCGAGGCAGTTAAACAGTTAGCCCTTCATCTGGCTCGCAACTCATGGAGTCGACTCAGACAGCGACTCGGTGCGGCACCCCATGAAGGACAGTTGTACTTCCCTCCTTCTCCTTTCTCTCCTTTCTTCTTCCTTTCCTTTCTTCTCCTTCATTTTCTTCTTCTTCCCTTATTTTCTCCTCTTCCTCTGTTCCTTCTAGAAATGACTGGACCCGACTCTCAGCCCGAGTTGAGCTAGTGCGGTAATAGGTCGACAGTAGCAGCTGCCCATTTTCTCTCCAACATTCTCTCTCTCTTCTTCTTCCTTCCTAAAGCTTCTTTTCGACCTTCCTTCTTTCTTCTTGCTCTATTAGGAAGATCGGAACCGACGCTGGACTCGGCCCAAATTCGACAAACTTGGATTGAGTCACAGTGCAGTACAACTGCAGCGGGCTGCAGCTCATCCTCCATGTCTCTATCCCGTTCTCTCCTTCTTTTCTTCTTCTCATGCATCTTCTCTCCTTCATTTCTTTATACTGGGAGAACTCAAGGCATGGAACTCGGCTCAGACTCAGACCGAGTCGACTAATGTGGAAAGGAGGAAAGACGCTCCTTTCCAATCTTTAAGGCTTCCCATTTTTGGAAAGTGTAGTCCTAAAACAGTCTTTTTAAAGGCTCTGCTAATCACTTTCTAGATGTTTCGAAAGTAACATTAATCACCAATTAGTTACAAGTTATCGGCTCCAAAACACGAGAATTCAGGGTAATATCTCCAAACTTTGGTTGCACGGTTAAAATCTAATGTCACAGATGGATTTCTGACACCATGATCCATCAGGTGAATGGCTCTGATCAAGAGATGGGGCCCACTGCAGATGGTGGGTGTTTTCGGTTTAACGAGGAAGATGATGGCCATAATCACGGCGGGTTTTGATTGGGTGTCCCATCCCTTGATCTAAGGCATTTGGATGGTGTGGATAGGTCCCAGGGTCATTGTGGGACCCACCGAACGGATGGTTATTAATGTTTTCAATTAGTGGATTTGGTTTCAACTCCCGCCGACGGCGGGTGAGAAAAGTTAAGCCATAGCTGGGGAAACCCTAAAGACTTAGGGCTTAGATGCTTCTTAATGGAGGGCTGAGATGCGTGGATTCAACTTCACGTGGATCGCCAGCGTGGAAAATGGAAGGAAGCAAAATATTTCCATTTTCAGAAAATCAGCCGCACATAGTCATTTTGTGCTCGATGTTGTGTGCACGGATGTGCGATCCAATAGGTGAAACCGAGTAGGATTGGATAGATTTGTGTTCTCTACACGATGAACGGTTCAGGTGATTGATATGATCTTAGATGGTGGGTCATAGCTCACGCCTATAAACGTCGTCCATTTGAATTCTGCTCGGGTTGAGTGCATGTGGTCTAGCCATCACGCAATACCTTGATAGGGTTTTGGTTAACTCCACCCGTGCAATACGATGGACGACTTGGATCTGTCACGTGATCACGTGAGGTGGGCCAAAATTTAAATCAACGGACCTTGTCCATTCACTGGTGGGAATATGAAAGAAAGCAGAGAGAAAGCTCTCTTTTTCGGGGAGGGATCGGGTCAGCCCTTGTCGACCGGGCTCCCTGGTCGGGTGCACAGCGAGTGCACGGGACCTTAGTGCACATGCACCGCATTTGTGGGGCCCATAGTACTTCTTGATGAGATCTGCACCATCAATCAGGTTCTACCAGCCTTGTTGCGACCTTTGACCAGAGATTAAGGGGGTTAGAAGCTCAGCTGGGCCACACTACTTACTTTTGTGATTTTTATTAACATTTACTAACAGTTTTAACGATCAGATCGACCTAAAGCTAAACATCAACGGTCCAAGGTATTCTAAGTTCCGTTTTTAGTGATAGTCTATAGTGATTTAGGGGTCATATGACTCAATGGTGAGGTTCAAGTTTAAGAATTGTTAGATTGATCTCGATCCGACAGTTAGGAACGTTTGAACCGTCCAAACTTACTTCCACATTTACTGACTTGAGGTGGATATTTACAATACGTCTAATTGAGCGGTTAGATCTCCTATAGATGTGGATCGAGTCTCTTTTGAGATCTCTGGTCGCTATGATGTAGAAGCATGGTCCATTCTTTAGATCCATGATTAATTCTACTGGAATTTCCCTTGACGTGGCTATAATGAAGGGAAATGTTCAATTAGTCTAGGTTCGTACTTATATTAAGTTAGGTTACAAGGTAACACCCGAGTACTAGAAAGTACGGGGTGTTACAGGCCTGCCTTAGTTGACATGTTCTTCGGCCAAGATCAGGGCAGGCCCTCTTTATCCAGACATGGAATATAATTCCCTCTAGGTTACTTATACCGTCTTAGCGGTGGTTAGTTAAGTCAGCTCAAAAGGTGGGGAGAGCTCGGATCTCGAGATCCTTGCCTTACGGGCCCTTTGCCTATGTCGTAGATGTTCTTGGTGAGATGTATCCTCCCCCACTGAGCTTTATCCTCGGACAGCTCAGCTCGGGGGTTCATCCCCTTGTCGGGAGAGTTGCTCATTCTATTTTCAAGCCTTGTGCCCTGAACAACTCGGGTCGAAAACCCGTCCTGGGCCTTCGACCAACTTGGTCTGGGCTCTCTTGTAATTAATCGATTGTTCTTCCCTTACAAGAAACTAGTTCGGTTGTCCCTATAATAGAAGTAATTTTTCTGCAACATTAAATTATAAGACCGTGATCATCTAAGTTTCGATATAGCTTATTACACTTTCCTCGATCGTTTGTTTCGATAGGCTTATCAGTTATTTATATTTTTTTTCTTTATTGATTTATTCATATGGTTGTCTTGCAATTTGTCAATTATAATGTGCATCATATCTAAATATTAATTAAATCGGCAACATTTTTTCTTCTTTAAATAGCATGCATATTCTTATTCTTTTGAGAAATATATTGAACTGACAGTGTTGGTTAAAAAACAAGTCCTTGAGTTTGTAAACTCATGTGTACTGTCACAAAGCAAAAAAAATAAAAAACTCATTTAGAAGTGCTAACTACTATCTTTTCATAAATCACTTGAACAAAAGCACAAGTATTAATATTTAAAACGACCCTAAATCTTTGATTCCAGTCAGTTGAGAGGACCCTGATTTTTTATTCCGGTCTCCAATATATTCAGTTCAACATGAAAGAACACTAGTGATTTAATCCAACTTTGAGTCGTGTAAACTCTCACACGCTTAGTATACTCTACCCACTCCCAAAAAAAACAATCTACACTTTCCGTGTCACAGGGAGTAGTCAAATTTGATTGGATTGACAGCAACAATACCTTCATTAATCCAATTCCTTCCCTCCTTTTCAAAGTCGGGGAAAATTTATCTTTGACCAAATGCAATTCCACGCCACTTAATCCCACCTAATCCCGCGTCCCGAACGGGTCCAGATTCTATTCTGGAATGGTCTCCCACACCTGTTTTACACACGCCAGCGCGTACAACACACAAGCCATGTGGGACCTACCATATTATAGTTTTAAAATCTATTCCCTTAATCATATGGTAACAATTATCTGAACCGTAAAATAAAATAAAAATGAGTCTCGTAGAAAACTTGTGGCCACCTCAATGGGAATCATATAAAATCTCTTAAAACCTCTAAGTTCATGCGGTGTGGCTTGCCTGATATTTGGATTAACCTGATTTTTATATTTTCCCTTCATCCGGCTGAGTAACACATGATTAACGGGTTTGATGAAAAATACACAGCATGATAATTCCTAACACAAACCAATGGTTGGTATCACATTCTCATTCGCTCCTGTGGTGTGGCCAATATGAGTTATACATCTAGTTGATTTTTTGTTCCCAAAGCATAGTAAAAAGGATAGAACCTGATGAACTGAGTTGATTATACATATGCAACATGGTGGGCCCCAAACATGGGGCGTAAAACAGTTGTTGTGAGGATTCCGGTCTTTGTTGTTTACATGCGCCGGTCATTTGGTCAGGATTGCATGCAAGACAGAATACCAAAAGAGACGGACGCTGATGAGCGCAAGACCCGCTACTTAACTGACGTCACTAAGTTTTGTGGGCCCCACCATGATGTATGTGTTGTATCCACACCGTCTATCCATTTGGCAAAATAATTATTTTAAGGCATGATAAAAAATGAAACAGATCCAAAGCTCAAATGGACCCATTACAGAAAACAGTGGGGACAATGATACCTAGTTGAAACCTTCCTCAGGCCGGGGATGATGTTTATTTGAACTTTGGATCTATCTCGTTCTCTGATCATATCTTAAAATGATCTGGCCAAATGGATGAAAGGTGTGGATACAACAGATGCATAACAGTAGGCTTTACAGAACATGGTGACCTCACCTCAGTAGCTGTCATATTTCATTGATTTGAACCGTTCATATGATGGGCTCACATTGGATGTGGTTATAAAAATAAATAAACTCTTAGATTGGAATATTTTAGCCCTTCGAATCTCAGTTACTTTAAATAGAACCCTCTCTTTAAGTATTCAATAACTAAAAGGTTGAAATATCTAAGCATTTGAATTTCGAGATTTTGAGGCGTGCTAGCATTGTGGTATGTTCAAATTCTCAAAAAGGAATGAAAGTTTTAAATATTTTGAAAATAGTCACCGACATATTTTGAAAAGTTTTTCAGACCAAAATACCTTTATTTTTGGATCAATAGTTGTATGGTTTTTTCGTGAAGAATAAGTTACTTAGTATTCAATCCCGATGAAGTGACATGGACGAAATCTGTGATTGGGTCTATTGGAATCTAGATCCAATCCATTCATTTTCTTTATAACCTTCTATTTATATGAGAAGATGTTAATGTCTTGTTGACATGATCTCTATGTGGCCCACAAAACCTGATAACGTATAACAGTGTCCATTCGATACAAATTATTTTCTTATGATGTGGTCAATGTGATTGGTAGATGTTGATAATTCTTCCAACCATGGCCTTCCATGAAATTCCGAGGTTAATGGATGGAGTGGATTCCACACATATGGGATGGTGGACCCCACAGATGGTGTACGAACACCCTAGAAAGAGTCAAACGTTGCCTCTTTCACTTTTACAAAGATCATTCTTCTTTCTTAGAAAACTGAAAATCATGGGACCCACTACCACTTTCCCTCCATTGTTTCTGTCTGGAATTTCTCTCATCCGAAAGCTTCATCCACCACTCCCACCACCACTATTGTAGAATTCTTCAACGTCCTACGGCATCTATCTAACAATTCTCCGGTGTCCTTACTATGTTGGTCATTTTTAAAGGTAAATAAAACATTAAATCTTGACATTGTCAATGTTTTATTTTAAGAGATTAGGTTGTGATGTGTTTTGGCATTGTGTTGAGGGTCGAAATGGAGAAGTGGTTATCATCTACTAAGGGTCGTGGTTATCATCCACTAAAGGTCATGGTTATCATCCAGTAAGGGTTGAGCTTGATAGTCAAAATGTGAAGGGTCAAGATTGGGCAACGTGAAGGGTCAATATTGACAACTGGGAAAGTTGACAACCTCAACCCTTAACATTTGACATCCGCGACCCTTCATGTTGTCAAATATCAACCGTTATCAACCTCGATCCTTAACATTTGACAACCATGACCCTTCACATTGTTAAACCTCGACCCCTAGTTGATGACAACCTAAACCTTTCACATTTGATAACTATGACGTCGACCCTTCGCATTTGACAACCACGACCCTTAACAGATGACAACTTAGACCCTTAACATTTCGACAACCTCGACCATTCACAATTGACAACCTGTACCCATTCATTTTTATTGCAGGTTAACCCATATTAAAACATTATGTCTCGTCAGCCCATCCTATACTATTATGATGGAGAGAGTGTATATGATAAGGGAACTTTTTTGTACATAGGTGGGGACTCGAAAGGGGTTGTTGTGAGGAATGATAATGGATATTAGGAACTCTTAGATAAAATGCATCAGATTACTAAGACAACACCGGATAAATTTAATTTGAGAATGAATGTTGTGTACGGTGAGGCAGTACGTTAATTACTCCCTCCACATATAATCAAAGATAATGAAAATCTCGAGGCATATATGCTCTTCTGTGGATAGAGTACACCTACTCAAATACCACTGTATATAGAGAAAGTGAGGCGTACACATCTCGTGTAAGAAATGAGCATACACTCTACATTATATTCGAACATATAGTCCCCTGATTTGCAACCTTCAAGCAATGATCGACAAATCGATGATTGCGATATACCTAGCCCTTTAAGGAATGATACATGTCATGATCGACAACTCGACAATTATGATATACCCGGCCCTTCAAGTAATGATACATGTCATGATCGAGGACTCAATGATTGCAATATACCATCGTTTCGGTTGCTAAGTAGCGAGTACGATAAATATATTTCTGACCCTTCGACCAATGATCAATGTCATGAAAGAGTTGACGATTGTAATATCTCCACGGCCTTGTGCCAATGCTACATGTCTTGATCCCTTGGTTTAGTTCAATCCATAACCTATAAATTTAAATTTACGCTTACCAGTCAATGAAGAATATGAGATATTTTTGGATCATCAACTCATCTGATACAATCTCCACTAGATACTTTCGTTGCTCCATCCAACATCATTTCACTTGATATACATATAACCGCCGATGCAACTTTTGTTAATGCAAATCATCAAGGATATCCAGAAATGATAAACGAACCCACTAAAATATCTGTCAGACAATGTTTAAGTACAAAGGCTAATTATAGAATTTTTTGAGTAAATATGCAATGCACCAGAAATTCCAATATAAGGTCCTGAATTCAAACAATGTGAAATATTCAATTAGATGCATTATAGAAAGTTGTAGTTAGAGGGTGCATACATCGATAGCAGATAACGTAGGGATGTTCAAAATAAAGACTTACAACTTCAAGCACACATGTGGCATGTCATTTGACGTGATACGCCACTGCGAGGCAATTATCAAAGAAAGCGGACATGATACAGTTCAACTCATTTAAAGTTTTTGCTTTAGAGTTCGATGATTCTTTTTTTACAAAGGTAGGATCAGAATTCTTAGGTTTTAGATTACTATCTCTAATATAGTCAAATCTAGATTTGTCACCACTTCGGTGAGATGAAGTTAGCTGTATTTTTAAGTTTTTGGTCTCTTTGGGTATATTTCCAAGTATCCTTTGAACTCTAAAGTGAAGAAATTTCAATTTTCAATTTCTCATTTTCATATTTAAGATTTGCAAATTCAGAAAATTTCAGACTTAAATCTAATTTTGATTTTTCAAAACAATTAGAAAAGTGAGATTTTTATAAAACAACATTTTTAAGTTCTAATTGTAATTCATCACATTTTAATTTTTTCTTTTGAATATTCAATTTAGCCGCAATCTTTCAACTGTCTCTATAGAGAGCATCATATGCTTCTTGAATATCCTCTTCATTTTCAGAGTCACTTATAGGATTTTCATAATCAGATGTTTTGCAATCTTCTGAAGAAGTAATTCTAGCTATAGTCATAAAGGCGTTATATTCTTTTACAGCTTCCTAATCTGATTCATCAGTTTCTAAATTAGTTTCAAATTCTAATGATTCATCCCAAGTAAAAATCATGCCTTTTCCTATCGATTTATCCTTCTTACGACATTTTTAAGCAAGATGCCCAAATTCAAAATAGTTGAAGCATTACGTGTCTTTAGATTTAGATATCTAATAGTTTGAATTTTCTTTTCTTTTGTTAAACGGTTTTTTAAGATTATTTCTTTTCCTATTTTTAAAATTTTTATAAAATTTCTTTGCCAACATAGTTATATTATCCTCATTTTCCTCGTCATCTGAATTTTCATTTAAAACATTTGATTTAGACTTAGAGGATTTGAGGGCAATGAACTTGATCTTATGAGATTTGAAATTCAACTTGTAATTTTGAAGATATCCAACTAACTCCATAACATTCATAATATTGGTATCCCTCAATTCTTATATAACAGTAACCTTAGAATTAAACCTAGCAGGAAGTGATCACAATATTTTTACACAAACATTACTTTCAGGGATGCTTTCACGAAGACCCCATATAGAATTAACTATGTCATTTAATTTCGTATAAAAGTCTATAAATGACTCACTTTCTTCCATACGAATTTCCTCAAATTTGGTTGTGAGGATTTGGATCTTAGAATTTTTTACAATGTTGATTCCTTCATGTGTTATTTCAAGTATATCCCAAGCTTATTTTGTAGTTGTGGCTCCCCGTACTTTTTAGTACTCGGGTGTTACCGTGTAACCTAACATATATACTTGGATATTCACATTCATTCAAGTCTACATTCAACTGTCAAAAGCAGTCCTCATCCATATATAGAGCCATCCATTCGTTGATATTCAAAATGAACCATCACATTATCAGCAAAACCCATCTTTTTAAGGCATTCAAAATGAACCATTTTAGGACTCGAATCATAAAATCCACCATTCTGTTGGATGATCCATCCTTTGAAAACATAAATCAAATTATCTGGCCTCATATTCAATGCTTAGATCACACCTAAATACTCTTAAGGACCCATAGGACTATTGGAAGAGATTACCATCCATAAATCAAGATCCATCCATTAATTTTAAAGATGGACCATCGCACCTTAGGAAATTAATGACCAAACCTTAAAGGACCTAATTATGGGAATCTGATCATGATGAAATTTCACACAACTCTCTATTAGAACAATTGAACCGTACATCATTAGTTTCGGGGCCCAAACCAACAAATTCACCGTTCATCGGGTCCATGACTCAATGTGGGATGATTTAACACTTAATTACTTGACTTAGCCATCATATTGCGAAAGCAGCTGTTAAAACCTATCTATATTAACTTGGGGACTTTAAAAGCGTCAGTGATCAGATTAGGAAATGATCCGACCGTTGATTGTTGGTAATCGTCAGTAAAGTCCATAAAATCAAGTTGTAGGGTCGACCTGAGTGTTGGATCTGTCTTAGCGCCAATCAAGTGTCCTATCTAGGTGAGTAGAAGTGAGTGGATGGATTGGATAGTCTCAATCATCAGAATGGACCCCACTTGAGCAGTGAGAGTGCAAAATGTGTGTGCACCGCGCAACATCGAGCCTGGAGTTGTGGTCAAACAGGTGTTGACTCGTGAATACCTGAAAAAAAGATTTTTCTCTCTTTCTCCCGTGATTTCTGCCCAGCGCAGCCTGAATGGACAACGTCCATTTGGGATGATTTGTGGCCCACCTTGAAGGATCGATTGGATGATCTAAACCATCCATCGCGTCCATGACACAAATCCTACCAAACCCTTTCCATATACGCACATTTTCATATGTGTGCATGCGCACGATGTCATGCGCACGATGTCTGGCACAAGTGAATGTTCTATGCGGCGTTTTTCGAATATGGAAATCCCGTTTCCTCTAGTGAGTTGGCAAACCGAGCCAGCCTGTCTCCTTCAATCTCAACCTTCCATTCCAATTCATCTCATCTCTCCATTTTCACCATATTTTAAGGCTTCCATAGCTTGAGAAAAAGCAGAAGGAATATTTTCTTTTCTTGTGGAACAATCCCAGCTGTTGGTTGCCTCTATAAGCTTTGTTAGCACATCTAGAGTGTCCATTTTTGGGCTAGGAGAAGCTCAGTACATGGGAGAAAATACTTCCACGAGAAAACACCTCCACACGAGATTTTGGCTACGGCTGAAAATATCGTATGTGTGACACTCATGCAAGGAATGTGGTGATGGATGGTGGACCCCGCAACATCCAGTGGACCCATCCAATCCATCCAAATGGCTTGGATCACCCTGATAGGCCGTTGGAAAAAATATGACATGAGCAGTGACTTCATCTTCCCCGTTCATCCGAGAAACCCACCACCTAGTAATGGACTCCATTTTATGATCTGGTACAGTCACTTAGTGGACCACTAACTCAAAAATCCATCCCTATGATCCAATCACAACCACGTTATTAGAATACAAGCAAATCATCTCAGAACTTGTTAGGTAATGTGACTACATCGGTAACTAATCCCGTGATTAGTTAGGTTCAAAGCTTCTAGAAATAGATTAATAGAGCCCTATTTAGGCTGCCTTTTAGGGCGACCATTCCTGAAAATAGAAAGTTGAAAAGAGAAAGGTCAGTTGCACTGTCGTGATTAACTCCTTGAATTGAGTCGACTCGGTTCGAGTCATTGCAATTCGGGACGAGTTCTGTCGAGCCCAATTGCTAGACATTAGCTGCAGAAAGAAAGGAGAAAGTAAGAAAAGAAAGTAGAAGGAAGAAGAAAGGAAAGGACAAGAAGGAGAAAGGAAAGAGCATTGTCCATCTATGCCGCGCTGAGTCACTCGACTCGGTTCAAATCGCTATAAATTGGGTCGAGTTCGTCGAGTCTAGTTACTAGACATCTGTAGTAGAGAAGCAGGAGAAGAAGAGAAGGGGAGTATCGCTGGTCCATTCCTCGAATCACTGCCGGTCAAATGGACTCGATTAGTTGAGTCGAATCGGTTCGACTCTAACATCCATGGTGGGACTTCCAACAGAGAGAGAGAGAGAGAGAGAGAGAGAGCAAGAAGAAGTGAGGGAGAAACGAGAGAGGGAGTGGAGAGGTTGTTGCATGGATGCCAAACTGGCTTGACTCACAGGAGTCACTATCGAGTCAAGCTCGTGACTCACTGGTTCGAGTCGCTGCCAAGTCGGGGCTTGAATCCAGGCTTGGGTCTGGTCCGTGTGATGCAGAAATCCCAGTAGAGAAAGAGAGAGAAAGAAGAAGAATAGGAGAGAAAGAAGAAAGAAAGAAAGAAGCAGTGAGAAGAGTATAACCCATTATGTTGTTAGGCCGCTGAGTCGACTCAGTCCAACCCAAATCGAGTCTTGGACTGAGTGGTAGGCGAGTATAGATGTTGTGAGGTGGGGCAACAGAAAGAGAAAGATAAAGAAAGAGGAAGAGGCAAGAAGAAGATTTGGGGGAGAGGTACCGCAACTAGTTCAATTGGTGCCGCTAAGTCAACTCGGTGAGTTTCATTGAGTTCAACCCAACTCTAACTCGTTACTGTGAAGATTTCAATCCAGCAACTCAAAGAGGTCTTGCTAGAAGGATCTCGGCTTCACCAGATTATAACCCGAATGCAAGATAAGTCGAATTAGGCGATCCAATCCGAAGGTGAGGAGTCACCCTCATTACCTTCTGCATTCATTAAATTCCATGTTAGTTAAGAAATCTTTAGAATATAACTATAATTTGTAATGTCTTGTGAATTTGATTTCATTACTACTAATCCTGCTTTATCTAATAAATCTTGTGTGTTTACATTTACTTCTAATATTCATGATGCAAGTCATGAAACATGTTATATTCTCTTATTACATCTTGTGAGAAAGATCATGTCACAATATTTTTGTTTTAGTTGGAGAATTGAAATTACTACATGGAACAGATACACATGTAAGTGGACATCATGGTGCATAACATTCATGCATAACATATGAGCTTTATCGGGTGCTTGATGTGAGCCACCTCCTGTTAGGTCTACTAAGAATTCTATCATTCTAGTATAACCCTCAGGTTGAGTGCATTCATGCCACTATGGGCCACTCTCTTTACATGAGGCTTTTCTAGGTTTTTAGGACCTCCTCGAGTGTATCCTAAATACTTTTCCACGAGGCTAAATTACCTTGGGTACTCTCACTACATGGTCTTTTCCAAGTAGTCAGTCTACCATGGGTGACCCCTTCTTTTGGCAGGTGGATGTGCATCCCTGATCTGTGACTTTAGACATACATCCATACATTCATACACATGTTCATACGATATTACTCTCATTATGAATATCTAAGTTGATTTAAACTATATCAGAATACTCTGATATGCATGAAATCTTTGAGGGAAATTCCTACCGAGTTATCACTCACCGTATTGTGCGGTTGCACCAAATAGATGCAGGTTTATTGACGGAGAAAGACCTCCTAGTTGGGATCCCAAATGTGATTTATGAGGATCTGGCGAGGAAGGATATCATGCCAATTTGCTTGAGCCATTTGAGCTCAACTAATAGTCTATGATTTACATGCTTTCACTATTAGAACCTTATGCTTTTAATTGCACGTATTGTAATTAGAATCCTCTGCTTTGGGACTTCATTTTATTGACTTTTACATGTATTAAACTTCTTTGTTAATGTTGTTGACATTTATGGCCTATATAGCAGTTGTCTTACTTTATGTCCTGGGATTTACTATTAATTAAGATGTATGGTTGTTCACTTCATAACGTAATACTCGGGTTCTCAACGAGGAGCGATCATCATCGGGTTATGAGAACAAGGGTGTTACAGTCGTATTACATGAAATGATTCTTTTGAACTCATCTGGTGATAGAGTACAAGTTATAACATTCAAGGCTTTTGCATTTGCACTGCTTTTACTTTTCTGAGTAGTCGTCCATAAATTATAAGCAATTTCTGTCATGGACGTGGTTCTATCCTCATCCACTACTTCCGTTGTAGGAGGGAATCATTAAGTTACAATAGCTTTTCCACACACTTTCATCAATGGATTTGAGGAAGATCATCATCCTGGCTTTCCAATAAAAATAATTTGAGTTAACAAAGGAAGGTGGCTTGGATATAGATAAGCTTTCGAAATTTGACATCTTATAGCTTTGGATCTAGCTCTATGACGTAAATCCTAAAAAGAGCAACCTCGCTCTGATACCACTTGAAAGATAAGCTATCGATGTCCTAGAGAGGAGTGAATAAGACAATACCAATTCTTTATAAAAACTTGTGAAAATAATATTCTTAATCATACAAAGTATTGAAACCTTAATTCCAATTAATTTGTAGGACAACCTTCACCTAAAACTTTAGGCAAGACAACTTTATTTCACGACGTCCTTGAAATCAATCTTTCAAAACAATAAAGACAGACAATAAGATAAAACAATCACTACAAATACACAAAGAATTATAGTGGTTCGGTATTAAACACATACTTACTCTACTCCCAAAATTAGTAACCACATAATTTTGGCTTTCCACTATATCAAGCTTTTTACAGGTTCACCTTAACAATCTCTTATAATTATTATGATTTTCATGGGCTTACCACAATAAGACCCGCTTAGTGATTTTTATGGGTTAACCATCAATCAACCTAATGAGATTTCCAGGATATCTCAACAAACCCAAATGAAATAATAAACTATAATAATACTTATCTTCATATGACGAAACATCGATTTGAAGATATTCAATGAAATTGAGACTTCAATCAATGCAGCAATCTTCTTTCTTGGATGACGATGAAGTAGTGTATGTTCAACCAGAAAGGATATAGGGATCTAATATTTCTCAAAGAATAAAAACCGTAACAGCTGTGGATTTAATTCTCTATTCTCAAGTAGAGTATAGTTTACTCTCTAAATGAATTTAAAACTAACTTGAGAAAGGGAATTGAATAACCTAAAATAAAATAAGAATTACCACACAATTAGCTTTGGGAGGACCTAGGTTTCTCTCCTTGCTTGAGGATGATTTATTACACTTTTTCATTTTTAAAACAATAAGAGAATGTCTCTATTTATAGCCAAAGGATTTGGAACTTCGGTCAGCCTAAAAATACCTTCAGCTGGCCGAATTACAACGATATTGTTCCAACGGCTATCAGATTTTGCGGGATAAGATTTATAAAAAAATCAGCTCGCCGAATATAGGGTTCGGCTGGCCAAATATAGGGTTCGGCTGGTTGAATCCCTTTAAAATCTGAATGTTTCCATTGCTGGAAACTTGACTCGAGACACTTTCAAATTGGCCCAAGCCAAGTTCGATTGGCCGAACCCAGAGTCAATCTGGCCGAACTTGCAACAGATTTTTCTATTTAATGTTGATGTAAACTTGGTCGAGGTTGAGGTTGGGCTGGCTGAACATCAGTAAATTTACATAGTAAACTTTATACATTTAAGCATATAAGGGCCATGTTTAAAAACCTCTAACCTAAAGTCCTTTCTAGGGTCATTTTACCTGATGGTTGGCATACACAATAATCTTTCATATCTTTCACTTGTAACTATACTAAGTCTTCTAGTCTTGTGATATTAAGCCACTCTTCATGAAGTGTTGTAGATGATAAAAGTGTGCTGAAGATCTAACTATCATTTTGTTTACAAAATTTGACAATTACATGTGTGCTTCAACTACAAGCACTTATAGACAACAATAAGTTACATGTAGTGCATACACACATCTACAAATGTTGTATGACTTGAGGTGCTTACCCTTTGTTATAATATTAGCCCATTCTTTCAAATGGTCTTTCTTCACAGTCGTATTAGGAAATATTTCTCTCTAATACTTTTGATTTTCTTTCCACATGTTTGCTTTATTGATTAACCCACTTCAAAATCCTTTGATTTATAGGGTCCACACCCAAGTCCCATAATGATTGTAAAGTCCATCTCAGTTAATTTTATGATGGTGCCCTGAAGATCAAAACTTAGGTCACCAATATGCCTCTGCGTAAAGCAATGGATTATTTTCCTATGAGCTTTCCACCCATCCATCGAAAAATTTAAAAAATATCTGAAACAACTCTTCCTAAACATCTCTCTTCTAATAGAAGAGTTGACAAAATCTTCTAACATGTACTCCTTCAAAAACTTGACAGAGCACTTCAAGGGAACTACGCAGGTATTCTTACTTGTTTCTTCAGGACCTACAATACATTGGTCCAAGCAATTAGGGTTGAAAAGCAGTGATGATGGGTCGAGATGTCATCCATTAAGGGATGAGGGTCGAGCTTATCATCCACTATAGGTCGAGGGTCGAAGTTATCATCTACTACAGTCTATAGGTCGAGGGTCGGGGTTATCATCCACTACGGGTTGGGGTTATCATCCATTATCAGTTGAGGTTTACAATCTGTTACTAACGGTCAAGATTATCACCTAGTATGGGTCGAGGTTGACAACTTCAACCCTTATTGGATGATAATCTCAACCCTTACACCTGCAACCTCAACTATCTCCTTCACCCTTACACCAACCAACCTTATCCATTTCCTTCACCATCTCCATTGAAAAATCACAACTCTTCCTTATCAAAATCACTTTTCCCACTATAACAACCTCGACCGCCACCCTCAACCCACAACCACAACCAAATTTATACGAAAAACAAAATAATAAACAAAAGAAATCAATTTTAAATATGCTCCACTTACTAGAAGTCGCAATCTGTACTAAAGATCACCTTTTCAGCTGAAGTTGATGCCAGAGAAGATGATTCTTCAATGACACTTGGGAAGATGACGTTGGAAAAGGGTGCTGGGCTAGGTGGTGTTGGGTCTTAGAGAAGAACTTTGAAAGGAAATGTAATGCTCAAGGTCGGGATTAAAATTGGGACCCTGGCTCAGCTTTGGCCCTACATAAGTGATATCCGTACATTGTATGTGGCTCCCATCTTCCCCTTTCGGTTGAATCCACTTCGTTCATTCTCACCGAAAATATGCGGAAGTACGCTGCTCAGAGAATTATTGTTATCTTTTGTAATGCCCTAAAAATCAGGGGTCGAGCAGGTGCTCAACTCCCGAGTTCCAACACATCACTTATGCAACATAGATAATGATGATTAAATGTTGTTTGTATTAGTGCCTTAAATATGAATGGGATTATACCAAATCAGCATATCATATTCCAGAGACAGTTAAATTACGCAAGCGGAAGACTGTGATAGATATATAAAATATATAAACTGTCATAAGTCTCCAGAGTGTGACATGTTACCAGGTTAAATTTATACATGTATACTCCAAAACAGAACAAAACGAATATACATGGGTGTTCCAAAAGTGCAAAATGACAAGTGCAATGACGTCTAATCAGCATCCCTGTAACCCCGTCGATCAGAACATGGTCTACATAAACCCGCCTAATAGCTGCATATAGGAGAACTCCTCCTCATCATCATAAAAGTCCGGCTCCACTTCATACGCATCACCATCATCTGCAACTACAACAGGGTCTGGTTGGTGTTCAAAGTACCATCCCAGAACGTGGGAGTGAGTGATCAACTCAGTGAAGTTATAAGGCAAAGGTTAACATGTTATCAATTCAGTCAAACAGTAATGATAAAGCAATACAACAAGCATTCCTAGGTACTCTAGTTAATGCAAGGATGATATGAGTTAATGATGCATGCCCTCACCTACACTTCCTCTATAACATCATCTCACGATCGCGGCATGCGCCCCTTCCTCTATGCTCAACTCCAACGTCAAAGGCACATGCAAGTGCGGTGCATGTACGTGATTAGCCAAGTTCTTAATTAGACTCATTCATACAATAAGTTTGGGTAGCTAAGGTACCTTCCTTTCCGTCACTTACCCAAACAATGATCCATCTAGGGTCGTCAATCCTAGTTAATCACATACGATAGGTAAGTTCGCGAGTTTACACTATAGGTCGCTACGAGAGGCTCGTCACCGTCAGCGTAGGCTTAATTAACATTTGATGTCACCCCACTAACACCCTACCAATTGGCAGTCTATTTTCGAAGGCTCGTCACCAACCCGATTGGGGACCACAGCCAGGCTGCATAGGGGTAGGCCTATTTCATACTCGAGGTCACTCCATCAGCGCCCTACCAACTGACAGTCTATTTTTGAAGGCTCGTCACCAACCCGACTGGGGACCACAGCCAAGCTGTGCCAGTGTAGGTCGACAACTCGAATACAGTGTCTCATACCACCGTATTCGGCTCACGAGTTTGGATTGCTCACTGGTCACTACAGGGAGGCTTATCGCCCCAGTGTAAGCCGATAGCTCGACTACGGTGTCCCATACCACCATGCTCGGCTTATAAGTCTTAGCGGATCATGGTACCAAGGTTTAATGGGCTTTCCATTGGTAAGTGGTACCTTAGATTCAAGAAGTAGTGTCCATACACAATAGGCCAATCGGTTTATTAGACAAGTTCGACTGGTACTAGCGTACGCTGAATTTATTTACATGGTACCACTGTCGACAATCATCATACGACTCAGATTCATCGAACGCATCAAATGTGGCGAGGCTAATTCGGCCATAAACAGGAATTGTTGCCGATTGCCTGGACTACGTAGTCGTCCCAATCATACTCAAACGCAGCATTCATATATGATAGTCAAAGATGGCATGTGACATCCGATCTAAAGTATAAATCTCAATTGAGCATTTCAACAAACAAATAATACACATGCTATCATACACATGCATTTCATCCATAAATCACATAGTAGTAAGATATGTTACATAAAGAAAACTATAACTATAGATAAGGGGATTGAGAATCCTATCTCAACACCCTCATTGCATACAATTCAACAAGCATTTTCTCATTCAGGCATTTTATCAAACACTTAGACTACACGTACCAACGTTCATATAATATATTAGTTATAACGTATATTAGAGCAAATCTTTTCATAAGGGATTTGCCACACGTACAACGATCATGTATTCTCAACCAAACAATCATGGCAAGCACAAATCATAATTCCATATTCATTCAAACATTTTAACAAACACTTGAAATGCATTAAAATCAACATAGTTACATATATGTGTAATATACAGAAAACATCGTATCTAAGCATACGTGATAGCAATCAAGTCAGTCATAAATCATTAACTGACATTGAAAGTCTTGAAAACCATAACCTAAACGTTTATAGTCCGCACCTATCGCCGGTAAACCCGTACCGAGCTCAATTTGAACAATAAGTCCTCGCCTACGGTACAACGGCAACCTATATCATGAAATAGGTTAGGTATTTAACCAGTTACTCTATTTGAATCCCTAAAACAGATTAGGGTTAAGATTTCTTACCCAAAAATGGAATCGGAATCGGAATCGCCGGTATAGCGACACGAAAGCGGTGGTTAAGTACGTGAAGTGGTGGGATCGACTCCCAGGAATGATCCCTCACTGTCACGCCCCAAACTCGGAAATCTAGCTCACAAATTTTCGATCGCCGAATCCGGCGCTGACAGCCTCCGTAGTACCCCATTCTCGTCTACCAGCGCCCATCGCCAGATTCCGATCCTGGGATCCTACAAGGAGGATTTTCAGTATGAATTTTTTTTTTTTGTAATGGAGCATAACCACAAGCATAACCAAGTCACAAAACAACAACACACATATCCACTATATCAAAAACTTTGAGTATAATGCAGAAAGGAAAATACAATATGAAGATATCAAAGAAAACTCTAAAAGCTCCAGAAGACTGCTGCACACTCCGAGCTCAACGCTGCTGCAACCTAATGCCACCTGCACGCATCTATCGTGCATAAGCTTACAAAATCTTAGAGGGTGGTGAAAGTATGTGTAAGGCAAGTGCCAAGTATACAATATCAGAGTAATGCAGAAATGTACGGTAAGTCCATGAATGTTATCAACTATAATAAAGTTATGTGATGTAAGGCATGAATGTTATCGGCCATACCAAGGCCATGCGATGCGAGGCCTATGTAGCCAAATGTCATATGCGAGATGCAAAGCAAGCGTGCCAGTACTCATCAAGTACACATATCAGTACAGTTCCTCTCTGGATATCACCGGGTCTAATACACCTCACACTGACTGCCTCCTCCCTAGATGCACAGTCAAGCAAGTGGAAGAGACCACACTATCCCCGCCTGACCAGTAGTCTGCCAATACCTACCCGGCTCGTCGATAGCAGACACATTTGCGAGCTGGTCAAACTCAGCCTAGCTTATAGCCCCCTCACTCAGGCGGATAAGGCCACACCCCCTTCCAACCGACCACGACACAGTGGGAGACGCGGCCTACTGGTATTCGGCACTCGGACGCTCGTGTATCCACTCGGTCTAGACGTTAGAGCATCCCCTGGTACCAAAAAGGTTCTGAGACTTTCACCCAAGGACATCCTAAGTGCCCATAGTGCTAGAACAAAGTATTTTCGGTATCCGATATGACCATCCACGATGTGTTTGTGGAGGCTACGACCCTGATGTCGCTAGAGCGTGCAGTGATCAAGTCACACATATGCGAGATGCATGAGTCACACCGTACAATCATGCAGCAATCTCACGCGTACCACATGGTCATGTGGGGCACTCCATCTCATAAGGAGTCCCGTAAATGTCTCAGCCTAACGGCTTATGCTATGATCAAACATTCCTCATATCAAGCATACAAATGATGCGTATGGGTATGAATCATGGAGCTATACTAAACATGTTATAAAGTGGTATACTATCAACAAGTATGGGCTTACTAATGGGCTCTAGGGAGAGTTATAATGCGGACATTAAACCAACATCATTCTTACAATGTGGACGTCAAACCAACATTGCTCCCAAGGCATGACCCGCCGTAAATATCATCACACAAACCATGGGGAAATCACCCATTGTAATGGACCCTAAGGACATCCTGTTGGGCCTCGATCCATGGGCCTTAGATACATCAAATGGGCCGCATCATATGGGCCTTTTATAAATCAAGTGGGCCGCATCAAAGGGGCCTTATGTACATTGGAATGGGCCATATCCCATGGGCCTTTGAATACATCACAATGGGCCTTGTAACATAGGTCTCATATATATCAAATAAGCCTCAACAACGGGCCACAAATACATCGAATGGCCTAATCACATGGGCCTTATATGTGTCAAATGGGTCTAATCTCATGGGCCTTATATATACACCAAGGTGGGCCTTAAAAATGACCACAAATACATACATACATATATATGAATCGTGTCAAAGGATCAACCGATCCTTACTTCAAATAATAGTAGTGGGACCCACTTGAACCCCAGATCTGACTCATTCTTTAGCTCATACTATAAAATGAGCTTTTAAAATGGATGGACAGGTTAGATGCAACACATGCATCATGGTAGGGCCCATAAAGCCCACCATCATATACATATATGTGGAAAAGGGTACAATGCGCTGGAGTTGATTTTTAACGTCCATGAGGTCTAGTTGTGTGTGGTCCCGCCGTGATGTGTTTCGAACATCAACCCCATCAGCCAGATGCACCATTCCAACCTAAGCCTAGGTCTCAAAAATCAAGTCGATCTGTGACTTGTGCAGGCCACACCACATGCAGCAGTGGAGAGGGTCGTGCACCGTTTAAAACATTCATAACCATTTTGAGGGCCCACAGAGATGTGGTTTTGCAAATCCAGCCCATCCATTATGGGTGTCCCACTTGCATGAGGGTTCAGCCCAAGTTTCAGGCACATGCAAAAACTCTAGGTGGGACCCACCGTCCACTGGACGGTGTGCATAAACACAAACATCACCGTGGGCTCCACCGTCCGCTGGACGGTGGAATACAACACATACATTACAGTGGGCTCCCACCGTCCGCCTGGACGGTAGGGATAAGACACATACATCACTGTGGGCTCCCACGTGGGGCCCACCATAGCATTTATTTTACATCCAAACTGTTGATAGGGTCGCACAGACCTGGGTGAATAGGAAAAACAAATATCAAATTGATTCAAAACTTCCGTGGGCCCAAAAAAAGAGTTTCAATGGTAGAGTTCAATCACCGCTATTTCGTGTGGTGTGGGCCACCTGAGATTTGGATCAAGCTGATTTTCGGAGGGGATCCTCCTCAGGGGGTGGTCCACCTCATGGACGGTGTGGATACAAAATATACATCATGGTGGGGCCCACGGCTGGAGCCGTGGGTCCCTGCTCGTTCACGCCAGGACACTAGGTGTCCTCTCTGTCAAAGACAGCAGCAGCACGCTGCTGTTTTTTTTTTTGAAATTTCTTTAATTCTAAGGTTTTTCACGTGTGGGGCCCGCTTCAGCCAAATCCACCCCGTCTACTGATTTCCATGACCTGAGATGGACCCAACAAGTCCAATATCGGATATTTTTCGGCGTGTAGAAGAATTTAGGTGCATTTAAACGGTGAAAATCACTGATTTCAAGGGTTTGGCCCACCAAAAAGTTGGATCAGTTTCTCTTTTTGGCTCAACGCCTAAAATGATATGGGTAAAAGGATGGACGGCGTGGATTAAGTCCAATCATCAAGACGGGGCCTAAACAAGTGGTCATTCTCCAAGGCTTGAGAATCAAGCCAATATTTGTGTTTTCCTTTCCACGTCCAGCGTCCCTGGACGCTGGACGGTTGGACTCAACACATGCATTCGAGGTGGGCCCGGTTTAGGTGGGCCACCACATGGAGGATGGGGCGGTTACAACACACACATAAGGTGGGCCCCACTTACCGATGGCTTGGATAAACTACATACTTCATGGTGGGGTCCATCCGAGTGGGACATACAATCACCTCATCACAAGAAAAGAAAAAAAAATGAAAAGGGAGAGAAGGAGAGAGAAAAAGGTGGGACACACGTGTGATGGAGGGACCCCGACACTATGGGCCCTCCCTTACATCTAGTCATACATCAAAAGATAATCATAGTGGGCCATTGGCCATATCTTAGGGTCCCAAGTGAGATCCATACCATTGATCGGTAGGCCTCACTTGGCCCATCTAAGAAAGCATGAAAACTACCCTATCAAAGCACCCCACCGGTTGATCTCTTCGGTCCGTTGGAACGCCACCCTCCTTGCGCTTCACTTTGATGGTGGAGATGAGAAGTGGATGGCCAAGATGATGGGTTTTAGAATGGGAAAGGTGGGCCTCACACATGCATTTTTTTCTCTCATGGAAGGCTTGTACGTGGGTGCTCTTGGTTGCTTGGAATTGTGGTGAGAAATGAGAAAGAGAGAGAGGGTTGTAAGTGAGAAGAGTGATGGATGTGAGGTGAGTGATGTGAGGTGAGTGATGGGTGAGGTGAGTGATGGTTTGACTTTGGTGGTTGCTTTACTTGTGGAGAAAGGAAGCATGGGTTGCTTTGTACTTGACATTGATGTGATTGATTGATTGATTGATGTGATTGATTGATTGATAGGATTGATTTGATATTGTGTAGAGATTCTCTTGGGATTGAGAAAGCGTGGTGTTTCTTCGAAATAAACGCTGGCTCACATCTTCTGGTCAGGGTATCGGATCGGTGCGTGAGTCACGGCGACGATGCGGTCGCAATGATACAGGTCTCGGATTAAACCAACTCGAATCTAAAGGATACGACTTACGGTCGTACGCAACATCGATTATCAGTCGCGGATTGCCGAACTTCGATGGAAAGGATCGCAGGATTCATCGGAACAGTACGAACTAGGATATGGGTCTTACACTCACACTCTCTCTCACTTTCTCTCTCTTTCCTTCTCTTTCTTCTCTCCTCTCTCTCCTAAGATTTGAAATTCGTATGGAATGAGAGAGGGGTGGGTTAAGGCCCTTATATAGGCCTAGAACTGATGGAAATGGCCCAGGGCCATGGTATACTTAGGTTATAGCCAAATAGTGGCCGTTTCGGTCCAACGGAGCACATCTAGAGGCTCCTTTTCTGCATACGGTCCGGGGGAAGTTCCCTGACATTGGATCTAGGTCAGGCTAAGTTTTCGGTCCGGTCAAATTTACGAATCGACCGCGGATGACCAGTTTTAGTTCAACAGTCATCGTCACTTGATCAGGGCCACAAGTACACTGACCTGTATAGGGAAATTTCCCTAATCCGAGGGTGTATTTGGGTCAGATTTTGACGGCCTGAAACCTTAAATTTGGCCTGCAAGCGAACGACCCAATTCACTTAAATCTAAGTTCATTTTCTAAATATATTCGCGTTTCTCACCTACTTCGCTCAGGACTCCAGTTGTGCGTTTCTGGATACTATTAGGACTTGATTTCTGATATGGCCGTCAAGCCCAGTAAGGTGGTCATAACCGTATAGTTTCACGGGAATCGGACTTTCAACGCACGGTCCAGGTCCGATACGGAGTTTTAATGTACTCCTAAGAGCAATTGGGTTTAGAGATTGATCCTAGATTTTTAGGTAATATAGAGTTAGTGATTCTACTAGTTTTGGGTCTTACAAATCGTATAGAAAGCGGTTCAAGCTAATCTACCGATTAATTTAGTTTAGTACTTAATAAATTTTCGTCTAATTTCTAAAGGGTTCGGTACTTAGTGATTTCTGCCTGAGGTAGTACTCGGGTCTTTGTACGGATTTTTCTGGAATGTTACATCTTCCTACCACGTGGACCACACCATAATGAAACAGTATGTACTGTTCTATTCAATGTTGAGAGTTTTTTCTCGTTGTGGGCCACATATAGCTCGTAACAGCCTGAAGACGCCATCTTCCTTAAAGAAACCTGCGGCCACGAACATTATCAATGGATTAGATCTAACTTATGATGGGCCCTCTGGTCATGAAGGGCTTCATTTTCAAATATGGGGAAGAGCTTCGATCGAATCTTCTCCTGCACATAATCTCAGTTGTACAGATGTGCAACTGACAAAAGTCCTACACACTACACTCTATGGGGCCATCCATGTATGTACGTGTCTAATCGATGCCGTACATATGTTTTTACAACTTTTTAAAGGCATGGTCTCAAAATTCATCATATCCAAAAGGTCCGTGGCCCACTAAGAATTTTCAATGATAGCATGAAATTGCAATGTTTTCCTATGGGCTGGTCCACTTAATCTTTAGATATGATTTAGTTTGAGAGTCTTCATTCAAATGAGCTCGTAAGATGGATGAATGGTGTGGATGAAAGACTTCAATCATAGTGGACCCCACGAACTCACATGGGACTAAGTTATATAGTACTCTTTTAAAAACACCAATGCCATTATTAACTCCCAAGAGCAGAGCTCCAAATAGGGGTTAAATTGTCTAAATTTATATATATATATATTATATATATATATATATATATATTATATATATATATATATAATATATATATATATATATATATATAAACCGTATCAAAAAATTACTTACAAAATTTGTTTATGGTTAGGGATTTATGGGATATTTGGCAAAACCACAATGCTAATACTGTCAAAATCCCTGGAATTTTTTTCAAAGACCATCATGCAAAACTTAGATCATTGAAAAGACCCCCCAATTCAAAGGCCCTAATGTTTCTATCAGCAATACATGAGGGCTTGCCAACCCACATGCATATGGAGCTGATGTAGAGCGGGTCGCAAATAATTTCATGGCCAAGATGGACCGGAAAAGGTCCGATCAGAGAGAGATGATCCAGACCGTCAGAACTTAAAACGGACGTATCTCGCAAACCGAATGAGCTATCAAACATACCATATATGATTTTGGGGTAGGACGAGCTACTTTAGCCATCCAACCAGGGGTTGTGCATGCCAAATTTTCGAAATACCATCATATGGAAGGTCAAATTCATGTTTTAATTTCATTTTTAGTATTTATAGTAAATTTTAGTTTGAGTTATAACTCTTCATCGGTTGGCTTTAGGAGTTGTGCCCAACATGAAAAGTGCTTAGAACGGTTAGGGGAACATCATGGTTCAGCCAAATAGAACACTTTTTTGGCCAAAAACCATGCGCACTACTAGGAATCAGGATCCATCTATAAATAGTAAGTCCCGTTTTATAGGAGTTTTTGTTATAGTACTTAATTCTAAAACTTCTTCCTAGGATTTATGTTATTATTTAAGAGGTTGTAAGCTCCCTTTTCATCATTAATCAATTTATTACGAATTTTTAAAAGTTATTGTATTTTTTTTTTATTTTTCTCGTGGATTCGAGGCATCTCTACGGAGTCTACGGGAGTTCCAGAGGATTCGGAATAGTTATCTCCTGAGTAATATGGTGCTCGACCTCAACACGTTCCCTGCGTGTCAGGAGCCCATCCATCCACAGACAATCAAACGTGCCAATGAATCGTGGGTGCTAGATCCAGCATTCTCATTAGGTGGGCGACACTGTTCAGATCTTGTGACCGAAAATCAGGCCGTTCCGCTCCTGGGCCACAACATACAAAACAAACCGGCAGTTAAAACAATCCTTTCTAGCCATCCATTTGTTCCGTACACTGTGGCCCACTTTTGGGATTATGTCCTAAAATGAGCTATCAAAACGGATGGACGGAGTGGATGTAAGGCACATACATCAAGGTGAGCCTCACAGACAGGGATCCACTCACAAATCCCCCTCAGCGCCTTTATGGAATTTACATGGCAAGGTCCCCATAATGGATGGCTTGGATGTTTCACCTATCTTCCACTCAGAAAAGCTGGTGATAAATATAAGCGGGCTTGAGAAGGCTAATCTCAAGCTTATAACTCCATTGCATTCCCCACCTACAAACATGACCAGTACAAGCACTTCTCCAACATCTTCAAAGCTAGTGCTTGCATGGCTCCTTGTATTTCTCTCACTAACCCTACCTGTAACACCCTTGAAGATTCCGAAGCTCGGCATCGTCCAAAGAACTTCCAACAGCTCTTCCGACTCCCAATCTCTGGCTGCAGACGGCTTTGAAACGTTGTACTACACACAAACGCTAGACCATTTTAACTACAGGCCTGAAAGTTACACCACTTTCCAACAACGATATGTAGTGAACTCCCGATACTGGGGCGGCCCTAACGTTAGCGCTCCGATCTTCGTTTACACCGGAGATGAGTCGGGGTTGTTTAATGATATTTATGCTGCAGGATTTCTCACCGATAATGCGCCCCGCTACAAATCTCTCCTTGTGTATATAGAGGTGAGAATGGTTGCTTGAGCTTTTGGGGCGAGTTTCTTGAAAAATCATACTAGTTTTCTTGAGCTTTTCGGTATTGTTTAATCTTTAGAAAGCAGAGATAACATATTTAGAAACTTAGACGATCGTTTCTTGAAATCTCGTACTAGTTTTCTTGAGCTTTGCGGTATTATTTAATCTTTAGAAATTATAAATAATTATAATACTGTCGATTAATGCTGAGTTTTATTATTTATTTTGACTTGAGTTTTTTTTTTTTTTTTTTTTTTTTTTTTTTTTTTTTGTAACAGCACCGATATTATGGAGCATCCATACCGTTTGGGTCAATGGAGGAAGCATTTCAGAATGCCAGTACCCTCGGATACTTCAGCTCGACCCAAGCTCTAGCAGACTATGCGGAGCTGATCATCAACCTAAAGAAGAACTTATCTGCAGAGGATTGCCCAGTGATTGCCTATGGAGGATCATACGGTGGAAGTAGGCCACTCTAAAACTATGCCCATTAACTAAATGCATTAAGAGTGTGTTTGGAGGATTGGTCAGTCCAAATTGCAAGAATTCAATTGAAAAGTGGAATGGCCAAAATGGAAGAGTGGGTAATGTTTAAAAACTCACTGAGTTGACTCGGGGATCAATTGGATCCCTTATGGGATATCACCCTTTAAGTAACAATCATTGGATTGGATTTTTGAGTTTGAGTCAATCACTTGGCTGAGTTTTTCATTTCCTGAGGATATCATGTCTTGTTTGGCTTATGAATTCAGATTTTTGACTTCAGAATCCAAATTTTGGATTTTCAATTCTGAATTTTGCATTATTTCATTTGTGCTTTGTAGCTAGGATTTTCAATCATGTGAAATTTGGAAATTACATTTGGTAACCTAAATTTTACCTTGAGTATGTTTTAAAATCAAAGAAGATAGCAATTATGACGGTTGGAAAAGATTGAAAATGTAGAAATTTTTTATTTAAAAATAAATAAAACTTTGAAAATTTCATTTTTCTTTCAAAACAATTTTTATAAAAAAAAATAAAGAAAAGTAAGTTTATTTTAATTCTACATCGGATAGAGCGGGAGAAAAGTTGATATTTATAAGTAGTTAAGTGAGTAGTATTCTTACTTAGAGAAATGGAGGATGAGATGCTCAGTTTGTGTGTTTCAATGTGTAATGCACGTGTGCTTAGGCATGGGCATGAGCGAGGGTGTGGGCATCGGTAATGTTGTCAGATCAATGGATCCAAAGCCATCGACCGTTCTGAGAACAACTAGTAGTCTTAATAGCAAAAACGGTCCGAATATGGACAAGCCTTGATGATCCAACGGTCAAATCATTAATCCAATGATTTGAAACACTAAAAAATTAGTGTCAATGGTCAGAAACGTTTTGCAAACGTTCTAAATCATTGATGACCACCTAGCAATGATTCACACCTCATATGCTATATAAACTGGACCATCTAAGTCCGGAATCATCCAAGTCCACAATAAATTCAATCAGAATCTGATATAATCTCTCTAAATATTTTTCTTTTTAAAAATTGTTGAGTAGCTCCAACGTTGCTTTGAGTCATTGAGTTTGACCACTCAACAAATCTACCAGAAGATCAACCGTGTTAACCGAGTTCCTGAATTGATCTCTTCGTGTTGTTGCATGCAGATCTTAGTGAAATGGCTTGTCTTATCATATAAGTAATTCACATGTAAGCCATCAACAATCTCAATTTCACTCAAGAATGGAGTCAAATCAAGCTTTAAGGACAATATATTCATATGTGATTCAGTCTAGTGTTAATTGCAATATTTTTATTTTCAGTTTTCCAATATTATTTTTTCTACAGAAAATTCAGAATTTTCATCCTAATCTTTTCCTTGAATTTAATTTAATTTAATTAAAAAAAAAAACTGATTTAAAGATTTTCAATTCAAATTAGATTTGAAATCCTTAATTTTAGGTGTTGAACATGATTGGATTGAAAAGATTCCTGAGTGACCGTTTAATTGAATTGAATTATTGCAATTCATATAAATGGAGCACCCAAACACATCCAAAGTGTAAATCTTTATTTATTTGGCTGATGCTAACCTTGTATGTTCAGTGCTTGCATCATGGTTTCGGTTGAAATACCCACATATTGCAATAGGGGCATTAGCATCATCAGCACCAATTCTCTACTTTGACGATATCACCCCAGAAAACGGATATTATTCGGTTGTAACCAAGAACTACAGAGTAAGCTACTCAGGATCTTCTTCTTTTAGCTTGACTTCCTATTTTATTTTAGAATCATTTTAAAGATGGTGTGGACTTATCCTCTAACATGTGGTACTGGCATTCTAAACCATTCTTATCAATGACTGTCCAAAGTTCCATGGACCCACTCTAATTTCTATGCCAAATCCAAACTTTCTATGTCTTCCCTTCATCCTGGTGAGGATCACCTTATGGGCGGGTTGGATGGCATGTAAACATTATGTGATCCTAGCAAGGTTTCAATGTCGCTTTTGGTTAGCAACGTTTCAATGTCAGTTTAGGTTATTGAACATTTCCAGTGGTGTGACTTAACCTTGGAGTCCTTATCTAACATTTATTGAGGTGAGTGGTATGGAAATTGGAGTGGTCCCAATGACCTTTGGGCTAAGGGATTGTTTGACTTTTCATTTCCGTGATAGATACAGGAAATAAATAGGTCATTATTACTGATTACACTCTTTTGATTTATTATTATACATGCACTCACACGAGTGATAACTTAAATTTGTGGGCCTCACTACGGTGTATGTGACATATCCACGCAGTCCATTTGTTTTACCAGAACATTTTAGGGTATGAGACCAAAATCAAGCAGATACAAAGCTAAAGTGGACAAGACCACAGGAGACGATGGGAATTGAATGCCTACAGTTAAAAACTTCTTCCGGGCCCCAAAAGTTTTGGATCAAGCTGATATTTGTTTTTTCTTGAGTTAAATGGCAAATAAACAATCTTACAAGCCTTAGGAAGAAAATCTCTTTCAACTGTGAAAGTTGTACTACTATTATTTCTTGAGTTGTTGATGTAGAGCGGGTCGCAGACAGTTTCATGGCCAAGATGGATCAGAAAAGGCCCGGTCGTCGACAAAAGTGATCCAGACTGTCAGACCTTAGATTGGACGTATCTCGCAATCCGGAATGAGTTAGCTGATATAAAATATTTGATTTTGGGGTAGAACGAGCTACTTTAGCCAACCAACCCTGCTACGCTAGGTTGCGACGCTCGGAATTGCGAGAAACCCCTGGATCAACAATCATTTCCCTGTTTTAATTTCGTTTTTATTATAAATAGTAAGTTTTAGTTTGATTATAACTCTTCATCCGTCGGGCTTTAGGAGTTGCATCTAACGTGAAAAGAGCTTAGAATAATTAGGGGAACGGTTTGGTGAAGCCAAATAGGACACTTACTATTTTTGGCCGAAAACCTTGCGCACTAGTAGACATCATGACCGTCTATAAATAGTAAGTTTACTATGTATTTATAGTAAGTCGCGAATTCTAGGAGTTTTAGTTGTAGTTTGATTCTGATTTCTTTCCCATTGCTTGGTACCCCTATTTCAAGGGCTGTGAACTCGTTTTTATTCATCAATTAATCAATTTCAAATTTATTAGAATTTATTTCTATTTTCTGCTTTCTTTCCTCGTGGATTCGAGAAGTCTCTATGAGGAGTCCAGAGAAGCTCCGTGGATTCGGAGTATTTATCCTCATCACGTTCAATCTTGCGTCAGTTGTGGGCCACTTGAGCTTTGGATCCACCTCATTTTTTTGGCTCATGCCCTAAAATATTCCAGTAAAACAGATGGACAGCGTGGATATGTCACATACATTACAGCCCATAAATTTAAGCTAGCTCTTTCCAATTTTCGAGGCAAAAATATTCATCTATTTTCAAATGGGTGCAATAGGTAATAATAGCCTATTTTGGGGTATTTACTATGGAAATAAAAAATCAAACAGCCCATTAGTCCAAATAAAGCAATATGGGACACGCCAATGTCCACGCTAAATATAATATTTCTATCGATTTGGCAAGCTGGAATAAGGACTAACAAGATACAAATAGGTCACACCACAAGAAGTGTACGATAATGACTGGAAGACTTGGTATAATGACTTGAAGACTTGGTCAGGCCACAGGGAATGTCCGTAACAAAAAGCGACATTGAAACCTCACTAACGAAAAACCACGTTGGAACCTTACTGGGGATCACATAATGTTTACATATGCGACATCCAACCCGCTCATAAGGTGATCCCCACCAGGATGAAGGGAAAACACAATTATCAGCCTCATTCAAAACTTCTATAGGCTAAAAGAAGGTTTCAATGCATTTTTTTAAATTTAAAAAAAAAATTGAAAAATTTTCCATTAAAAACAGAGGGATGTACAGATTTTTGGGAGGGTTCGAACAAAAAGACCACGGACCGCTCCTATCGTATCAGTCCTCTAAGCTCTACTTTTTACAACAACTCCTCAAAAGACCAAAAGAAGGAGTGGATGCTGCGAGAAATGGCAGACTAGGAGTGGGAACGAATCATTCCAAGGCCAACCTTATCAAGGAAAATGAGACCCTTAACTTGCCTGGGGAGCGAAGTTAAGTGATCATGAGTGGACGATGACTGGGACTCGCTCCCGACCCTTGCCAAGGCATCAGCCAGGCCATTTCCTTCCTGGAAAATATGCTTGAATCTAAAGTTTCCTGACCTTCTCAGAGCGTAGATTCTATCAACCCAAGGTTTCCATTTCCAAGGACACCTAATGTGACCCAACATGATGTCAGTTGCCAGATTTGAATCAGACTCCACGGTGGTCTAGGTCACACCTTTTAAAAGGCATATCATCATGCCATCATGAATAGCACAAACTTCAGCGAGGTTGTTGGAGCCCACCCCGTAGCCGGCGGAAAATGCGAACTGAAAAGACCCATCCTCCTTTCTACAAATGCCTCCACTACCTGATAGGCCTGGGTTACCCCTGGATGACCCGTCAACATTTAGCTTGAACCATCCTGGGAGGGGTGTAACCATTTGATCACCGAGGACCCTGACTTGAGGAATCTGGGGGGAGGTCTGGGTTGGAGAACTGTGGGTCGGAGCGAGGGCTGAGAAGAGACCTGGAAATTGGGGATAGTTCGAGCTACCCACCAAGCTATGCGGCGAATGGACCTGCTTGTAGTCATGGCAACATCACTGAATGTGGCTTCGTTTCTGGCCCTCCACAGCTCCCAAAAAATAAGGAGGGGGAGGGACACTCTGACTTGACGCTTGGCAGCACCCGGAGCATCGGCGTTTCGCTACTGGAGGAGTCTGCCAGTCACGAAGACGTGGGAGACAGGGGAGACTCTGCAAATGCTTTGGAAATAAGACCAAATCCGAATAGCCTGCTGACCTGCGAGAAAAATGTGGGAGATCGTTTTCACAACTGGCAGGGCAAATCCATCCTGATTACAGCAGCAACATTTTAACACTAAAGAGACACCCTTCTCCTGAACTCTGCTATTTGCTGGAATGGCATCTTAGAGCAGCCTCCACGTAAATAGAGAGATTTTTGGGGGTAGGTCTTTGCACCAGATCCAGTCCCCCCAGGGGATGTTGGTGGCATCCCCCCTGAGAAGCTTCCACGCATAACTGAGAGAGAATTTGTCAGACGGCGTGGAGGGCCACACGCATTCAGATGGTTCTTCTGTAATGGCGAAGCCCCTCGTAAATATTTCATCTATAATGTGTTGCGGGAGATAATCGAAGAAGCTGGAAGGAGGGAGAGGGCCTTGACATCCCAGGACATCTTTCACCTTAAGGTTCCTTAGCGCAGGAGGAATATCTTTTTCTACGTGCTGCAGCAGGGGGCCGACTCCACTCTAGTTGGAAGTCCAGACGTTGTTATCTCCACGTCCCACCATCCATTGCACGTGATGGAGAATAACAGGGAAGAAGGATCTGATTTTCTTCCAAAGCGGGGAGCAACTACGCTGTAAAGCGGCAAAAGGGACGTCCAGAAGGTCGTTACCGTGCTTCGCTTTCATCAGACGCACCAAGGGACTTTAGTTCTGGCCATATTTTACAGCCCAAGCGAGTTTTAAGTGAAGAGCGTTTATGACTTCTTTCAGATCTTTGATCCCCAGGCCTCCCTCTTCTCTGGGTCTGGTCACTTTCCTCCAGGCGATCCAATAGAATTTTTCTCTCCTTCTGACCAGCCCCAAAAGAAGTCTGCGAACTTCCTTTCCAACTAATTAATCACCTGAGAAGGGACGCACATCGCCGACATGATGTGGATGGGAAAGCTGCCTAACACATGACAGTTAAGAGTCGCTCTCCCAGCTTGTGTGATATGTCTAGCTGTCCAACCTGTGATTCTATGGCTCACTTTCTCCAAGAGCCGTTGGAAATGCGACGCTTTTTGTCTCCCCCTGACCAGCGAGGCCCCCAGATAATGCATACCTTCCCCGGCTCTCCCAAAACCTAACACCTCCTGCACGCTACTGTATTTAGCTGCTGACCACCTCGATGGGCCCATGAAGCTGCTTTTGGTGACATTGATTTTCTGCCCGGTTGCGGCTTGGAAGAAACGCAGAAGATCCTTCATGGCTCTGAGAGAAGGATGGGCTGCATTAAGGAAGAGCAACATGTCGTTGGCATACAATAGGTGAGAGATAAGAGCGCTTCCTTGTGAAAATCTGAAACTTCGAACATCCTGCGACAGTTGATAGAGAAAGCTTTCATGGCTTATATGAAAAGCACCGGGGAAAGCAGGTCTCCCTGACGGAGGCCTCTCGATGATTTGAAGAAATCGGAAGCTTCTCCATTGATGAGCACGAAAAACCAGCTATTGGCCCAAGTTGATTCAAGGAGTTGGATGCTTTTTTCATTGAAGCCAAGTTTGAGCAAGGACTACTTGAGAAACAACCAGTTTACCCTGTCATATGCCTTTTCTAGGTCAATCTTCAGGATAAGATTTCCTCCCCGGACTTTCCCGTTTATATCTCTCATCGATTCCTGTGCCAGGGCGATGTTTTCCGTAATGGATCTTCCTTGAATGAAGGCTCCCTGTTCCTGCGAAATCATCTTGAGCAAAAGAAGGGAAAGTCTGTTAGCTAGAACTTTAGCAAAAATTTTGTATATGACATTACAGAGACTGATTGGTCTAAAGTCGGTGAACTTGACAGCCGACTGGGTCTTTAGGATCAAGCAGATGAGCATGGTGGTGAAGGCGCGCGGAAGAGGGGTCCTTGAAAACATGGCCACAGCGGCTTTGTGAAGATGAGCGTTTCAATGCATTCATTCCCTACTTTATCTTGTCGTATGGCCTCTTGAGTCGTGGATCTGCCTCTCATCTACGGATTCCTAATGATCTGCCTGTCATTTACGGGCTCCCTATTAGGAATCGTAGAAGCAAATTCTGAATTCGAATCATACAACAATAAAGCAAACGCAATAAAGCATGCACAGGAACACACTATTTTTACATGGAAAAAAAAACCACGGCATAAAGCGACAACGAATCACTATGTAAGCGAAAAGTATAAGAGATGGAAGTAATTACAATGTTGAAAACTCTCGTCTTCTCCCTTCTAAACCCTAGAAATGCTTAAGCCTTGATTAGAATACCTAAATCCCGCAATTACACCCATATATACAGTGTTACAACTGAAATAGGAAACAATTCACGCAATTATACAAAATTACGCACACCATAAATTTAAGCATCAATTAAGCAATCCTCGATTGATTAAGCTCACATGTTTGATTGATCGAAAATGCTCAAAACTATCCAGAGAGTTTAAAGGTGTTTTTCAAGTTTTTTCAATTGATCGAGCCGAGACTTTGATTGATCGAGACTATCCAATTAAAATTATCCAAAGACCAATATGTATAATTTGAGGCTCACTCGATGGATCGACCAAGGTGGTCGATTGATCGAACCCATGCTCCATGTACAGATTGAAGACATCTCATAAAAATCTCCACCTTGCCTTCAATCAGCATGAATCACAACTCCAAGCTCAATCTCTAATTGGCTTCATCATAGCTTCTCCATTGTCGTCTCTTCTCATGCACCCTCCATTTTCATCAACATTTTGCCAGACCTAGAGAAGTTGAATAGAATCGGAACTTCTCTACAGGAACTTGTCAGCATGTCTATCGGATTCACGCTCATATGGTTCTTCTCGAGAGTGACTCTGCTTCTTCAAGCACCTGTCGAATAAAATGATGACGAAAATCAATATGTTTAGTTCTAGAATGATAACTTTGCCAAGTTAATCGCGCTTTTGTTGTCACAATTAACCGGCACGGCCTCCTGCTAAAGCTCGGTTCGTTCATCGCTCCTCTCAACCAAATACCTTTCTTGAATGCTTCCATCATCTCCATATACTTAGCTTTCCTTGTGGAAAGAGCAACCACAGACTGCAGCTTCGACATCCATCTGACCGCTCCACCGACTAGTATAAACGAGCTAGTAACCGAAAGTCGACCTACTGTTATCGACATATCCTACATAATCCGAATTGATATAACCTACAAGTTTTTCCTCTAATTTATGAAATGTCAAGACATGGTCCGTTGTATATCATGCTCCAAAATTCGTCACCTAAGTACGGAGACTCCAATCCCGAGTTCTCGGGTATGAACTTAATAAAAATGCATGTGTATCCTCATTTAGATTCACATTTATTACATATCCAAATAATCAGAATAACACTTTTCAACTTAATGGATCCAAAGTTAGGTAGATATAATAAAACCCAGAAATATAGGACTAATATGCAAAAGGTACAATTCCAAAAGTAGTGTCCACTCATATGAGAATTATGCAAATCACGATGAATTGAACATGTACAGAAAACACAGCTATAAAAAAGGATGAAGATATAAGTTAATTAGGGCACCCTGAGCGCACCACCATCTGGTCCTACTTTATGTCAAATAAAATGCGTTAAATGCCAACATAGTAAAGAAATATCTCCAATATTATACATGGGACATTTTAATTATAAGTAGGTTCACGACAATTACATATTTCTACATATACTACTTTTAAGCATATTGTCTCTAAATCATAAAGACTAAGTAGGTTACACATGTTATCCACACAACCAAGTGCAGGTAATGATAGCATAAAAAATAAATAATTTCTTAATCTAATTGTTAAGTGCATGAATGCCATGATATGCGAATGCATGGCTAGGGATCAACAACAATATAACACTTCTACTTCAACAACACTATCACCACGACAACCAATCAATAGACCAATGGTTCACATACAACGTAACCCACAAATGCAATGATCCACTAATAGCGCAACCCATAAATTCATCCCTTGATATGCGTGATTAGCTGAGTAATTATTATTCCAAGTTCAAACAGCAGTTTTAGAGAAGCTGGGATACCTCTATCGAATCACGAGTCTCTATCTGGATCGCGTTGTTCATTGCGACACGAGGCGACTCCTCACCAGTTTCCCTTAATCTAAATTAAGGTCCATCATTCATTATATCTCATAATCAATAATTCCACAGGTACGATTGATGCCCAATATAATGTAAATCAACATGGTAAGGGTCATCACCCAAATACCAAATACCAAAAAAAATAAAAAATTCAATTCAGATGTGCAGGTTTGTGACTCAAAACCAAATCAATACAAAAAAATCATCAGCCAATTCCATTCATACTCGAGTTGTTCGAACGATACTCTGGCATGGAACCATCAGCCAGGTATTTGATGGGGGTCGTTCGAACAACAATCTATCGCCTCCATTAATATTCACCGGTCACTACGGGGAGGCACCACTCCAGTGTAGTCCAATAGCTCGAACATTGTTTCTCATACCCACCATACTCGGCTCATGAGTCTTTGTAGGATCAGAGCGCATTAATATTTATGAATGGACTTAAATCAATAGTAACAGTGGTATTTTATCAAATATTATACAATTACTAAGCATAAGAATACTCGAGCCTACATTAAACTAATATGATCGACTACGGAGGACCCCGAGTAAAATCAACATTTGGTGTAAAGCATCCCGTGTACTTCCAACTACCGTCGATTGTCCATGTTCAACTTCGGTTGGCCGTAGAAGTCTATGATAGCCACCCTAGAGTGGGTCATCTGCTTATTTAAATAATTTATGGATCTAAATCCACCACAACAACAATTCAGATTTATCAACTACATAAATATAATCACAAGAAAATTCAATACCACACCAGGGTATACCAATTAAACACACTATGAATTAGTACGATCCAAGTAACATCAATACAATTCGACTTATATCAACACATAAAAATTGAGCACATGTACAATTAAGTATAATTTAATCTACATCAACACAATTCAATCCATATCAACATTTCTTAACATTCAACATCGAAGAGTTCTAATATTAGAAATCTCATATCACGCAAGCATTTTATCGATTGTGTTATTAACCAAATAGTAAAAAGAAATATTTAATCATCTAAAATGTTAAGTAGAAGCTTAAGGGTATCTCTTCACGTTAGAGTAAAAAATCTTTAATTCGTATACAGCCCTAGTGTCGGAAATTTAGGAAAAATGCTACAAACTTAAATTAAAGTACAAGGCTACTATTAATGACATGGATACAATCCTAATTAAATAATTAACAATGGATTAGGGCTTACCTAACTCAATTAGAATAGTTCCTCAACCTGATTTAATGAAACGGAGCTCGAAATTGTCGCACAACCGAAACCCTAACGGAGTCGACTTTGATTACGACTCCCGCAAGAGCATGGACTACCCCAATCAACAATCAAGACCCGAAATCCTAACATATACAAACCCTAACATTAGGATTCTACAGTTGAAGAGGGCACGAAATGAGGAGCATAGACCAGGATTAACAAAGAACGACTTGATGCGATGATCTGCACCCGAATCTGAGCTCCCACATAAGCTCACAATCCCCCTCTCATAATTCTCTCACTTAAGCCCTCTCTACCCTCTCCGAAACCTAGGGAAAATTCGTATGAATAGGAGGGGCTACCCAAATATGGGTATTTATAGTGCCAAATCATGTTTCTTTCTTCCTGAATACTAAGAAATTGGTATTATAACCCTATGGGATGTTAATTTTAGTTTTTGGGGCCCACTAGAGAGTGTATAGGTCGATTTATACTATAAGATAGTTTCCCTTAAGGGTGATCTATGCAAAAACTTTGATCACCTTGCAAATCGAATGCACCGATCAACGGTTATTATCAAAAGTCGGTTCGACCGTTACCTATCATCAATCAGAGTAATGGTTTTACAGATATGTGTAGGTTATTAACTTGTGTTGGTGTCCGTAATTTGATCGTGATCTAACTGTCCAAAATCCATAACTTCGGCAAGGTTTAGATGGGGACAATTAACTCAAGTTTCTGAAAGTTTCTAGGAGCATTCGCACACTTCATTTTCTCACCTTATAAGCCCAAGTTAAATGATTTGAGATGCGATCTTGGTTCGATGTTCCGCTATGGACATCAAGCCCTCTAAGATTAATGTTTTTTCTATAGTTTCAAGTTTAGTGGCCCACCAACGAGCGGTTTAGAGCTTGTTTGGTTAGTCCTACTATTTTTGAAATAAACTAGGTTATGAGATTTCTTGTGCACGACAACTAGGGTTTGAATTAGCTAAGTTCACGCCATGGTAGTTTCATAATTAGCATAAATGGAGATTCGGATCTAATCACTCTAATTAAGAGCCTTTATTCGACTAAACTGTAAATTATCTGGATTAGTAAAATATACTAAAAATAATATATATATATATATATATATATATATATATATATATATATAATTTAATCACACAGGATGATTCTTGGTATGATTAGAAGCATTTCCTAAGTAGACATAGAATACTAAAACTCTAGGATAAAAAAGATACGTTTAGTCCATTAGCAACATGTAATTGCAGAAATTTTCAGTTTCAACAGGTATATCACATGTAAATTTTTTGGCACTTTTAGTTACTGAATTATTTTTAAAAAATTCTAATAATTCATCATCAAGCATACTTTATCCCCACCAAATTTCATTCCATTTTACGTTCCATAAAAATATTAAAATTCCAGAAGTACTAGCTGCCTGAAACTAACAATTTTCTGTACAATTTCTAAAATGTCTTAAAATAAATTTTATTTTAATTTTTTATATAAAAATAGACTCATCAATATTCGTTTTGAATTTTGAATCACCTCAATCAGAGTTGTATTGAATGAGATACATATTTTTGAAGTCAGTGTACTCAATTCTATACATAATTGTACATTGTACAAGACTGCTCGGTTCAACTGAACCCTGTTATCCAGATTTTCTTAGTGCAACCAAGTTCCACTCGGTTCAACCGAACCTTGCTGTCCCGATTTTCTTGTTTGCTTGATGTTTTCTCGGTGTAACCGAACCTTGCTGTCTAGAATCCCTAAAATTGGTACTTCCACTTGGTCGGGCAATTTTGGTGGACCTAGGATCACTCCTTTTGGTCCCAAACATGTGTGAATATAAACACGAGCATGCACTTAAATCGAAAAATCAATAGTAATGCCCAAAGACATCCAATTCCCAAGTTGGATAAAATTTGGGGCGCTACACTGTACCTCGTAGATAACGAAGTAGTCATTTCACTGCCTCTCAATATTATTTGTCGAGGTTTGACATATATCTGCTCACAACACTAATAGCATGTGAAATATCCGCTCTCATAGAGACCATGACATACATCAAACTACCAACTACGCTCGAGTATAGCACACGAGATATAACCTACTTTTCTTCATCTGTAATGGGACATTGCTTTAAAGAAAGCCTAAAGTGAGCAGCATAAGGTGTGCTAACTAGTTTAGCCATTTTCATCCCAAACCACCCTCTCAAGGTATTCAACCTAAAACAATTATAACCTACTTTTTCCCTATATATTTGTATATCAATGTCGAGAATCTTCTTTGCAGCTCCCAAATCTTTCATTTCGAATGTTCCTAATAACTAAGTCTTTTAGGTATCGATCTGAGACATACTATTGTTGGTGATAAGTATGTCATCAATGTACAATACTAGGACAATGAATTGTCCATCATTCCATGTACACAGTGGTGATATTCACTTCTGGTAAATCGTTGATCTATCATAAAAGTATCAAACATTTTGTGCCACTGCCTATGCGAGTATTTCAGGCCATATAATGACCTCCTCAACCTGCAAGCCTTATTCTCTGATCCCTGTATTTTAAACCTTTCTGGTTGCTTCATTTAGATCTGTTCTTTCAATTCTCTATGTAAGAAAGAAATATTAACATCCATTTATTATGGTTCCAAATTTTATTGGGGCAACAGCGCTAACACAAGCCTGATAGATACCTACTTGATAACCGACGTGAAGATCTCACTGAAGTTGACACCTTTTTTCTAAGCATACCCATTCGCTACTAATATGGCCTTATACCCATTCGCTAACACATTCAATTGCTTTACGCCCAATGGAAAGCTCTACCAGCTCCCACGTCTCGTTCTTGTATAGAGAATCCAACCGTCATCTACTTCTTAGCATCTGTATCTTCCTGAAAGGTAGACAGATCCCCCTCATCTGTAATGAGAGCGAATACTATGTTTGAGTCATCTCTGTATCTTGCTAGTAATGTACGATCTCTCGGTAGATTTCACCTCAAAGGTGGTTGTTCCACCTGCTTCTATACCTGTTGCTGCTACTCAGCTTCACCTTGTGTTTCACCTAGAGTTAGGCATGGGATGACTTGACTCGTCGGACTCATTCAAACCTGACTCGATCTAAACCGAGTGGGTGAGTTGATCATAACCGAGTAGACTTCATCCAATCCAAACTTAAACTGAGTCAAGTTCGAGTCACCTAGTAACTCAACTTGATTTGACTCGAAATCTGACTCGGTACTGATTCAACTCAATCTAAATCTCGAATCATACATTTAAAAAAAAAAAAAAAAAAAAAAAAAAAAAAAAAACATCTAGATTTAACATTTCAAATCTGAGATGCCATGTAGCTAATGGAGAGGTTGCAATTCTCGCAGGTGCGCCTAAGTTCTGAATTGTGATTTCTGCCTGCAGATACCCACCACACCTGATCTGACTCGGTTCTGACTTGACCTGACTCGGTACCTATAACCAAGTCAGACTCAATCCGAGTTAGTCCAGGCCAGACCCAGACTAGGATCGGATCAGGTATGTTGGACTCGGTACTAAGTCGGGTCGAGTTCGGGTCAGGTTGTTTCAAAACTTGGTCGAGTCGGGTCAGCCCTAACTTGGTCTGACTCGACTTGATGCTCAACTCTAGTTTCACCCTTGTTAATTTCAACATTGATTATTGCTAATTTTTCTAGTTCTTTATGTTCTTGCTTATGAAATAAAGAATCATCCTCATCAAACCTGACACACGGCTAATCATGATCCTCCATGCAGCTCGATCATACAGTCTATATCCCTTCACACCATCACCATTACACATAAAGATACACTTTTTCACCTTTTAGTCTAGCTTATCTCTGTCAACGGACGGTACATGAGAGTAAACGTCATAGCCAAATACTCGCAGCCCTGAGTAATCAACATTCCGACTACTCCACACTTCATTTAAAATTTTATAACCAATCAGCGTAGATGAAAACTGATTCACTAAGTAACAAGTCGTGTTAAAGGCCCCAGTCCATAGCTCCTTGCCTAACCCAACACCGCTCAACAAGCTTCGGTCTCTCTCTAAGAGAGTCTAATTCATTCTTTCATTCACACCATTGTGCTCTGGTGTGTGCCTGACTATGTTATGCGGTACAATCCTTTTGTCTTTACGAAATTAGTTAAATTCATTCGAAGTGAATTTTCTACTATTATCTGTCCTTGGCACTTTCAACTTTTACTCAGACTATTTTTTAACCATCGTCTTCCACACTTTTAAGGTAGCAAAAACATCTTATTTTTACTTCATGAAGTACACCCACAACTTCCTAGAGTAGTCATCTATGAACGATACAAAGAATTATGGCCCTCATCCAGAAACTACGAGCGACGACCCCCATATATCAGAATGCACATAATCTTAAAAGGCAACCTGATTATTTGTCAAATATACAATGTTCACATATATTTAAACTAATGCTTTTAATTACATAAATCAAGCAACGATCAGAAACTATCTTCATACCACACTCATTCATGTGGCCTAGACAAGCATGCCACAAACGTATCGATGTGGACTCTACTATAGACGATGTGGCTCCACCCGATATAATATTTCTGATTAACTTGTAAAGGTTACCACTCCTCTATGCCTTCATCACTATGAAGGCCACATTTGAAACTTTAAGAACTCGAATATAACTAGTGAATTTGCACCCTAGTACATCGAGAGCTCCTAGAGAAATTAGATTTTTCCTGAGCTCAGGAACATCTCTCACCTCTGTCAAGATGAGCTTCACTCCATCAAACATCTTGATGCGCACCATTCCGACTCCAACAATCTTACAGGCAATGTCATTGCCCATAAACACTTGTTTATCATCGCACTGACTGTAACTGGTAAACCAGTCTTGCTGAAAATTCATGTGGTATGAGGCCCCCGAATCCAAATTTCACTCATTACTGAGATAACTAAATTTGAATGCAATCAAGACATCACTATCATCCATCTCTTCAACATTTTCCACTATGTTGGCCTCCTTTGACGCTTCATTTGATTTTTCTCCTTTCTGGGCCTTAGGATTTCAACAATCCTTCTTCATATGCAGTTGTCTTCCACAGTTCCATCACTTCATCTTTTCCTTGCTCTTACACTTGGACCATGAATGCAAGTTTCCCTTCTCCCACTTAGAATTTCTTCCCCTAGCTACCAATGCATCCGCAAAGGAACCACCGCTACTGTCCTTCTTTCTCAACTACTTCGAATGAAGAGTAAAGATGACAGTTTCAACATCCATGTTCTCCTTACCATGGCACATAGTGTCTACGAAGCTATCATAAGACTCTATAAGAGAGTTCAACAGAGTTAGAGCTTGATCTTCCTCACCAATCTTCACTTCCACACTCATCAATTTGCAAAGTATCTAATTAAACGCGTTGATGTGTTCATTAACATCAGACCCCTCCGCCATCTTTCGGTTATAGAACTACTTCAAATACAGACGATTCGACAACAACATCATCATATACAAGCTTTCTAATTTAGCCTAAAGTGTTGCAGTGGTCTTTTGATCAAGGACATTATAAAGGACCTCGACGAATAAGCACAACCGAATCGATGTTTTCGCTCTTTCATCCAAATTTTCCCAATCTTCATTGCTCATAGTTGCAGGACGCCTCTCTTTAACAAGGAGTGCTTGTTACATCCTTTTTGAACTATAAGGCCTCTCATCTTCACCTTCCATAGTTTAAATTTGTTTTTTCCAACGAACTTCTCCGTTTCATACTTCACGTTAGATCCCTTAATCGCCATGACTCAAATCCAAACTCGAATCCCAACGTTAGCTCTGATACCACTTATTGGGAATATTTAGAAACAAACTTAGAATTCAGATCACGCAACGATAAAGCAAATGCAACAAAGCATACATAGGAACACACGATTTTTACGTTAAAAAAAATCTCGCGAAAAAAAAAACCATGGCACAAAGCAACAGCGAATCACTATGAAAGCGAAAAGTACAAAAGATGGAAGAACTTATAATATCGAAATTCCTCATTTTCTCCTCTCTAAATCCTAGAAACGTTTAAGCCATAATTAGAATATCATAATCTTTCAATTATACCCATATATACTGTTACAATTGGAATAGGAAACAATTCACGTAATTATGCAAAACTGTGCACGTCGTCGATCTAAGCATCAATCGAGCAATCCGCAATCGATCGAGCTCCCATGTTCGATCGATTGAACATGCTCAAAATTGTCCATAGAGTTTATAGGTATTTTCTGAATTATGTCGATCGATCAAGCAAAGAATTCAATCGATCAAGACTGTCCAAAATCATATAGAGATAAATCTGTATAATTCAAGGTTCACATTGATCAACTAGGGTTGTTGATCGATCGAACCCTTATTACATGTACAGATTGAAGACATCTCATAACACTCCCATCCTAACATGAGCTAGTAAAATTGATGGATGGAGTGCATTTCATACCACACCGACATTGCATTGGGATCCATGAAGCAATGGGTTACAAGAATTCTCTGTATAGGAAATTTGCATCCTTGTTTTAAGAATTACACTGGAATCATATTGATTAAGCAACCCTAACCACACAATCAATGCTTATGAAATGAATGGTTTCAGGTGAAATATATAGTGAGTGATCCAAATTTATAGAGGCAAATCAGATGGTTAGTATTATCTTCTTAGTGTAGTTTTAAGGTTTTGCACCATATTAGTTGGGTCAGTGATTGATGGTCTGGATTTCTATAAAGAATCAGCACCATTGTTTTAAATTGTGTAAAAATTATCTAGTGATGATTGATGCTCCTGACTATCCATATTCTAGACCATTCAAATTATGGTACGAGATGAGGATGTAGCATAGATAAGAAATCACACTGATTGAGTGATCCTAACCATCTAATGGGCAGCTGTCAAATGTGTTCGGCAACTTTTTTTGGTTTGGATACTTTGGTCATGTGTGAAGTGAGTGGTGTGCTAGAACTGACTGTGCTGCTCGATTCCAACCAAATAATTTGACACCGAGCGCCAATATAGGTAGATACGATGATTTTGATTGTATATGACCCAAATTGGAGCAGATCGGTCGCCAATCCAGACACTCGCAAATTTTTTTAGAGAATGATCGGGTGATAGTCAGAGGATGAGGTTCTTCCTTCGAAGATGGGTTCAGCTCTGCCTTCCGTACGAAAGTATTTTTAGATACCTAGCTATTGTCAATAAAAAAAGGAAATACTTGTAGTCAGTCGATCTACAACTGCAAGAAACCTATCTGAATGAAGAATTGTGTTGTATTGAGAACGGATATAGTCCAGCGTAAAAGTAGACTTGAATTACAACTAAAGGATTACGGCTACTCCTAAGGAAGACCTAAGCTATGATAAGGAAAGATAAATTGACAGATAATTGAAAGATAATTTGATTGATTTGTTGGATTGGCATCAGACCCCTTGCTCTGTTGATTTCCTCTACTATTTATAGATCTATATTGAGATATGAGAATCATCTAGATGATCCATTTCTTGGCCGTCGCGGTGACTCTTTCGCATCCATCTTTAATTACTTTAAACTTTCTTCTTTCTCATTTCTTTGGTCTTCTAGATCCTTTTGTCTCTCTTGACCGCTCTCTGCATCTTTCCTCTTGACCGCTCTCTGCATCTTTCCTCTTGACCGCTCTTCGCTCTTGACCACTCTTGACCGCTCTTCGCTCTTCGCTCTTGACCACTTCGTTCTTTCCTCTTGACCGCTCTTGACCGCTCTTGACCGCTCTTTCCTCTTGACCGCTCTTGACCACGCTTTCGCTCTTGACCACTCTTGACCGCTCTTGACCGCTCTTGACCACTCTTGACCGCTCTTCGCTCTTCGCTCTTCGCTCTTCGCTCTTGACCACTCTTGACCGCTCTTCGCTCTTCGCTCTTCGCTCTTGACCACTCTTGACCGCTCTTCGCTCTTGACCACTTCGTTTGACCATGTTTCGCTCAACCATCAACATGTTATTTAGTTCCCATGCCATGATACGTGTCCTTTCCCATTTGGATTTCCCATGAACAGTTAGAAATAGGGTAGAACATACGTTGCCTTGCCTTTGGTTGAAAAGGTGAGAGTGATGTAGGTTCATCGTTTGGTGGAATAAATGCGACCGCTCAACCGAGCAAAAAATAATAAATTCAACCATCTTGGTCGAACTTGGCCATCTCAGTCGAAAAAACATCAAATTTGGCCATCTTGATCGAACTCAGCCATATTGATTGAAAAATATTAAATTCAATCGTCTTAGTCGAACTCGACTATCTTGGTCAAAAAACATCAAATTCAGCCCGTCTTGGTCGAACTCGGTCATGGTCAAACTCAGTCATCTTGGTCGAAAAATATCAAATTCGACCGTCATGGTCAAACTCAGTCATCTTGGTCGAAAAATATCAAATTCGGTCATCTTAGTCGAACTCGATTATCTTGATAAAAAAAAACATTAAATTTGGCCGCAGCAATGGAGACTGACGGTCAATAGATTCCGAATAAAGCTTATAGTAGACAGGAGTGGTAGTTCGGTCGAGAACTTGGCCTGCTACTTCATGGACCATTTGGATAATTTAGACATGATCCAAACGGCAATGTTCGGCCATTGGAGGTGGTTCACGGCCTACCTGATTTTGTCTTCCATGATATTGTGGATTCTTAAGGAAGGGTTACCCCCAGGTATTCCCCGGTTTCTTTCTTCAGGAACGATATTCCTAACCTCCTATTTTGAATGTCTAAACTCAACAAGCATTGGAGCTTTCCGTATCTCATGTACTGGAGTCGGATGAATATTATGCTATGGAGGAGGTATTGGTAAAACCAGCGCCAAGTTTCCCACCGATCTAACCTCAACATTCGGTTGAGGCACTGTTGGCGTTCTTTCAGCGATGATATCCATCAAACGGTATAAGTGCTTAGTCTGGCTAGCCATCCATCTATTGAAGGTTTCAGCTTGAATTCATGATTGCTCATCTTGAGCTCGTAATTGCTCTGCAATATGTTGAATCCCCATTTGCATATCACGTAGCCCGGTTGTCATTATCTCCATCATAATTAGGATCATAGTAGTACACCCCACCGGGCGTGCCAAAAAAATGTTCGGCACTTTTTTTTTTATTTAGATGCTTTGATCATATGTGAACTGCATGGGCGTGCTAGAACCGAATGTGTAACTCGATTCCAACCTAACAATTTGACCCCAAGTGCCAATATAGGCAGATATAATGATTTCAATAGTATATGACCGAGATTTAAGCAGATCGTTCGTCTATTCAGTCACTTGCAAATTGTTTTAGAGAATGATGAAGCGATAGTCTGATAGTGGGGGTTCTTCCTTCGAATATAGGTTCAGCTTTGCCTTCTATACGAAAGGACTTTTTAGATACCTAGATGTTCTCAATCAAAAAAGAAATATTTACAATCGATCAAGGCGCAACTATAAGAAACATGTCTGAATGAAGAACTGCATTGTATTGAGAACGGATATACTCCGACATAAAAGTGTTGACTTGAATTACAACTAAAGGATTACGGCTACTCCTAAGAAAGAGCTAAGCTATGATAAGTAAAGATAAATTGACAAATATTCGACAGATAATTTGATTGATTTGTTGGATTCGTTTGAGACCATTTGCTCTGTTAATTTCATATGTTATTTATATATCTTTGTTGGGAGATGAGAATCATCTATACGATCGGTTTCTTGGCTGTTATGGTAACTCTTTAGTATTCATCTTTTATTGCTCTAACATTTCTTCCTCATTTTATTGGTTATGACAGTTGAACTGTTGCCATGTTGGCCTTATATCCTTTCATCTTTTCGTGTCCCTCTAACCATTCTTTTCCGCTCGATCACTTTTTACCTCTTTCTGTTCAATTGCTCACCGCATCTTTCCCCTCGTGTTTCTCTTGGCCATCAACATGCTATATATTTCCTAATATTACAACACTTGTCCTTTCCCAATTGGATTTTCTAGGAACGGTCAAAAATAGGTCACAATTAAATGGATGGTTAAAACTGAAACACTAGCTGGTCTAAAATCAACGGATAAAATCTGATGTTACTATCATCTGCTCAGTAAGACGTTTGGGTTGTGATCCATCAACGGTAAAAAGCAGTGATTGGATGGTTTGGATTGCCATTGCATGGTGGATGAGTGATCACCACCAATTTTACCATTTTTAAGATGATGGTGAACTATCATGAGAATGTAGCCACCAAATATTCATGCCATGTGATTTGCCATGCTTAACCAAGAGGAGAACATCATCTCGCCTCATGGTTGGAGGAAGCAAGTAGGGCTGTACACGAACCGAGTTAGCTCGGTTAGCTCGCTCGACTCGCTCGACTCAAAAAAGCTCGATTCAACTCGGTTTGAAACTGAGTTCAAGCCAACTCGAGCTGATTTTTTTAGCTCAAAAAAAATTCAAACCGAGTTCGAGCTTGGCCGAGCTCGACTCAACTCAGATCGAACCCCAACTTGAATCAAACTCGGATCGAACCAATTCGGTGACTCAGTTACTTTGATATTGATGTTGCTCACCAAGTGTTCGATGAAATGACTCAACGAAGTGTCGGCTGGTGCAAGGAATGTAAGTATATGAAAGAAATACTCTTTTTTCTTGAATTTGATGTTGCCTACAAGGTATTTGATGAAATACTTGTAAAACTGGCGCCGCTGTTTTACACACAGTGAAAATTTGAATGTGCAATCTATGTGTTTATGAAAATGCTGCACAGGCGAACTCGGCTCGAATTGACCCGAGCTGCTGACCGAACCGAGCTGAGCTGACCAGTGAAGCTCGAGGACAGATCGGGGCCAAGTTCAAGCTGGGTCAGCTAGTAGCCGATCCGAGTCAAGCTTGGCACAAGCTCGACTTGACTCGACTGGTGTACACCTCAAGCAACGTTTAAGACCCTGCTCATTAGTAATTTGACGAAATCATAACTGTCAATCTTTGACCTTTTTTTTAGCATTGAAATCGGATCATGGTACTCTTTTTCATCACCGCTAATTTATTATCCAAGGCCAAGGAGCTAGGATGGACCAATGTGGGAGATTGTCAGAGAACACCCACATCAAGGTGGGGACCATCAGATCAACGATCTGGATCGCCTAACATCTGCAGAGGTTTGCAGAATATCAACTGAGCCTCTTTTCTTTTCTTTTTTTGATCGTGGGTGCAGGAAGCTAGCGAGAGCTGTTACAATACCATAAGGCAGTCATGGTTTGAAATCGACACAATCGCCTCCCAATCCAAGGGCCTTACTCTCTTGTCTCAAAAATTCTACACCTGCAGGTAAATTATAAGTATGGTTTCCCCATCCCACGCGTGTGTATAGATCCACGTGTACCACACCTCTAAACGAGACAATGCAACACACGCGTGGCATCTGAACCGTCCATTAATCACATTGATCGGTTATCCTAACAATCTAAAACACTACTAACTAGTCACTTGTTTTAAACATCTCCAATCCATGGTTCAGATGGTTAACATCATCTTAACATATACTCACAAGAAATCCAAGGTGGGACCCATTGAAAGAATTGTTTGGCATCTAACCTATTGATGGAATGATCATCTGATCAATGTGATTCCCAAGAGAGTCTTGGAATGAATGGACAGTCTAACTTAATAATCATACACTCCATGTTAAGTAAATGAGTATTCCTCAAAACTTATATATATATGTTTTCATCTTTGTTGAAATTTTAAGCCCTTTGAACGACACTGAAGAGCTGAAAGACTACTTAGGAACTATATTTGTTTCGGCAGCTCAATACGATTATCCACCGAAATATCCAGTTAATGTGATATGTTATGCGATCGATGGAGCACCTCAAGGGACAGATACTCTCGGTCGGATATTTGCAGCCGTTGTTGCCAGAGAAGGACGGCAGCCCTGCTATTCTGTCACTGAATCTGACTATGGAGGAACGATTAGACCATGGACATATCAGGTAGATTCATCATATGGGTAATGGATTCTACGTTTTTGCATGTAGGTTTGAGTTGTGATTTACTATCGTTTTTATCACGGTGATTGATTTACGTACGCCCATTTTTCATTCTTGAGCTTTAAAATGGTATGATTATGTTTAATTGTTCTATTACCTTTTAATTGTACATTTCAATTATCCGAATGCCAAACGAGTGTATGCAAATCAATACGGTGGTGAAGATAATCTTCCCTTTCAAGGCCATTAGATGTTCAAAATAGCCCTGCTATTCTGTCACGGAATCTGACTATGGAGGAACGATTAGACCATGGACATATCAGGTATATTCATCATATGGGCAATGGATTCTACATCTAATACATCCAATATACTTTTGGATTGTATTTTATTTTGATATAAACACTTTTTTTAATTATTGTTTTCCCGCTTTGCAGAGATGTACGGAAATGGTAATGCCCATTGGGCGCGGAAGCAATGATACGATGTTTCAAGCGGAACCCTTCGATCTGAAAAACTACACGGACGAGTGTAGAAATGTGTATGGTGTCACTCCAAGGCCTCATTGGATAACTACAGAATTTGGTGGGCATGTACGTTTCTTTCACAAACACTTTCAGCTAAATGTTTGGATGCAAAAGAAAATCAAATTGGGAACATTCAGTTTAATGAAGAGGAATCTTTCCTAGCATTCAAAACTTGAGAGCAACCTTGATGCAGGGAAGGACGTGTTGAGATTGAGCACCATCTTCCTCAGGAATAATTATTTTAAATCCACGAAATTTATCTGGACTCCTCATAGAGATACCTTGAATTCACAAGGAAAAATAAGAAAATAGAATAATTTTAGAAAATTCATAAATTGATTGATGATTTAAATACATGAGGTTACAACCCTTTAAATATGGATAATAAACCTTGGAAGAAATTTGGGAATTAAAATACAACTAGAACTTCTAGAAATCATGACTTACTATAAATAGTAAACTTACTATTTATATTCGATCGTGATTTCGACTAGACCTCATGGTTTTTTACCAAAAATAGTAAATGTCCTATTTGGCTCAACCATACTATTCTCCTAATTATTCTAAGCACTTTTCATGTTGGAAGCAATTCCTAAAGCCCAATGGATGAAGAGTTATAATCAAATAAAAACTTACTATAAATAGTAAAAACAAAAATAAACGAGGATTTCAATTGTCATTCTGATGGAATCTCGCAAATTCGGCGTAGGCAACCCGGCATAGCGGGTTGGGTGGCTAAAGTAGCTCATCCTACCCCAAAATCATGTGGCATGACGGGTAACTCATTCTAGTTTGCGAGATACTCTCATTTTAAGTTCTGACGATCCGGATCACTTCCGGCTCCGATCGGGACTTTTCTGGTCCATCTTGACCGACCCTCGTAATGCTAAGTTTTATTGAGTTTTGTTGGGTTTCTTAATTTATTTATTTTTCAAGCTTTTACTTAGCCAGGCTAAGTTTTTTTTGAGTCTTCATGAAATCTAGTCTGGTTAAGTTGACTCATCCAAGTTTTTTTCAAGTTTTTTAGACTATGCTTGGATTGAGTCCTAATAAAGGTACAGTTATTCCGATCCATGATATTCAGTTGTTTAAAATTGAAATTAATTGGGCTTTGGTGTCAACTACAGGATATAAAATCGGTGCTGCAGAGATTTGGCAGCAACATCATATTTTCAAATGGGCTCAGGGACCCTTATAGTGTGGGAGGGTATAAAAATTCACTTATTTCTTCCTTAAGGTCTGTTTGGTTGCACCAATTATCATGATATTTCATGATTAATCAGTCTTATTTGGTGCAAATTTTCTTGATATTTCATTAAATTCGGTGCAACCAAACACACCCTTAGCCTTCTTTTTTTCCTTGCTGCATTAATCAAACAGCCTGGTGCGGATTTATTTATTTATTTAACCTGTAAACAGGGTACTAGAGAACATATCGGATAGCATTGTAGCTGTCTATACCACTCAAGGTACTTCCTCTGTGTCCTTCTTTAATTTCTATTGGGATTTAGTGCACATATGGTGGGTCCCACACATCGTGTTGTAAATTAAGACTACTAACCTACGATAATGTGGCGTGTAGGGGCCCCCTCATGTTTTCTTTAGTGCCCAAAAAATCAGGCCAGTCCAAACTCATGCGGGCCACAACAAGGAATGGTCAGGATGTCTACGAATCATAATAGAGTGTGTTTGGAGTCCACCCTTGTCTTGTACATGCCATCAAATCCATTAAGGATAAATGGACACCCTAAATATCAGGCCATTCCAGGTGAGCCACACTACGTGATTTTTAGAGGTTTTAGTACATGGTTTGGCCCACCTAAGTTCTGCACTGGCATGATTTCTCGACGCCAAGGAGATATCATATCAAGGGTACAGATTGGATTTCATGCATACATCATGGTGGGCCGCACACATCCCATTGTAGGCTAACCTACGAAGCTTTGTTGTGATATATACATCATGGTGTCTAACATTTCCTAAATGGTACATGATGTCCAATCGATTCCTGCGTCCTAAATGGTACATGGTGTCTAACATCTCCATATACATGGAATGCATGTACAGATCCAGACCCTTGATCTCCATGATCAGACGCAGAAAATGAATGGTAATGATCTTATGTGCATGCCACGAGAAGTTCTACTGATCGAAAATTCATGTTCAGGGGCCCACTGCATGGATATATATTCTACAAGGTCGGATGATCCCGAGTGGGTAATTTGGCAACGGAACAAGGAGGTCAATATCATCGACGGATGGATTGCACAGTACTATGTCGATCTTGCTGCTAGGATTAAAAACCATGCTTGAGTGGTTTAAGAGAGAAAACGCACCAACGCGAATGTGATCGAAATGTTATGAAGGAAAATTGAGGCGTTTGGATTGTAACTTACTTTAGATAAGTTACTTATGCTAACTTATCTTAGTTTTTTCTTTTTAAGTAAATAAACTTGTTTGGTAAACAATGTACTTGTCAGGTTAGATATGCTATTTATGGCTCAAGTAGCTTATCTTGGTTTCTACTTATTAAGTAACTATGCTTGTTTAGTAAGCAACACGTGGGAAAAGTAGAAAAGCATGTTTTGTTCCCAACATTGCATAAGGATTTATCCCTTAAGTTTGTTTGCTCCACCCTCATATTCACTATCCTTCATGTGGGGCCAACCTTTGATGTGGACCACTCATTCTATAGGCCCAACCTTTGATGTGGGTCGTCCATCATGTAGGGCCCTACTTGGATGTGAGTCATTCATCATTATAGGGGCCAATTTTTAATGTGCATCCTCCATTATGTAGGGCCCACCTTTAATGTTGGTCATCTATCATATATGAGGCCCACCATCAATGTTATTGTCCATCACGTGGGGTTCACCTTCAATATTCACTGCCCATCTTGTGGACCATCCATCATGTGGGCCCTACCTCTATGTGAACCTTCCATCATGTGGAGCCCGGCTTGGATGTGGGTCATTCATCATTAGGGCCAACCTTTGATGTGAATTCTCATCATGTGGGGCCCACCTTGATGTGGGTCATCCATCCTATGAAGCCCACTTTTGATATAGATTGTCCATCATGTGGCCCCACCTTCAATGTGGACTATCCATCATGCAAGCCCCACCTTTAATGTGGGTCGCCCATCATGTGGAGCTCACCTAATTGGATGTAGGCCATTTAACATTAAGGGCCAACCTTTGATGTGGACCATCCATCATTTGGGGCCCAGCTCGATGTGAACCATCCATCATGTGGGGCCCCGCTTCAATGTACACTACCCATCATGCAGAGCCCATCTTTGAGGTGGATCGTCCATCATGTGGGCCCCACCTTTGAAGTGAGTTGTCCGTTATATCAGCCTGCTTTAAATGTGGGTTATTTATCATTAGGGGTCGACTTTTACTGTGGACCATTCATCATATAGACCCACATTAATATAGGGTCATCCATCATGTACCACCTTTAATGTAGATTGTCCATTATGTGGCCCCACCTTCAATGGGGGTAGTCCATTATATGGGGCCTCCTTTGATAAGGACCGTGAGAGAGAGCCCCCTTTGACATGCATAGTGACTGAGAGAGAAAAGTAATAAGTAAGAAAGCTATATATATATATATATATATATATATATATAGCTTTTAGCATTAAGTTACGTTTTTAATGATGCTTACCAAAGTAACTTAATTAAATGAAAAAAGTAGCTTAGGGGGTGTCTGGACATATGTTACTTTAGATAAGTTAATTATACCATTAAATAGCTTATCTTGGTTTCTACTTAGCAATATGTTTGGTTTTCAACATCTTAAGTGATTATCCCTCAGGTCTGACCATGGATGTGGACCATTCATTGTGTGGGCCCCACCTTTGATGGGTCGCCCATCATGTGAGGCCTACCTTGGATGGGGGCCATTCATCGTTAAGGGCCAACCTTTAATGCACATTGTTCGTTATGCATGGCCCACCTTTGATGTTAATCATCCATCATGTGGAGCCCACCATTTGTGTCATTGTTCATCATGTGGGATGCATCTTTGACGTGGACCATCCATCATATGGACCCCACCTCGATATAGGTTCTCCATCACGCGGGGCCCACCTTAGATATGGGCCACTCATCATTAAGGCCGACCTTTGATGTGGACCATCTATCACGTGGGTCCCAACTTAATGTAGATCATCCATCATGTGGGGGGCACCATTATTAATCGCCCATATGTGGATCATCCATCATGATGTTAATCATCCTTTGATGCGGACTGACCATCATGTGGGCCCCACCTTCAATGTGGGTTGCCAATCGTACAGGGCTCACCTTAGATGCAGGTCATTCATCATTAGGGGCGCCTGACCTTTGATGTGGATTGTCCATCATGTGGGGCCACCTCAATATGTGTCATTCATCATGTAGGGCCCAACTTCAATGTCTAGTGCCCACCTTTGATGGACCGTCCATTGTATAGGCCCTCCTTTGAAGTGGGTCGTCCATCATACTAGCCCACTTTGGATGTGGGATATTTATCATTATGGTCTGACCTTTGATGTGGACCATGTGGATGTGGGCCCATATTATTACGGGGTCATCCATCATATGGGGCCCACCTTTTGATGTGGACAGTCCATCATGTGAGCCCCACCTTTGATGTGGATAGTCCATCATGTGGCTCGTGACATGGATTCGTGAGAGAGCCCCTCCTTAGATATGGACCATGATAGAGAGAGAAAAGTAGAAAAGTAATTAGTTAAAAATCTAAAAGTAAAAACTTATTAAGTAGCTTTTAACACATGAGTTACTTTTACAATGATGCTTACTAAATTAACTTAACGACTTAACATAAGTTAAAAACTAACTTATTTGGTGGTATGCAAACAGGCCCTTAATGACTTAAAAATAATTTTAAAAGTAACTTATTTAGTGATATCCAAATAGGCCCTAAGATTGAAGTAATGCAAATTTCGAAAGATCTTATTCAACCGTTGAATGAATTTTATTCTTGAGTTTCTAATGTAACGTTGTAATGTTACATTCACACAGCAGGAACTCTATCTTTTGAAATTGCTGACCAATTACTACATGTATCATTTGTTGATCTCAATTTTAACTGTTTACACATGGAGAAATAAACATGAGAATGTGAAAAAGGTGATGCATGTTTACCATATGACCTAAAACTCGGTGATCTACGCCACATGAAAGAATGTAAAATCATGCCTAATAGATGTATAGCCTAGTTTTGAAGAGTCCCTTCATTCAAGTGGGGTGCGTCAGAAGAACTGATTAGATGGTGTATAGAGACCATAATGTGTTCAATGCACAATGTGGAAGGTTTTAATGGTGGGCATCCCCTTCCCAAATATTCTTTGTGGTGTGGCACACCCGAGTATTGGATCTTTCTGATCTTTGGCCTTGGAGATGGGGGTGGGTCTCATGCGCATAAAGTCATTCCCTAGCTTCAGTGCAAGTCACTTGCCTTATTTCTCTATGTTAGTCACGCCAGGTTATAAAATGCTCTGAATATCTCTACTTCAATCAGGATCTTCGATTATTGTAAGTGGATACAATTTATGGATATGAACCACTGATTGGTGAGCCCCACGGTGAATTTTCCATGCACCAAAAATCTCATTAGCTAGTGAATCCTAAACCTTGAAGTTGTCAAGAAAAAATGCATGGTTTATGAGTTTGAATTCTCTACAAACCTTTTCAAGTCTAGCTTAACTAAAAAGGAAGATATTCAAGTTAACTCTACTTTATAAGTGAAAATGCCAAAAGATATGCCAACTTTAAATATTTTAAGGATGAAATTTCCTTTAATGCTTAATCAAGATCGTCTTCTTTGTTTCATGAAAACATGCACGATGATGAAGAAAAGCCCAACAAGATATATATTATCAACCAAAAGAGGAAAAAGAACATTATACACATTACAAAATATCTATATTTGGTGGACTAGGATTTCTAGGAGAGAAGGAATTTTTTTAGGGTTGTTTACACCCATCCTGGAGCATCCATGCGAACCAATAAGATGCTGCCATGTCTCACCATTAAGCATGAATAATGGACAAAATCCTACTCACATACCAAGGATATGTTTTACCCTATATCCTTCGGTGGCACGGCACCTGCTAAAAGCATAACGATATAGAGATGTACACACGCCTGCAGATAAGATACTACAACAAACAACACGTAGCCCTAGCGCGAGTGACACATGTGGTTGAAGCAGTGTGCTTGAAAAGCTTATAAAAACCCACCGAGATAGGGATTTCATCGCAATCCATATATACTTGGCAAGGTTGTCTCACACAATCCTGCTAAAATAAAGGATCTCCCATATATGATTTGTACTTTTAAGGTGATTACGAAGGTTTGAGAAGCATATTCCTCTCAAAACACAAGGGAATCGAAGGACAATGAGGAATCTGAGTCCAACTAGACTGATCATGTAATATCCAAGGATCTTTACAACCAAACTGGGAAGGAGATCTGAAAATGGTTTATACAATAACCTTCAAGGATCTTGTAATCGTCAAGGATCTTGGACCAGTTAGAAAACCTAGAAGGTTTTCCACCTCTCAAGCTATATAAGGGACACCCAATGAATAACTTGGAGTCCACGCCAAACATAATCTCTCTACATAGTGAAACACGGTCTATCTTAGTCTAGCTTTAGATTCCTCCACTTTTATCCAGCCACGTTGTAGAACATCTGAAGTTTAGGATAGTTTAGATCGCTAGCAATGTGCATAGGAGTAGTATAAATATTTACGACCTACTGTCATCAGATCCTTGATCAACTGGGTCCTTATTGGAAGATCACACCCTCGTCACATCCTACTGACCATCCGCCTCAATTGTTTATCAATATAGGTGATCATAGGTATTTATCTTTTTATTTATTTCTATACTTATTTTATTTATTTACTAATTGTACTGAGCTTTAATTATAAATCAATAAAATCAACATTTAGTTTTTATTATTTCCATCCATTATTGTGTTATGGAGAAACACAAGGCCCACGATCACCATTGAAAGAAAAGTCATTAGCGTTAGGCAAAAGGCTTATATTCGGAAGGATTAACCCTCTCATTCCAAATGGCTTGATCGTTGTAACAATTGGTGGCTGAGAAGGCAGATGATCTTTACAAATATGGTCTAATCGGTCTGTCTTAACGCCTGGGGTCTTAAGCATTTAATCGAACTCGAGTCGAGTATGACTCTGGTATGCCGTTGCTATCCTAATCACACACGTTTGATTGGATATAGGCCTTCGTTAACATGTGTGACCTCGTGTTTGATTGAATAGTGAACAAAAGAGGAGAGAAAAGTGTCTTCAATTAAAGCATTCCACCTATATTTATAAACTTTTAAAGTAGAGAAATCTCAATTAAAGGCTAACTCTAGTATCTCTTAAGTCATTATGGTGATGTATCAAATTACTATATTCATTCATATTAAGAAAGCCCAATCTACACCTTCCAATCAAGTAGATTCATTATCAGTCTTCTAAAATTATAATCCTTCCTGGGCGATGCCATTGCACCAAATCTATAAGTATATTAGAAATGATTCATCCTAATCTCGAATCGCTTGTCCTACACTGTTAATTTAATCACACTTAATTGGGCATACTTAATTCCTTATCTCCATGCTTATGAAATTAAATATTCCAACATACACTTCTCTACTTTTAAGATCGAATGAATTTTATCTTTTAAAACATGATCGATTAAAATCTTCTAAAAATATTAATATAATAAATATAAATATTTTTTTCAAATTAGTTCTTAATAAAATCCAACTATGCATTCTATTCGGTATCTTAAATAAGTTTTATGTGCATCATTACCACCACATGATCATTTATAATCTTCTTCACCCATCTTTATGATATGATCTTGATTTAGCTGCTTTTTAGCGTGCTTCTGATGTAAATAAATGTGTGTGAGTGCCCTTCAGAAAGCATACCAAAGTAGCGTCACCTCATTGTTACCTTGTCATGTAGTGTAGAGTAATAAGGACACAAGAGTCAATTACAGGACTAATATTCTTATATAACAATTAGACTAGAATTGATCCATTGCTTGTAAGTAATTGGTCTCATAGCACAGCATGTATGACTCAATTCACACATCGTGAGTGATTGAGCATTCATCATGTATTTGATCGTTACGTATGATTCATCTAATTAACCAATGATTCACCAGTGCTACAATATATAGGCTTACACATTTTAGCTGGATATAGAGCAAATTATGTTGATTTGTACGAGATCATATCTTAATCATCTCGTAAATCAGGATGGAGGTACCATATGTGCATGCATTTTAATATGCATCACTCCTGTTGTCACACCCCAAAATTTGGGTACCCGATTAAGGTTACGTGAGTGCCGAATCCCAAGCCCGTAAACTATGTTATTTGGATATTAATACACCATACACGATCATTTAAATCTAATTATAATCAACATTAACATAAATGGAAATTCTATTAAAATAAACTCTAAACCAAATTGTTGTTTACTTTTCAAGAATCCATAGTTTTTTATTACATCAAAAATTAAAAATCAAACTAAGCCTAAAAAATTGAAAGAAACTAGTGAGAAAATTCAAACTAAGCCTAATGCTTTAAAATGAGTTAATACTAAAGGCATGCAGCCTCGTAGTATTCCACCTCAACACCTAAAAAGATATTCAGAAGGGGTGAGCATGACCGCATAGTGGGATCATTTCATATATAAAATTTAAAAATTTTAATTTTACTTTTAAAATACAAAAACATAACATATACATGAATTATAGAGCATCAATCACGGCACACGTTAAGATCATATAAATATACATGGGCTACGAATTAAATAAGTAAACCTTCTTTTTATGATCTTTTAAGAGTAATCCAAGGTAGAGCACCTATGTTGTGGATAGTTTAGGGACAAACCATGGCAGGGCACCCTTGATCTTTTAGGAAAACTCCAAGGTAGAACACCCTTGATCTTTTAGGAAAAGTCCAAGGTAGAACACATTTGATCTTTTAGAAAAGCCTAAAGCAGAGCACCTTTTTCCATGCCCCAAAATTCAGAACCCGAGTATGGTAACCCTAATCCCGAGTTCTAGGGTGTGAATTAATTTTTCATATATTCATTTATCACATATACATTCAAATCAACATTCATCCAAACAACACCATAGTTTAATCATCCAAACAATGATAATTGTATATTAAACTTTATAAACTTCAAAATTCAAATCTGCTATCATTATTAAATTCTCATATCACTTTTTCTACTTAAAATTCATTACAAGTTCTTAAATAATAAAAAATAACCTAAACGCGAATCCTAGTGAAAGTAATCATTTAGGTATTCTTCATCTCTAGCTTCTCTTTCATCTTATAAACCTACAAGTATTGTTAATTTGGTGAGGTAAAAGCCTAGTGAGATCATATCCACCACAACTTTAAAACAAACATGATAGAGGCAAGTAGATAAAACTAAGGAAGAGAGAGAGAAAGGAAGAAAGAAGGTTGGGAGAAAAAACTTGCTAATTGTTATATTTTTCATCCCTATGTATACACGTATATAAAAGATTACACATGAAAGAATCCTAGATTGTAGTCCTTGATTGATTGGAGAGTCCTTGATTGATTGGAGAATCCTTGATTGTAGTCCTTGATTGATTGGAGAATCCTTGATTGTAGCCCTTGATTGATTGGAGAATCCTTCCTTGATTGTAGTATTGAAGATACACTTTAATACTCCCCCTCAAGCTGGTCGGAAGATATCGAGCATACCGAGCTTGGATAACGCAAACTGAAACTGAATGGTGTTAACTGCTTTGGTGAGAATATCTGCATGTTGCTCGGTCGTAGGAACAAACACCATACAAATCTGCCAAGAAAGTAGCTTCTCACGAATAAAATGACGATCAACTTCAATATGTTTTGTGCGGTCATAGTGTACTGTATTATGAGCAATGATAATTGCCGCTTTATTATCACAGTATAGAGCTGTTGGAGTTGGAACATCAACTCCTAATTCCTGCAACAATTTCTGTAGCAAGATCATCTCGCAAATACCATGTGCCATGGCACGGAACTCGGCCTCGGCACTAGAGCGAGCAACCATACTCTGCTTCTTGCTTCTCCATGAAATAAGATTACCACCCAACATAGTACAATATCCGGATGTAAAACGTCTATTGGTAACTGATCTGGCCCAATCAACATCCGTCCAACATTCAATCCGATTGTGACCATGTTTACGAAAGATTAGACCCTTTCCAGGACAACCCTTCAAATACCGAAGAATACGAAAGGCCGCCTCAAGATAAATTGAGTGAGGAGCATCCAAAAAATGGCTGACAACTCCTACAGCATAAGTAATATCAGATTTAGTAAGGGAGAGATAAATTAGCTTCCCAACTAGATGCTGATACTATGAGACATCTACAAGGGGCTCTCCTTCCACATCACCTAACTTATGGTTTTGATCAATAGGTGTATCAGCTGGACGACATCCCAATTTGCCACACTCTTGTAAAAGATCCAAGACATATTTACATTGAGAGATAAGAATACCTGACTTTGCTCTTGCAACTTCAATGCCAAGAAAATACTTCAGAGGGCTAAGGTCCTTAATCTCGAAGCGATATCGAAGATGAGACTTTAACTCCTGAATGGCGATTGGATCATTTCCGGTGATAACTATATCATCGACATAGACAATAAGAACAGTAAAACTATCACCAATGCGTCTAATAAAAAGAGTATAATCTGCTGCACTTTGTCGATATCCAAAACCAATAACCACCCCACTGAATCGGTCAAACCAAGCTCGAGGAGATTGGCGAAGTCCATATAGGGATTTCTTTAAGAAACGGACTTGCCCTTCATGGCCAAGAAATGAGATACCAAGTGGAGGAGTCATATACACCTCTTCTTGAAGATCCCCGTGAAAGAATACATTTTTAACTTCCAATTAATGAAGTTCCCAATCACTATTTGCAGCCATGGACAGTAAGACACGAATGGAATTCATCTTTGCAACAGGAGCAAAGGTCTCATAATAATCAATCACATAGGTTTGTGCGTACCCCTTTACAACCAGCTATGCTTTGTACCAATCCACGGTACCATCTGAATTATGTTTAACTGTAAACACCCAATGGCACCCAACTGCCTTCTTCCCTCTGGGTAATGACACGAGTTCCCAATTATCATTGTGAGCCAAAGCTCTCATTTCTTCCTCCATTGCAGCCTTCCACTTAGGATCAAACATTGCTTCACGGACAGTAGAGGGAACCAGGACAGAAGAGACAGAAGCTAAGAACGCACGATAAGATGGTGACATAGCATGATATGTGACATAATCAGATAAAGGATATTTATTAGAAATTTGTCTTTTACCCTTTCGTAAAGCAATGGGAATTTCAAGGTCTGAAGCAAGAAGAGGAACATCAGAAGATTCTAACTCACCAGGTGGGAAAGGCATGGACTGATCTAATAAAGGAGAAACGTTGTAGTTTTGTGAAGCAGGACTTCCTTCCAAAAACTACAATCCTTATGTGGTCCTACATGTACAACTGAGTCACCAGTAGTATGTTCATGATGTATAACTGACATAAGTGACATGGAAGACTTTAGAGAGGATACAGGCGGATCTGGGATGACAACAGGAAGAGGGACCTGTGATGGTTGGACATCACGGTCACGACAAATGGCAAACCACTCCCCCTGCAAAGAAACTGGACCTGAATAGTAGGGCTGATTTTCAAAAAAGGAAACATCTTTGGAAAGAAACCACCGTCGACTGGGTGGATAATAGCATTTGTATCCTTTTTGTGTGTTAGAATAACCCAAAAATATGCATTTGAAAGATTTTGGGTCAAGTTTGGAACATTCCTGACCCAAGTCTTGCACAAAACAAACACAACCAAAAATCTTGGGTGGAAGAATAAATTCTGTGTCACGAGGACGAAGAACAGAATAAGGAGTTTAAAAATTCAGCACACTAGAAGGTGTGCGGTTAATAATGTAGAAAGCTGTCAAGACAGCTTCAGACCAAAAAAAATTGGGAACGTTTATCGCAATGGAGATAGAATGAGCCAAATCAAGGTATGCCTATTCTTCCGTTCTGAACGACCATTTTGTTGTGGAGTTCTAACACAAGATGTTTGATGCTCAATACCATGATCTTCACATAACTTTTGGATTCCAGAATTCACATATTCAGCTCCATTATCAGAATGAAACACACGAATCTTTGTATCAAATTGAGTCTGAACCATGGTAATAAATTTTTTTAAAATGTAATAAACTTCATCTTTACATTTCATAAGAAAGAGCCAGGTACAGCGACTGAACATCAATAAATAACACAAAGTATCTAAAACCCAAAAGTGATGGTACAGGAGCGGGTCTCCAAACATCAGAATGAACAAGTGAAAAGGAGAACTACTAACTTTATTATAACTCAAGGGATAAGTAGTTATATAATGTATGGACAATTGACAAGTTTCACATTGAAAGTCAGAAACTAATTGACCAAAAAATAAAGCTGGAAGCAAATGTTTCATAAACGAAAAGGAAATGTGACCTAATCGGTTATGCCATAACATAATTTGATGTTTATTTGCTACTACAAGCTGACTCTGCAATGCACATGGTTGAAGCACACTTAGAGTTTGCGGATCATCGAGGATGTACAAACCATTAACTTCACGTCCACTGCCAATTGTTTTCTTCGTTACCAGATCCTGAAAAATACAATAAGATGGAAAAAAATGTAACACTACAATTCAATGATCGTGTAATGCTATTGATAGATAAAAGATTAGTAGTGAGTTTAGGAACATGCAACACATTAGAGAGTGGTAAAGAGGGGATAGCATTTATGAGTCATTTCCCTGCAACAGAAGAAAGAGATCCATCCGCTAACCGAACTTTATCTCTACCAGAACAAAGAGAATATGCACGGAAAAGAGAAGGTATACCGCTCATATTATCATATGTTCCTGAATCGATGATCCAAGATGGGGAAGGAACAATGGAGGCAGTCTTCGCTGAAGCAAATGTACCTAACTGTACAAAAGAGAAGGCATACCGCTCATATTATCAGATGCTCCTGAATCGATGATCCAGGATGGGGAAGGAACAATGGAGGTAGTGTTCGTTGAAGCAAATGTACCTGACCGTGCAAAAGTGGAGGTAGCTATCTTTTCGTCAAACTATGCCATTAGGACCCGGAATCGATCCAGATCTTCTCGAGATATAGTAACATGATCAAATGGTGCAGCAGAAGGGGCATGATTCTGAACCGGAATCTCAGCAGTAGAGGCAGTCTGAGCGGACGGTGAGGATGCACTCCGATTTGCTTGTGGCAAGGTAGGCCCTTTCTGTGGAAACGGCCCTTTCTGTGGAAACCCATTAAGAAAATAGCAGAACTGTTTGGTATGTCCATATTTGTTCACTCCCCAAGTATAGGGTTGTGATGTAGTAATAAACTCGGTAAGACCGAGGTCGAATCCACAGGGACTGAAACCTGTACGTTATCTGAAACTAAGTAGGACTAGAACTAGGATAAGATGAAATCTAAATCAATTATGATTTTGAAGAATAATGATGAAATATTAATCTAAACTGAGAAGAAAATTCAGAGAAGGGAAACTAGGGATTCAGAGGATCCACTTGTAGAGATCAGGGAGAACTATACTTGATTTATGAAAATCAACTGAACCGTCATTGATATAGTTTTCAAGAGATGAAGGGTATATGAATTAGAATGGATTCCATCACCACACCGTGTCCAAGAGACGATGGTAAACAACAGAATTAAACTAATTACCAACCAGTCAACATGTTTATGAAGGTTAGGAAGGGTACCGACATCCAACCATGCCCAGGAGACGATGGTGAACAACAGGGCTTCCTGACGTCATAAACATAAAAAAGCAAAAGAAATACTCAAAGCCACCGCAAGTCTATTGTAATTTCAGTCACAACAAACCATTAAAAGCTAATAAGTATTCCCTTAATTAAACCATGATCAAAGTAGTTCATAAATTAAATCAACAGCACAAGTAAGGTTTCCCATCATGCTACAAGCTTCACCTCTTAGCCCTAGCTAAGAGGCTCAGCCCAACATGAATGGGCGGGCTGGATCCCTTAAACAAAATAAAAAAAAAAAAATAAAAAGAATAAAAGAAAGAAAAATTAACTAACTCTACTCTCCTCCTGCCTCTGCCCACGTCTAAGCACCAAGCTAAGCTCCCTGCTTTCTCTCCTTCTTCTCCTTTTATAGAGCTGTAGAAAGATCCCCCTGCAAGAGTCGGTGTAGTCCCTTTTTAGAAACTCCTCCACGTAGCTTTACGCAGCCAGCAGTCAGTCGGTGCGTCAACCTCTCTTACGCTGAAGTGAAGGTGGGGCCTACTTCAGTTGTCGTTTGGAAAATCCCCTCCGTCCATCTTCTGAACCTCAAAATTTTGACTAGAGGGGAATGGTTTTGGATGCATGTTGGTGCGACTCAGGTACAGAATTCCGCAGAAATTGGTGCAGGGTCGTTTATTTGTGACCGCTGAACCCAGCACGTGTGCGGGTATGAATGCTCATGGTCAACATGGATTTGACCAGCTCGCGGCCCTCTGAATGATGGACGGTTCAGATTAATTGCTCGAGCCATGATGATGGCCCACTCAGATCGTCCGCAGCCTCTGTTTTGCGAACGGAAGCAGAGGACGTGATTTGCTGTGATGGTCGATGGGCCCCACCTTGATGTTTATAGAGAAATTCATTCCGTCCATTGGGATCCCCATGGAAAACCATCTGGGAAGACCCACTTCTGTCTAATTTGGATATGGTCCCACTGAACTTTGCTTGTTGCCATCCATCCTACGATTTACGGTGTAAGTTACCTAAGCACATGCATGGGACCAAAATTCCACCGTGGCTGGGGTATTTTGGGCCTCCTGAGTCCATTGGATGGTCCAGATCTTTGTTATAGGTGATGCGTGGGGCCCAGGATCAAAACTCAAGTGGCCAGCGTCCGTCCCTGGACGTTTGGCATGGCTTGGTTTGGATGGTTTGCAAAAAATAGGTGAGGTCCACTATGGTGTTTTCTCGGAAAATCTACTCCCTTCACCATTTTCATCACATCATGATAGCCCATGGTCCCAAGTTTGAAGTAGATCTGACTTCAGGGTAGGCCGCACGGCCAGCTGCTATGCGGATGATATTCACCATCGAAAACATAATTTGCTTCACGTAGGATTGATGCCATGCATGGCTTGCCATCTATTTACAAAATTGCCATTCTCATTTGTTATAACTTCTGCCATCCGTATCTCTTGACTGCACCATATAAATGAGACGAAATTTCACCAGTACTTGTTATTTTTCATGCTCTTTCCATCGATTTAATTTGGGTCCCAATCTCCCATGGATGTCCAAGATGTTTTCTGAATGGTTATTATCTGATCTTGTCCATCGAGTCACTTACACACTGATCCAAGGGCTGAATTTTGACGTGTACGGTTAATTTATGGTCCTCAGGCCGTGTATGAAGTTTCGGGCCGAACGTATGGTGGGAACCCCGTGATCTTGCATTCTGGACCAATTTCGGGCCACTTGAGCTTCAGTTTCTCGATTTTTCGGGTCTCTGACGTATAAATTTGTCGATCTTGGTTTCCTAGGGTCCGTCCCTTGCTCTGGTGAATTCTGAGTGTCAAATCCACACTTTTAGTGTCAGTTTTCAGTCAACGCTCCTGATTGCATCATGCAACAAAACACAATTAAAATACTCCATTAAGCATTATTGTGTATGTAAAATCTGGCAATAATCGGGGTCTGATATGCAATATTTGACCCTCAACACAACCCCCAACCAGCATTTTGCTAGTCCCGAGCAAAAATATGCGAAAAATAAGTTGAGAACCACAGGATAATTTCTATAAACTCGGGTGAATTTTTTCAAAAGCAATCCAGATATTAGAATTCTAAGATTCATGAATGTTGAGCGTTACTTTTTCCTGGACTCGAGCATGTGGCAAACTTCATAATCAAGTTCAAAGTCTTAATCTATCAATTAGAAAAATTATGAACATTGAGTTCCATGAGTGTGTATAGTGTAAACCCTGCTTACCATCATTAAAATTCACTTTTCTATTTCAGGATTCATAGGTAATCAACAAGAGAATTCATGATAACTAAAACTTGCCTCACAGATCATCTTTTCATTCTTCCAGCTTTTGATTTTTTTTTTTTTTTCATTAAAAGTAATACGAAGAAAGGGAATCAAATCCTCACCTATAGGGAGCAAACCTATGGTGAAGACTGTACACCCCACCCTTTTCACATATTATCCATGGGGAATTAAATCTACACCTATAGGGAGCAAACCTATGGTGAAGATTAATCGCCCAACCCTTTACAAAGGTATCTTCTTCTTCTTCTTCTTCTTCTTCTTCTTCTTCTTCTTCTTCTTCTTCTTCTTTTTTTTTTTTTTTAAAATCTAAGCATTTTCTTTTTCTTCAATTGATCATGATAGGCAAATTTTCTGGTTCCTTACATGCTTAGTGATTACCAAGTTAACCCTTCAATATCAAACTGAAACCTTAATGTAGAAGCGAGATGTGACATGTGAAATCATGACTCAATCAATGTTTACAACTTCTAATTCTGGATTACCAATTCAAACTTAACTGTGAAATCTATAGATAATTGAATCCAAGAGTCATGAATTACCAACATTACATATCTTGAAATTCTAAATCCAAGATGATCGTCAAAATCACTTCGAATTCACAAGAGTTTTCCAGAAAAAAAATTTAAAAATTTTCACAATTTTTGTTCAACACCAAGAAACTGCTGATTAGGTTTCCTAATCTCCCACTCCCAACCTAAAATCTACATTGTCCTCAATGTAAAAGATATAAGCATGCCATGCACATGGGACAACAAAAGTAAAAGAGAAGTGATGGGAAGATGGTACCTGGATAACGAATCAGGAGACTTTTCCAAAAATATCAGCGAGAGAGTAAGTCAGCGCAAGAGAGAAAACAAAACAAGAATAATAAAAATAAAATCCTACCTATACCACTTTCGTAGGTGCTCTCGATTTCATTTAGCATATGCAACAAGCCTTTAAACCCCTAGGTTGCCCCTAGTGGACGAGTTGTAGTCTCGTGAGGGTTTACAGCAGTGTTACCCACAAACATTGAACTAACTACTCATGCTGCAAGGTTCATCTTCTGGCCAGTATCTTGATAAGTTCCTCAATAAGTTCTTCAACAAGATCATCCAAAAGCCCTTTTTGCAAAAGGCTTGGGTGCCCTGGAGCATGACTTTCCAGAGAGATTTATGTACCTCGTAAGAAATTTTCCATTGCATTGCTTGAGGTAACCAGAGTATGTACGATTCACTTGTGACAGAAGAAGTTTCAACGTTAGTATCCCATGGTGAATCAGAGACTATAAGTAGATAAAGTTTAGAAAACTTCGCAAAAAGTGATGTAGCCTCAACACATTTTGAAGTGTCAAACTTCGGTTCAATTTTCAACTCCTCCTCCTTTAATGGTAGACGTTTAGGATCAGGGGAAGAAGGGGCTTCAAAATAAGGGTTCTCTCGGTCAGTAATAACTACCGAGATGTTGTCTTGCAAGGCATCCACTTTGTCTTTTGACATGGGATCGTTTGACTTTGCAAAGTGTGCCCAGCAATTATCAAAAGAGTCGAAAATTTCAGCTGAGAGTGACTTATTTTCCTCATTGAAGTCTGTAATGAGATGCTCAAGGACTCCCTCGCCCTTAAAAGTATATGAAGATATGCTCTCTTGCTCCAGCCCTGCACAGACATATTGAAGATCAATAGGGGAAGCATCGATGGGATCACTTTGTTCATTGAAACTACTCAATCGAGGCGTTGAACTGCCAGACGTGTACAGCTCAGATGATGGTCTCAATTGAGTGGTTTCAAATTCCAGAGTCGTAGCGAGCAGCTCGTCCTCTCTTGAATCACATTATCCTTCAATTCAAGAGACTGGTCCAAACATGTCTCACAGAAGTTGGAAGGGTCGGTTATAATGAGCTCATCTTCCACTTTTAAATCGGACATCTTAGGTGAGTGAGTGAGTAGCTCAGTATGACCGATCACTTCGTGTGCTTCTTGAGCATTGACCTGGACCATACTTGAAATTGATTCCAGGGGATTTGGGTTGTGCTCTCATGAATCTCATCCCAATACTTCTCAGCTTCCAATTCAGTGCAGTACACACTTGAGATGGGATCGCTTTCCTTACATTCTAAATTCGGTTGAGGTTCGAATAAACTAACCTCAACCTCATCATTGAGATCATGTGTATTATGTAAGGAAAGTGTGTCATCATCACTGTATTTGAAAGACAACCATGTTTCTTCCCCATTCTTTTGAACAGTCATTGAGATCGACTCATCGGGAAAGTGAACCATATGCTCATTAGCACAATTCAACTCTTCATTCCAAATTCCAGAATTCTCTAAAAGCAAGTTAGGATTGCATTGTATTTCTGGACTGGGTTGCAACTGGGGTGAACTAGCCTTGTTCCTCTTATTGAGGTGCGATTCAATTGCCTCTAATGATTTCATCATTTTCGCAACATGCTGGTTGAATTGTTCTAGATTAAAACATGAATCCTCTTGGATCGCTTCTGGTTGGTTCTCAAAAGTAGGGGATCCAAGAGAATTATCACTATAACATGTTGTTGGTTCATCTTTCCGACATTGATGGTTCCACTTATTAGAGTCATATGGATCATGTGTGGGAGAATCTGATGGTTGGTAATACATATTATCACTCATAATATAATCACGCATTGTTTTCTTTTTCTCAGATGAGTGATAATAATTCTCACTCTCATAGTTATGATAACCCCAACATTCACGTACTGTACTGTCTTGTTAATCCGTGGGGTGTAATTGTTCTCCTGCATATGATCACGTAAGGACTTCTTAACCGGTGGATCTTTATATTCCGGTCGGTTCTCGATGATAGTTTCAGAATAGTTTCGAGACATTGGTTGATTTCTATCATAATCATCATCCCAATATAGGTTATTCTTCTCAGCATACTGACGTTCCCACTCATGCATATACATGGTGAAACCCTAACTCTGAGTTTACTCCTAAAATAAAATAAAAATCCTATAGCAGCATGGAAAGTAAAAGGAGGGGAAGTTAGAACGAAGTTACCAGATTAGAAATTCCTATGTTAAGATCCTGCAAAACAAAACAAAAGAAATTAGTTCCTAAAAATAAAAATTTTAAAGTTAGAGAATTCTAAGATAGAAATAAAAAAATTAGTTTCTTAAAAAGGAAACCTAGAATAAGAAAATTTCTAAAACTAAAATCCTAATTCTAGAAAAAGAAAAAGTAGAAAAATTAGGAAGGGATTACCAATTTAGAAGTTTCTATCTAAGAATCCTACAAAAGAGGAAACAGGTTAGTTCTAGAAATCAAATAAAAATAAATAAATAAAAAATCTAAAGCAAAAGTTAGTAAAATCCTAATCTTAATCTAATTCTAAAACCAACTAATTTCAAATTACGTAGCCGTCAATCCCCGGCAACGGCGCCAAAAACTTGTTCACTCCCCAAGTATAGGGTTGTGATGTAGTAATAAACTCGGTAAGACCGAGGTCGAATCCACAGGGACTGAAACCTGTACGTTATCTGAAACTAAGTAGGACTAGAACTAGGATAGAGATAAGATGAAATCTAAATCAATTATGATTTTGAAGAATAATGATGAAATATTAATCTAAACTGAGAAGAAAATTCAGAGAAGGGAAACTAGGGATTCAGAGGATCCACTTGTAGAGATCAGGGAGAACTATACTTGATTTATGAAAATCAACTGAACCGCCATTGATATAGTTTTCAAGAGATGAAGGGTATATGAATTAGAATGGATTCCATCACCACACCGTGTCCAAGAGACGATGGTAAACAACAGAATTAAACTAATTACCAACCAGTCAACATGTTTATGAAGGTTAGGAAGGGTACCGACATCCAACCATGCCCAGGAGACGATGGTGAACAACAGGGCTTCCTGACGTCATAATAAACATAAAAGCAAAAGAAATACTCAAAGCCACCACAAGTCTATTGTAATTTCAGTCACAACAAACCATTAAAAGCTAATAAGTATTCCCTTAATTAAACCATGATCAAAGTAGTTCATAAATTAAATCAACAGCACAAGTAAGGTTTCCCATCATGCTACAAGCTTCACCTCTTAGCCCTAGCTAAGAGGCTCAGCCCAACATGAATGGGCGGGCTGGATCCCTTAAACAAAATAAAAGAAAAAATAAAAAGAATAAGAAAGAAAAATTAACTAACTCTACTCTCCTCCTGCCTCTGCCCACGTCTAAGCACCAAGCTAAGCTCCCTGCTTCTCTCCTTCTTCTCCTTTTATAGAGCTGTAGAAAGATCCCCCCTGCAAGAGTCGGTGTAGCCCCTTTTTAGAAACTCCTCCACGTAGCTTTACGCAGCCAGCAGTCAGTCGGTGCGTCAACCTCTCTTACGCTGAAGTGAAGGTGGGGCCTACTTCAGTTGTCGTTTGGAAAATCCCCTCCGTCCATCTTCTGAACCTCAAAATTTTGACTAGAGGGGAATGGTTTTGGATGCATGTTGTGCGACTCAGGTACAGAATTCCGCAGAAATTGGTGCAGGGTCGTTTATTTGTGACCGCTGAACCCAGCACGTGTGCGGGTATGAATGCTCATGGTCAACATGGATTTGACCAGCTCGCGGCCCTCTGAATGATGGACGGTTCAGATTAATTGCTCGAGCCATGATGATGGCCCACTCAGATCGTCCGCAGCCTCTGTTTTGCGAACGGAAGCAGAGGACGTGATTTGCTGTGATGGTCGATGGGCCCCACCTTGATGTTTATAGAGAAATTCATTCCGTCCATTGGGATCCCCATGGAAAACCATCTGGGAAGACCCACTTCTGTCTAATTGGATATGGTCCCACTGAACTTTGCTTGTTGCCATCCATCCTACGATTTACGGTGTAAGTTACCTAAGCACATGCATGGGACCAAAATTCCACCGTGGCTGGGGTATTTTGGGCCTCCTGAGTCCATTGGATGGTCCAGATCTTTGTTATAGGTGATGCGTGGGGCCAGGATCAAAACTCAAGTGGCCAGCGTCCGTCCCTGGACGTTTGGCATGGCTTGGTTTGGATGGTTTGCAAAAAATAGGTGAGGTCCACTATGGTGTTTTCTCGGAAAATCTACTCCCTTCACCATTTTCATCACATCATGATAGCCCATGGTCCCAAGTTTGAAGTAGATCTGACTTCAGGGTAGGCCGCACGGCCAGCTGCTATGCGGATGATATCACCATCGAAAACATAATTTGCTTCACGTAGGATTGATGCCATGCATGGCTTGCCATCTATTTACAAAATTGCCATTCTCATTTGTTATAACTTCTGCCATCCGTATCTCTTGACTGCACCATGTAAATGAGACGAAATTTCACCAGTACTTGTTATTTTTCATGCTCTTTCCATCGATTTAATTTGGGTCCCAATCTCCCATGGATGTCCAAGATGTTTTCTGAATGGTTATTATCTGATCTTGTCCATCGAGTCACTTACACACTGATCCAAGGGCTGAATTTTGATGTGTACGGTTAATTTATGGTCCTCAGGCCGTGTATGAAGTTTCGGGCCGAACGTATGGTGGGAACCCCGTGATCTTGCATTCTGGACCAATTTCGGGCCACTTGAGCTTCAGTTTCTCGATTTTTCTCGGGTCTCTGACATATAAATTTGTCGATCTTGGTTTCCTAGGGTCCGTCCCTTGCTCTGGTGAATTCTGAGTGTCAAATCCACACTTTTAGTGTCAGTTTTCAGTCAACGCTCCTGATTGCATCATGCAACAAAACACAATTAAAATACTCCATTAAGCATTATTGTGTATGTAAAATCTGGCAATAATCGGGGTCTGATATGCAATATTTGACCCTCAACAATATTTCTTGCAATGGTCATAAAAACGTTAGGAGTTCTTCTGATTCTAGCTTGGGCGAGAAGGAAACACAGGTGGCGATGATACTGTAGGTGTCACCAATGCTCTTCAACCCTGTCTGTTTACAGCTATTGTCGCTTTATCTCCAGGCTGGATCATTTCATGGCCCATAGAGTAACGCTTATTTTCCTCAAAATAAATATAAGCATACACATCGCCTAAAAGTGAAAAATCATCTTTTCTGCTCAAAATCTGCACACGATCAGTCTCGTATTCCGGGTTCAAACCTGCAAGGAACTAATATACGCGCTTCTTTTCAATAAACTTTAAAAAAATCTTTCCATCCTTGGGGCTTTCTCAATCAAAGGTCTGATATTGATCAAGTTCTTCCCATCTTTGTCAAAGAGTATTATAATACTCCGATAGGGTCTTCTCCCCTTGCTTGAGTTAGGAGGTCTCCACATCCAATTGATAGATGCGGGAAGCATTCTTCTTCTGAGAATATGTCCACTGCACAAGATCCCAGATCTGTTTTGCAGTCTGCAGAAACATATATGTATTCCCAATCTCCGGCTTCATAGAATGAAGTAAACAGGACATAACAATTGAATTCTCTGATTCCCATCGTTCAACGGCTGCCAAGTCTGATGTATCTGGTGCCTTAGCTACCCTTGTAATATACGTTATCTTCCCACATCCAGAAATATAGAACTTCGCAGATCGTGCCCATGTCAAGTAATTGGTTCTATCGAATTTGATGGTGGTAATTTGGAGAGTTGGACTCTCTTTCTCAATTACGAGGGGCTGCGTAGAAGATAGAGGTGCAACAACAGTTTTTCCAACGGACGATCCGTCGTCCTCCATTGAAAAAAAAATCACCAAAAACAACAAATAACAACTAGATCTTGGCACCGAATAAAATATATCAAATCATATCACCAGGCATTGATTCAATCCAGATTATCAACCCTGGAAAGAAGAAGAAAAAAAAATACTAACCTTGCTTTGATACCAAGATAAAACTAAGGAAGAGAGAGAGAAAGGAAGAAAGAAGGTTGGGAGAAAAAACTTGCTAATTGTTATATTTTTCATCCCTATGTATACACGTATATAAAATATTACACATGAAAGAATCCTTGATTGTATTCCTTGATCGATTGGAGAGTCCTTGATTGTAGTCCTTGATTGATTGGAGAATCCTTGATTGTAGTCCTTGATTGATTGAAGAATCCTTGATTGTAGCCCTTGATTGATTGGAGAATCCTTCCTTGATTGTAGTATTGAAGATACACTTTAATACAAGTAAACAATGATTCAATGCACAACAAGATAAAGTATAAGGATGCTATGAATTCAAAATAAACAAAATAGAGACGGGTATAAAACATATAACGAGATGCAATGTCATGATGTAAGATTCATTGAACAAGTATGATATCATGATACATGCAATGCAATGCAAGTCATCCTACAGATGATCCTCTAGGGAACCCAAACTCGAATATCTCATTGAAATCAAATCATGCAATGTAAATTAACTTAGAGGTGAACCTCCAGGAAACCCCCACTCGAGTATTCCATCTGAATCAATCATCCTTACTAGATAGCATAAGGGAACCCCGCACTGTCACGCCCCAAACCCGGAAATCGGATTCACAGGAATCTCAATCGCTGAATCCGATGCCGACAGCCTCCGTAGTACCCCATTCTCGGCTCCTAGCATCCATATGCCAGATTCCGATCCTGGGATCCTACAAGGAGGAAATTTTATTTTATTTTTGTACATTTAACTCGTAATAAGCATAACCACAAGTATACCCAAATCTCAAAGACAACATCATCATCACATATCCACTAATCTAAACATTTGAGTACAATACTGAAAGGGAAATACATAAATCGAAAATCAAGCTCCAGAAGACCACTGCACGCTCCAAGCTCAATACTGTTGCAACCTAACATCACCTGCACGCATCTATCATGCATAAGCTTATAGAAAGCTTAGAGGGTGGTGTAAGTGTGTGCACAAGGTAAGTGTCAAGTATTCAATACAACGCCATGATCATACAATACCAAAAATACTGGTAATCCATAAATCGTACATTATCGGAATAAGCAGAAATACTGACAAGATCATAAATCATGAGATAACAAAGTAAGCAATATAGAACAGCTATGCAAATAAGGAGTCATAAAAGCCAAATATCAAATGTTGAGGATGCGATGCAATATACAATTCCTGATGAGTTCACGAATAACGTAAGCCGTATCTAAACCATATAAATGCAGAAACGCAGTAATCCAAAATGCCATATGCGGTGTGAATGGAATGACCATGCCAGAGTGTGAAGTCAGGATGATAGTACGTAGTATTGCAGGCTATGGGGTCCATCACAAGGGACTTCTATCCAAACCAGTCCCATACCTAAATTTGGATAGTCAGACTCAATGTGGTAAACTCCTGATCTCAGGTTAGTCGCGCGTCCCAACTGAAATCCTGGTCATTGCGAAGGTACACGTAACAAATAGTTACGCACCACCAGCCCGAGTGAATAGTGAATGAATGAATGAATGAGTATGCAACTCCTACTCAATAAGTCCACATATCAGTACAGTTCATCTCTGGGATCATCACCGGGGTTTAGTATACTCCAAATGGCACTGTCACTCTCCTAGCAACACAGTCCAAGTGAGCGTAAGAAACCTCACTATCCGTCTGGCCAATAGTCTGTCAATACCTATCCGACACGTCGATAGCGGACCCATTCACGAGCTGGTCAAACTCAGCCTAGCTATACCCCCTACCCTCGGGCGGGTAAGGCCACACCCCCGCTCTACCGACCATGACACAGTGGGAGACGCGACCTCCTGGTATTCAGCACTCAAGCGCTCACGTATCCACTCAGTCTCGACGTTGGGGCGTCCTCTAATACCAAGAGGGTTTAGGAATTTTCACCCAGGGCCATTTATGGCAGCCCGATGCTAGAACAAATTTTTGGTGACCCGTCTGGCCATCCACGATATGCCTGTAGAGGCTACGGCCCTAATGTCGCTAGGGCGTACAGTAATCATAATGCAATGTGCATGAGTCATACAATCCAGTCATGCATCAATCCTGTGCATACCGTGCGCTCATATGAGATGACCTCCGCCTATCAGGGAGTCTCATAACAACATGCTCAATGACATATGCAATGATCAGCCATATCTCATAACAAACATGCAAATGATGCATATGGGCATGTCCCATGATGTTGTATTGTCACATACTCATAATCGGTATCAATAACCGGCATCGACAATCGACCTCGACAATGTGGACATTTAACCAACATTTCTCCCGAGGAATGACCCTCATAGATCCTAACATATAGTGGACCCATGACCTCACACAAGGACCAAATATACAACACCATGGGCCTCGCTCAAGAGCTTAATACATCACGATGGGCCTTTCGCATGGGTCTAACAAACATCACATTAATGGGCTCCATCGCTCGACCCTCAAATGCATCACAATGGGCCTCATCATATAGGCCTCATATACACCACGTTGGGCCTCAACAATCAGAATCGGCAATCGGCCACGATAATCGACCTCGATCGATAATTGGTCAATCGGCCACGACAAGCAAAATCGGCAATTGGCCACGTCAATCGACAATCGGCCATGATCGATAATCAGTCACGATAATCGGCCTCGATCGGTAACCAGTCAATCAGCCACGACAAGCAGAATAGGCAATCGACCACGTCAATCGACAATTGGCCATGATCGGTAATCGGTCACGATAATCGGCCTCGATCTGTAACGAGTTAATCGGCCACGACAAGCAAAATCAGCAATCGGCCACGTTATATCAAATCCGATAGCATGGAGTCATTCGTCTCCGGCAAATGAGGCCCACTTATTTGAGTTAACCCACTAAGGGAATGATGAGAATGGGCTTAACAAGGCCTAAGGGAAGGTCACAATGAGGACATCTAACCATCATTGCCCATCAATAAGACATTAAACCATCCTTGCCCCAAGGCATGGCCTGCCATAATCATCATTACGTACATCATGGAGTAATCACACATCGCAATGGACCTCATATACGTCACATTCGGCCCCATACAAAGGCCTCACATGCATCACATTGGGCCTCACTCGTGGTCCTTATATCGGTCGCTTTAGGCCTCAACCCATGGGCTATCAAATACATCAAGTGGATCGCATCCACGGGCCGCACCAATAGGCCTCATATATATCAAGTGGGTTGCATCAATGGGCCGCACTAATGGGCCTAATACATATCACAATGGGCCTTGCCCATAGGCCACGAATATATCGCAATGGGCCTTGCCCATGGGCCTCAGATTTAAGCAGGTGGGCCCCATCATATGGGCCTTGCATATACATCATGTGGGCTGCATCAATAGGCCACACCAATGGGCCTCATACACACCAAGTGGGCTGTATCAATGGGCCGCACTAAGGGGCCTCATACACATCAAGTGGGCTACGTCAATGGGCCGCACTAAGGGGCCTCATAGATGGGCTACAAGTATATCAAAGTGGGCCTCTCGAATGGACCACAAGATACATCAAAGTGGGCCATAAAAAACATCATATTGGGCCTCGACAAAGGCCATAGATACATAACAGGTGGGCCCTGCCCATGGGCCCTAAAGTACACCACATGGGCCATATAAGCATCAAGTGAGCCGCATTACATGGGCCTCATATACAACACGTCGGCCTCATGGATGGGCTACAAATTCATTGAGGTGGGTCTCATGGACAACCACAAATATATCAAGGTGGGCATCATGGACAACCACAAATATATCAAGGTGGGCCTCATGGACGGCCACAAATACATCAAGGTGGGCCTCATCATATGGGCCACACCAAAATCATTTCAATAGTTGTAGGTGTAACATGTGTATTACTGCACACATGGCCCACGTATGACGATCAGCACTGTCCAAACATTATCTAGGTAAATCGGCACCATCCAAACATTATCTATGTAAATTGGCGCCATCCAAACATTGGACAAGTAAATCTACACCATCCAAATGTTGGACAGCACCGTCGAGACACGTCCAGCACCGTCCAGTACAATCTGGACAGTGTGGATTAAATATATACAATGCATGGTAGGTCCACGTGGTGGCCCACCCAAGTTCTGAATCAGCAATATTTGTGCCTTCCTTCCATCCAGCGTCCAGGGTCTGGAAAGCATGGATGGAACACACACCTCATGTGTGGATCTCACCGTCTTAGCTGGACGGTGAGGATACAATATATACATCGTGTGTGGGCCCAACGGATGGGCGGTATTCATACAACACATACATCTGGTGATGTCCACGTGCACACGCTGGACACGACACACTACTCCAAGGTGATTTCCACCATCCAGATCACTGGACGGTGGAGATTAAAACACATATATCCTGCGAGTCTGGCCCACCGTCACACGTGGACGGTAGGGTTGAAACACATATACTAAAGGGTGGGTCCACACTTGTGGGACCCACCAGCCATAACATTTATTAATATATTACATATATAAATACATACATATATTTTACAATGCCAAGGTCTGGACGTCCACTGTCGGACGGTCTGGATTTCACATAGATACCATGGGGGACCCATCATTTGGATGGACAGTGTGTGTGAAATACATACATTCAACATGGTGGGGTCCCACTGCAAGGACTGTGCAGATAAGACCCATAAATCACAGTGAGCCCTGCACGCTGTAGGTGGACGGTCTGCACAAAACACCCACATCACGGTGGCCTTGCACCATCCAAGCTAGTCCAGCAAATGGACGGCTGATTACACACATTCATCATGTGGTGGCCCACCGTCCATCCATCTGGACGGTGGGGATGCAAAGCAAGTGGACGACGTGGGTGGCAGACACACCACGGTAGTCCCTGTACAACCAGATGGACGGCAGGTGTTGAAACACATACATCACGGTGGAGTCCACATGGGTGGACGTTGTAGGAAAAACACTTACATCAGTGGGTCCATGTGGAGCCCACCATAACGTTTATCTGCCATCCAAACCGTTGATAAGGTTACACAGATCCTGGATGAAGAGGAAAACAAATTTCATGATGATCCAAACTTCTTGGACACCCAAAAAGGGTTCCAATGGCAGACGCTCAGTCACCACTGTTTCCTGTCATGTGGGCCACTTGATTCTCCCATACGGCTGATTTTTGGGGTGGCCCATTGGTCCGAGGAAACCCATCAAATGCATGGTGTTGATGGTCGATACACACCATGGTGGGGCCCACGGCTGGGACCCACGGTCCCTGGCCACCGCGTCCAGCACAGGACGCTGCTGCGTCCCTGACATTAGCAGCAAAGATGCTGCTTATTTATCTTTCTTTTTTTAACAGTTTTTTGTGGTTTTTCACAGGTGGGGCCCACATCAGCAAAATCCACCCTGCCCACTGGCTTCCATGGTTCAAGACAAGCCAAACAAGCCCAATATTTGGCATATTTCGATGTGTACAAAGGTCGAAGTGCATTTTAACGGTGAAAATCACTGTTTTCAATGCTATGGCTCGCCAGAAAATCAGATCAGCTTCATTTTTTGGCTCAACACCTAAAATGAGCTGAGGAATGGAATGGACGGTGTGGATTAAGCTTATACATCGAGGTGGGGACTGCATGAGTAGCCCACCCCAAAGCTTGGAATCAAACTGATAATTTTGTCAATTCACACTTCAAAGTGTAGCAACGTCCAGCGTCCCTGGACGCTGGTTTGCACACAACACAATTTCAAGGTGGGCCTTGGTCAGGTGGGCCACCAAATGCACAGTGTGGTGTGGATAAGACATACATCAAGGTGGGGTCCATTCGGGCGACCACACGGTCACACCACCACACAAAATGATAGAGAGGGAGAGGGAGAGAGAGAGAGAGAAGCACCCACTTGAGGATATTCTTCTTCATTCTTCCACCAACGCGTTGTAGAGCTTCAAGGGAACAAGATTCAACGGTTGAGATCGATTTTAGAGATTGGGATTGGGTGATAGGAAGGTGGGCCACACATGGCTTCTCCATGGAAGCCATGGACGATTCTTCTCTTGGGATTGCTTGGGGAGAATAAGAGAGAATGAGAGAGAGAGAGAGAGAGAGAGATGAGGGGAGAGGAGTGATGGGAGAGAAGTGATGGTGGAGTGACATGAGAGGTAAGGTGCTTGTTGACTTTATGGTACTTATGTAAGAGAGAGGTAAGGCTAGGGTATGGGTTGCTTGTACTTGACTTTGATTGATGGATTGATGTGACACTTGATGTGATTGATGGGACATTCTCTTGGGATTTGCAATGCGCGGCGTTTTCCTCGAACTGAATGTGGGCCCAAATCTCCTGGCCCGGGTATCGTCTCGGCGCGTAATATACGGCGTCAGAACTGCTGCAACGGCGCGGTCGCTAGGGTATAAGTTGTAGGTCGAGTCGACTCTAGAATACGGGATACGACTCAGGGTCGCGCGCAACTGCCGATAAAAGTTCGTCAGTCGTCGGAATTCGACCGGTAGGACCGCGGAAGCCTAAGGAAGGGTACGGGCTAGGATACGGGTCTTGAACACACAAATATCTCCAAAGAAACCATAATCGATCAATCATTCTTGCCATATAGGTCAAGAGAACCCCCGCTTGAATATCCCACCAAAAATTACAATCCATCAATCATCCTGCTATGTAGGTCAAGGGAACTCCCGCTTGAATATCTCATCGAAAACTACAATCGATCAATCACCCTTGTCATGTAGGTCAAGGGAACTCCCGTTTGAGTATCCCACCGGAATCTGCAATCAGATAATTCAATTTTGATTTCAATGCATTTCATGATGTAGCAAGCAATTCAATCAGCAATCATTGTATGAATTCAATGCAAATCAAGTAAATTCAAGCATACAAGTTCAAGCACTCACAATCATGATGCATATAGACATGAGAATCAATAATGTAACATAGGTTAGACATGTTAGAATACATCCATGGTTCAAGCACTACACAAGCTACAAGTATCCAAGATAAATTCAAGAAAATTCAATGATGGAACTCAAGATTTAAAGGTTATCAACCACCAACGGCTATCATCAACAAACTACAACTATGAAAATATATCAAGCCTTGGGATTTGAAGGATACGGAGGTGAGGGGAAAAGCCTTCAAGTTAAAAGAAATGAAAATGGTTATTCCCAACTCAAAAGGAGTAAACTTTAAAGCGAAGATAATTAGACCCGAAGCAAGAGGGTTAAACTCAAGGCAAAAGGGCTAGACCCAAAACAATCTAACTCATGACTACGTAGTTCAAAAGTGGAGAATTGCATAAGAAAAATTTCATAAAAAATTAAAGAATTTTAAAAAATAAAACTTCAACAAATATCAAACTTAGAAGTGGATCACTCACCTATGATATTTTTCAAGATTTACTCTGAGCCTAACCTAACTTAGCTTAATTTAATGCGTTTTGTAGCAACTTGGCTTGACTTAATCATGACTCCGTATTAAATTTGGTTTGAATTCGATGTGCATTCTTTCTAGTGGGTTCTCAACCCTAACCAGAGATTTCTCAGCTTTACTGGGCCCAACTCAACCCAAACTTGGTTCTGACTCAGTGAGTTAAGTCAATGAGTCAAGTCACCTCCCATTTCTTTCTTTTTTTCCTTCTTTCTTTTTCTTTCTCTCTATAAAGATTACAACTATTAAAGCCCTGGACTTAGCAAAACTTGAGTCAACTTGATAAACTCAGTGAGTCGCAACTCTGTAGAACCCGGTTTTATCTCTCTCTCATTTCTTACTCGAATTTCTCTTCTTTTTGTAGGAATTCTTCTTCTGATTGAAGAGGCTTTTATAAATTCTCTATAGCTTATTACGGTTTGAAATTTTGAATCGAAAGAGGACTTGGTGCACGAGTTTATGCACGGAACGTTCTTGTATCAAGATTTTCCGCAATAGGTGATTTGTTTCCTAATGTTCTTGGATTATGATTTAATTTTGATGAATACTTATGATCTCAGGCCTATTAGATGTCCTTCTTAATGAATGTATCAGATTTTGAATTGGTGCCAATACAATAATGGATAGTAGTTGTTACTTTGTGAGGAAGACGAAGCCCTCTAATAGTGTTTTGTTATCTGATTGATATTTCCTTATTTTAAAGCTAATGGATGTTGTAGATTGCTTATACAGAGCCTATGGAAGTGTTAAATAGAAGGTTTGTGATCATTCATTCAGTGGGTTCCTACTTTAATGGGTTTGGCTTTCACCACTAGATATGAGAAAATCGAAAGAAAACTCATGTAACATTGGATTGTCTTGATCCGGATTCAATGTTAGGAGGAGTCAGTGGGTCCCACCAACATGAAGGGTCAAGATCTATTAGTTTTCATTATTTAAAATATTCCTCCTCTCGTCGCATTGTTGCCTTGATTTCTAGCGAGAGACCCGACACTTATTTGTAGTTGATCTTCTTGCGACTTGACCGATTGTTCGAATGAATAGCTCTTGGCTAAGGTATAAACCAAAATCAAGTTAATCTTATTATATTTAAAAAAAATTGAAGCTAAATGTAAAATGTTCGTATAAACCTAAGATTTACAAAAGAGAATGGGAGGATCACCCATCTATTTTTGGCATGAAAAGCTCTAGGTCACTACTGGATCCTGCATGTGCTCGAATTAGATCTGATTCGTTCCAAACTCAATTCGACTCAATACGACTTAGTGTGACTCAATTGGGTTTCAACATGATTCTGCGAGATTTCAGCATAGAATCACACCCACTAGTTCCTCAGCTCGTATTTTAAGTTACTTGGTCTCTTGAACCAAAATTTGATAAAATCAACTACTGACTCACTAAGTCAACTCAATGAGTCATAGAATTTTAACAATACAACTAAGGTTTCTTCCAAATCAAATGATTGGAGTAGAAGTTTATCTCTTAAATGACACTAGTTATGCCTGACTTAGCCCTGATTTCACTCCCAACTTTAGAGGTTAACTAGGTTAACTCCACGAGTCAACTTACCCACCGATTTCTTTTTCTTATTCTCTTTCTTTCTTCCATTTCCTCTCTTTTCCTTTCTTCTTTTCTCCACTTTTCCTTTACTCTCTTCCACCTAACTGCGTCCAACAAAGGACATCGGAAGCAGCAAACGCCGAGAAGTAAGTCGCTGCATTTGTTTCTCCCCACCCTCTCTCTCTCTCTCTCTCTCTCTCTCTCTCTCTCTCTCTCTCTCTCTCTCTCTAATTGATGGAATCCACTATCAGTCACAATGCTAAGGTTTTTAAAATACTCTTCAGCTAACTCCAGAACAAGTTTCAAAGGTCCTCTTGAGGACAATCACATGAGTTTGCTCTCTCGTGCGTGTTGCATAAAGGTCCTATGATCTGCATATTTAATTGTCCATTCTATATTTGTTTGGATAGTCCATGCAATGTTCAATTGAATACATGAATGGACGATAATCGGAGATCAACGATGGATAGTTCTCGGTAAAGAAGACGAGGCCTTTAATAGTAGATTGACAAACACGGTGAAATCCTTTGAAGCAACTCTAATGAACAGCGTGACTGTGTGGGGTGTGTGTGCGTGTATAAAAAAATAAATTAATTTAAAAAAAAAAAAAAAAGAAACTCCAATGAACAGTTTAGATGAGTGTTAGGAAGAATAAGGGCCCAACATTTTGAAAGTCCAGATTTATTTTGTTGGTGAGTTTGAGAGTGGAAGCTTTTCACTGTCACACTCTCAAGCAACAGAAAACATGGAGAAGAACACAGGAAAAACTTAGATTTTGATTAGCTCTTGGTTGTGGAATATGCTGTGCACTAAACTCTATTGGATGAGGAATGGGGTTCGAAGATCGAACGGCTCAAATTGATTGCTAGTTCGCTAGGTTATAGCTATTGAGGGTCAAATATTGCATATTAGACCCCAATTACTACCTAATTTTACGTACATGATCATGCTTAACATCCTATTTTAATTGTGTTTTTGTTGTAAGGTGAATTTAAAGAGCTTGGACTGAAAAGGGTATTAAAAGCATGGATTTAATGCTCTAAAATCACCAAGGCAAGGGACGGACCCCAGGGGACCGAGATCAAAGAATTTACACGCCAGAGATCTGAGAAAATCAAGTCCAAGAGGCCTGAAAGTCATCCTGAATGCAAGATCAGAGGGTTCCCACCATCCGTTTGGCTCGAAACTTTATTTCTAGCCTGAGGACCATAAAGTAACCTTACACATAAAATTTCAGCCATTGGATCTTTGTGGAGTGGCCCAACGGACAGATCAGCCGCTAAATCACTAATTTGGGGCCCACCTGATCTTTGGATATGCTTCAATTTTGGTCTAACCCCTTAAATCAGATGAGAAATGATTGGATGGTGTGGATGTCTTCAGAACACTACCATGGACGCTGCAATATACATGTCCTACCCCTAATCACTCTAGAAAACCACCTTGTATTCGTCCATTTACAAAACTGATAGTACAATCACCCAGATACATGACTAGAATACCAACCATCAAGTCTTCCTATTTTTAGCATGTCATCTGACCCTCCATTGCGTTTAGATCTCCCAAACGGGCCATCAGAATATTATGATAATCCAACCATCTTGAAGATCTTAGGTTATATGTCCAAACCACTGGATAATATTTCAACCAGACATGTGTAACCCCAGTCCTGAAGCACGAAGTTTGTTAGCCATTTAAAAGAACATTTTGGACATCCTTGGGAGATCGGGACCCAAACTGGACGGATGGAAAGAGCATGAAAAACGGGAGATGCCCGCTAAATTTCAGAGAATTTAGACAGTGCACTCTGATATAACAAACGTCGGAAGATGATTGGAAAATTAACGACAAATTTGTAATTAAAGGATGTCAAGTGAATATGTAAGGGTGAAGGTTGTTTTAACGGTGAATACATTTCATGCATTGGTGGACCATGTGTGGCCCACCTAAAGATCGGATCTACTCCAGATTTGGGACTATGGGTTAACACGGCATGCTGAAGGCGGTGAAGGAAGTGGATCCCCCAGAAGATCACCACAAGTGGGCGCCACTTATTTCAAACAACAAGCGGAAGCCTCGTGCAGCAACATAGCAGGTGACGTAATAAGTGCAGCAAGGGGTTTCGCCCCATCTCCCTACGCCATGTGTGGCCCACCAAAGACTTGGAGTTTTCTCATCTTTCGGTCCTATAGCCTAACATGGCCCTACAGAGACAACCAATGGAGCGGATTTCCCACCAAACATCAAGTTGGACCCCACCTGTTGCCCCAGCTATTTATGAAAACCAAAATTCACATACACGGAGAGTGTTTCACGGATATTTTAGTGATGAGTTTCACTCACACGATTTCGCAATGTGTGGCCCAATAAAGGCTCAGATCTATTTCTAATTTGGGGCCATGGCCCAACACAACCTAGAAAAATGGATAGATGGTTCAGATCTTCTCATAGCTGCCACAATGGGCCACCACACTGTTCTGAATGCTGCTGCGCAAGGAAACAAGGACCTGCGTAAGGGGGTACTTCCATCTCTCTTACTGCGAAATAGAGTAGACTACGTAAACGCAAACCGACCTGTTGTCGCACGTCTGTAAAGGGAGAGAGAGGGGGGGGGGGCGACCAATCATTCTTCTAGACGAGAATGGATCCTAGCAGTCGTGGAGGCATCATTGGAGGTGTGAAGATCCAGACGTGGAGAGAATCAGAGTGTGGCTGATGAGGGTCAAATATTACATATTAGACCCCAGTTATTACCGGATTTTATGAGCATGATACCGTTTAATGCCCTATTTTAATCGTGTTTGTGATGCAACGTGACTTTAGGAGCCTGGACTGGAAAAGGGTACTAAAAGCATGGATTTAACACTTATAAATCACCAAGGCAAGGGACGGACCCCGGAGGATCGAGATCGAAGAATTTACACGTCTATGATTCGAGAAAATCCAGTATTTCATGTTAAAGAGGCCCGAAATTCGTCCACAATGCAAGATCACGGGGTTCCCACCATCCGTTCAGTTTGAAACTTGATATTTGGCCAGAGGACCATAAATTAACCGTACACGTCGAATTTCAGCCCTTGGATCCTTGGAAAAGTGGCACAACGGACAGATAAGCCCATAAATTCTTGATTTAGGGCCCGTCTGATATCTGGATATGCTTCAAATTCAGTTTCAACTCCTTAAATGGGGTAAAAAAATGGATGGACGGAGCGGATTTCTCACATGCATCATAGTGGACCCCACATGGGGTTAGGCGTGCAAACAGTGCACGTGAACTTACAATGCATCGGATCGGAGAAGTCCGATCAACAGAAGCTGACCTGAACTCAGAAACAGAAAGCTTTGTTTCTCGCTAGCGTCCCACGGACGATTGCAGTTAGGTCCTTATGGGCTACCATCGTGATTCTACAGTCCGATCTGGATCATCCATTCAAACCCCATGGTCCATAATACCCTCGCCTAGGTGTCCTTTTGTTCTCATGCGTGCACACACGTGTAAATCGCGATCAAATGCAGGATGGACGGCGGAAGAAAAACATCAATGGACCGCACCAAAACTCGACTAAAACCACCCCTTCCCGATTGGTTTTTCTCTAGGAATTCAATGGACAGGGTGGATTTCATCAAAAATATCACTGTGGGGCCCACCGAGCATGACAGTGTAGGTCTCTTGCGTCGGCTACGCAGTCCGCACGACCGGACGTAGTGGGCCGATTCGGTGATCAAGAACGTGGTCGGATACATGATCCAGACCATTCAGAGATTGCAAGAGGAGGTCTTAAACCCCACCATGAAGTCAGATTCCAAGAACTGGTTGGCCATCCGCGCCAAACACGGGTCGAGCGCAAGAAGTTCCTGCGTAAAAACAGAGTGTGTGCGTCCGCTTCCTGCTGCGAAAGAAGGGTCGGGCTCCACTCCAGCTGACTTAACTACTCCTGTTGCCTATAAAAGAGAGAGAGAGAGAGAGAGAGAGAGAGAGAGAGAGAGGACGTGTAGAGGGGGTTAGGCAGCCTTGGAGGCAAGAACGAGCAAGAGAAGAGAGGGGGAGACCGTGGCCAACGCTAGGAAGCTTCTTCTCCTTCCTCTTAGTTTTCTTCTTTTCTTGTTATTTTTTTTAGCTTGATCATATCCATGGCTGGCTAAACCTCTTAGCTAGGGCTAAGAGGTGAAGCTTGTAGTGAGATAGGAGATTTTTCTATGCTTTGATTCATGTTTATGAACTCTCTTTAATTATAGTTTGATTATAAGATATACTTTCAGTTTTTAATGGTTATTATGACTCAAATTACAGTAGATTTGCAATAGCTTTAAGTATGCCCTTTTCATTATAGGGTTTGTGAAATTAGGAGGCATGTTGTTCACCATCATCTCTTGGGCATGGCTGGATGACGAAACTCTTCCTAATATTCATATATCACTCAGATTGGTTGTGGATTGGCTTGATTCTGTTGTTTACTTTGTCTCATGGGCATGGTTTTGTGATGGAATCCATTCTAATTTACATCCTTCTTATCCCTTGAAAACTAGATTAAAGGAAGTTCAGATTTGATTTTCACGGTTATATCTTCCAACTGGATGAAGATGGGACTCTAAGTTCAGTTGAGTTCTTGAATCAAGCTTAAGATCTCCCTGATCTTTACAAGTGGATCCTTGGCACCCTAGTTTTTTTTTTTCAAAGGAAGTGGGCTCTTGCCACAATTTCATTAATCACAAGAAATATACATACCTTCGGGTGTGCCCCAACAAAAAGAAAAGAGGCCACACCTATCTTGTGAAAAAAAAAAAAAAAAACTAACTACAAAACAGAGCAGCAACGAGACATCAAACAGCCCCCCGATAAAGGAACCATGCCGGCCCAAAGGTCCATAGTTATTTAGGTCTAATCAATCCCAAGCCCAACTTGTCCTGGAGATAAGACCCTTAGACTGAGAGGGAAGGCTATCGGTATCATCAAAAAGAGAGAAGGCCTGGTTCCCACTGCCAAGGTGGGTCATCGAGTCTGTGGACCTGTTACCTTCACGATAAATGTGGGCCCACTCCACTTGGGCACCTGAGATAAGGGCGTTAATCCTGCAGAGCCAGGCTCTCCACTTCCATCCCAGAGATGCCTTCCTGGAAATGAAATTAATGATAAGCCGGGAGTCAGATTCCACAATTATCTTCCTCAAACCTCTAGTCAGACATAAAAGCAACCCATCGTGGAAGGCCCTGAGTTCTGCATGGACGTTAGAGTCATGGCCGTATCTAGCCGCAAACGCAAAAATGAAATCACCTCTCTCACCGTGACATACACCCTCTCCTCCAGATAATCCTGGGTAGCCAAGGGCCGAGCCATCAACATTAATCTTCACCCATCCAGCCCTTGGCCGATACCATCTCACAACCTCGATGCCAACATAGGAGAGAGGAGAGCGAGCAGGCAAGTTGCTCAGCAAATGGGCCATGTTTGGTGGTTGATGCCTGTTGTTTGCATTAGAAGGATCTTGGTTGGAGGAGGGAGCTTGAACCCTGGGAGAAAGTGGAGAAGAGTGAGCACCTGAGCCATGGCTTGAAACGCATTTAGACCACCAGTAGATCCGAGAAATAATCTTAGGGAGAGAAGGGTTCACACCGTCGAACCTCGCCGAGTTTCTTGCCTTCCAAAGTTCCCAAATGATGAAGCATGGTAACAGTCTATGCATAGTCGATTCCTCTTTCGTGGCCACTGGAACCGACTACCATTGATAGAAACGTTGCTCCACTGAGGAAGCGTTCTGCATGTCGATGCCGTTATATCTCCCAAAATGGTTCCAAGTTGCTCTGGCTAGCTCACCATGGAGGAAAATATGATTCGCGGTCTCAATATCATTGTTCGACTGGTCTGGCTGGTTGTTCCTGTTGCAACAGTGGCACTTCGAAGCCAAGTGAACACCTTTTGTTTGCACCGTAGTATCGATGGGGATTGCTTTCATCAGAGTTTTCCATGCTAACTGGGATATCTTCGGTGGGAGAGCCGCATGCCAGGTTCTATTAGCCCAGGAATGTTGATCCGATTAGATCTGCTCAGGTTCCATGCAGACTTGACGGTGAATAGACCCGACGAGGTGAATGGCCAGAACCTTTATCAGTTCCTTGACCGAGGCAGAGACCAGCTTGGAAGATGTAGTTTATGGCCGACGTCAGAATGTGTAGCAGAGCCGCAGAAGAAGGAACAGGGCTGGACGAATTTAAAAGTTGATTAATCTTGTATTACTGCAGGTTTTCTGGGATGTGTCAGTCTTCTAGTGATTGCAGAGGGCCCAAGCCCGTCCAATTTGAGGACCATAAGTTGTTGGTGCCACTTCCAACTTGGATTTGAGAGGACTCCTCAATTAGAGGTATGAGATGGGAGATTTTCCTCCATAACGGCGAAGTGTGGGCTGGAGGGCGGTGGGTCGTTGATCGTCGTGGTTAAAACCATATTTAGCCCACATGAACCTCTTCCAGAGACTACCATTTTCTTTGTTCAAAATGTCCCATGCCATCTTGAGCCTGAAAGCCTTCATCACTTCAGCTAACCATCTAATGTCGAGGCCTCCTTCCTCTTTAGGCCATGCAATTGCTTTCCAACTACGCCAATGGTGCTTGATTTTACCTTCGGACCAGCCCCAGAAAAAATGGGCAAAACGGTTTTCCAGCTTTGTAAGCATATGCTTCTGGATATGAGCTGCCGCTAAGGTGTGTACTGGTATGCTTCCAAGCACGTGTTGAATGAGCACCGTTCTGCCTGCTTGTGAGAGATATCTCGCCTACCATCCCATGATTTGAGCCTCGATTTTCTCCAAAAGAGGTTGGAAAATTGTTGCCCGCTAACGGCCCATAGTAAGTGGGACACCGAGGTAGGTGAACGGGTTGATTGCTCTAACAATGCCAAGAGCAAGTTCGATGGTCTTAACTCTTCCCAACGGCATGTTGCTGGCGCAGATGAAAGAGCTTTTCTTGAGATTAATTGATTGTCCCGATACTGCTTGGTAGGAATCCAAGAAACCCTTCATGGCCCTCACCAATGATAGCCCACCATTGAGGAAAATGAGCGTATTGTCAGCATACAAAAGATGAGAGATCGAGGGGCAACCTCTACGCAGATTGAAAGGGGTCGTTGGCCCCCTATCCATCAATAATTTCAGTCCTCGACTGAGGACCTTCGCAGAGAGGATGAAGAGGTCCTACCTTGGCACCCTAGTTTCCTACCTTTGAATTTCACAAGTTTTTAGTTTAATCATTCACCATTATTCCCTCATATTCACTTGGTTTAGATTTCATCTTCGCCTAGTTCTAGTTCTGGTTACTTTCAGATTACGTACAAGGTTCAGTCCCTATGGATTTGACCTCGGTCTTACCGAGATTATAACTACATCACAACCCTATACTTAGGGTGTGAACAAGTTTTTGGTGCCGTTGCTGGGGACTGACGGTTGCGTTTTTCTGAGATTAACTGGTTTTAAGATTAGGTTAAGATTATGGTTTTATTTTTAGGATTAGGTTTTCTGTTTGATTTTTAGAAACTAACCTAACTTTCCTGTTTTGTAGGATTCTGAGATAGACCTTCTAAAATTGGTAATCCCTTTCTAATTTTCTAGTTTTAGATTAGGTTCTTTTTTCTATTTTTTTAGAAATTTTCTATTATAGGATTTCTTTTGTTTTTAGAAACTAACTTAGCTTTTTATTTCTAGGTTTAGAAACTTTTTTTTTTAAGAAACTAACTTTCTATTTTTGTTTTTAGAACTTTCTAACTTTAGGATTTTTTATTTTTAGAAACTAACTTGTTGTGTTTTCTTCTGCAGGATTCTAACATAGGAGCTTCCAATCTAGTAACTTCTTTCTAATTCTCTCTTCCAATTTTTAGATCTCTTATTGTTGTAGGATTTTTCTTTTATTCTTAGGATTAGCTTTAGAGTTAGAGTTTCACCATGGAAGAGTGGGTATGTCATTATGCTGAGATGGATAAGAGATATTGGGGAGGAACGTATAATGATTATGATATAATTCAACTTATATCTCAAGATTTTTCTCAAACCATCATCGAGAACCGACTGGAATATTATGCTCCATCGGTTAAGAAGTCCTTACGTGATCATAATTATGAGAATGAGGACTATTATCAACCATCATATTCTCCCACCTATGATCCGTATGACTATAACTAGTGGAAACATCAAAATTGGGAATATGAACTGACAACATGTGATTATTCTCTTGGATCCCCTACCTTTGCGATCCAACCAGAAACGATCCAAGAGAATCCATATCAAAGTCACATAGACTATTTTGTAGAAATTAGAAAAACGTTGGAAGCGCTTAATTCATGACTCGATAAGATAGAGGAAGCTCATTCATCCCAACCACAACTCAATTCAGAAATACAATGCGAGGAAAGTGATCCTAACTCGCTTTTGAAGAACTCTGAAATTTGGAATGAAAAGTTGGATTATGTTAATGAGCATATGGTTCAATTTCCCGAAGAGTCGATCTCGATGATAGTCCAAAGGAATGATCAAGAGACGTGGGTGTCTTTCAAATATGATGATAGTGACACACTTCACTCACATGACACACATGATTTCAATGATGAGGGAGAGGTTAGTTTATTCAAACCTCAACCTAATTTAGGAATAGAACGTGAGGAAAGCGATCTCATCCCAAGTGTGCACTGCACGGAATTAGACGATGAAGCGTATCAGGATGACAACCATGAATGTTCAGCCTAAATTCTCCTGGAATCAATCTCAAGTATGGTCCAGGTCAGTGATCAAGAAGTATATGAAGTGATCAGTTATAAGGATCGACTCCACTCATCTGACATGCCTGATTTAAATGTGGAGGATGAGCCCCTTACGACCGACCCTTCTAACTCTTGTGAGACATGTTTGGACCACTTCCCTGAATTGAATGATGAGATGATTCGGGAGAGGGACGAGTCGCTCGATATGAATCTGGAATTTGAAACCACCCAGTTGAGGCCACCATCTGAGTTGTACACTTTTGATGATTCAATGCCTCTACTAAGTAGCTTCAATGAACAGAATGTTCACATCAATGATTCCCCTATTGATTTTCAATCTATCTATATAGGGCAAGAGCAAAAGAGTATGTGTCCATCCATTATTAGAGATGATGAATCCTTGGGCAAATTATCACGATCTCTAATATGGAGAATACGTCACTCTCAGCCAAATTTCTCAACTCTTAGAATGATTGCTTGGCACACTTTGCAGATTCAAACGATCTCGTGATAAAAGGCATAGTGAATGCCTTGCAAGACAATATCTCGGTAGTTGTCACGGACCGAGAAAACCCTTATTCTGAAGCCCCTCCTTCTCCAGATCTTGAATGTTTACCATTAAAGGAGGGGGAGCTGAGAATTAAACTAGAGTCTGAAACTTCGGACTGTGTTGAGACTACATCACTTTCTGAAATTTTTTCCAAATTCTCTTTACTTGTAGTCTCTGATTCACCATGGGATACTAACTTTGACACTTTTTTTTGTCATAGGTGAATCATATATACTTTGGACACCTCAAGCGATTGAACGACAAATTTTTGTTTAGGTACATAAGTTTCTCTGGACATTCATGCTCCAGGGCAACCAAGCCTATTGCAAAAAGGGCTTTTGGATAATCCTGTTGAGAAACCTACTGAGAAATTTATCACGATACTAGCCAGAAGAGGAACCTTGTGGCATGACTGAGTAGCTTTTCCCCTACTTTCATAGGACTATGATAGTTTGCTTGATGTCGTTCTAGGATAGTCGGCTTTATGCCATTAGATTAGTTTACTTTCTGAGTTGTTTTAATATAGGTTACTTTCGTTGGTTTCACTCTTGTGCTGACTCGCTCTCACGCTGATATCTTTGGAAAGCCTCTTGATTCTTTCGTCCAGGTACTATCTTTCCATCACTCCTCTTTTACTTTCGTTGTCTCATGTGCATTGCGTGCTTATTTCTTTTACAATGAGGAATTTTAGGTTGGGAGTGGGCGATTAGGTCACCTAATCAATGTTTTCTTAGTCTTGAGCAATTGTGGAAATTTGAAAATATATATATATATATGAACTTTCTTGTGAATTCGAAGTAATTTTGAAGGATAGTCGTGATCTGAGAAGTATAAGATACGGAATGTTGGTGATTTACAACTCTTGGATTTAGTTATCTGTTAGATTTCACAGTTATTTCGAATTATTAATCCATGATTAGAAGTTTTAAACATTGATTGAATCATGATTTCACATGTCACATCTTGCTTACACATTGAGGTTTCAGTTCGATATTGAAGGATTAACTTGGTAATCACTAAGTATGAAAAGAACCAGCCTGAGAAATTTTACCATCAGCTTATAAAGAAGAATTTAAAGGGTTGGGTGAATGGTCTTCACCATAGGTTTTCTCCCTATAAGTGAAGGTTCGATTCCCAAGGTTGACATTCGGAACGAGTTGGGCGAATGGTCTTCACCATAGGTTTGCTCCCTATAGGTGAAGATTTGATTCCCCTCCTTTGTGTTATTTTTAATGGAAAAAATCAAAGGTTGGTAGAATGAAAAGATAATCTGTAAGGCAAGTTTTAGTTTAGGTTTTAGGTGTCCTGAATGCTCTTGTTGGTTACCAATGATATCATTAAATAAAGAATTGAATCTTAATGTTGATAAGCCGAGATTTCACTAAACACCCATGGAACTCAATGTTTAGAATTTTTCTAATTGAGGGAATAATGCTTAAAACTTGATTATGAGGTTTGTCGTGCACTTGAGGCCAGAAGAAAGAATGCCCAACATTCATGAATCTTAGATTTCTCATATCTAGATCGTTTTTCAAAATATCACTGGTTTCATAAAAATTATCCTGTAATTCTCAACTTATTTTTCACATACTTTGCTCGGGACTAGCAAAATGTTGGCTAGGAGTTGTGTTGACGGTCAAATATTGCATATTAGACCCTTGTTATTACCGGATTTTACGAGCATGATACCATTTAACGCCGTATTTTAATTGTGTTTGTGATGCAAGGTGACTTTAGGAGCCTAGACTGGAAAAGGGTACTAAAAGCATGAATTTAATGCTCACAAATCACCAAGGCAAGGGACGGACCCCGGAGGACCGTGATCGAAGAATTTACACGTCCGGGATTCGAGAAAATCTAGTATTTCACGCTAGAAAGGCCCGAAATTCGTCCACAATGCAAGATCACAACATTCCCACCATTCGTTCGGTTCGAAACTTGCTATTTGGCCAGAGGACCATAAATTAACCGTACACATCGAATTTCAGCCCTTGGATCCTTGTGGAAGTGGTGCAACAGACAGATCAGTCCATAAATTCTTGATTTGGGGCCCGCCTGATATCTGGATATGCTTCAAATTCGGTTTCAACTCCTTAAATGGGGCGACAAAATGGATGGACGGAGCAGATTTCTCACATGCATCATAGTGGACCCCACATGGGGTTGGGAGTGCAAACAGTGCACGTGAACTTGCAGTGCATCGGATCGGAGAAGTCCGGTCAACAGAAGCTTACCTGAACTCAGAAACAGAAAGCTCTGTTTCGCGTCAGCGTCCCACGGACGATTGCGATTTGGTCCTTATAGGCCACCATCGTGATTCGACGTTCCGATCTGGACCGTTCATTCAAACCCCATGGTCCATATTACCCTCGCCTAGGTGTCCTTCTGTTCCCATGCGTGAACACACGTGTAAATCGCGATCAAACGCAGGATGGACGACGAAATAAAATATCAATGGACCGCACTAAAACTCAACCAAAACCACCCCTTCCCGATTGGTTTTTCGCCAGAAATTCAATGGACGGGGTGGATTTCATCAAAAATATCACTGTGGGGCCCACCGAACATGACAGCGTAGGTCCCTTGCGTCGGCTATGCAGTTTGCATGACCGGACGCTGTGGGTCGGTTCGGTGATCAAGATCGTGGTCGGATACATGATCCAGACCGTTCAGAGGTTGCAAGAGGAGGTCTTAAACCCCACCATGAAGTCAAATTCCAAGAACTGGTCGGCCCTCCGTGCCAAACACGAGTCGAGTGTAAGAAGTTCCTACGCAAAAACAGAGTGCGTGCGTCCGCTTCCTGCTACGAAAGAAGGGTCGGTGCTCCACTCCAGCCGACTTAACTACTGCTTTTGCCTATAAAAGGAGAGAGAGAGAGAGAGAGAGAGAGAGAGAGGATGCGTAGAGGGGGTCAGGCAGCCGTGGAGGCAAGAACAAGCAAGAGAAGAGAAGGGGAGACCGTGGCCGATGCTAGGAAGCTTCTTCTCCTTCCTATTAGTTTTCTTCTTTTCTTTAATGTTATTTTTTTAGCTTGATCATATACATGGCTGGCTAAACCTCTTAGCTAGGGCTAAGAGGTGAAGCTTGTAGTGAGATGGGAGATTTTTCTATGCTTTGATTCATGTTTATGAACTCTCTTTGATTATAGTTTGATTATAAAATATACTTTCAGTTTTTAATGGTTTATTGTGACTCAATTACAGTAGATTTGTAATAGCTTTGAGTATGTCCTTTTCATTATAGGGTTTGGGAATTTAGGAGTCCTGTTGTTCACCATCGTCTCTTGGGCATGGCTGGATGACGGAACTCTACCTAATATTCATATATCTCTCATATTGGTTGTGGATTGGCTTAATTCTGTTGTTTACTTTGTCTCATGGGCATGGTTTTGTGATGGAATCCATTCTAATCTACATCATTCTTATCTCTTGAAAACTAGATCAAAGTAAGTTCAGATTTGATTTTCACGGTTATATCTTCCAACTGGATGAAGATGGGACTCTAAGTTCAGTTGAGTTCTTGAATCAAGCATAAGATCTCCCTGATCTCTACAAGTGGATCCTTGGCACCTTAGTTTCCTAACTTTGAATTTCACAAGTTTTTAGTTTAATCATTCGCCATTATGAAAAGGCCGAGCTATATGTCCTAGAGGGGGGTGGGGGTGAATAGGACCATGCCAAATTAAAAATAAACAGCGGAATTTAAATAAATTAAATACAGATAGCAATAGACAATCCCAAAATGCTGAATTTAAAGACAACCTCAAAAGAACGAGTATTGAGATGTTGATACAAATGTTGTTCTAAGGACAATCTTGCACCATAAAAACCAAGGGTTTATGGCAGGACAACCTTACTAGAACGGTTTAAAAACTCAAACTGATACAGAGGAATAAATAAATAAATAGCAAGAAAGGAAATCTAAGTTATCACAACATTCTCCACACTTGCATAAAAGAAATTACAACATTCTCCACAATGCAAAAAGGAAAATTACAATCATCCACAAAAAGAAATAAACATTCAAATCACAAGACAAGAAATTATAGTGGTTCGCTTGTTTGTACACTAACTGTTTAGAAAAATAGTCACACAACTACTCCACTCCTAATATCCTCACACAGTGGATATTAGCGTTCACTATGAAAATAGGTTTTTCCAGGTTCACCTAAAACCCTCACAATTGTGTCTTTCAAGTGGGCTTACACAATTTAAAAACCCCACACTCTGAGTTTTCTGGATCACCTCAAACAAACCATGTAACGCCCTGAAAATCGAGGGTCGAGCATAGACTCAACTCCCGAGTTCCAACGCATCACTTATGCAACATAGATAATGATGATTTAATGTTATCCGTGTTAGTGCATTAAAGATGAATGGGATTAAGTCAAAACAGCATATCATACTCCAGAGACAGTTAAATTACGCAAGCGGAAGACTGTGATAGATATATAAAATATATAAACTGTTGTAAGTCTCCAGAGTGTGAACATGTTACCAGGTTAAATATATCAATGTATACTCCAAAAATGGATAAAATGAATATAAAAGGGTGTTCCAAAAGAGCAAACTAAAGTGTAATGGCATCTAATCATCAACCCTGTAACCCCGTCGATCAGAAGATGGTCTACATAGACCCGTCTGATAGCTGCATAAAGGAGAAACCCTCCTCATCATCATAAAAGTCCGGCTCCGCTTCGTAAGCATCGCCATCATCTAAAACTCAAACAGGGTCTGCTTGGTGTGTACAATACCGTCCCGTAACGTGGGAGTGAGTGATCAACTCAGTGGAATAATAAAGTAAAGGTTAGCATATTATCAATTCAATCAAGCAGTAATGATAAAGCAGTAAATCACACATCCCTAAGTACTCTTGTTAATGCAAGAATGGTATGAATGTATGATGCATGCCCTCGCCTACGCTCCCTCAGCGACTTCATCTCACGTTCGCCCATGAATAACACTGCCTCAGTGCTTGACCTGTTACGCCTGAACGCACGCGTAATGTGGTGCATGCATATGATTACCAAGTCCTTATTAGTACTTTTCATACAGCAGGATTGGGAAACTAAGGTACCTCCCTTATATCATTTCCTAAACAATGATCCATCCCAGGGTCGTCAGTCTTAGTAAATCTCATACAATGTTGCAGTTCTAGGTCACTGCAAAGGGTTCGTCACCAAATCAGTACAGGCCTATTTTATACTCTGATTACTACGGAAAGGCTTCAGTGTATGCTCGAGGTCACTACAAAAGGCACGTCTAAGGCTACTAGGGTTGTTACAAGGAATCATTATACCACTCCCCCATCACCCATCACGGCTTCATCATCAAAACAGTGTAGGCCGACAGCTCAAATACAGTGTCCCATACCACCGTATTCGGCTCACGAGTCTGGGTTGCTCACTAGTCACTATAGGGAGGCTCGTCGCCCCAGCGTAGGCCGACAACTCGACCACAGTATCCCATACCACTATGTCCAGCTCATGAGTCTTAGCAGATCGAGGTACCAAGGTTAACGGGGTTTCACTGGTGAGTTTGCTACCTTAGGTTCAAACAATCGCGTCCATACATGGTGAACATACAATAAACAAATCGGGTTACTTGGCGAGCTCGACTAATACGAGCGCACATCGTATTGATCGACATGAAGTGTGTAAGCACTTCATGTGGCCTAACCACTGCTGACGACCAACGTACGACTCGGGTTCATCAAACACGTCCTACGTGGCGAATGAATCTCAGCCACGCGAATTCAGGGCCGATTACCAATTGCCTAGACTATACAATAGCCCCAATCACATTCAATTATAACAAAATATCCTAGAAGATAGTTAAAGCAGTAATGGATCAAGATTTCAAATCATACAATCAAAGGTTCGATATTGTCCGCTTTAGGGCTGACAGGGCTGTTGCACGGAATCGTTACACCACTCCCCCATCACCCTTCACGGCTTTGTTTTTGCATTTTATGGAATACAACTTAAACATGGATTTATACATATGCAGGAAATACAACTTAAACATGGAATACAATTTAAACAGACACTATAATATACGGTGTATGGAGGAAATCATACACATAGTTAAAGTAGTTGAGAATCATATCTCAACACCCTTATACATTGCAATTTACTAACTACTTACTCATTCAAACAATTTTACAAACACTTAGACTACACCTTCCAACATACCTGTAATATGCTAGTTAAAACACATGTCGTAGCGAATCCTTTCACAAGGAGTTGCCACATGAACCACGATCATGCATTCACGACCAATAGTCATGGCAAGCATAAATCGTAGTTCCATAGTCATTCGAACATTTATACAAACACTTAGGCTACACGTTATAACATACACAATGTATGTTGGGATAACATGTATTAGGCTAATTGTTCACCCAGAAGTTGATACACATGCATCTAGCATACATATACAGCAATTAATCATGGCAAGCACAAATCTGTATTTCATACATATACGTTATTTTCTACAAATACGAGGAATACAGTATATTCAACATAGTTAATGTATATCTGAAAAATGAAACGGACAACACTTTGTACATGTGCAATAGCATCCACGTTAGTAATATATCATTAACTGACATTGAAAGCCTTAAAAACTATAACCTATACGTTTAAAGTCCGCACCTTACGCCGTAGAGCGTAACGAATTCGTTAGGAACTCTAAGGCTTCGTCAACGAGGGTATATCAACCTATAGCATGAGTTGGGTTAGTTACTTCATAACCTACACTACCTGAAACCCGAAAACAGATTAGGGTTAGATTTTCTTACCTAAGAACGGGATCGGTATCCCGGTAGAGTGGTACGGAAGGGCTGATTCAGTCCGTGGAATGATGGGATTGAATCCCAGGGATGAACTCTCTCTCTCTCTCTCTCTCCTCTCTCTCTCCTCTCTCTTTTTCTTTCTCCTTAGGGTTGGAAATTCATATGTGAAGAGAGAGAGAGAGGGTTTAAGGTCCTTATATAGGCCTAAAATTGCTGGAAATAGGCCCAGGGCCAAGGTATACTTAGGTTATGTCCACAAGGTATCTGTTCCATCTCAACGGAGCACTTTTGGAGCCCCCCCTTGAGCGAAAGGTTGGACTTAAGCTCCCTGACCATGGATCTAAGTCAATTTAAGTTTTCGTTCAAATCGGGTTTCCAGATCGCATGTGGCGGACTAGTTTCAGTTCAACGATCATCGAAACTTGATCAGGGCCACAAGTACACTGACCTGTGTATGAAATTTCTCCTGATCCGAGGGTGTATTTGGGTCAGATTCTGACGGTCTAATTGCTTATATCAGGCCCGCAAGCGACAGGTCTCAGATTACTTAAATTAGATTTAATTTCTAAAGAAATCCACGTTTTCTCACACACTTCACTCTGGGCTCAAGCGAATAGCCCCGGAACACTATTTGGGTTTGATTTCCAAGATGGTTGTCAAGCCCAGCAAGGTGGTCCTAAACGCTTAATGTCGTGGTCATCGGACTTTCGACGTGTGGTCCAGATCTAATACGGAGTTTCAATGTGCTCATAAGAGCAACTGGGTAATGAGATTGATCCTAGATTTCAGGGTAACCTAGCGTCAATGATTATACAAGTTTTGGGTCTTGCAGATTGTATTTAAAGTGGATCAAGCGGATTTCGTAGCTAATCTAGTTTAGCACTTAGTTAACTTTTGCCTAATTCCTAAAGGATTTAATCCTGAGCAATTTCCGCCTGAGGTGGCACTCGGTCTTTGTACGGATTTCTAAAGTATTGTTCTTCATCATCCCTAAACTTTAGGATTCATGCCTAATATGAATTACTTAAAACATTTAAAGAACACGGTGTGAAGGTGAAATGAGAGATTGTGAAGGAAATGGATTGAAGGGGATTTGAGATTTTGGGATTGAGTTTTTGAGAAGCAATTAAGGTGTCAGGATCAACCCATTGCCTAAGTACGTCTAACTCCAAGTTGGCAAAAATCCGGGGTGTTACAAACCAAAACAGAGAGATTTTTTTGGCTCAATCTCAATGAAAACCAAAAACAAAAATTTACAATAATGCAAAATACCTAGATATTTTCTTTGATGTAGCCTAGAAGAACCAAGTCAGAGTAGAAGTTCAACGTAGAAGTTTAATGTCCAAACTCACTTATGAAATGGTTTTAAGTTCTAAATTGATTTTAAATTAAATCAAATTGGGCTAGATCTATTTGAATTTGATTCCAAGAAAATGGCAATCTCAATCCCTTCTTCAAATATGATTGGAATAAAGAATACAAAATCAAATATAGAAAAGCTAAATAAAGAGAAATTAAATGAGCATAATATAGCTTAAAATAATGACTAACTTATCTCTTAGAGTGGCGTATTGATTTAGCTTTAATTGAATGAAATACTCTGAAATTCGTCGTCTATTTATAGTTGAAGAAATCACGTTCACGACTGGTCCTGTGGACACTACGACAAGTCGTAGGACCAACAACATTTTGAAATTTTGAGCGCGATCGGATAAATCCGTTCCACGACTGGTCGTAAGACCTTCACAACCGGTCATGTGGCCTCCATGACTGGCCGTGACATGTCCATGACTGGTCGTGTGGAGCCTGATTTAGTCGCTGGAGTTTGAGTCGTGGCTGCAGGTCTGGTCGAGCACGAGTCATGCACTGTTCGCATGACCAGTCGAGTAGTCTCCAAGACTGGTGATGGCTTAACCAAAAAATTCTAAAAATTTGCAACAACTTTAGGACTGGTCATGAAATTTCTTAGACTAGTCGAGCCAGTGCTAGGACTAGTCGAACAGAGTCCAGGACTAGTCGAGAAACAATCTATTGACTTATAAAATGATTTAATTGAATTATGTATTCAAAATGACCTACCCTAAAGTCAATTTAGGGTCATTTATACCTTGTTAGTGATGTATGAACATTGAGTCTTCTTTTTCTTCAGTTGATAGTTGTTCTTTGAAGTTCGTGAAACTTGAGATCTTGTTATAGGATGAAGCTTGAACTTGAGACTCTTGAAGCTTGAAATCGACTAACATTGAAGCTTGAACTTGAGTATCAAAGTCTAGGAACGTTGTCTTGACTTGTACGAAGCTTTGAACTCTTGAATCTTAAAAGCTTGAATACACAAGTGCTATTGTGCATAAACATGAACTAGTACACTTGCCTTTGAAGTTCTTGAACAAAAGACCCTTGTTCTTGAGAGATGCACAGACTTCATTATGCAGATGAGCTAGACAAGACATAGATTCCAAGAGAGGTTCTGGCACTACAAAATTTGACAATTATAGGAGCTAGGAACCTTAGCACTTACAATCTCCTCATTTGTCAAATTTGTGACAAAACACACTCCACAATAACATAAACAATATATGCACAAAGAATCATGCACTAGTTATAAAAAGAAACCAGTTACAACCTGCTTAAAGAATCATGCACCAGTTATCATCAATTTGCATCAATTCCAATATTCTCCCTTCTTAACTCTCCTTCACAAAAATAAAAGTAATTCATCCATAATCCACAATCCATATATAATCCACATGCCTTATACCATACTTTGAAGCAAGCGCATTCCCATTTTGACTTCATTGCGCATCTATATTACACAATGCTCTGGTAAGCATACGTTTTTCTGATTCAGATGGTTTAGCAACTAGAGTGCTAATTGGAATACCGTATATAATCATCCATAATCCATAATCTATATATAATTAATCACATGCCTTATACCAATATACCACAGTCACCATATATTAAGCATGCCAAAATTCTCCCCCTTTTTGTCACAATATGACAAAGGAAAGAACCAAGAAAAGGAAGTGGAAGTAGATAAAGAAGGAAGAATAAGAAGAGTATTGAGGAATAAATGATCAAGATAGACAAATTATCAAATTCATAAGCAAGTCATGTTTAACCATAATTAACCAAGTTCAACCAAGTACAATGAAGATAAGTCAAGTTCAAGTACTATCTCAAAAGACAAAATAAATCCAAGTATCATTAATGTTATTACAAACCAAGATTAGAAAATACTAATTAGATCCTAAAGAGGGAGTAGGAATAGATGGATCAATTTGGTGTAAACCCTTGTTAATGCGCCTCATATATTTATGCATATAAACAAATTGAGAATCCTGGGTTACATGAATCTGAGCCACCTGTTCCTCAAGAGTATGTAACCTCTCAGCAAAATCAGAAGGCTGATAGTCAAGGTCAGCCTCAGAATCTGATTCAATCTCATCAAAGATACCGTCCATGTTAATGTCATCTGGAGGTAAATTGCCTTCTTCTTCATTCACAGCTTCAGCTCCACCAACACCCTCATTGACTTAGCCATCAGCCAACCTCAAATTCATTTTGTTGATATTGGAGTTGTTGAAAATAAGGTGTTGAATGGGAGCCTCTCCAACAGGCATAGCTACTAACATATGGGTAGCCAACATAGTCATAAGATATACAAAAGGGATATCACTATATCCAGGATGGAGACGGAGTTGTATGATGGAATGATAGATTAAAGAAGGAAGACATACAGATGAACCAGAGATGATGGAATGCAAAATCCGAACCATGAAAGAGGTGAGTTTGGTTTTGTTACCAGAACGTGGATAAAGATTTGAAATAAATATCCTGTGAAGGACCCTATATCTCGGTAACAAATACTTAGAAGCAAGCGCATTCCCATTTTGACTCCATTGCGCTTCTATATTACACAATGATTTAGTAAGCATATGTTTTTCTTATTCAAATGGTTTATCAACTAGAATGCTAATTGGAATACCTTCATCATTGACAGGTATGTCCATAAGAGCAGAGATCAGATGTCGGTCTATTTCAAATGGACCTTCTCTAGTTCCAATAGTAAATGTTAAATTCTCAGTTGAAAAATCAGAAATGCATGCAAACATAGCTTGCGCAATAGACCGGTATGCCGACCACCCCAATGTAGAATGTTAACCCATCCTACAAATTGGAGAAGAGGAAGGAGTTCAAATGGAGCAATACGTTCAACATGAACAGGTCGCTCAACTATAACATTGCTCAACCTCAAATCCCGCACATAGGAGCGATCATCTTCGGGTGACCGAAGGTGGCGCCTTGTTAAAGGTATCGATCTAGAAGTTGAAGGACCACGAGAGTTTTTCTTTTTACCTCTAATATCCATTTGCAATTAGGAATACAAGAAATCAAGAGGCTGCAAAAGAAGTAGAGTGGGGTTTCTCTATATCAAATTTTGGAGAAGAAAACCCGTAAAATTCAAAGAAACAAGAAATAAATCACTCCAAGTATGAAAATGAAGTGATATGAACTTGAATCTACAAGAAAAATGGAATTAATGCACTAACCTTGAAAATCTAGGAAGGTCGGTACGACCGATCGAGCTTAGACTCTTTGAAGAAGAAGAACAAATGAGGAAGAAAAGGGTTTTTCCCCCAAATTAAAGTATCAAATGCGCTACACGACTGGTCGAGTATGTACTCGACTGGTCGTGCACAGCCAAAAATGTACATTTTTCTTAAAATTTGAAATTTTAATCATTTAAAATAAAAAATATATACAATATGATACAGAAATGCATGAATAATCAATTCAAATTACACATACCAAGATCAAATTTCAATTTAGAAAACCTGCTTTTGTCGAGCGGTTTAGTGAAAATGTCAGCAAGTTGAGTCTCGGTCGGAATGTATTCCAAAGAAATTGTCTTTTCTTCCACTAATTCACGAATGTAGTAATATCTAATGTCAATGTGCTTATTTCGTGAATGCTGGATTTGATTTTTAGATATATTAATTGCACTGGAATTATCACAATATAAAACCATAGAGTCCTATGCAATTCCGTAATCGCTTAACATTCTTTTCATCCATACAAGCTAGTACATCCATTTCCTGCTGCAATGTATTCAGCCTCAGCAGTTGAGAGCGATACGGAACTTTGTTTCTTACTTTGCCAAGAAACTAGATAGTTTCCAAAATAGAAACAACTACCACTGTTTGATTTCCTATCATCAATGTTACCAGCCCAATCAGCATCAGTGTAACCAGCTAATTGAACATTAATATCATGTGGATACCAAAGACCCAGATTAGCTGAACTTGCGACATATCGCATAATCCTCTTAACAGCAGTTAAATGTGACTCTTTAGGGTCAGGTTAATATCTAGCGCAAATCCCTACGCTAAATGCAATATCAGGACGGCTTGTAGTTAAATACAGCAAACTACCTATCATACTGCGATATAATTTAGGATCAACTCTCTTACCTGTAGAGTCCTTTGAGAGTTTTAGAGTCGTACTCATAGGAGTATCGAAATTCTTCCCATTCTCAAATCTGAACTTTTTAACTAAGTTCAGAGCATATTTGGTTTGGAAAATAAAGAAATCATCAGGTTGCTGTTTAACTTACAACCCTAGGAAATAGTTCAATTCTCCAACCATGCTCATTTCAAACTTAGATTTCATAAGATCTGTAAACTCAACAATCATGTTAGCATAGGTAGATCCATAAATAATATCATCAACATAAATTTGCACTATTAAAATATGATCATTATGTTTTTTTACAAATAATGTTTTATCAACACTTCCCATTACAAAGTTATGACTTAGTAAAAACTTGGTCAATTTTTCATACCATGCCCTGGGAGCTTGTTTTAAACTGTAGAGAGCCTTTTTTAGACGATAGACATGATCAATATTCTTAGGGTCTTCAAAACCCATTGGTTGTTCAACATACACTTCTTCATGCAAATCGCCATTCAAGAAGGCACTCTTTACATCCATTTGATATATTTTGAACTTTCTAAAGCATGCAATGGATATAAATAGTCTGATTGATTCTAGACGAGCTACTGGGGTAAAGGTTTCATCATAATCAATGCCTTCAATTTGAGTGTACCCTTGTACAACCATCTAGCCTTGTTTCTAATAATATTACCAAGTTCATCAAACTTATTTTTGAAAATCCATTTAGTTCTGATTATGTGTTTATCTTTAGGTTTAGAAACTAAGTACCAAACATCATTTCTAACAAATTGATTAAGCTCTTCTTGCATCGTAACTATCCAGTTTTCGTCAGTAGGAGCTTCTTTTACATTAGCCGGTTCTATCTGAGATGTGAAGCACACGTAGTTACACACATCTTCTAGTGGTCTATGAGTGCGTACACCAGTGAGAGGGTTTCCAAGAATTTGATTAGTTTGATGATCTTTAACAGTCCTTAGTTCAGAATTATTTTGACTTGATGAAGAATCTGGTTTATCAATTAGAAGTACTTCATCATTATCTGAACTCGAGACAGGTGTATTCAAGTGATCGTCAACAACCACATTAATGGATTCTTAAATCACACCGGTCCTCTTATTAAGAACTTGATATGCTCAACTATTCAAAGCATACCCTAAGAATATCCCTTCATCACTTTTGGTGTCAAATTTTCTCAGATTTTCATGATCACATAAAGCGTAGCACTTGCTGCCAAAAACTCGAAAGTATTTGACAGTAGGCTTCTTATCAAACCACATTTCATAAGCCGTTTTACTATTTGATTTTCTCGTATAAACGCGGTTAATTATATAACACGCAGTATTTACGGCTTCGGCCCAAAGGTTTTTAGGGAGCTTCATACTATTTAACATTACATTTGCCATTTCTTTAAGCACTCTATTTTTCCTTTCTACTATACCATTTTTTTGTGGTGTTTTGGGCGCAGAGAATTCATGTGATATTCCCTGGTCACTGCAAAACTTCTCAAAACCGTTATTCTCAAATTTTGATCCATGATCACTACGGATCTTACAGACTTGAGTTTCTTTTTCAGTTTGTATACGTCTAAGTACCCTTTTAACTTCATCAAGAGTTTCTGATTTGTCTCTTAAGAAGACTACCTAAGTATATCTGGTAAAGTCATCAACGATTACCAGAATATACTTTTTGCCACGTCAACTCTCCGTTCTATTTGGTCCAATAAGATCCATATGGAGGAGTTCGAGCGGTTTAAATGTGGCATTGGAGTCCACCTTTTTGTGAGAGCTCCTAGTTTGCTTGTCAATCTGGCATTCGCCACATATTTTTTCTATTTTCTGTATTTTGGGTAAGCCTCTTACTAACTCTCTTTTGCTCAATCTATATAAGTTGTGGTAGTGTACATGTCCAAGGCGTTTATATCATAATTCAGTCTCATTGGTATGGACCATGTAATACGATAGATTAGATGAGCTAAAGTCACTTACAATGTAGCAGTTTTTAGAAGTTCTATGACCAGTTAATATTACTGAACCATTTGTATTTAAAATTTCACACCTTAGGTTAGTAAATTTTACGTTATGGTTTTTATCGCATATTTGAGAAATGCTTAATAAGTTATGTTTTAAACCTTCTACATATAAAACATTCTCAAATAAAGGGAGGTTAGAAAGTTGAACCGTACCTTGGCCAATAATCCTGCAGTTGCTACCATCACCAAATGTGACTGAACCATCAGTCATGTCTTTAAGATTGGTGAATAGACCTTTGTCACCAGTCATGTGCTTGGAGCATCCACTGTCTAGGTACCACTGTGAATGGCTTGAAGCTTTGAAAGCCATGTGGGCAACCAAAGCAAGTAACCTTAGGAACCCATTTCATTACAGTTTTGGGTTTAGGAGTATAGTTGGTCTTTTTGTGTTTGTAGATGATATAAGACCGACCCATTGAGTTAGATTTTAAGAGCTCCTTAAGTAAATCAACAATTTTCTCAGCTAAAGGATTACGATTCTGATTTTTATAGTTGAAATTGTTGCTTTTAGGTTTTAAGGATTAAAAAGTTTTAGTATTTTTAGAAAATTTTTGATTTGAACTTTTCCCTTTTGAATTTGAAGACTCTCATTTCACAAACTTAGGAGGAGTATTCCTACGTTTGGGATGAATATTTTTGTCGTAGCCCAAACCGGATCGGTCGCCACATTTTCTTGATCCAGATAGAAGTTTTTCTAACTTAAGATTACCTTGGGCATACCTCCAAGTATCTTTCAAACTCAAAAGTGAAGAGACTTCAAGTTTTAGTTTTTCATTTTTAGATTTAAGATTTTTAATAAGGGAAGTTTTGAAATCTAAATCGCATTTAGTTTTTCAAAACAATATGAAATGTGGGATTTTTCTAAAATAAGAGTATTAAAAATTTTTTAAAGTTTCGAAAACTTTTCTTTCTGAAGTTTTAGTTTTACCGCAATTTTTCAACTTTCCTTGTATAGGGCATTGTAAGCATCTTGAAGATCTTCTTCATTTTCATAATCACTATTCAGATTTTCTTCACTAGTTAAATCATCATTATTTGAAAAGTGAACTTGCTAGAGTCATAAGGGCCTTAACTTCATTGCCCGACTCGGTTTTAGAATCTTCTGACTCAGAAGAGGCTTCAGAGTAGGAAGATTCATCCCAAGTAGCCAACATACCCTTCTTTTTGGGTTTGTCCTTTTTAGGACACTTGTTTGCTAAATGCCCATATTCATGGCAGTTGTAACATTGACTGTCTTTTAATGATTTCCAAGTTTTAGACTTAGATCTTTTCTTTTCATTAGATTTTTTAAAATCAACCCTCTTTTTACTTTTGAAAATTTTGTAAAACTTTTTAGCTAAAAGGGCCATATCATCTTCAGAATTTTCTAAATCAGAATTACTACTATTTTCTTGAGAAAAACATTTAGAAGATTTAAGTGCGATGGATTTACCTTTAGGAGCTTTAAAGTTTAACTCATAGGTCTGTAATGACCCAACTAATTCTTCTACCCTCATATTGTCCCTATCACGAAGTTTCTAGATCGCAGTCACCTTTGAATTAAACTGTTCAGGTAGTGAGCGTAGTATCTTTGCACAGACTTTACTTTCTAGAATTTTATCACCGAGACCCCACATAGAGTTGACAATGTCATTCAATCTAGTATCAAAGTTCATGAAAGTTTCACTTTCCTCCATACGTATTTCCTTAAATTTGGTTGTGGGGATTTGGACTTTAGATTTCTTGACAATTGTTGTTCCCTCGTGTGTCATTTCTAAAATATTCCAAGCTTGCTTTGCAGTATCACAGGATATAATTCTTTTGAATTCATCTGGTGATAGTGCGCAAGTGATTGCATTTAGTGCTTTTGCATCGACACTACTCTCACTTTTCTGAAGAGTGGTCCAAGAGAAATAAGGTGTAATTCTCATAGATTTGGATCCATTGATACCAGTTACTTCAGTAGTAGGAGGGGTCCAATCAGTCACTGTGGCTTGCCACACGCTCTCATCCATGGATTTTAAGAAAATTCTCATCCTGGCTTTCTAATAGGCATAATTTGAGCCATCAAATGGTGGAGACCTAGTGACTGATTGTAACGCCCCGAATTTTCAGGAACGCGTATATGACTCGTTTCCCAAATACCCGAGTGTTAACCTTAAAGGATGGTCAAACTCGAGTGTATTTTTTTTCAACTATCAAAGTAAGCAGATGAGCGTAGAATGGACAAATCAACAAAAAGGAAAATTTTCATTTCATTTAGAATATACAAGTGGTTGCCCATAATGACTTATATAAACTAATGTCTCTACACTATCAATTACAAGATTACATACATGAGAAATTTGAAACATATAAAACATATAAATGAGAGCCACAAGATCGCACAGCTCCTCTTAGTAATACGGCCGTGCATCCATGGCACCTGCACAGCTCCTCATCAAGTCTGATCATATACATCATCTGGGCCACCTGTTCTACCTGTACGGTTGGATATTTGATGGATGAGTTGCCAGCTCAGTGTGAATTCCCCTCAAGATTATACACCGCCGCATTAGGTAAGCATGGTTATAAAACAGCAAAGCAATCGAACAATATATGATGCAGTCTTATTATATGCATGGATGCATGAATGCAATTGTCGGCCGGGGTAAAACATACAGACGGCCTATGTCCCGGGTAAACCATCCAGACGGACATTGGGGTCGTCACTCATGCAGTCATCGACCCGGTAAACATCTAGACAGTCTGTGCTCGGGTAAAACATCCAGTTAGGCGAATCCGTATGTCACGTATATCAGCAATAGATGCTGGTCTGTGCTATGCATGCATGATTAGCCAACCCGTTATTAGTCCAGTTACAATCAGCCAATTTAAGTAAGCTCAAGGTCACTACGGGGAGCTCAGAGCCCAGTGTAGGCCGACAGCTCGAGCATAGTGTCCCATACCACCATCCCCGGCTCATGAGACTACCACCTTAAGATGTTTAATGGAAACCCATCGACTAGTGGTCAATCATATTACCGTATATGGGACTTACCTTCGCATGGTTACACGATATAAAAATGTCGAACCCATATAGGGAACATACCAGGACAAGACACACAAGGCGATATCAAAATAAGACGCATAAGGTAAATGTCAAATAAGCCACGTAGGCAAATATCAAAATCATGCGATAAAAGACCATCCTTGCAAACCGTGGACACTATAACCCTGGATGGTAGGCCCCATCACTGGTTAAATTAAACCGTCATTCAATAACCACTAAGCCGAAGGTCCATTACTATCACAACCAGTCGGGTTACATCCCAAGTATGGGTGTACACATATAGGTGGGGTTTCCCACTGGTGTGTACCAGTTTAAGTTCCATAAGCAATTCACAAATAATTTATAAGCATGAACAATTATACAGGATAATCATAAAGCGTATAAGACAGCAATTTAATTTCCACCAGCTAACACATGTGATTATAAAGGGAGACATCAATTATGAATTTAAATAAAAACTATAACTTAAGCTAATGAGAAGATGGAAAGCTCAAGGGGAAGGATCATCACCTTATGTTTTGAACCGCCTATCAGTGCTGTTAGAGAACGTGTATTTCCTTAAAACCAAACCCTACCATCAATTGTAAAGTTACACTGTTAGGTTCAAGCTTTATATGCTATTATTGGTTAAGGTCTTAACCTAAAGTTTGGATTACCTTGGTTTTAGGGTTTTAATGTAGAACTAGGTTTTCATCTTAGAATTTAGGTCTAGAATAGGTTTTTAGGATTTGGATTGTAGTCAGCGTATGATAATTTTAATAATTGAAGAGTAATTGTTAACATTAGTGTTATAATTAACGTTAGCCAATGTATTAATAATAATCATTATATGCTAGTAATGGTATGATCTACTATTAATGATTGTACCAAGGAATGATAATTAATTACTATATATAATAATGATAGTTATCAAGTATCAATAGTGGATTCAATCATGGTAATATATACTAAATCCACCATTAAGTATTTATAATCATTTGTTTGGCTCACCCGTTGTGGTTCACAAATCCAACCCATCCATTAAGTGTGTCCTGCTAGTTTAAGGGTTCAAACCAAGTTTCAGGTGCATCCAAATCTCAGATGGACCCCGACAAGTGCTTTCATATGGTTTAACATGTATTCAAAAGATTGTAGATGATGCGGGCCACTTGAGCTCTGTGTATGGCTGGTTTTTGGGGCCACCCCATATATAAAGGGGACCCACCTAATAGACGGTGTTGATGTTCAACACACATCATAGTAGAGCTTGTGGTGGGGCCATGGTTCAAGCCAAAATTTTAAGTAAAATGAGGCAGCGTCCAGAGGACGTCAACGTGCATGTTTCTTGTATTATCTTTTTTTTGTTTTGTTTTGATAGGTGGGGTCCTACTTCAAGTAAAATTGATATACAGTGTTGAATAACACATAAGGTAATCAGACCCACGTAACTTGGTAACGTTAATACAGCAGCCGTCCTGCTGCTGGGCCACCGATGAACGGCGTGGAGTAAAATACATACATCAGGAGGGACCCACACAACCGGCCCATCCACACCAGTCAGTGGGTCCCACGTGGGTGTGGGGCCCACGTAATATTCTATTATATATTATATGCAGTGGAATGTATATACTATGTATATATGCATTTATATCAACGTGGGTTTCCGCCGTCTGTGTGGACAGATGGCATAGGTGAAACACGTACATCAGAGGGTGGGTCCTACGTGGGGCCCACCATAACATAACATAATAATATTATTATATAATATCATAGCATATATATTATTTTAAGAGGAGGCTCCAACGTCCAGCGTTCAGAGGGTTGGACGCCTGGATGGGAACACCGTCGAGGTGGGGTCCACGCGCTGGACAACCCAGATGAGAGGCACACATCAGGTGGGCCACACACGATTAGAGAGAGAGAGAGAGAGATCACCTGACCTGGCTAGGCTTGGAGCTAGGACGAGGAAGAAGATGATGCCATTAATGGCGGGTTGCGAATGGAGGCTCCCTCCTCAAATCCGACCGCATGGAATGTTCATATGGAATCTAGGAGGCTTAAGGATGGGCTTTTTCAAAGCTCTATGGTCGTTTGGATGGTGGGTCCAAGAGAAGGAAGAAAATGGCCATTTTCGGGCTGCCACAAGAAACGGAAGAGGATCCCCCTGCTGCCGTCCGATCCTCATCTTCATATAGAGAACCCTGGTCCCACCTGGACCGTTGGATGAAAAATACATGGTCAAGACTAAGCTGGTTTACACCAATTTCCATATACGGCTGGTGAAAACCAACCGCCCGTGTTTTCTTTTTACTGTGGGTGATCACACAATGGTGGTTTGAAATGAATGGCTAGGACCTGCCCTAATGGAGGGCTGAGATGTAGGGAAGGCGGAGCACGCGATTGTCAGTCAGTTGCACAGAACGCATGCAATTTCCATTTCTAGACTATGGTTTTGTTGGGCCGTTTCGCAGCAAGGTTTGTGTATCCATTCGTGTATGAAAATATGATATTAAAGTTGGGTTTTGGCCTCACGTGGTCCTTTGTCGGATGGACGGTTTGGATTGTCCAGATGGACTGTTCAGGTGGGCCACTGATCAAGGAAAATGGGTGCCCGACCGTCGGCTGACAAGAGCAGAAGAAGGGAGAGAAAAATCTCTCTTTTCGAAGAGATTTCGGGCCAGCGCCAGCTGACCGAGCAGACACGCCTGGTGCATGGCGGTGCAGGTGCACTCGCCCCTAGTGTGGTGTATTCCATGATGTTTGTGACTAATCCACACTGTCCATTCTATTTGGTGAGTCCTTCCATAGCCCTTTACCAAAGATGGGGCAAATCCAAGTCCGGGTGGCCCATACCGTTCAATTCCTAGCTCTAACGTGGATTCTCATCAATCTAATGGTCAGATTGTTCCTAAATTGAATGTCAACGGCTAGAATGGTCTCTGAAATTTATCAGATGACTGGGTCCACATGTTGTAGGAACATGAGGCTGAAAACCATGGTAACTTCTGGTTTCATCATCCGCTGTCACAGCGTGCACATGTTATTTTCAATCTCGTTGTAAAAAAAAAAAAAAAGATGGGTCCACCTGTGATAAACTTCTGGAAGATCCACTCCATTCACCGTCTTTGGCACGCCGTGCAAACCCATGGTCCCAAATTTGAAGTAGATCCGAACTTCAGGTGGGCCGCACGATCCCACCGAGTAGCAAGAATTCACACCGTTAGAATTCAATTGTAACTCACGTAAACAACAGTTTCATGCAAGTAGTGTTACCATAATTACAATTCTACCCCTTTTCTTTTCAAAACTTTCTGTCATCCATAACTCATAAGTTTATTGTCCAAATGTGATGAAATTTGATAGGTGGTCTTTATTTTTCACGCTCTTTCCGTCGCACAAATTCAAGCTTTGATCTCTCAATGATGTCTAAGATTCTCCTTTAATGGCTAATATATTTTAGAATTCTAAAATAATATTTGTACTCCTCTGATTGATAGGTGACCAGGCAATTGGAACCTAGACCCTAAGATTTTCGTAATGACCGATTTATCCTGATATTCGAATGGCCCACTCGGCGGATCCAATCAGGATGGGTAGTCAGATGACTTGTTAAAAATATGAAAAATTGGTGGAATGCACTCCGGCCATGTATGTGGGTTGATGTACGGTTAGTTTCGTAAACGGATGGACATAAAATAGATTTCTGGAGTGATTAGGGGTAAAACATGTGTATCGTCAGATTAGAATGTCTTATTCACATGTGTCGGTTTCTCAGATCATAGTCCTGATGGTGGGTTAAGCATATTCATAGGCAATGAACAAGATGAACGGGTCGGAATCTTGATCTGATAAGTGTACGGACGGATGTAGAGGTCAAGTAGTTGATTTACCATGATCTAAGGACTGAAATTTGATGTGTACGGTTAATTTATGATAATTAGCCTTGGTATAAAATTTCACATGAAACGGACCGTGGGAACCATGTGATCTAGTGTTCAGGGGTCTAGGTTAATGGCAATTTCGTAATTACTGCTGATCTATGAGTTTTGGGAAATCTAATGACTCTACATGGTTGTAAACACGTTTCTAAGCAGTTCTTACTAAAGAATATATATCTAAATCATTATGGATAGGGAGTTATTCGTCACGTCATCTAAGGGAAAGCACTTACGTCAAATCATGTGATGGGTGAGCTTGTCTTGAAATTCAACAGTCTGATGGCTTGATTTATGAATGAAGATCATCCCCAATGGTCAAGTTCATGTCAGGGCAAGGATGTAAGGATAGAATAGTTGGATTGTTATCCTACACATGTATATGTCACGTTGAATCTTATGGTAACGCTCGAGGACTTTCGATGCCCGAGCATCGAAAAGTTCAGGGCGTTACACTGATAGGCTATCAAAATTTGACATCTTACAAAGCACAGATCGATTAACTCAGGAAATTCATCCAAAAAGTAATTACAATTAAAACGAACTATTAGGCTCTGATACCACTTGAAAAGGCCGAGCTATATGTCTTAGAGGGGGTGAATAGGACTATGCTAAATTAAAAATAAACAGTGAAATTTAAATAAATTAAATACAGATAGCAATAGACAATCCCAAAATGCTGAATTTAAAGACAACCTCAAAAGAACGAGTATTGAGAGGTTGATATAAATGTTGTTCTAAGGACAACCTTGCACCATAAAAACTAAGGGTTTATGGCAGGATAACCTTACTAGAACGGTTTGTGTATCAAAAACTCAAACTGATACAGAGGAATAAAGAAATAAATAGCAAGAAAGGAAATCTAAGCTATTATAACATTCTCCACACTTGCATGCAAAAAGGGAAATTACAATCATCCACAAAAAAAAAAAAAAAAACATTCAAACCACAAGACAAGAAATTATAGTGGTTCGCTTGTGTGTACACCAACTGTTTAAAAAAATAGCCACACAACTACTCCACTCCTAATATCCTCACACAGTGGATATTAGCGTTCACTATGAAAATGTGTTTTTCAAGGTTCACCTAAAACCCTCACAATTGTGTCTTTCAAGTGGGCTTACACAATTTAAAAACCCCACACTCTGAGTTTTCTGGATCACCTCAGACAAACCAAAATAGAGAGATTTTTCTGGCTCAATCTCAATGAAAACCAAAAATAGAAATTTACAATAATGTAAAATACCTGGATATTCTCTTTGATGTAGCCCGGAAGAACCAAGTCGGAGTAAAAGTTCAACGTAGAAGTTCAATGTCCAAACTCACTGATGAAATGGTTCTAGGTTCTAAATTGATTTTAAATTAAATCAAATTAGGCTAGCTCTATTTGATTTTGATTCCAAGAAAAGGGCAATCTCAATCCCTTCTTCAAATATGATTGGAATAAAGAATACAAAATCAAATATAAAAAAGCTAAATAAAGAGAATATTAAATGAGCACAATATAACTTAAAATAATGACTAACTTATCTCTTAGAGTGGCGTATTGATTTAGCTTTAATTGAATGAAATACTCTGAAATTCATCGTCTATTTATAGTTGAAAAAATCATGTTCATGACTGGTCCTGTGGACACTACAACAGGTCGTAGGACCAACAGCTTTTTGAAATTTTGAGCATGATCGGATAAAGCCGTTCCACGACTGGTCGTAGGACCTTCGCGACCAGTCGTGTGGCCTCCACGACTGGTCGTGACCTGTCCATGACTGGTCGTGTGGAGCCTGATTTAGTCGCTGGAGTTTGACTCATGGCTGCAGGACTGGTCGAGCACAAGTCGTGCACTGTTCACACGACCGATCGATCAGTCTCCAGGACTGGTCGTGGCTTAACCAAAAATTTTCAAAAATTGCAACAACTTTAAAACTGGTCGTGAAATTTCTTGGACTAGTCGAGCCAGTCCTAGGACTAGTCAAATAGAGTCCAGGACTGGTCGAGAAACAGTCTATTGACTTATAAAATGATCTAATTGAATTATGTATTCAAAATGACCTACCCTAAAGTCAATCTAGGTCATTTATACCTTGTTAGTGATGTATGAACATTGAGTCCTCTTTTTCTTCAGTTGATAGTTGTTCTTTGAAGTTCGTGAAGCTTGAGATCTTGTTATAGGACGAAGGTTGAACTTGAGACTCTTGAAGTTTGAAATCGGCTAACATTGAAGCTCGAACTTGAGTATCAAAGTCTAGGAACGTTGTCTTGACTTGTACGAGGCTTTGAACTCTTGAATCTTGAAAGCTTGAATACACAAGTGCTATTGTGCATAAACATGAACTAGTACACTTGCCTTTAAAGTTCTTTAACAAAAGACCCTTGTTCTTGAGAGATGCACAGACTTCATTATGCAGATGAGCTGGACAAGTCACAGATTCCAAGAGAGGTTTTGGCACTACAAAATTTAACAATTATAGGAGCTAGGAACCTTAGCACTTACACATTATTCTCTTATATTCACTTGGTTTAGATTTCATCTTCGCCTAGTTCTAGTTCTGGTTACTTTCAAATTATGTACAAGGTTCAGTCCCTGTGGATTCGACCTCGGTCTTACCGAGATTATTACTACATCACAACCTTATACTTCGGGTGTGAACAATGGCCGGCATCAAGTTCTTTTTCCTCCTTCTTTGGTTTTTCTTTCCTTTAATGTTCTTAAGAGAATTTAGTTAATCATGATTATGATAGGATAAATCTCTTAGCTAGGGCTAAGAGGTGAAGGTTGTAGCGTAATTAGGATACTTTCTTTGTTTTGATTCATGTTTTATTGAACTTCTTGGATTCTAGTTTGATTATGAACGAATATTTTTAGTTTTTAATGGTTTGTTGTGACTCAAATTATAATAGATCTGCGATAGCTTGAGATATCTTCTTTTCCTGTATTGAGATTGTGAAATTAGGCAATCTCGTTGTTCGCCATCGTCTCATGGGCATGGTTGGGTGATGGAATCCTCTTAATCTTCTCAATTCTCTTATGATTGGTTGTGAGTTTGGTAAATTGTTGTTGTTTGCCTTATCTTCTAGGCATGGTTTGGTGACAGAATCACTTCCAAATCTTCACCACTCTCATCTATTGATGATTAGATCCGTGAGAAGGTCAAAGATTAGACAAATCTCTTCTTACCAATTGGATAGGATAGGACTCTGATTCCAGTTGTGTCCTTGAATCATGCAAGGTGGCTTCCCAATCTCTACAAGTGGATCATTGGCATCCTAATTTCCCACCTTTGAATTTACAAGTTTTTAGTTCAGTAATTCACCATTATTCTCTCAATTTTTCTTGATTTAGATTACATCTTCTTCTAGTTCTAGTTCTGGTTACTTTCAGATTGCGTACAAGGTTTAATCCCCATGGATTCGACCTCGGTCTTACCGAGATTATTACTACATCGCAACCCTATACTTAGGGTGTGAACAATAGCTACACTGCTTACAGAGGAAAATGGAAAGAAAACCCATTTCAAACAATTCTACTGACACCAGGGTACTTGGTGGGGTCCACTGGAAAGCTTGGAGAGAAATCCACTGCATCCATCATTTTTGCTAAATCAAGTTAGAGCATGGTAAAAAATGAGGCAGATCTATAACTTAGGTGGGCCACACGATGGAGAACAGTGGGGGGATTGCCTATTGTTGAAAAATTCTCAGGGATGACTATGAACGGCTTAGATCATAATGGTGGGTCACATTGTGATGGATAGTGGGAGAAATAGATTTAAAAAGGGAGAAGGGATCAAAATTCCTTCTCTAGCGCATGTCGCAATGTGTATTGCATGGCAACACATGCTGTCATATATATTTTTTATCATTATTTTTTTAAAATAAAAAGATTTATGGGCCCCACTCAAGTCGGTTGTGGAAAATCCACAACGTCATCTAGATTTGTTGGGTTGATCTAGGGTGTGGGCCAGAAAATAGGGAGGAACCGAAGGTCAAGTGGGCCACATCAATGGAAAATGCCAAAATTATGATGATGTCAGGCCTAGGTAAAGGTGAAAGATAGGTTAGCTTAATCTAACCTAAATAAGTGTTCTCAATAGTTTGGATCGATGATTCGATAGGTGTGAATATTTTATAAGCTCAGAATGTGGAGGGTGCGAGTGCACATGCACTTATGAATAGGGTCGTTGAATCGTAAATTTAACCGTTAATTAAGCTTATACATGGGTGGGGGATAAGATGGACATATCGAAATCATGGTTGGATTTGTACCCGAATATATATGATGATCTTGAAGTTGATTTATCATGATCAGGGGGTCCAAAAGTGAATGAGACAATCAAGTGTCTCTCCATAATGATGAGTAACTAATTCAACGGTGGTAGACTCTCGATAGTTCCAACACCGGGTCAAGGGTTCGAGTACCCATAGGTGGTAAAATTCCATGTAACGACCTGAGTTCTTATGTGTGCATGTGTGTGTAGGTATGCATTTCATTTCTCTTAGTCCCGCGGTCTTACAGGTCGAATCCCGGGGACTCATGACCTTCAGATAGTGTTTGCGGTCATCCTTAAGTCCGGTCACATTGACCTGACTCGGATCGACTTGAGACCTATGCCATCTTGATCGCATCGTCGTCATGGTTCCGACGACGTGTCTTATGCGTCCATCCGATATGTAGATCAAAAGTTATGAACATTTCATTGTATGACCCTTGATCATGTGGCCCACTTAGATATGAAGCATGAGACCCCACCCTTGGCACACTACACACACCACACACAAAATTCCATAGCAAACACAACCCACCCCACACACACTACACAAAGTCTACCCTATTCTATAAACATTGTTTTCTCCTCCCCTAGGCAATCATTGCCTTTCTTACAAAGTAATCATGACCTCTCTCTCTCTCTCTCTCTTTATCTCTCCCTCCTCATTTTCTCTCCAAGCTAGCAAAACCTCCCTCTCCCAACGTCCCTTTCTTCCCCATTTCTCCAGCCCTCAAAGCTCTAAAATCCCTCCAATCCCACCATTAAAAACTCATCTCAATCATCAAAACCTCTTCATTGGTCCTAGATCTACATGGTGTGGAAGTTTGAGAGTTTGGTTTGCATGTGGGTGACTATTAACTTGTTGATTTCTTTCTACCTCTTAATCTTCTTATTTCTTCATGAATGAATCATATGGGACCCACCAATCCATGGTGGGGATCTCATTTGATCCCATGGATGTGGCCCTTTGGCCCATCCTAAATGCATGTCATGTTCCATGATGGGGCCATTCTCCATGGACCCCATCATGATGTATCTCATGATCTACAATATCCTAAGGTCATCTAGACCTTAATATCATGCTGGGATGGCATCTCAACCATCCATTGTAGATATAAACCATGCATGTGTTGGTTTTATGATTGTAAGTGTAAATCAATGTAGATCTATGGGTTTGATTATTCATGGGAGGGCCCATTAGTGGTGGGGCCCTATCCCCATGGCCGGATTGCCCTTCTTCCTCTCTTTTCCTTTATTTGTGGATGGTGATATGTGTGGCCCACTTGGTGGGCCTGGGACGTCCTAAAAATCCAGCAAGGGTGGGATGCCCCTACCACCCATTTCATGATTTTTGGGCACCTTATTTGGTGCATGCAAGTGTCCTAACCTAAGTTCTTGATCTGAACATGTGTGGGGCCCACTAAGGAAGGCCACACATCCTTTTATTTGCTGTATATATTAGAAATAGGCTGATATGTCCAACCATATATAGCTGTCCAAAAATCTTGACTGCTGTATAGACTGTTATAGTTAATGTTTGGCATGGATTTGGACTATGATTTCCACTGTTTTTCTTCATATTATGGGGTGTAATTTGAAGGAGTGGACCCCACCTTGAAGTGTGATGGATCACACCTCAGATTACCTATGCAATGGCACCCAAAAGGAGGCCCATAAGGGGGGTGGGCGGTCCACCTTGCTGGACCGTCTAGCCCAAATGAATGGAGGGAAAACACAAATTTCAGCTTGATTGTCTGAGGGGTGGGCCACTTTTGTGGACCCCACCTTACTGTATTTTATGGAAAAAATGTCAAACACTCATCCCTCCCCTCCTAGGTGAAGTTTGGGCCCACCCTTTTGGGGTGTACAGTGTATGAGCAACAACATTTGTACAACAGAATTTTAATTCTTACCTTGTTGTCCATGAAAGTCCTCCATGTTTTGCTTGGGCTTATGGCTTCCCTAATGGCCCATCTTGTGGCCCATCATGTTGGGACCCATATTGGGGATGTGGGCCACCAAATTCACCTCAGAAAAAGGAAGTGTGGCTACTGGAATGGCAACCCATAGCTGGACGTTCCAGCAGGGCTGGCATCTAGTCATGGGCTAACCATCCACCCTCTTAAGGCCCACTATGATGTATGTTTTATCCAGGCCACCCTCCATATGTGGACCCCTTGTGTGTGGCCCATCTCCCATGTGGAATGTCCACATGTGGGACCCACCTTGATGTGTTTAAGGGGGGCGACGTCCCAGCCCCTTGGACCGCCCACCATGGGACGCCCAGCCCATTGTCCAGTCCAGCAGCATGGCCCGCCTGATTTATGTGTTTTATTCACTCCCTTCATCTGGTGGACCCTCTGAGACATGTGTGAATCACCAGGGATTAAAATAAATATATAAATTAATTATTATTGAATTTCCAGCAAGCCCGGATAGTGGGTGGGCTGGAATTTCAGCAAAAAGCCCAAAATTACTGCTCATAAAAGTATGTTTTGGGGCAGCATGGCCCACCAGATTTGGGGATATTATTATACATATCTTGCCCTATTTTTAATTAGATTTTGGGCTTAATTAGTGCACTCTTTAGGCCCATTCCAATTGGGTTTTTATTGGGCCAATAGTCATAGTTATTTGTTGGGTTTCCTAGGCCCATTGTCCTGGAACTTTCTTGTTAGGCTCCTGATCTTTGGGCCTATATTTAATACACTAAAATACTCAAGTGGCTAGGCCCTTGATTGCCCACTAAATTAACCTCATACTTAAGTCAAGATGGAAGGCCCAACCCACTTGTTTCAAACATAAAAATTGCCCATATGGTTGGAATAATGGGCTGCCCATTAGGCCCACCACAATGAGTGGGCTCATGATCTTTATGGTTAGGCCCGACCTTGCTTGAGGGCCCACCATGTTGCCTAAATTTGGGCTTGGTGTATAGCCCACTAGGCCATGGATTGCTTACGCCTTAGGCCTTGCTTTATATGCATATAGGTAGCGGACTACCTTTTGGGACCCAGCTGAGGCTGGATGTCCTCCTTGGTGGCCCTAAGGTAGGCTCATAGGGTTCTTATAGTTGGTTGAAGGCCCACCTTGGACCCTTGATTAGGACCGCTTCTTCCTTGGGCCCTTATGACCTCTTAGCTTGTGGGCTACCCCAAGTATTGGGCCCCCACTAGAGGATTTCTCTTTAGAGTACATATCTATGTACCTAGACCTTGTCCCTCCTTGGGAAGAAGGAGTACGTTCCACATTATCATCGCTGAGTAGTGCACTTACACCATTATGACCCGTATGCATCATCTGCGTGACTGGACTGCATTGTGTGTGGTCATTGGGTTGATATGATAGAGAGATGGAGTTCTTCCCTTGTGCACATCGAGTGCTTGAAGCTAGTGCATGATCTGTATGCGTGACTCATGCATTGACATCGCATTTCATTATGATACCGCCCTTGCATCATCAGGGTCTTGCCTCCACAGGGACATTCGTGGACGGCTGTATGTGTGGACACAGGAAATGTTACTGAGCATATAGGATGCATAGGATGCCCATGGGTGAAATTTCCAAAACTTTCATTATACCAAGGATCTGCCCCAACGCCGTGACCGAGTGGAAACTATGAGCGCAGGAGGGCCTTATACCGTTAGGCTTCGACTCTCACTGTCGTGTAGTAGATTGAGTAGGGGTTTGGCCTTACTCGCCTGGTATAAGAAGGCATTACTAGGTTGAGTCTGACCAGCTCGTGAATGGGTCCGCTACCGACGAGCCTTGTTGGTGATTGGCTGTCCACAGGTGGGTAGTGAGGTCTCTTACGCTCGTTTAACTATGCGGGTCTGGAGAGCGGCAATCATCCAGTAGTGTACTGGACCCCGGTGATTTCCTTATGATTGGAAATGTACTTGATATGTGGATTAGATATGAGCACTGACATCACTTCGCATTGCATTCGCATCGGCTACTTAAGCCCTTCATGCATCGCCTTGGTACGGCGCCCAGTACTCATTGCATTGTAATCATGATAAGCCTCGGAAAGGCTAGTGATATTATCGTTGATCATGTTTCCCTTCTTGTATCTCCTATTATTCTTCTGTGAACCATTGTCACACACTTTCACCACCCTCTAAGCTTTTGTAAGCTTATGCACGATTGATGCATGCAGGAGATCCTAGGTCAGCATCGTAGCGGCAGAGCTTGGATTAGAGTTAAGCCGAGGACCCCCCCCTAGTGTTGCAAATCTTCTTCCTCCTTTTGCTATCAGATGTATTTCCTTCCTGCTATGTACTTGTAAAAGTTCAAATTTATAGTGGATTTTGTGATGTGTCCCTATGTTATCTTCGAGATTTACTGGTCGTGATCTTGGGAATGCTCGTATTGGAAATGGTTATACGGTTATGGAAATCTTCCTTGTGGGATCCCATGGTCGGAACCTGCCTAAGGAGCCGAGAATGGGGTACTACGGAGGCTGTTGCCACCAGAACCAGCTATCGGGTTCATGTGAGTCTGGTTACCGAGTCTGGGGAGTGACATTCCACTACAGCGTGAGTGTGTGGGATGTGTGTGCGTGTGTTAAAAAAAAAAAGTAACTAATTCAACGGCTGGTTTAGTGACTACTCAAGTATACATACGTATATTAGGTCTCGATGATTGTTATGAAGTACACATGGTCGAAGTGTGTGTACATGTGCACAAGTCCAAGTATCATTATCCTAAAAGTGTTATTTCCCATGAATGTATGCAAGGACATATACCCAAGTACCTACACAAGCACAAAAAAATCTTAGGTTATTATACTTGTCGCGCATGCCCACACAATGACATACACCATTTGGGAAGCGGATCGAGGCTTTCATTACTTTAATTAATGAATGTTGGCCATACCTCATTGTGATGGCCAACTTATATATATATATATATATATATATATATATATATATATATATATATATATATATTATATATATATATATATATATATGGTTTAGGTACTATGCGCTCGAGCTCACGATAAGGCTTCGTGAGGTCGAGCTGTGTGGGCCCCACCGTGATGCGTTTCAACCATCAACATGTAAAAGCACTTGGTGGGGCCCAACTGAGTTTTTCATGCGCCTGAAACTTGGTCTGAACCCTCATTCAAGTGGAGACACACATAATGGATGGGCTGGATTTGCAAACCACATCTCGGTGGGCCCTCAAAAATGATTATGAATGTTTTAATGGTGTACAGCCCCTCCCCACTTCTGTATGTGGTGTGGCCCACACAAGTCACGGATTGACTTGATTTTGAGACATAAGCCCACAATGGAATGGTGCATCCGACTGATGGGGTAGATGTTCGAAAAGCATCACGGTGGGCCCCACACAGCTCGACCTCATGGGACGTTAAAATCAGCTCGAGCGCATTGTACCTTTCCCTATATATATATATATATATATATATATTATATATAATATATATATATATATATATATATATATAATCAAACAATTACATTCATACAATTTCATAACAATTAAAGAATTAGAATAAGAGTCTCTTCATGACTTGTCTTAGCTTATGTTGTGCCTCAAGATCACCAGCATGTGTCACCCTTTTGGGGTCCATGTACATAAATAGTTGGATAATTGTAACCATGCATCCATCATCTCATTTCCATAAATGAACTATGGGTCCATTAACCATGCGTCAGAAATGATCTTGATCACCATTTTCTTGAAGTTAGATATTAGTTATGAAAATGTTCTTCTCAATATTCTAACATTCATTACCAGCAGAGATGATCATCCCTTAAACCTAGGTCTCTTGTTATTGCCCATAATGAGTAGCATCCAAAACATGGACAACACTAATCATCAAACCATCTCAATTAAAACTATTCGAGATTAAAAGATTTCACATATTGATGTAGAGCGGGTCGCGGACAGTTTCATGGCCAAGATGGATCAGAAAAGGCCCGGTCGACGACGGAAGTGATCTGGACCGTCCGACCTTAGATCGAACGTATCTCGCAATCCGGAATGAGTTACCTGACGTAAAATATATGATTTTGGGGTAGAACGAGCTACTTTAGCCAACCAACCCTGCTATGCCAGGTTGCGATGCTCGGAATTGCGAGAAACCCCTGGATCGACAGTCGTTTCCCTGTTTTAATTTCGTTTTTACTATAAATAGTAAGTTTTAGTTCGATTATAACTCTTCATCCGTCGGGCTTTAGGAGTTGCGCCCAACGTGAAACGAGCTTAGAATAATTAGGGGAAGGGTTTGGTGAAGCCAAATAGGACACTTACTATTTTTGGCCGAACACCTTGCGCACTAGTAGACATCACGACCGTCTATAAATAGTAAGTTTACTATTTATAGTAAGTCGCGAATTCTAGGAGTTTTAGTTGTAGTTTGATTCTAATTTCTTTCTCATTGCTTGGTACCCCTATTTAAAGGGTTGTGAACTCATTTTTATTTATCAATTTTGAATTTATTAAAATTTATTTCTATTTTCTGCTTTCTTTCCTCGTGGATTCGAGAAGTCTCTGTGAGGAGTCCAGAGAAGCTCCGTGGATTCAGTGTATTTATCCTCATCACGTTCATCCCTGCGTCACATATTCAATGAAGTCATGATTTACACTCATTTCTAACTACCTATATATAGCCGATCGAATGCAAACTTATCTTTCCATCAAACTTGTCGCATGTATAGCACATCTAAGCATCCAATAGATGAACCCCACCAAGTAGATCACTAGTCTTAAAAATGAGACCTATCTACTCATTAGGTGGGCCATAACTATAGCCCAATTGGTGATTGGATCGGCCTGATCTCTGTGCTAGCCGATCTTTGTGGTGGAGCTTGTTGTTTGAATGGCCATGATGTCCGATGCAAGTAGCACATTGGCTTGAATAATTGCATAGTACACCCTATCGGTGTTTTGTGCCTTATAAAAAAATATGTAAATATTAATAATTGATTTGATGATCCTAACCCTAGATCATAATGACTATAGGCCCTGAGTGGACACGCCATTAATGTCATAACTAATGCATGAGTATATCTTAAATTTTATACATATATAGAGGCATGCTCACCTACGTACTTTTGCACACATGTCATGGGCATCTAATCTAAATGGTCCATGTGATGTGGCATCCCATGAAAACCCAAGGGACCAATTTTCACCCTGATCTAAAACTCTGGTGGGCCATAGCAAAGAGAGATGCAAATCAAGGGAGGAAACTGTTTTCTTTTTTCATGGCCCACCAAAGTTTTAGATCAAAGTAAAAGTTGGGCCTTAGGGTTTCATGGGGTGTTGCATCATGTCGACCATTCAGATTTTGGACTCACATCACGTATGATGAGTTCTCAAAAAGTTTGCACGAATTCCGTGCGAACTGGTGCGCAGCTGAACATTGGCATATATTATATATATATATTAATATATATATATATATATATATATATAGAATATATATATATATATATATGGTGTGGGATTCATATGTTTGTCCTTTAAATTTTGAGATTAGACACAATGGTCATCGGTCAATTAAGAGCCATGTTCAATGGATCTTATACCCGTTATTCCATGACCACTTGTCATATTGTAGGACAGACCTATTGTTGTTATAATTCTCATGTAGTTGACGTGTATGAGGGAATAAATAACAAATCAGGATAGAAGGTTTTTGCCATTGGATTTGACGATAAGTTGGTGTGCCAATGCCTTACCCTACATAGGAGTGTAAGTATGCCATGGGAATAGGTTTTAATATTGGAGAATTCAAATATATGATCTAATGTGCTTTAATCTGCCTTAGAAAGTCAATTGTAATGGCTTATACGTGGGTGTTGTTGGGTTAATGCATAGGATATAATTAAGGTTCTTGTTATCCAATTAGAGATCATTTGCTCTCTTAAGAACACTTATGCCTAGGATTTGATAGATTTAATTATCCATCACATGATTTTTCACTAGTTTCAGTATCCTAAAGATTTCAAATGGTTTTACTTGTGTTTTCAATGGTTGATCTTTTGCTTTAACCATTAAAAGGTTTCTATTACACTTGATGGTAATTCTAACAATCAGGATCATATGTTCCATCACTTGATTTGTATTGACATTTGATGAGGAGATGGCCATATTCAATGGAGAGATGGAGTCAATTTCGATACATGGCTAGACAAGATTATAGATATAGGATATAATAGGGCATGCTAAAATCTGTAAAATAGTAGAGTATCATATTGGTGTCTCTCATGAAACTACAACCCCTCTATATAAATACGATTATATCTTAGGGAGAGAATATATTAAAAAAGAGAGACTTGGATGTACAAATCCCCAAGGTGTAATGGGGGAGAGAGAGGTAAGAAAGGAAAGAGAAGAGCATCTTAGTCTATCATGCATTCATTTTTGTATATTGCCTTAGTCCCTCTTTAGGATTAATACGTCATCTTTCCTTATCTCTTCATATGGAATAGATATAGGATTTTAAAAAATTAATTAAATTTTAAAAAAAAAAAAACTTTGAAGTTATGAATGTCAACAACAAAACAATTTTAAATAGCAACTATCCAAAGGTGTATCTGAACATTACTATATGATATTTTATTTTATATACAAATTGATGATATTCGAGTTCTATCAATTAATCTAGACCTTTAAAATTTTTATCTTCTACCATATTTTTAAAAAGCTAACACACATATGCTACACCGTTCTCAATTCTAACAAGTGTGACTCATGCTTCATTTGTTGTAAAATATTGATTTTAAATATATATTTTAATAATAATAAATATTTTATATATAAACAAAAAGTGTTTGCATTAAAAAATCTTTTTCATGGTTTTGGGAATAGTCTCACATTGAAAAAAGAGAAGGGATTTTTGTAGTTTATATGTGGAGAGTGGAGTACTATAATATTTACCCACCTAGTCCGAGGTGCACCCGTGCGCGTGCTCGGGCTTGGGGCACAGGCTCGGTGCAAGGGCTTGAGCACGTGAGGCAGTGTGGCTGTAGAAGCACTAGTGGCGCACTTTGCACTTCGGCTAAGGCGGATGGCTGGCTAGAAGAAACTGAGAACTGAGAAGAAGTAATAGAGAGGTAAATAAGGTAGTATAAGGCTAGAAAATAGAGCTGTTGCAGAGATGTGTAACTGTTATGCTCTTGATTGCAGAGACATGCTGAAACTTCTCCATGTGGATATGTAACATCCTGAAAAATCGAGGGTCGAGTAGTAACTCAACTCTCGAGTTCCAGAACATCACTTATGCAACATAGATAATGATGATTAAATGTTGTCTACATTAGTGTATTGAACATGAGTGAGATTAAGCCAAAACAACATATCATACTCCAGAGACAATTAAATTGTAAGCGGAAGACTGTGTAGTAGATATATAAAATATATAAAAACTGTGGTGAGTCTCTAGAGTGTGATAACATTACCAGGTTAATAAATTTCAATTACATTTCTAAAATATACCAAATGTGTAAATGTAATGTCTTCTATCCCAAGTACCATAGTCTGTCAATACAATAACAGGTCTTCATAAACCTGTCAGAGAGCTAAAAGTAGGAGAACTCCTCCTCCACATCATAGTAGTCCGGCTTTGCTTCATAAGCATCGCCATCACCTGAAACTTAACAAATATGGTTGGTGTGTACAACATCGTCCCGTAACGTGGGAGTGAGTGATCAACTCAGTGGAACAATAAAAGCATGGTTAACATATTATCAACTCAGTCAAGCAGTACAATCAAACACTCCTAACTACTCTTATTAATGCAAGTATGAATGCAGTCATGATGTATGCCATCACCACACCCTCCCTCGTGCGACACCATCTTACGTTCGCGGCATGCTTTCATCCCTCAGTGCTCCACATCTTCCAGGCACATGCAATGCATGATGAGTATGATTACCGAGTATTTATTAGTCCATTTCAAACAGCAGGATTGGGAAACTAAGGTACCTCCCTTGTATCATTCTCAAACATGATCCATTCTAGGGTGATGGTGTGTTTTCTAGGTCACTGCAAAGGCTGCCAGGGCTGTTACGCACAAAGGTTACACCACTCCCCCATTACCTCTTTAACGATTTATCACTATACAGAAACAGGCCTAGTTCATACTCTATACACCACGGCAAAACTCTAAGGCTCACCGCAATTTCAGAGTATGCTCGAGGTCACTACAAAGGGCTGTCAGGGCTGTTACGCACAAAGGTTACACCGCTCCCCATCACCTTATTAATGTAAGCCGACAGCACGAATATAGTGTCCCATACCACCATAATCGGCTCACGAGTCTGATTGCTCACTGGTCACTACGGGGAGGCACGTGGCCCCAGCGTAGGCCGACAGCTCGACCACGGTATCCCATACCACCATGCCCGGCTCATGAGTCTTAGCGGATCGAGGTACCATGGTTAAAGGGATTTACTGGTAAGTTTGGTACCCTAGGTTCAAGCAGTAGCGTCCAAACATGGTGAACATACATTAGACAGATCGGTTTACTTGACGAGCTCGGCTAGCTTGAGTGCACAACAAGTTGAACAACATGAAGTGCATAAGCACTTCGCATGGCCAACCACTATCGTCAACCGAAGTACGACTCGAGTTTGTCGAACACATCTCACGTGGCAAATGAATCACAGCCACAAATTCAATTCTGGTACCGATTGTCTGGACTATAATCATAGCCCCAATCACATTCAATTGCAGATAGTTAAAGCAGTAATGGATCAAGATTCAAATCATACAATCAAGTCTGGTATTATCCGTTTAGAGCTGCTAGGGCTGTTACACGCATTCGTTGCTCCACTCCCCCATCACCCATGACGGATCATACAACGTAAACATGAATTTAAACATATGCATTACATAGATAAAATCATACAATCAATTGAGCATGTTATGAAGTACAACATAAGCATGAGTTTGTACATATTCAATTTCTAATCACACAAATATCTAAAGAAATCATACACATAGTTAAAGAAGTTGAGAATCATATCTCAACACCCTTAAACATTACAATTTACTAATTACTACCCATTCAGACATTTCAACAAATACTTTAAAATACATACATCAACATACATGACATATGTTGATCACATAGGCATTAGGCTAAATCCTTTCACTAGGGAGTTGCCCTAATCATAACACATGTACACCCACGACGGATAGTCATGGAAAGTAGGTATCCAAGTTTCATATTCATTTGAACATTTTCACAAACACTTGGGCTACACATTCCAACCCATATAGCGTATAGTGGTCGTGGCATGATTCAGGGCAAATCCTTTCGTCAAAGGGGTATCGCCAATACAACAATCATATATCCATGACAATTAGTCATGGCGAGCACGAATGAGAATTCTATTCTCATTCGGTCATTTTCACAAACATTTAGAATACACTATTACAACATACATGGTGTATGTTAGCAAAACATGTATTAGGGCTATCCTTTCGCCAAGCAAGTATTTTATCCATGTATAGTATATTCATACAGCAAGTAATCATGGCAAATACATTTCCAAAATTTATACGTATACGGTATTTTCTAGAATACACAATATCAACATACATAGTGTATATAAGTAAAACATGTATTAGGGCGAGTCCTTTCGCCAAACAAGTAATTTATCCACATATAATATATTCATACAACAATTAATCATGTCAAACACATTTCCAAAATTTGTACGTATACGGTACTTTCTACAAATACCTAGAGTATGTAGAATTCCATATTCTTCATCTTTAATCGAAATGGAAAACAGACAGCACTTTGTACATGTGCAATTGCATACAAATTATGAATCTATCATGATCTGACATTGAAAGCATTGAAAACCATAACCTATACACCTAAAGTCCGCACCTTTTATCGTAGAATCGTAACGAATCCAATAGGTTTGTTAAGCTTCCGTATTCGGCAGTTTGGTAACCTATAGAACGAAATAGGTTAGCTATTTCATAACCTACAACTATCAAAACCCTAAAACAGATTAGGGTTAGGGTTTCTTACCTAGAAACGGAGCCGGAATCGCCGGGAAAGCGATTAGAAATGGAGTGGTGGAGCTCGTATAGCGACAGGGAAGAGTGGCAGGGAGATTCTCCCACTGCTCCCACGCTTTCTCTCTCTTTTCGCTCTTCTCTCTCTAGGGTTTCTCTCAAATTCGTATGGCTGTAACGAGAGAAGGTTTAAGGTCCTTATATAGCCTAAAAACTCACCGAAATAGACTCCACGTCAAAGTATACTTAGGTTATAACCAAAGCGGACCTGTTTCAGCTCAACGGAGGACTTCTGGCGGGCCTCCTTGAGCCAAAGGTCGGACTTAAGCTCACGAACACCGGATCTAGGTGGAGTTAAGTTTTTGTTTCGGTCGGGATTCCAGATCACGCGTGGCAAACCAGTTTCAGTTCAACGGTCAGCGGATCTCGATCGAAGATTCCGAGTACATGTAAATGTGTATGAAATTTCTCCTGATCCGAGGGTGTAATTTGGTCTGATTCTGACGGTCTGGTTGCTTAAAATTGATCCGCAAGCGACACGTGCCAGATTACTATTCAAGATATTTTATTTTGAATTAATTTCACATTTCTCACACTCTTCACTCCGAGCTCAAGCGAATAACGCTGGGACACTATCTGGAGTTGATTTCTGAGATGGTTGTCAAGCCCAGCAAGGCGGTCCTAAATCCTTAACTTCGTGTTCATCGGACTTCCGACGTGCGGTCCAGATCTGATACGGAGTTTCGTGATGCTCCCGGGAGCAGTCGGGTAATGAGTTTGATCCGAGATTTTAGGGTAACCTAGCGTCAATGATTCTACAAGTTTTGGGTCTTGCAGATCTTATTTAAAGTGATTCTAGCGGATTTCGTAGCTAATCTAGTTTTGCACTTAGTTACTTTGTCTCATTTCTAAAGGATTTAGTCCTATAAGATTTCTGTCTGAGGTGGTACTTAGTCCTTTGTAGTTTGTATATAAAGTGATCCAAGTTATACTACTTAGCTAGTTTAGATAGTGTCTAGGGTGAAAGTACTTAGAAAAATTGAAAGATCAAGGTGGTGAATGGTGGGATTTGTGAAGAAAATGGTTTGAAAAGGGATTTGAGGCTTTAATTGAGTGTTTGAGAAGTTAAACCGGTGTTAGGATTGACCCATCGCCTAAGGACGTCTAATTCCAGGTTGGGAAAAATCCGGGCTGTTATAGGATAGCCCAATAGCTAGAAACGGCTAGTCAGCTCTCACAACAACCAGCATGCAGCAGCTGTTATGGCTCATGCACAACAGTCAGAAACTGCCAATAATGGCTAGTTTCTCAACAGCTAGAAAATGGTTAAATGGGATTTATGTCCCTGGACCATAACTCCTTCTTTCTTTTTTCTACGATTTTTTCCTTTTTTCTTTCTACCAAATACTATGTAATAGAGTTCCATTAGTGGGCCTTCGTGTTTGCTGAACCCAGACCCACACTAGGCTTGTCGTATCCTAAAAGCATTTTGCCTGTAACCTTTCAGCATACTCAATTTACTTGAGTAGGGGAAAATAACACTTTAAGAACAGCGTCCCAGACATGCTTCAACTTATCCTTATTTGAAAACAACTTGAATTTTTCAATTTTCATATTTTACAAAAAATATAATTCTGTAAATTTTCTAACAATCTTAAAGCGTTATTTTACTGATGGAAGCCGATAGTGTATTATTCATCAAGTTGATAAATCAGGACTTGAATCGTCTTGATCAGTTCGATGGAACCAATTTTACAAGATGGCAAGACAAACTCAAGTTTCTTCTAACGGCGCTGAAGATCTATTATATTTTTTATCCAACTCTGCAACCACTACCTGAAGCATCCAACAAAGACACACTTAAATATGTGGCTGCCCGCACCAAACGAGCTGAAGATGAACTCCTGTGTGTTGATACATTCTGAATGTGCTCTCCGATAGACTGTATGATCTGTACACACAAACTTCATCAGCAAAAGAAATCTGAACCGCTTTGGAGTTCAAATACAAGGCTGAAGAAGAAGGTACCAACAAGTTTCTGATTGCCAGGTATTTCAACTTTAACATGGTAGATAACAAACTGCTGCTAGCCTAAATCCAAGAACTACAGCCAATAGTAAACAAAATCAAAGCCATAAAGATTGATCTTCTTGAATCATTCCAAGTCGGGGTTATAATCACTAAACAGTCACCGATGTGGAAAGACTATAGAAAGAACTTGCTGCATAAGACTAAGGACTACATACTGAAACAAATCTAGAAATATCTCATAATTGAGGAAGAATTCCGTAATCGTGATAAAAAGAATGACAACGGAAATTTCTCGTTCAAGGTACACGTAGTTGAAAATACTAATAACAAGAATCCTGAGAAGGATGATTCCCTTAAACCCGATAAAGGAAAATTCACGAAAAATGCCTAAAAGAAGAATGGAAAGTTCAAAGGCCCATGCCATGTCTGTGGGAAAATCGGGCACTATGCTAGAGTATGTCAATATCGCAAATCTAAAAAAGAGGTAAGTGCAGTAGAAGAAGGCGATATTGTGGCTATGATCACTGAGGTGAATACCATCCAAGGAAAGGTTTCTGATTGGTGGTATGATACTGTTGCTACCATACATGTGTGCTACGATAGATCAGCCTTCAAAACCTATGAGGAATTGATCGATGGTCAAGAAGTCCAAATGGGTAATGAAGTCCGATCGAAGGTTGTTGGCAAAGGAATTATCGAACTGATATTCGCCTCTGGAAAGAAAGTGATTCTGACAAATGTCCTGTACTACCCAGACATGAGGCAAAACTTAGTTTTGGGGATCTTCTGGGTAAACTGGGAATAAGGGTGGTGTACGAGTCAGGAAAACTAATTCTGTTTAAAAATAAAAACTTTGTCAGAAAGGGATATGCTTGTAACGGTATTGTCAAGTTTTCTCTAAATGAAAGTAGCATTTTTTTCGTATACGATTGAATCTGTTGGACTGTGGTATGATAGACTAGCCCATATAGGGTATAGAACCTTGAATTTCGTGGCTAAGAATAGTTTAATCTCATACATAGAAAATGAAACCGATAAGTTTAAAGTGTGCATACGATTCAAAATGACAAAGAAACCTTTTCTGAGTGTTGAGAGATCGTCTCAAGTATTGGATCTTGTGTACAGTGATATTTGTGAGTTAAATGGCATTCTTACTTGTGGAGGTAAAAATATTTCATAACCTTTATTGATGATTGCGTTAGATATATGTATGTGTACCTATTAAAGAGCAAAGATAAAGCTTTGAACATATTTAAAATATATTAAGCAGAAGTAGAAAATCAACTAAATAAGAATATAAAAATTCTCCGTAGTGATACTTCTCTAATGAATTCGATAACTTCTGTGAAGAAAATGGACTAATACATCAATGTACTGTGCCATACATACTTCAACAAAATGAAATAGTTGAAAGAAAAAATAGAACATTAGTAGAAATGGTTAACTCAATGCTAATCAAAACAAAGTTGCCACTAAATCTATGGGGAGAGGCACTGCTTCCAACATGTCATATACTAAACAAAATTCCGTCTAAAAAATATAGAACATCTTCACATGAAACATGAAAATGTAGAAAACCTAACCTAGGATATCTTAAAGTGTGGGAGTGTCTTGCATATTGCAAAACTCCTAATCCAAAAAGAACTAAGTTAGGACCCAGAGTTATTAAGTGCGCCTTCGTAGGGTGTGCACAAAATAGTAAAGCTTATAAACTTCTAGATCTAGAATCTAATACAATAATAGAATCAAGAGACGTCGAGCTCTTTAAAAACTCACTATCCTTGGAGTCAAAGGATAATGAAGTCCAAACTCCTGATAGAGAACTAGATAATTCAGCTCCACGAATATTGGAAACTCCTGTTGAACCTCGTAGGAATCAAAGGACAAGAGCAGAGAAGAGTCTAGGAGATAACTAGATAGACTCTTAGCGCATTTTTTTCCATCTTGTAGAAAGAAATAGAGAAAATGTTATAAGAAAAATACCTATAGTAATGACTATAGAAGATGATTCTAAACATATAAAGAGGCTATATCATCTAGAGACTCAGTTTTATAGAAAGAAGTTATAAACAGTGAAATGAAATCCATAATGTCAAATCAAACATGGGAACTAGTAAACTTACCTCCAGGTTCTAGACCCATAGGTTGCAAGTGGGTATTTAGAAAGAAACATCACACTGATGGAACTGTCCAAACCTTTAAATTTTGACTAGTAGCTAAGGGTTTTAGACAAAAAGAAGGGATAGATTATTTTGACACATATTCTCCTGTAGCTAGGATAACATTCATTAGGATATTATTTGAGCTAGCTTCCATACATCATCTTCACATCCACCAAATGGATGTAAAAACCACATTTCTGAATGGTGACCTCAATGAGGAGGTATATATGGAACAACCTGAAGGATTCATTCTACCAAAAATGAAAATAAAGTATGTAGATTAATCAAATCTTTGTATGGATTAAATCAAGCAATAACTTAGTAGACCATTTTACTAAATCTCTACCAAGAGAGGTAGTAAAGGCGACATCTAGAGAGATGGGGTCGAAACTCTTCAACCAAAGTTCCACCAGTGATGGTAACCCAACCTAAAGTCAGAAAATCTCTAATTTTTGGTTTAATGGGTAAAAATAAGTCACTGATATGTGAAAAGTTTACAACATTATATTATATAAGACCTTATCCATAATAGATAAGTGTTGAGCGTTACGAAAGAGATTTGAGTCTTAGAACTCTTAATGAAATCCAGTCTAAAGAACAAGTGTTTTATAGTAACGAAGACACTAGAAGGATTTCACCTATATGAACGTAGAGATGGTGTCGTCTCTCATAAGAGTTGAATTTTTTTCTCTCGGAATCGTTCACGAAATAGGATAAGCACATGCCATTATTGTGCTGAGTAAGATTGTGAGAACTCTAATTAACACATAGCAAATATGTATGTGGTTTCTCTGACTCTTTTATCTATGAATAAATGGTTCAATGCTACGGCTACCAGTCATTTCGATAGAATTTTGAGATACTTGCACTAAGGGAAGATTAAAATCGAAAGATATCTTTCTTTATGCATATAAGCTAATTATTCTAGAAGAAATGTTTTTCGAGAAAATATATTTTAAAAATCAAGTGGGGGATTGTTGTAAAATATTGATTTTAAATATATATTTTAATAATAAAAAATATTATATATATAAACAAAAATGTTTGCAAAACACCTTTTTCATGGTTTTGGGAATAGTACCACATTGGAAAACGAGAAGAAATTTTTGTGGTTTATATGTGGAGAGTGGAGTACTATAATATTTACGCACCTAGTCCAAGGAGAATCGGGGTTGCGTGTTCCAGTGCTGCGTGCACGCTCGTGCTCGAGCACGGGCACGGGCTCGGTCTCGATCATGGATTCGGTACGAGGGCGTGGGCACGTGAGGCAGTGTGGTTGTAGAGGTGCTAATGACACACTTCGCACTTCATACGTTCACATCGTGTCACTCCTTTGCGAATCGGAGCGAGACGTGTGCGAGTCTCGCAGTGCGACTAAGTAGCTAAGGCGGATAGCTGGCTGGAAGAAATACTAGAGAGCTGAAAGAGATCCCTCAGTATATATAGAGGGTAAAAAATAGAGTTGTTGTAGATATGTGTAACCGTTATGCTCTTGATTGCAGAGCCATGCTGAAACTGTTGCATGTGGCTAGCCCAACAGCTAGAAACGGTTAGTCAGCCCTCACAACAGCCAACATGCAGTAGCTGTTATGGGTCATGCACAACAGTTAGAAACTGCCAATAATGGCTAGTTTCTTAATAGCTAGAAAATGGTTAAATGAGATTTATGTTCCTGGACCATAACCCCCCAGCCACCAAGGCCTATATAAGAGAATCTGGATGAGTTTCCAAACCATCACAACACACTCTAGCAGACCCAAAACGAGAACCATATACTCTCTTATAAACTAGAAGTTCCAGCAAGACAGCAAGGTTCATCTGAACCATTGCTTGAAGATCATACCAGTAGAGTGGTTTAAGAACGGTTCATCTGAACCATCAACTGAAGAATTGACCAGTGCAGTGGTCTTCACAATCCTTCTTCTTTCCTTTTTTCTGGGATTTTTTCCTTTTTTCTTTCTGTCAGATACTGTGTAATAGAGTTCCATTGGTGGGCCTTCGTGTTTGCTGAACGCGAACCCACACTAGGCTCGTCGTATCCTAGAAGCATTTTGCTTGTAACCTTTCAGCATACTCAATTTACTTGAGTAGAGGCAAATAACGATTTAAGGACAACGTCCCAGACATGCTTCAGCTTCAGCCTGTCCTTATTTCTGATCAACTTGAATTTTTTGGTTTTCATATTTTACAGAAAATATAATTCTGTAAATTTTCAGACATCATTAATCTAGACCATTGTTCAATCGTGTACCACCTTGGATGGGCCATACCCTTTTAAAATCTCCCAAATAGGAAGAACCAAGCTACCAATCTTTTGACTTCTCTTGCTGACCTGCATTGTGACACGGTCGAACCGCAGGTGATCCAATAGAACAGTGGTTTGAATTTCCAAAACAGGCCCCTTGCTTGTCAAAATTTAAAACCCTTGTATACAGGGTTAGCAACAGGTCCCGGCCTATGGCTCAACTGGCTTGACGGGTCTTGAGGTGGGTTCGTGCCAGGCATGAACAGGTAGACAATCAGGATCAAGCTAGAAATGCAAACAATTTAGGGCCCGTTTGGATGCACTCTCCAAAATGGTGTTCAAGGCCTAAACGTGGTTTTAATACGTAGAGCATTTGATATCTTGCATTTGGATGCATATCGCAAAACCCAAGTTTTGGGAAACCACTTTTAAGGAAGTGTGTCCAAACCAACCATTAAAAGCATGCCTATCCCATCTATAGGTTACGATGTGTTGGGCCAGATGAACCGACCCAACCCAATACCCATTTAAGCATGTGGATCGATGGTCGGTGGGATAGACCCACTGGTCGGGTCCGACTTAGTCATGATCAGTCTTAAGTGGGCCCACTTGGTAATGGGTCATAGGTTGAGTTTGGGCTGATATCCATGTGGCCCAAACCATAGTTTAAGAACCCAAAAATTCGAGTCGACTTGATGTCTGGCCAGGTCAGGTCGACTCAAAGACTCGGGATAGTCTTTATTTGAGTCGACTCAGACATTTGCCGAGTTTCGAATTGTGCCTGTGAGTTTCATTTGTAGTCAAAGTCAACATTAGTAGTCAAAGTCAACGGTTCATTTTAAACAAGAGGAATGATGAGGAGAGTGGATTGCGTACTAAGCAAATCAGTCCGCTATAGCGTACTGAGGAAACTCTGTTGGACCCACTGTGATGTATGTGTTTTATCCACGCTGTCCATCTATTTTTTCAGATCATTTTATGATGTAAACCCAAAATTGAAGGATATCTGAAGCTCAAGTGGACCACACCTCATGAAACAGTGGGAATTGAACGCTTATGGTTGAAAATTTCCCGGGGACCATGGAAGTTTTGGATCAAGCTGATATATTTTTTTTCTACTCATCTGTATCTTTGTGACCTTATCAACAGGTTAGATGACAAATAAACATCACTGTGGGCCCTAGGAAGGTTTCAACGGTGGACGTCATTATCCCACTGTTTTCTGTGGTGTGGTCCACTTGAGCATTGGATATGCTTCGATTTTTGGTCTATACTTTAAAATAATCTGAAAAAACTGATGGACGGCGTAGATAAATCACATACATCACATTTGAGACCCACATAGTTTACTCAGTACGGAATCGGCTCTAGTGCGGATGCTGAGGCTGCTCCCCAAAATGCTCACCCCCACCACGAGTGATCTAAACCGTTGTTTGTATAGACGGCGAGATCACTGAAAACTATCAAAAAAATTTGCCAATCTGGGCCTGATGTTATAGATTAACGGTCTAGATAATCGCATGAAATCAACCAACGGCCGGTGCAATGTGGGAAACCGATTTGATTAATGCGTACGGCATCTTTTCGAATATTCGCTTCATTCCTTTTTTTCGGTTTCATCGTATCTGTTTTTTTCATTGATTTCATCGCAGTTAGTTTTCTTTTTGGTTGTCAACTCCTCGTAACAAGAGAGGGACGTAAATCAAATTCCTCCATTTTTTTTCATATTGGTGTGGATAAAATCCATACGCCTGTCCCGAGCTCGGAACAGGCGGGGGTAGTGCCTAATCCGCGCCCCCACTATGTATGTACACGTGGCACGTAAATCAAATTCAAACCGTTCAAACAGTGGATCCTACTGTAGATTGGAAAATTACCCAAAATCAGATTGATTTGACAATCCTGACCAAAGATTAGTGGACAGTCTTTTGTTGATTTTTGACCGCTTAGTACTTCCATTCGTACCGTAGACTAAATGTCCATCAATGAACCAATTACTCTTCGTTTTTAGTATATTACTTTTGGATTATAATCCATCTGCAGTGGGTCCTTCCCTTTGTGCGGTTTGGATTTGAATTACAAGCCATGTATACGAAGGAAAGCCTCGTATCTCTATCCTAGATATAGCTAACTTGTATGAGATCCATCGGTGCTGTCTGTCTAGCCCTTATCTACACGTAAGCACACGTGTACCTTTTCATCAACGGGTTAGATTACCCGGATCCAGAGCCAGGCCGTTAACTTCTCTTGGTGGAACAAGAGGTGTACACCACACAATCGGACGGCTAATTAATCATTACTATTTTTATTTTTTAGGCCGGATTCGCTGCTGAGGTTAAGCTTATATGGGATGGTATCCAATCCGTCCATCATGTGAGACTCCACATTTTCATTTTTCAGGTAAAAAATCATGATTTTACGAGGTGTGCCCATCTAACTTTTGTATTTCAATGATTTTTGTAAGATGAGGAAAAAATATTGAGGATGAAAAGATTGATGGTTTGGATGTCATGAAAACATCACAATGGGCCGCATACATTGCGATGTACACTTAAAAGAAACCTAAGAAATGAACGGCCTGAGTATTAGGCCATGATTCATAAAAGTATGTCCCATTTAATGGAAAGCTCGATCTCTCACACATGTGCTACAATGGCAGCGGCACGTGTGGTTTCACTTGGATGGGCCCGGTTCTACCCGCGCGTCGGCTTAGGAAAACCTCTTTAAAAGGGAGAAATACAAATTAAAATGGAGCCCAAAGCCCCTTCTTCTTCCTTAAAAGGCCTATAACGACCAAAAAAGTGAGGGCGGACTTCTCTCTTCTCTCTCTCTCTCTCTCTCTCTCTCTCTCTCTCTCTCTGGGCTCCATCATCAGCCGATCGATGGACGGCGGTGGATTGCACCAGGGTTCGATCACGTGCGCGTCGTGGATCCGACGGCCAGAAAACCGGCATCTGGTGGTGCTGGGGAAGAAAAAGAGCGGAATCGAAATCTTCTCTTTCGATTCCAAGACCACATCTCTCTCCTCCTCTCCCAAGGTTAAAACCCTCTTTCTCTTCTCTTTTTCTCAATTTCTGAGAAATGATCAGATACAAGCAGCTGTATTGTAACTTATGATACAGCAGACCTTTTGACACAGACAGAGCATCCTACCCGTAAAATAGATCGGCCTCACCATGATGATTACCTAGTACGAAAATCAAGCTGATTCACTCATTGGGTGCGCCACACAAGTGCACAAGTCATACCATCGGCTGTTCATTGATATTGACTTTGTGCCCTGCTGTTTGTTTGGATCGGTCCGATTTTCATATCAACTGATCATCATGGTGTAGCGGAATTTTTCTACGGATAGGATATTCTACACACATGACATGCTGGCAGTGGCAGGAAAGAAAAAAAAGAAGGCTATTCATAACTTAGGATACAGCTACTGTATTTGATCATTTCTCTTCATCTCTTTCTTTGATTTCTCATCCTATTGAAATGCAATTCATTTCGTTTGCATTTTTTTAATAAGGCGAAATACGCATTTGAAGACAATCAAGATGTGGTCGGAGTTGCAGTCCATCCGTCTGGAGATGACATTGTATGCTCCTCCACCAATGGTTGCATGTAAGTGACCACAACCCCTACCTCTCTCTCTCTCCTCTCTCTCTCTCTCTCTCTCTCTCTCTCTCTCTCTCTCTGAGTATTGTACAATGCTCCAGTAAAACCAAAAGAATTGTACTGTACTGTTTGGTTTTTAATATTGTGCAAGTGGGACCTGTGGTTTGATGATCCAAACAGTTGTTATGATGCAACTTTTGGGGATGCACTATGTGTCAGAAATCCACAAGAGTAGAGGATTCTAGCTGTATAATATTTTGCCTTTATTCTTGGTTGAATTTGAATGGTTTCCATATGTTTTTTCTCTTAATCATCTATTGGTTTTCCACTTCTTGGGATTCTTCCAATTCAAGGGACTTATTTGATTCATTGGCCATCCATCGCTGGGTTCATAATTTCAACTGTTTTGGTTACTAAACCATGGGTCCTATGTGCCCCCCACATGTAGAAATTATTGACCATAGTTTTAGAACTCGTTAAAGTTGAGTTGACTCAGACTCGGCAGTCAATTGAGTTAACTCTGGTGAGTTTTATCTAGTCTAATAGAATCTAATCACGTCGGTCAAGTCAATTGAGCCTTGAGTGGACTTGACCAAATTGATTTTTTTTCTTGGGTCTTGATGAAATCTGATTTGAGTTGTAAACAGGCATGAGCCAAATCGATTTCTTTTTTTCTTTTTTTTTTCAAACAGAGACAAACTGAAAACGCAAATGGTTCTTACTACCTTTCAGTTTGAGCATTGTATGATATCTCCTTTCGTTTTACTTTTAAATCTACGAATCAGGAAAACGGAGGTGTAACCCGTGTAAGTTCTCTGAATTGTAGTCTACTGGGCCTAGATTGTACATGGGGTTCACTCTCTGAATTTTAGGCCATTGGGTCTTAACTGTACATCAGATTTGGTAGCCTTCATTGCGGACAGGCCGATCACTCAGTTGGGGGATGTTAGAAATGACAACTGAATTGAAATTCCAGATCAGAAATCTAGGAAAAGTAGGAGCTTCGTGTCACTTGGTCTAGTTAAATCCTAATTCTAGAATTTTTGGGTTTCTAGAAAGTTGAGTTGGCTCCACATGATTTCAATTTTGGGTAGTTTCCACTTATTAGTCCTGATGCATTAGAATGTGAATGGTGACATGATCTGCCAGCTCTGCAAGTGGGACCTATGGTTAGGTGATCCAGATTGTTGACCTAATGGCTCCAGTCATGAATGTGGGATGATGCAAAAATCTCCCAAGTTCGAAAATTCTAATCCTTTGATTTTTTGAAGATTGCAGATTATTTAAAGGAGCCAAAGGCAACCCAAAGAAAACAAAAACAAGGCCAAGGCCAGTAGAAAAGGAAAAGACAAAACTAAACAAAAACAAAAAGAATAAAACTAGAAACAAAGGAAAAGAAGAAGCCTAAAAACTATTCAACTCAAAGAGAAATCCTAGAAAGGAGGGCTAGCTAGAAGGATAGAAAACGGAGGAAAGGATGCTGCTATCTGAAGAGCTGCAGCTGAACCACCAATCTGAGATGTCTCGAAAGATTAGATCCACAACCCTAGATTGGGAGGAGGAGTCCCGAAAGATCTGTTGTTCCTTTCTTTCCAAACTTCCCAAAGGACAGCCAACACTGTGAGATGCTAGAGAGACTTGTGATCTTTGCCCACTCCCCACCGTGCCAAGCGAATAATAGCCCAACTATGGAGCAGGGCACAGCTCAAGAGCATTGGAATCTTTATAGAATGGCAGACTAGACATCACTGACAAAGGAGCAGCGAAGGAAAAGATGGGAGATCGATTCTTCATTGTCTTTGCAAAGAAGGCAAATCATTAAAAAGGACATGCTGCACCGTTGCAAGTTGTCCATGTTGAGAATTCTTCCCTTAGCAAGGACCTAGACAAAAGTAGAGACCTCAAAGGACCCCCATAAGCCTAGAAGGAGGGAAAGGCCTCAGCTTGTTGAGGATTGCCTCAGATGCGAAAGAATAGGGAGTTGGAGGTGAAAGTACCCGATGGAGAGAGAGAGACCAAGATAATGAATCTGCCACTTCGGGAGGACTGACCCCTTGAAGAAGCTTCAACAGGTTAAAAAATTCTTGAACTTCAGAAGCCGAGAGAGGTCTTTTGCAAGGAGGGCAACAGGCACTTAAGCTGACACTGGAAAAGTACGCAACTCTGGCCAGATTAGGGAACATGGAGTGGAGGGATCTAATGATCTAACCAGAAGCAAATTCGATTCCCATCTCCAAGGACAAAGGAGATGCAATCAGACATGCAGGGCTTCACAACCATAATACCCCTTCTAGATCGTCGAGGCTCTATAGAGGTACGTTAGATTTAGGAACCAGACTCCCTTTGCAGTACCATATTTTCAAGCTAGAATATCTCTTCACCATTTCCCAAAGTTCACACTCAATCTTCCGACCCATTTCCCAAGCAAGGCTGAATTAATATAAGCTAGGGGGTGGATGCTAACACCCCCTTCAACATAGGGCATGCAAACTTCAGACCAACTCGGGAGGTGAAATTTATGTCTTTCCGAAGTGCCGTTCCAGAGAAAATCTCTTATGATCCTTTCCAGCTTGAGCAAGATGACTTTGGGGCATCAGAACAAGGAGAAGAAACAAGTGGGAAGATTAGATAATGCCGCTTTTATGAGGGTGCCCTCCAAAGGATAGGTAATGACATTTTTAAGGAGCTAATTCTTCTCAATTCTTTCAATGATGACATCCTGTAGGTGCTTGGCAGGCTGCCAAGGCAAAGAGGCAGCCCGTGGTAAGTGGAAGAGAAAGAACTTGCCCTATAACAAAAAATTCTCGGGGAAGTACAATAGACGATAAGGAGGGAGGTTAATGTTGAGAAGTTCACTTTTGAAAAGATTGATCTTAAGACCTGAGACTGAGATGGCCTCGAAGCATCGAATTACTTTCCTCATATTGTGAGCCGAGACATTGAGGCTTCGCAGAAGAGAAGGGTGTCATCCGCAAATTTGATATGACTAACCGAGGGGCTTGAAGTAGCCACCTTGAAGCCACTAAACAAAGCAACTAACTCCCCTTTCCTTAGCATCCTATCGAGACCTTCTGAGGCAATTACGAAAAAGGAGATGGAAGAGAGGGTCTCCTTGTATGAGCCCTCAAGAAGATTGGAAGAATCCCTTGGGAGAACCATTTACCAAAATTGAGAAGAAAACTAATGAAATACAAGATTGCATCCAACCACGCCACTTTTTTCCCCTATTTAAATCCATTTTTATCCTCTCTCTCTCTCTTTTTTTTTTTTTTTTTTTTTTTTTTTTTTTTTTTTTCTCACTTTTCTCATTTCAAAAACTCTCATAAATCATTTTACAACAAATTTCGACCACTCTTTCTATAATTTTTAAGATTAAAACCGTAGATTGAAGTGATTTGAGATAATAAAAGCTTCAATGGCCTTTTTTTTCAAAAGATTGAAAAAGTAGTATTTATACATATTTTCTAGTTCTAATGCTTGATTGTGATTGTAAACATTAGATACATATTAATCATGTTCACAAATTCACTAGACAACCCGATGCAACACTCTCACTAAAGAGTGGATCGTTACACTACCATAAACATGTTTTTAAAAAATGAATATATATTTGGAATATTTACATTATTTTGAATTTTCTATATATTTTTTCAGAATTTTTTGGGCAAAAGAAAATTTTCAACCGTTACAGGGGTCGTAACGGTCGTTAGGCCTCCATATCAGCCGTTACGGTTGATACCCGTATCGGTAATAGTGGTGATTGTTACGGCCACCGTTACCGATACGTAATACCTTGCATTACAGGCTGTAACAACCCGTATCACAACGGTAATGATGGTGATGACCATTATGGCCATTATTACCGTTATTGAATACCTTGATTTTATCTCTTCCTTCTATTTGCCAACATCAATGAGTCTCCCAAGCTTGCTTTCCCTTCTTTATTTTGCTACAGAACAATTGAGGTTAAGCCCTATATTTGTTGGCTTCTAAAAATTACTTGACTTGTTGCTTACAGTTGTTAGATCTCAATCAGACCCTTTCAAATTTATTTTTGCAATTGTTCATCATTTTCATCGTGACTTGCACCTGGCCATGACCCATGTTGACATTGATGGATCAGGTATGGGGTTGAAATCTAGACTCGATGATTTTTAAACAAGTTGAGTTAGGAACTCACCTCGATCCAGCCCGACCCGATCCACTTGTATCCCCATGTACTTGAAATACTTGAAGCTGCAAAGTGATACTTGATCTAAGAAAGAGCCTCTGGAGAAAGTAGGTCATACCACACACCAATTTGACTAGAGGAGGCCCTATATGGCAAACATTCAAGGCTTGATACAACATGAATAAGTGACTTTGAGGTGCATGCATGTAGGGGTTTGAGGATGTATATTTGGCTAAGAGAGTGGGTCTATTGATTCTCATGAGTGATGTAATGGGCATGGATTGCTTGCTTGGCTTTGAAATCATTCTTCAAGGTTCCTTTATTTTTTATATTTTTATTTTGAAAGGTAATGAGAATATTTTATTCAACAAGGAGAACTAATTATAGCAACCATGCCCAACACATGGGTTCGAGATTACATCTATCAATAGAATGAGAATCAATAGAAGATACCCAACTCATAATATCCACCTTAGCCCTTGCAATAACCTCCGTTATAGAACCATGATGGACCATGACGGTTTTGAAATTATCTGTTATTCATTTCCCACCAGATAGCTCCCCCCCCCCCGGTGAAAGAAAGAAAGAAAGAAAGAAAGAAAAAGAGCACTCCATGCTAGAAAGAAATCAATAATGAAAATGGAACTTGGTGGGACCCATGAGATTCTAAAGATGTTGAAGAACCGGTCCCACACCTTGGATGAGTGGAAAGGAATCAAACGATCGGCCGACGAGGAAAAGCACCTTGCCACAAGAATGTTTGCCGCTGGAGAGGGGCGTAGCTAAATTTGGGAAATCTTCTTTCAGGGGTCTTCCTCCAACCCAAACAGCCCACCTAATCAAGTGGATTTTCTTTTAGACTTGGCGCCTTGCTAGAGGAAGTCCCTTCTCACCTTCTAACTTATTCAAAACCATTTTCGGGCATCGGAATAGAGGCATAAGTACCTTTTGATGGTATTGTTGTAATGAAGTTCCAAATGTTTGAGCAAATTGCCTATCACATGGTTGTTGTCTAAGGAATGAGGGGACTACAAGGAGCTGTTTTGTTTTTAATGGCAACAAGAAGCATCTCTCTCTCTCTCTCTCTCTCTCAAAAAATAAAATAAAATAAAATAAAATAAAATAAAATAAAAGAAGCAACAAGACGTGCCTCATAAAACTAATGAATATAGATGTCGCGGTAGGCATGCACTATAGGCAGTTCTTGTTAGCAATAGACTCTTATAGAATGAAATGGAACCAAGGAAGAGGAGTGTGGTAAATAGTGGAACTATCTCAAACTCAGCTATTGTCACATCGGTAAGAATGTTGTGGGATCCTCAAACCTATAGTCTCTCACTTCAACCTCCTATTCAGCAGATAAACAAATTGTTGAAGCCTTGCCATTAGTTGCTTACTCGACTAATGGGCCAAGTGTGGAACAACTATCAATGGGGGTAAGATGATCCCAACAAAATTCAGCAAGCTTTTCCACACTATCCCCTTTGTTTTACCTGAAAGACAACTGCATCACACTAATGTCTTCCCTCACTAAGAAGTGGAAGATTCCATGCTCCATGTGTAGAGCCTTTTACTCTAACCAAATAATTATCCTATCTTGAATTATTAGGATCATGAATTGGCAAAAGGAAATAAAAAATAAAAAAAATCCATTCTAACTTGAGGTCAAGAAATGCCCCGTTCAAATGGCTTCTTCATTGCAAAAACTTCTCCGAATCATAGTGAGAACCTGTGCAATGTGTGAATGGAACAGCCGCCTAAAGTGGATGAAATTTTGTAATAAAAAAGATTCAAGCAAAGGTAAAATGAGAGAGAATCAGAGAATTCAAAATGTCCAACCTAGGGACTTGAGGATCCATAACTATATTCTGACCCAAATTTGGAGCCAGCTTGAACACAATTTCAACCTACACAACATGATGTGCAATACCCAGTTATGGGTACTAATAAGACACAAATTCAGAGATGGACTCCATTTCAAGGATACAGTCACCACTGCCCCTTTGGTAATGTGCCATTTGTATTTAGTTTTATAATTTTTACTTGAAATTATAAAAATAAATCTATTAACAATGTAAATCTATTAATGAGAAATGTTCATGTTTCAAAGATTGGTAATGGGCTAGAAACAATGAAAATCTTGAACAATATAAAAATGCCTAAAAGATTGTTAAGAAAGTGGTAAGTGAGGCTAAAGTAAAGGCTTAAGATGATCTTTTACAATAGATTGGGAACAAGAGAAGGTGTGAAAGATGTCTTCGAACTTGCAAAAATGTGACAGAGGAAGAGTGGGGAAAATTAGGGGCATATTGTGAAATAACCATTTACTCTAAAAGCTTAAGCCGTTAGAGTGTGGTGTATCAATGTATATCAAGGGACTTTATCACTCCAACAAACCCCCCCCCCCCCCCCCCCCCCCCCCCCCCCCCCGCACGTGCGGGGTGGGAACTTCGCACGGGAACATACTGACAAGGTTGGAGGGACACTCACACCATAAATAGGCTGGGCTTGATTTCCCGGTCCCTGGGCCGGACCTGATTTTCCTGACCCCCGTGGGAGAATAATATATTAGCGAGGCATATTTGCTGCTCTCGAGATTCAAACATAGGACCTTCCGCTTTGTAACCATGTCAAATAACCATTTACTCTAAAAGCTTAAGCTGTCAGAGTGTGGTGTATCAATGTATATCAAGGGACTTTATCACTCCAACATATATATCATGTTAGATTTATCAAGAGCGATAACCAGAGGATACTAGTCAAGGGCAATGAGATCAATGAAAGGTGGAGAAACTATTTTCAAAACTTGTTAAGTGACAATCATTTTGAGAGCATATGGATAGAAGGAAACCATAAAGTCAAATGACGTTAGAGTCCATAGGTACTTTCAAGGGATTAGGATATTTGAAGTGAATGAAACTTTGAGAAAGATGAAAATAGGAAAGACCCTAGGACTAGATGGTATACCAATAGAGGTTTGGAAATGTGTGGGAGATGCTAGGTTATTTTGGTTGACAAAGCTATTCAATAAGATTGTAAGATCAAAGAAGATGCCAAGCAAATGGTGGACATAAAGTTGCAATTTATAAGAATAAAGGAGACATAAAGTTGCACTAACTACAGTGGGATTAAACTGATTAGCCATACTATGAAACTTTGGGAAAGAGTGATTGAGCAAAGACTAAGGCATATCAAAAAATCAGTTTGGTTTCATGCTAGGGAGGTCTACCGCTAAATATATTTTTCTATGTTGACAATTAATGGAGAAATAGAGCAAGAGGAGGAAGGATCTCGGATCTCCACATGAGCTTCATTTACTTAGAAAAAGCTTACAATAGAGTCCTTAGAGAGTTTATTTGGTGGGTGTTGGGAAAGAAAGGAGTTTCAACAGGATTCGTTGACAATTAACATGATTAAGGATATGCATGGGGGAGTAGTAACAAATGTGAGAACGGCTAGTGGAGAGATAGGTGAGTTCCCAATGATTATAGGTTTGCACCAGGGGTCGGCACTGAGCCCATACCTTTCACATTGGTTATGGACAAGTTAATAAGGCATTTGTAGGAAGAGATCCCATGGTGTATGTTGTATGCAGATAACATAGTTTTGATTGACAAGATGAGGGAGGGCGTAAACACAAAGCTAGATTTATGGAGGGGTGCTTAAAAATTTTGAAAGATTTAAAATTACTCAAACTAAAATAAAGTGTATGGAGTGCAATTTTACTAACATTAGGAGTGAGAACGAGAAATTAATTAAGATTATTGACCAGGGAGTTTTTGAAAATGACCACTAACGATATCTTGGGCCTATAATTCATGAGGGAGAGATTGGGAAGGATGTTGCCCATAAATTTAAGCCGGGTGGAAGAAATGGAGATGTGCCTTTGGAGTACTATGTGATCGTCGTGTACCATTCAAACTAAAAGGAATGTTGTATAGGATAACTATACGACCAGCCATGCTTTATTGGATAGAATGTTGAGCAGTTAAGGAACAACATATTCATAGGAAGAGTGCAGCTGAAATGAGGATATTGAGATAGATGAGTGTTAAGACAAGGATAGAATTAGAAATGAATGCATTCGAGGGAACTTATGAGTAGCACCAATAGGTAATAAGATGAAGGAAAGTAGACAGACTTGGATGGTCTAGTCATGTGCAATGGAGAGTAGGAACTGAACTAGTTAGAAGTAATGAGTTGGTACAAGTTGAAGGCTCTAAAAGGGCAAGGGGAAGGCCCAAAAGGATGTGGGTGGAGGTAGTAAGAAAAGGCCTGATAATTTATGGTCTAACTAGAGTTATGGTCCTTGACAGAGTGGAATGATGGAAAAAGATTTATGTAGTTGACTGCAATTAGTTGGGATAAGGCTTAGGGATGGTGATGATGAATTTTTAGTTGAAATATTTGACCTATTTTATTTAGTTTTATTGAAAAAGGTATTGCTTCTAATCTTTATATAATACAAATTTTGTGAAATTATTGAAGTCGACAATTTTTATAGTATAAAGATATTTATTGTGACAGGAATGAATTATAACAAGCCTAATACATAAGCATCCGGGTACTATATAAAATGATTCCTTCTCTATTTATTTCCTATTCTTACCCCAAATCTACACAAATTTCTCTTATAAATTAGTTTATTATTTTATTTCTAACACTTAGTGAGAAAATACCATCTATTTATGATTTTATAGTAATTACTAATAAGCTAGAATAACCCTCAATTCTCTGCATTGAGCATACCTGAACTGTCATTAAGAATGTAGGCTTATCCGTAACCTTTTCATGAAAATGGAACCCTAAAGAAGAGTAGTGTGAAATTTGTGGAAATAGCATGGTGAAAACGTAATGTGCTTTCAAAGCGAGGAGTCGGCAGTTCAACCTTTTATCCACTACCCATTTGCGAAAGGAATTGGGATAATTTTTTGAATCTCTTTGGGGTGTCATGGTGTTTTGCCGATTTCAATGGAGAGTTTTTTGCTAGTGTGGCATGGAGGCTGTGTGGGTAAAGTCAGCAAGGCAACTTGGAGACTGCCATTGTTGGTCGATCTGTGGTTTATTTTGATGGAAAGGAATGGTCATTGCTTCAGGAATTTGTGTGGGAGGGTATCAAAGGTTGTTTGATAGGCAAAATTAAATGTAATGGAATGGGCAATGGTGTTAGATGTATTAGCTGAAAGTTTTTGGTTTCCTCTTTCATGGTTTGAGTTGTAATTCTTTAGGCTTCAGCCTCTTCTTAATAAAATTATCGTCTTTCAAAAAAAGAAAAAATAGAAAATGTAGCTCCGTTAGCTGGATATCCATGAACACCAAAAAGTACCAAAATAGACCCTTATATATATGAACATACCCTCTAAATGAAGAAGGTATTGTATTCTGCCTACATTTTTCCTATTGGAAGGGAAATTTTTGTGAGTTTGTCGAACTCCGTAACTGAAAACAAATCTTTGCCTCCACCACATTGTGGTATGAGCTCTCTTAGAGAAGGACAAATATGGAGAAATAGCCTGCTCATAGCACTTTTGCCAAGAAATCATGATAATTCATATATTCATATATCATTTGTAGAATAGGATTATAAAAGCCGATCCCAAATAACCTAAAAGAAAAACTAACCCAAATAACTGGGATGAGCGTGAGACGACATTGATCTTCTATATGCCTCACATTCTCTCTCTCTCAACTACCCTTCTCTAACTTCCTTATCAGTCATGCTCAAGGTATTAAAAACAGTTCCGTAATAGCCATTACAGAAAAATGGCCCCTAACAGCCGTTATGAGGCCAATACAAGTTTTTTATTTTATTTTATTTTAAATTAGTCGTAACGACCATTATGGCCCGTATTGTAATGGTGATTACATTGGGTGTTACAACCACTATTACCGTTATTGAATACATTGGTCACTCGTGCTCCTCCCCCTGAATGGCAAACCCTAGTAGAATCTTAAATCATCTGCAAGTAGCTAATGTAACGCCCTGAAAATCGGGGGTCGAGCAGAAGCTCAGCTCCTGAGTTCCAATGCATCACTTATGCAACATAGATAATGATAATTAAATGTTGTCTGTATTAGCACATTAAACATGAATGGGATTACACTAAAACAACATATTATACTCCAGAGACAATTAGATTACGCAAGCGGAAGACTGTGATAGATATATAAAGCATATAAGTGGTAAGTCCCCAGAGTATCAACATATCACCAGGTTAAGTAATTACATATATAGTTCCAAAATACACAAAATGATAAAGTGTAATGTCATCTAATCCATATCCCTGTAGTCCCGGTGACGCAACTCCAGATCTATATAGACCCGCCAGAGAGTTGCAAATAGGAGAACTTGTCATCATAGAAGACAGGCTCCATCTCATAAGCCTCGTCATCACCTAAAACTAAAACTGGGTCTGGTTGGTGTTTTAAAACACCGTCCCAGAGTGGGAGTGAGTGATCAACTAATGAAGCTATAAGGCAAAGGTTAACATGTTATCAATTCAATCAAGCAGCAATGATAAAGCAGTACAACAATCATGCCCTAAGTACTCTTGTTAATACAAGGATGGGATGCGATAATGATGTATGCCCTCGCCTGCGCTCCCTCTGCGACATCATCTCACGGTCGCGCATGCAACACTCCCGCTGTGCTCAACTCCAACGCCAAAGGCACATGCAATGCGGTGCATGTGCGTGATTAGCCAAGTTCTTAATTAGATCTATTCATACAGCATGTTTGGGAAGCTAAGGTACCTCCCTTTATATCATTGACCCAAACAATGATCCATCTAGGGTTATCAATCCTAGTTAATCACATACGATAGGCAAGTTCGCGAGTTTACACTATAGGTCGCTACGGGAGGCTCGTCACCTCGGCGTAAGCTTAATTCACACTTCAGGTCACTACGAGAGGCTCGTCACCTGATCGTAGGCCTGTTTTATACTCAAGGTCACTACGGGAAGGCTCGTCACCTTAGCGTAGGCCGACAGCTCAAATACGGTGTCCCATATACCACCATATTTTGCTCATGAGTTTGGGTTGCTCACTAGTCACCACGGGGAGGCTCGTCACCCCAGCGTAGGCCGACAGCTCGACCACGATGTTCCATACACCACCATGTCCGGCTCATGAGTCTTAGCGGATCGTGATACCAGGGTTAAACGGGCTTTGCACTGGTAAGTGGTACCTTAGATTCAGGCAGTAGTGTCCATACATGGTAAACACACATTAGGCCAATCGGGTTACTTGACAAGTCCGATTGGTACGAGCGCACGCTAAGTTAATCGACATGGAGCGCATACGCACTCCTTGTGGCCTAACTACTGTCGATAATCACCGTACGACTCGGATTCATCGAACGTGTCCTTGGTGGCGGAACTAATCCGGCCACTCTAACGAAATCCGTTACCGAATGCCTGAACTACGTCGTAGTCCCAATCACACTCCAAGATAATAGCATTCACATATGGTAGTCATAACAGTATAGAGCAAACAATTCAAGCATTGCAATCATTTGAGCATTTTATATATTAAAAAAAAAATGTACAGAATAAGCATATTATCGCACATATGCATTTCGTACCTAAATCTCGTAGTTGGATTGAGGTTACATAAAGAAATCAATGCATATAGTTAAGGTGGTTGAGAATCTTATCTCAACACCTTTAATAAATACATTTTATCAAACAATTACTCATTCAGACATTTTATCAAACATTTAGGCTACACCTTTCGACATACATGATATAACTTGGTTATAACATGTATTAGGGCAAATCCTTTCACAAAGGAGTTGTCACACTTACAACAATCATATATTCTCAATCAATAACCATGGCAAGCACGAACCATAATTCCATATTCATTCAAACATTTCATCAAACACATGGAATGCATTATGGTCAACATAGTTCATATACATATGTAATATACGGCAATCATTGTATCTAAGTATATGTGATAGCAATCAAGTCAGTCATAAATCATTAACTGACATTGAAAGCCTTGAAAACCATAACCTAAATGTTTATATTCCACACCTTTCGTCGGTAAACTCGTATCGTACTCAGTTTGAACACTACGTCTTTGTCTATGACACAACGGCAACCTATAGCATGAAATAGGTTAGTTATTTCACCATTTACTCTATTTGGATACCTAACACAGATTAGGTTTAGGATTTCTTACCCAAGAACGGAGTCGAAATCGCTGGTATAGCGGCACGGGGGAGACGATTCGATACGAGGAGCGGCAGGAACGAATCCCAGCAACTATCTCTCACTCTCTCTCTCTTCTCCTCACTCTTTCCTTCTCTTTTCTCTCTTCTCTTTCCTAGGGTTAGGAAATTCGTATGGAAAGAGCGAGGGGTGGGTTGAGGCCCTTACATAGGCCTAGAACTGCTGCTAATGGCCCCAGGGCCATGGTATACTTAGGATATAGCCAAAGGGTGGCTGTTTCGGGCCAACAGAGCTCATCTGGAGGCCCATTTTCTGCATACGGTTCAGAGAAAGTTCCCTGACAATGGATTTGTGTCAGGTTAAGTTTTCGGTCCGATCGGATTTATGGATCGACCGCGGAGGACCAGTTTTAGTTCAACGGCTATCGTCACTCGATCAGGGCCACAAGTATACTGACATGTGTAGGGAAATTTCCCTAATCCGAGGGTGTAGTTGGGTCGGAATCTAACGATCTGAACCCTTGAATTAGGCCTGCAAGCGAACGACCAAAATCACTTAAGTTTGAGTGCATTTTCTAAAGATATTCGCGTTTCTCACACACTTCGCTCCGGGCTCAAGTTGTGCGTTTCTGGATACTATTGGGACTTGGTTTCCGAGATGGTTGTTAAGCTTAGTAAGGCGGTCATAACTGTATAGTTTCGCGGTAATCGGACTTTCGACGCGCGGTCCAGATCCGATATGGAGTTTCAGTGTGCTCCTGAGAGCAACTGGGTTTTGAGATTTCTCCTAGGTTTTTAGGTAATGTAGAGTTAGCGATTCTACTGGTTTTGAGTCTTGTAGTTCGTATAGTAATTTTTACATAATTTGATCCTTAGCGGTTTCTGCCTGAGGTGGTACTCGGGTCTTTGTACGGATTTTTCCGAGACGTTATAGCTAAATACAAAGCTTTTGTTTCTTGTAGTATTGCCTTACTGCATACTTGTTAGGCCCGACCTAACATCACAAGATATTGTCTGCTTTGTCGAAGCTCACGGCTTTAAAACGCGTCTTGACTGTTAAGGAAGGAGCCCACTTATAGCCACCACAACTCCAGACAGTTCTTCCTATGTGGGACAAAGTTCTGCCTTCATTGTGTGTACAATAGCCTGTCAACTACTGGTAGCTCGCCCAGGCCCTTAGGCCCCACCCACATCAGCGTTTGCCCACGTGTGCCCGCCCACATGTGACCACAGTGACGGGGCGTCACAATACTGCATCACATAACTATTTGCACCAATCAACCCGTTGTTAATACTTTTCTTTTGGCACTCCTAGTAAGCATAAGGTTTATCTATTTATGTTTTACAACATTATTTTATTTTAGATATTCTCTGCATGATTTTATTTTTGTAGTTGATTGAAATAATAGTATTCTACAAGGTAGCGCAACTTTTTGTTATTGTCAACAAACAAATTTCCTGTCCTGTTTTATAGCTTTGAGCAGATTATTCAGTTACCTTTTTGCATGGTAATGAGTTATCGCTATTGATCTATTAAAGTACACATTCAGTTAGGCCTTTTCTTGAACATGCAGATTGCTTGAGTTGTATGGCCAAGAAGAAAATCTAAAAATGTTGACCAAGGATCTTCCCCCTCTTCAAGATGCTGGTCCGCAGAAATGCCTGGTTTTTAGCGCTGATGGTTCTCGATTTGCCACCGGTGGGCAGGTAAGAACACTTCCTACAATATGTACTTCTAATGTCAATGTTTGATTTCTAGTATTTAAATTATCTAGTCTTGTGATAGTTGTACTTAGAGAAAGCATTCGATTGGGTACCTATAGAAATAATATGGTGGGTGTTAAGAAAGAAGGGAGTTTTAGGTGGATATATTCACATGATTAAAGATATGTGCAAGAGAGCAATAACAAATGTGAGGACCACTAGTGGAGAGGCAAGTGATTTTCCAATTACTGTAGGCTTATATACCTATGGTCGGCATTGATCTCATACCTTTTTGCATTTGTTATGGACGAATTGACGAGGCATTTATGCAAAGAGGTCCTGTGGTGTATACTGTTTGCAAATGACATAGTTTTGATTGACAAGACGGGGGTAAATGCAAAGTTAGAACTATGGAGTGATGCTTTAGAATCCAAAGTTTTTAAAATGAGTTGAACTAAACAGAGGATAGAGAATGCAATTATAGTAATAATAGGAGTGGAAAAGAGGAATTAGTTATAGAGTACCTCAAACTGACCATTTTCAGTATCCTGAGTTGATAATTCACGAGAATAAAGAAATTGAGAAGGATGTTGCTCACTAAATTAGCACCCAGTGGATGAAGTGGAGATGTACCCTTGAAGTTTTATGTGATTGCCACATACCAATCAAACTAAAAGGAAGATTTTATAGGATAGCTATAAGACTAGCCATGCTTCATTGCATAGAATGTTGGGCAGTTGAGGAACAACGTATTCACTGGATGGTGTAGCTGAAATGAGGATGTTGAGATGGATGAGTGGAAAGACTAGGAAGTATAGAATTAGAAATGACTGCGTTCTAGAGAACTTAGGAGTAGCACCAATAGGTAATAAGATGAGTGCAAGTAGTCTTAGATGGAAAAAAAAAAAAAAAAAAATTAATCTTAAATGGTTTGGCCATGCGCAATGGAGAACAAGAACTATACTGGTTAGGAGTAAGTCGGTTCAAGTTGAAGGCTCTCTAAAAGGGGAAGGGGAAGGCCAGAAAGGACATGGATGCAGGTAGTAAGGAAAGATTTGATGACCTACAGTTTAACTGAGAATATGGTCCTTGATATTGGAATGGCGAAATAGGATTCATGTAGCCGACCCATTAGTTGGGATCAATGTTCGAAGTATCGGTATCGCTACAAGTTTTGTTGGCCAGGGATACAGAAACAATATCGATATCGCCGATAATATCGCTGATAACCGGTAATGCGGGGAAAACTGTGGAATTTTCAACGAAACTTAAGGAAATGTTAAAATGTACATATTTGCATATTTAGAAATAAAAAAATTGCAAAAAGACTACATACATAACAAGTTTCCATTTAATGGGGCCTTAAAAGCATGTGCTATTGTAAGAAATCAGTCCAACCATCCCCTCTGGCCTATTTAACCATCCAAACATCCATTGATATTGCAAAATAGCAACAACACATGATATTTCACCAAAAACTCATCAAAAATTGGAAAGGAAATGAAAGATTATGGTCTCAATAACTCGCATGTTGCAATATCGATAATATCGAGATATTATCAATATTATCAATGACAAATAGACACTACATACAACCATGTGCCCATGAAAAAAAAAATTGAAATATTTTTTTTTTCTAATAAACAAAATTTTGATAATAACAATACGTTGGCGATATCATTGAAATATCGTCGATACACTTATGATACAAGCATTACCTAAAATTTACATAGTCGAAAATATTGGTGATACATTGGCGATATTAGTGCATTGGCAATACAAGCGACACCTAGAATTTACATAGTTGAAAATATTGACAATTACATTAGCGATATTGATACGCTGGCGATAGTTAGTGATACATTGCTATTACCTGGAATTTTTGATACTACCAGCGTTATCGGTATCGCTGAGCTGGAGATAAAAGATAATATCGGAGATATTTCGATAATGTAGGAGATAATTCGAACACTGGTTGGGATGAGGTTTAGATTATGATGATGATGACTATAGTGTTTTGATAGTTATGATCTCATGACATATATGTTCATTTTTGCATTTCATTTAGCATCAGTGAGCATACATGTAAACTGCAGAAGGCATGCAACGTGCTATGTTTGAGGCAATCACTTTGCTTCATATTTGTTTTTATCAACTAAGACATTTACTCATAATACTTATTTACAACATTTACGTCTTAACAAACTCCATTCTTCAACCAAGAATTTATTCCTAACCTCATATCTTTCAAAAATAAATAAATAAAAAATCCTAACCTCATGATCTATCATGAATATTCTTACCTCTCAAAAATCATGATTATTCTTTTAAAGGCTATTTTTGTAATTTTGATGATAATAGATGATGGTGTAACTAAACATTTCTCTATGGGTTTATTAATATGCAAGCATGAATTTTATTTTACTAACGAGGGTTTTTGTTATGTATAGGATGGGCATCTTAGAGTTTTTGAGTGGCCAAGTCTGCGCATCCTTTTGGATGAGCCAAGAGCTCACAAGTCCTTCCGAGATTTGGATATTAGGTAGGCCATGAAATATTAAATCCCTTCCACTCCTAAGCCTGTACATATAAAATAATGCATATTTATATGCATATAATGCATGCACCTGCATGAACATACAAGAATATCATTTGCAAACCATGTGCAGACTGTTCTTTGGCTCAGATTGCCTCTCGCAAACCTACGTAAGCAAGAATCATTGTCATTACTTGATTATTCTGTCTGTTATGCACCTGGTTCATGATGTTATACAATATGTTATGCTTTGCATTCACTGGACCAGATGGTTCAACTCAGTTTGATTGGATCCAACAAGTTTGGCAGTACAGTTTGCCAATAGGAGACGTTATGTTGCATATTGAGAGTTGACCGGGATAGCTACAGCATTCTCTAACAGCCTGCAGATAGCCGTTATATTCCATTAGGAGAGTTATTTGATACTCTGGTAGAGTGTGATTGTTGACACTCTGGAACTTGGAAATTGTACATGTTGCATACATTAACTCAAACTAAACTGTCCAAATTGTAGGAACCACTGTAGAGTGTAGATGGGTCATTACCCCAAAACCAGATTTGTTGACATTCATAACCTCGGATTTGCAGACACTTGTTTGTGAATTTGGACAGTTGCCTATTTTTCATTTTGACCGTCCATTATGTCCACTGATCCGCAGATTACATAATCAAAATCATTATAATTTTTGGATTCTTAGTTATCTATACTGGTCTGACAATTTGGAAGCTTTAATTTGAGTTACTTGCATGCCACGTGCATGATTTCTGAGTGCCTGCCCATCAGCCATCGCACTCTGCCCGAGTATCTGAGTTTTTATCATTTCCCTTATTTTTTATTCTACATTGTTTATTGAAAACCCTAGGTTCTAATTAGTCAAACACTGGATATAGGTAGGTAAAAACAATAAATTGAAACTTAGTCAAGCTTCACTTTTGTTTTTAAAGAAATAGATAAAAATAACTATTATTGGTAAGTTTCTTGTCATTTTTCTTTGCCTTTTTTTCCTGTTAGAAACTCAATAAACTCCCCCTTGAGATAGATATCTAATTAATTATGCACTATAAAATGAATTATAAGTGAAAATAATCCTCGCAAACCTTTTATTTTGTTGGAAAAGATCAGTGACCTTTTCTTCATGTTTTTAAGGTTTACATCTTTTGTCGCTTTGTTATCTTGCTTTATGTGTATTTCCAATTAATCAGATACCAAAAGGAAACATTAACCACTCTAATCCTTCTAAACATATACTTTGATAATAGATTTCATGATTTTTTTTCCAGTAACTTTTTTTGTTTGTTTTTATTTTCCTTCATTTTTCAAATTTGGTGGATGGTAACTCGTAAAGTGTGCGCTTTTAGGGCCTGTTTGGACCACGGGATTAAGTGGTATGGAATTGCATTAGATAGAATTAACACCATTATTGCACAATGATTACATGTCTAAAAATACCATGGTATTTTGACCGTCCAATCCCACATTTGGGATCAAATCCTTCCCTTGGGAAATACACTGTAGTAAGTGAATCCTGTGTTTCTCCTTCAAAAAAAAAAAAAAAAAAAAGTGAATTTTGCATTTGGTGGACCATGGAATTGTAATCAACGAACCACATTTCACAATTGTTGCCGGTCACCTGTACACATATGCAACTTGAATGTCACGTGTAAAGGGCACAAATGGATGAATGACATGGATAAAATACCTGTATCAATGTGGGGCCCATAGATTCAATGGATTTCAAATCTACCATAAATCCTGCAATATCTACTATTGGGTCTAGATGATTTGATATCAGGATTAATCCAATCCTTCCCATCATTTCCAAATGCCCTATGGAATTTGCATGGGACCAAATGCAATTCCATCCCACCCAATACCATGCACCAAACTGTATTGGGGAGGGTCTCTAGCATTGTAACTTGTAACCAAGGAACCATCTGAAGCAAGTCCTGATCTTATTGGAAGAAGGAAGAGGGGGAGGGTATCTATATATTAATCTACTTAACTTTGCACCTACCATAAGCATGTCCAATTGATGTTTCACTAAATTGGGTTATCTGCCAGCTTGGACTCAGAATTCTTAGCTTCAACGTCAACGGATGGTTCTGCACGGATATGGAAGATAGATGAAGGTGTCCCATTGACTTCATTAACTCGTGGCTCGGTATAAATTATTTTATCTTCATTAACTCGTGGCTCGGTATAAATTATGTTATCTTCTATGATGGTTTTGTGTGGTTTTATATTTATGGGTTTGGCATATTTTTATCTTTTTTACAGGATGAGAAGATTGAATGTTGTCGATTTTCTAGGGATGGGACTAAACCATTTCTATTTTGTACTGTTCGAGAAGGTCTACCATGTTTTGTAAACAGATTCTGCTTTTCCTTCTTTCCAGCTATATTCTATTTTCTGAATGTGGAATCTCAATGAAGCAGGTGGCAGAATGGTTACTGCAGTATGGGATATTAGTACATGGAATAAAATTGGGCATAAGAAGCTATTGAGAAAACCTATCTCAATTCTGTCCACCAGCATGGATGGGAAATATCTTGCGTAGTAAGTACTCTAATCATAATTTCTGTTGATAATTGTTTATTTTTCTCAATTGATTAACCAAGCGAAGAGGCAAGTCTATCTGCCCTGTCTATTGAAATCTTAATATAGTCAGCATTGGGGTTTAAAGCATTATTTAGCAACCTTTGGGTATTTGAAACAGTGGTTAGTTTATTCTGCAATGCGCATTATTAATGAGGAGCATATTGCCAATGTTACATAAGTTGTATCGTCCAGCTATGAATGCCCAAATTCCAAGCCTTCTTGCTGTTAAGAGATGAGAGTCTTGTTTTATTATGTATAACCATAGTAGCGTAGTCCTCTGACAATTATGCATTCATATGCAGTCAAGTGAAGGTTAGCATTTTTTTTTTTTAAATGTATTTGTATACAGTCACAGGTTCTGTAGTCTGTTTTCATGTTTCTATTATTGACAGTCAATTCTTCATTCTGTGGATGGTCATGGAAGAAGTGTTCTGAAAAATCCTAATCCATCTCTAATCTTTCTTTGTACAACAGAGTACAAGTCTTGATATCTCCCATGGTTGGGACAATTATCTTCATCATGCTTAACCTTTCATTCTGAGTCCGAGATTTACGTAATGCTTTGACAAGTAGATGATCCTTGCTGTCACAGTCATGGTTTTTTTTTTTTTTTTTTTTTTTTTTTTTATCAAAGGTTTGTTCGCAATTTTCGGCCAATGCCCTACATTAATGGAAGTGCTTGATGATGACTTCAAAGGAGGTAATCACCAAATGGTTAATTCTCAGCCAAGTCTTTTTACATGATGTTGACTTCAAAGGAGCATAGGTCTCCCCTTTGTCCTAAACTTTTGATGGCTCATGTGCCCCCCAAGAATCAAAGTTCTTGCTTGAAGAGCTATGGCAAACAAAATCTTGACTTTGGATAACTTGAAAATTGCAATATGGCTTTCCCCACTGTGCATGATTTTTGGAGAAGTGGTAGAGTCAGTCGATCATCTTTTCATTCATTGCTCCATGCCAAAAGAGGTTTCATATTCTTTCACATGCCAGTTAGGGATCGCATCGTCTTTTTAATAAATTCATTGGCAACGGATCACGTTGATCAAGCAGAATTTCGACACCCTGCAAGCAATAGAGCAACAGGGAACCAAAAACTCGGAAATCGATCCTCCACGAGCAGCTTGAGTAGGAGAATTACAATCTCACAAATACTCAAACATGTACAAAATAATAATTTTATTTGAGAAGCAATAACAACTATGACCTTTTCCATGAGAGGGCCTTTTTACTAACAAATACAACCAATAGGAACTTACCACTTCTCTTTCACCAATCAAAATAAACTCTAGAAGTAAATAACCAATAGGAAAAGATTTCAAATACTAACAAACAATGAGAAATGGAAATCCTAATTCTAATAACCAATAGAAATAGACCTAACACCTAAGCAAGGGAGTTGTGGTTCAAAATAATTACTTTATTTGAACTATATGCTTGCTAGATTGGGATGTAGTTCAAAATGGACAAGCTAGATGCAGGAATGTGTTCGTTTGGTCAAGTTTTCAATGTTGGTTAATGGAGCTCCAAAAGGATTCTTCAAAAGCTCGAGGGGGCCTTCGCCAAGGAGATCTGCTCTCTCCATTTTCGTCTGTGGTGGTGGGCCTGGTGGCGGAGATGCTTAGTAGAATGCTGGAAAAGGGAAGCTTAGCAGGGCTTGCCAACGGCTTTAGGGTGGAAATTGCTGACTTTCAGAATTCTAACCTTCAATTTGTAGACGACAACCTCCTCTTTTGTGATGGTGATGAGGTTTAGGTTCTTAATTTTAGGAAAATGGTTTGACGCTTTGAAGTCATTTTTATTTTCAAGGTAAACATTCACAAAAGTAAAATATTGAGGATAAGAATGCCGCTTGAAGAGGTCAAACACCTTGCAGAAATCTTTAGATGCAAAGCAGGTAATTTTCCATCAACATATCTATGCCTCCCCTTGTGCATCAGAAAGCTGGCAAATTATTTATGGGACAAGGTTAGTGAGAGAATAAAAACAAGCTTTCAAGTTGGAAGAGAAGATACCTTTCATTGGGAGGCAGAATTAATTACGTTGATAATGGTGGCTTTGTCCAATATGTCGATCTATTACATATCTCTATTCCAATGTTCCATCAATATGTTGGACGGAATTGATAGAATATGTCACAATTTCCTGTGGCAAGATTCACATGACAAGTGAAAAATCCACTTAATGCAGTGGAGTGACAAATGCAAACCATCTCGGAGGGAGGAGCTAGGATAAGAAATCTTAAAGTAATGAATATGGCCCTCTTAGGTAAATGTTGTGGAGATTCGAATCGGAGGATGGTGTTGTTGGGAAGGGGTGATAGAGTTGAAATATGGGAAAGTGCAAGGGGGATGGTTTACAAAGGAATCATCTCGGTATAGAGCCTCCGTGGCTTGGAAAGCGATATCTAGAATGGTTGGCAAATTCAAGAGAGGTGCTTCTTTCTCAGTAGGTGATGGATCTTGGATAAACTTTTGGTCGGACACTTGTACTAATAGATGTCTTCGTGAGCTATTTCCTAGTCTAGCTAATATTTCACTAGATAAGGAGAGGCTTATGATTATGATTGCTTTGAAAGCGTGGGGGTCATGTGGTTTGGGATCCTTTGTGTTGAAGGAACTTTCAAACAATGAGATAGAGGATATGATCAGGCTTTTGGAGCTTTTTTACTCCAAGTGGATATCCCTTAAGGGGGTGTTTGGTGCATGGGATTGGGTGGGATGGAATTGTCACAATGTAATGATTATGGGGTGTCACGTATTGTCGGTGGATTAGGAGTAATACACCAAATCTCATCTCTGTGTTTGGAATGTATAGTTTTGGCACTGTGATCCAGAGATATTAAGAATACATGTTTGGATGTTACATTTGCAAAGATAGTTTTTGGAAGCGGATTGGATGGAGTGTCGCACACCACCGACCTTTGTGGTGTGTTTACGTCACCAAGTTCTATGAGCCCCACCATGATGTATGTGTTATATCTACACCGTCCGACGATTTGGTGAGATCAATTTAGATCATGAGCAGAAAAATGAGGCAAATCCAAAGCTTAAGTGGACCACACCACAGAAAGCAGCAGGAGCAATGATTCCTACCATTGAAACCTTAATAGGGCCCACCATGATGTTTATTTGTCATCCAACCTATTCATGAGGTCACATAGACCTGGATGAAGGGTAAAAAACAAATATCAGATTGATACAAACCTTTTGTGGCTCCCAAGACGTTTTCAATGGTAAACGTTCAATCCCCACTACCTTTTGAGGTGTTGTCCACTCGAGCATTGGATCTCTCTCTTTTTTGGGCCAAGGCCTAAAATGATCTCGTAAAATGGATTGACGGTGTGGATATAACACATTCCGTCATGATGGTATACCACGCAATACATCATTGAAATTCTCTCTAAATGTTCGCCGATGGATATGGCGGTGGATATTGCAAATCCAAAATAGATACACCAGATCCCTCTTCAATCCTCAATGCTTTGGTGCGGTTTCCAAAGCTTCAAACTATCACCGAAGGACTGCCTTACCAAACACAAGTTTCGGCTTAAAACGTGGGATTTGAAAGTCTATCCCATCTAATATGTTCTAATACGATGAACCAAACAGGCCCTAATGCCCCAGATACATGGGTGTGGAAATGGGAGAAGAATGGAAGATTCTTAATTTGGTCATTCCATGAAGCTATCTTGGTTTCAGGTAGGAGGGCCATGGGGGACCTAGTAGAGGTGGTTTGGCTCTATAAAGGCCCTCCAAGGGTAGTGGCTTTCGCTTGGTTAGTGGGGAAGAATAGGGTGCTCGGTGGATAACCTTCAAAAGAGGCATATGATCATCCCCAATGCATGCATATGTGTTTGCGGGATGCAGAATCCATGGACCACCTATTTATTAATTGCTCCTTCGCGAGAGCGATTTGGGACCGCTTTCTCGAGCTGCTTCAATGATGTTGGGTGATGCCAGGATCTATAGAAGCTCGTCTCTCATCATGGCATGGGGGTGGGATATGTCATAGAGGGAGAATTCTCTTGAGATTATCTTTTGTGGCAGTTATGTGGTCGATTTAGACTAAAACGCAATGCGAGGTGCTTTTGCAGTCGCCAAAAATCCCCCAAAGAGATCTTCAGGAAATCTAAGTTGAACGTCATTTCTTGGGCTTTGACTCTCTCTCCCTTTCAATCTGTTCCTTATTTTCATTCCTTTTGGTTTTGTTTGTAATTTGTGAGGATTTCTTTTCCTCTCTATTGATAAATTCGTGGGAAAAAGAAACAACTACAATAACAATGACAATGATGATGATGATGATGATGATATTATCATCATCATTGTTGTTGTTGTTGTTACTGCTGCTGTTGGTGTTGCTGTTGCTGGTGGTGGTGGACTACCAGGTAATGAATTGGGAAATCAACCAGGCAATTCTCTAAATGGATGAAATTTAGTAGGGTTTTTTTAGGGTTTTGGCACAAAGTTCATTCATTGTATCTTGTTCTAGTTAATCGTTTTATACATCCGTTAGTGCAGTTTATGCTGCTGAATTGTTGACAAGCATGGAATGGAATCTTTACTCTTATCTTGTCAAATTGTCATGGAACAGTGTTTTTGAGCTAGGAACATGGACAAGATTTTATATTTTTTGCTTTGCATGTAATACGTAGCGCATTTGACTTGTGAACATGCCATGAATGTGACAGCTGAACTTACTTATGCAGTGGAAGCAACGATGGTGATCTGTGTGTGGTTGAAGTAAAGAAGATGGAGATTTGCCACTTGAGCAAGAATCTTCATCTTGGTACATGCATTTCGTCAACAGAGTTCTGTCCCAGCCAAAGGTAACTTGCATTCTAGACACACTTCCAGTTGTAGGAATAGTTGTCTACCTTATTGCTATTTATTTTATTCTTTCAATATGAAAATCATTTTCAATAGGGTTTACAGATGTTGATGATATCTTAGAAGTTAACAAATTCAGAGAGAGAATATTGAAAGAAAATTTAAAGGAAACAATTGACATATAATCATAAATTGTCCATTTTAGTCAACAATTGTAGGTTATTATCTCTGATTGGCTGCAAGTTATACATTTTAAGGCATCAGGAACAGAAAATCCTAGACTACCATGAAAACATTCATGTCATCATGTGTGGAATTGTGGCTTGCTGAATTTGAAGACTGAAGATTTCAAAAATGCAACTACAGATTGCTCCAGGGTACTTCTCAAACCTGATCGATATGTAAATCTTAGGTGGACTAAGTTCACAGTATGAGTCAAAATCCTGACAAGGTATTCATTGTCAAGTGCTTTGCTCAATTTCAGACCTTAAATAGACTCAAATTCCGTGCCAAATCTCCAAAGTGCCACGGATACATTTTCAATGCTAAATTAGGACTGCTCTGTGCTGAATCTGGAATTGCAGACATTTTTCAGTTTGACTGGCATTGTGAGCAGTACATCATAGAATCTGTGCCCGAAAGAAATGCAGGGACAAAGTTCCATTGTGTTGTATATCAACTATGCCATCGAGTCTAGCATGTAGGAATAATGCCTATACTTGCAGATTTTATCAATGGACATTAGACAAAGAAAAACTCAAGAAAGTAAAAGGAAGAAAAATAGGAAAGAGAAAAAAAAAAAGAGAGAGAGAGAGAGAAGAAGAACAAAGAGAGGTTTCTTGACATTTTAGGGCCTTTCTGGTTGGCACCTTACAATTACTACTACTATTATTATTTTCAAGGCTTTCTGCCCATTTTTGCAGAACTAGCAAGCACTATTAGTGTGTTTGGTAAATGAACTCATTCTTTCAGAATGAATCAGCCCTTAATCCTGTCCCAAGTAAAATAGCACATGACCTGTTTTTTTACTTTAAAAAAGAAAAGTTCTGTTAGCCACTTTTCTCTCTGACAAGATTTTCTTGAGATCGTGTAAGTTGTGTGTCATCGTAGAAAGGTGATACGAGGTTATTCTGGTGATTAAACATCTAGTGATTATAGGATTAGCATGCGGGGTTCATTTTCAGTGGTCCATACCGTTGATCAAATGTATCTTGCTGTATATTAGGGATGTGTATGATATCTCCCAGATTGGACACTCCTAATCCTATATTGGTGGCCAACAAATGTATAGACAAAGTACAACAGCCCTCATTCAATTGAGAGAACTCCAAATATTGAAGGTTAATGATCCTCAAATCTGATGAGATCCATCAAGTCCACGATTGGATCACAAAACAATGGCCCCACTCTCAGATGATCATGTGTGCCACGTATTCAGAATGATGTGGAAGCGATGAATCTGTTCCCTAGAACAAATGATGTCCACCCAAACAAAGTTTAGAAAAAACAATAAAACAAAGAGGTCAATCAAACATTATTTTAAGAGGAAATAAAAATTTCAAGAATTGATACCCCATGATATCAGTTCCATGGATATGGCTTTTATTATTATTATTTTTTTAAAGGGAGGACTGTTGACCAAACGGGCCCTTATCCACTAAGGGGGTGTTTGGCGTGTGGGATTAAATTGTATTAGAGTGGATTTGATGGGATAGGTTTCGAAAATCTAGCCAACCCTGCGTTTGGGACAACGAGGGATTAAAACACCTTTCACTTGGGATTTCGTGCCGACTCCTTTTCCCATCCGCCAAGGAATAGCGACCGACATAAGAGGGATTGCCACAATCCACTATAGGATACGCCTACATTTCTGCTGGATACGGAAGACCGTCATCTCTCTCGTTCCTGGAGAGGCCCCTCTGCCATCTCCCGCTGTGAAAGTTCAGTCCCTCTGCCATCTCCTGTCGAGAAACGAAGATGTGTTTGGGCGTTTGAAGTCCAAGAGGACTAGAATCATGTTGTATTGAGAAAGGGATTTTGGGATTTCTTCATTCGGGGAGATTGGCTATCTCATTTCTCTCTCGTCTTACTGCAAGTGTTTGTCACTGTGGTTTCAGAGGGTACTGCTCTGTGCCAACACTCAAATCGCCGCCTCTGCCTGTGTGATTGGATTCTGCCTCAACGTCATACCCTCTTCCCTACAGAGCATTATCTAGCAGTCACGGGCTACCGACCGCTTCAGTAGGAATCCACGTCCGACCACTAGACTCTAGAGATCTGGCTGGGTCAAAGCCGAACCCACTTTTCATCATGTGGGTTGGTGTTTTGTTCACACATCCCCCACCCAAACACCGAAGGGTTTCAGTAATCCACTGACGAATTGCATTTCCAAACACGGTAACCATTAGAATCAATGGTTTGGGTGGGATTCTCCTCCGTTCCAAACATGGAATGCTATTAGGTGGTATTCCACCGATTCTACAACAATCCACCCATGGTGGTAATAATTACACCCTGTAAATTCCATCCCAGCTAATGCCACTTAATTCCATGCGCCAAACACGCCCTAAGCATTTCAGGCCCAAAGAGTCGCATGAAGGAAATACGGCCCCTTGTTTTCTTGGATTTTGAAGGTCCCCATGCGTTGAGTAATGGTGGTGAGAAGGGAAATTGAGGATTTTTGTGTGTAAAGAAATTCTTGGTTCATGAGATGTATTTATGTAGGAACCATTTGTGTTCTGTCTTGCTAAAGGCCTTCCAATGGTAAATGGTTAGAATGTAGTATTTAAGAGGCAAAATAGAAGCAAGAAAGATGAAGATTTGAAGCAGCATCTATGTGATAGCACTCAATAGTTTTGGGACATTCCAATTGATTACTTTTGATTTTGGTGCTTGAGATTGAAGGCAACTGTTCTTGGACATCCAATGAAACATTGTATACTAAAGAACCAGTGGTTGCATTGGTTTCACACACACACACCACACACACACACACACACACACGGTTACGAGCATGGTATCCAAAAATGGTTACGTAACAGTCATTATTAGATGACAAATTTCACCTGTGAGTTACGAGCATGGTATCCAAAAATGGTTACGTAACGGTCATTATGGCTGCTATGTGATATTATGGCTGATGCCCGGATATGTATAACTAATTAAGAGACATTGAGAAAACACAAGGAAATGGTCGAATTTCTCAATAAAACTTTAGGAGATGTTAAAATACACATATTTGCATATTAGGAATCAAATAATTGAAAACAGACACATACGTAATAAATTTCTCTTTAATGGGGTTCTAAAAGCATGTAATGCTGACTCGGGAAAACATTAGAGAAACATGGGGAAAATGGTGAAAATTTTCAATGATACTTCAAGAGATACTAAAATACACATATTTGCATATTTAAGAATCAAATAATAGCGAAAAAGACACATATTTGCATATTTAGGAATCAAATAATAACTTCCTTTTGATGGGGCCTAAAAGCATGTATTGTTGACTTAGGGAAACATTGGGGGAAATGGTGGATCCATCCATTCATGCATGCACATACATACATATAAACACACATGCATGATCCATCCATCAATGGATGCATGCACACACACATACGCACGAACACACACACACACACACACACACACACACACACACACATTCATCCATGATCCATCCATCCATGCATGCATACTTATATACACATAGAAACATGCATTTCATCATACAACCATGCACCCATAAAAAATAAAATTATTATTATTATTATTTTTTTTAAGAATTTCTTAATAAACAGATTTTTGGCGATATCAATACACTAGAGATACTTTGGCGATATTATCGAAATATCACTGATACGTTGGCGATACAAAACGACATTTGGAATTTACACAGTTGAAAATATTGCCGATACAAGCGACACCTAGAATTTCCACAGTCAATAAATATTGGCAATACATTGGCAATACTTAGCAATAGTCTTTTAAAAAAAGAAAAAAAAAAAGAAAAAAAAGATTGGCTGTAAAGAAGAGATGCATCTTCTCTCTCCCTCCCTTGCTGGCAACCGTAGGCTATTTCTGACTTTCTATCGAGCTCCTCACTGTCTCCCATGTAGCGATCGAGAAGAAAATGGAAGAGGCTCCTTTCCTTTTCAAGCTATGCCAAGCCCACACACGTGTGCCATGAAGCTCATGTAGACATCGCACATGTGACAGCATGGCCTGATAGGTCCAAGATCCAATCCATCTGTTAGAACCACACCACTATATTGATGCCCTAGCCTATGAATCAGGTTGATGAATTTGTCAGGTGGCCCATAGTTTGCAAGATAAATTTATGGCTGAAGTTTTCTAACCCATACACCTGTTGCCAATATTGGAGCCCACATGTTGAGAGGACCTGATTTATTTTTGGGGAAACATTTACAAGGTAGGACCAACTTGGTGCATGAATTGGAACTCCTATCTATGTGCCATGCAGGCACATGTCTGGATTGTACATGAGCTTTATTGCGCACACGTGTTCACTTAGCAAAGCTCCCCCTTTTGATACCCAAGCAGAGCGCAATGGTTGATATATATGCACTCAGATTTGCTGCCCATCTCGACGTGCACGGGAGATCCAATCCGTTCATTATGTGAGTCTTGTGATGCCCCCTTAGGGTTGATTGATTAATTAGGTTGGCCACATGACATGGAATAATTGGGATAGGACACCCAACTTTAAAAGAGTTATGTCATACTAAGGTAGCATGCACTCAGAAATCGTACGTGTAACCTTTGAACAATCCCAACATCAAATTGGTTGAACAATTCTAACCTTTGATTCATGGACACTTGTTTCTGGAAATATGATCACTGAATATTTTCCATTTTGAACCATCCAATAAATGTCCACCAATCCGATTTTCAGATTCAAAGTATGCTTAATCTTTGTAAACTGTGGCCCAATTGATTAGTGAATCAGCCCAGTTTCTCATCAAGGTTATCTGCCTGGTGGGACACATTCATGTACACTTATTTGTGGAGAGAGGATTGTTGTTTTTGGGTCATGAATCATGATACATCTAAACTAGGAACGATAATTTAGCCAGTTTAATTTGAATACTTAATTTCCAAGTGCCTGCATATCGTCCATCACACCCTGCCAGTATCATTTGAATTTATGGGTCCAGTTTTGTGGCTTACCTAATGATTGGTTTAGCCTGAGGACCGGCTTAAAGATTTATCTAGATAGGTTCAACCCAATGGCAGATCTTTTGTTAAGCCTTTTTATATGATTTGAAAAAAAATTTAGCGATTTACCACTGATTTGGTGTGGATGTGCACTTTCTTACCTGTAATGGAAACACTTCACAGGTTATCCAAACACAAAAAACCTGTTTACCTGTAATCGCAAGTAGTTTACAATTCACAGCCAAAAGACAATATGTAAACAAGTTACTCCTGAAACTCATTTTTAGGCGTAGGTTGTTTACAACTTGAAAAGTTACAGGCTTTCAAATGACTCCTTGGTAAATTCATATGCATGTCCAATTTTTCATTGTTTTATATTCCCCAAAGGCCCATTTCTTTCCAACTAAAGGTCATGCCTACGAAACATACTGTTGTTGTGAATACAAAGATCTATTCTTCCATCCATAAGTGCGCAGACATGAAAACTTTTCAAATCAACTGAACTACTTGTTGAATTGGCCTCTTTGATGTAATTACAACAATGCATCGAACCTGTTATGGACTTATGGTCCAAGCTTGTAATACCACTCCAAAGTCCAGATTTTAATAACCATGTCATGAATATATTGAGTCTAGAGGTGGCAATGGGCTGGGAGGCCTGGCCTGGGTGGCTCAACCTATAGTGCTAGGTCTTAGGCCCCTAAACTTGGCCCAAGGGCCTAGCCCGGGCTTGAAATCTAGGCTCAGTGTCCAAGTTGGGTCGGGCCAGCCCGCTATTGAAATTGCGCGTAGTGGGCCCTTGGGCTATGCACGCGGAGCTATAGAATGAAGGCTATGTCCTTAGAGGGGGGTGATTAGGACCAAATAAAATATACACACAATTGCCTACTTAAACTAATCTCCAATTAAAGCTAAGTAAAGTAATTAACTCTAAGACTTTCAAGCCAATAGAGGGTCCAATCACATAGACTACAATAGATGTGGCAATCAAGCAATTAATATATAAACATGATAGTGTACGTGTGTGTATGGTATGTGCTACTTGTCAACTCCTAACATTCATCTAATTATGCATACATATAATTCACTAATCAATTACATAAGCATAATTAAACAAGTGTTTAAATGCAATCACAAACACAAGCATGCATAATAGTTCGGTTTCCCTACTCCACTCCCGGTGGATGCACTCAATCCATTAGTGTACCGGATTTTATTATCAGAGGTTTTAAATCATGTTCAACCCTAACCTTTACAATTCTACGTAAGGACCGGCTCCCTCGGAGACTTATGTGTTTTTCTACAAGGTCGCCACGAACCTCGGTCCTACACAAGAACCTACGCGTACACACCCATGTTGGTGGCTTGCACAAGGACTTGATTTAGGTCTTACACAAGAACCAAGGTCCTACACAAGAACCTAATCGAGCTTGACAATTAAACTCTTACACTTAATCCTACACAAGAAATGAGTATACATAAACTCTACAAATGACAACCTTACTTGTCAAATTAAGCCCCGTTGATGCGTCAATCTTGAATCGCTTCTTCACAGCTCTCCCGTGCTTGAATCTGATCCTCAATTGCTCCCCCGATCATAATGTTAATGCATTGTCGATGTTTTAGCTTGAAGATCAAACACCTTGCATGCGATGCTCCTTTAAGGTGACCAAGGTGATTGGAGGTTGGGTGAATATCCTACAACTAATAAGAATGTTGTAATCCTAGGAGATTCACCTAGATGGGTGTTTTAGAGGATTTAGAAATGGATTTAACTATTGGTTCAAGTCTAATTTCTAAAACAAGGTAGAGATCAACTTCATCTTCCTCATTGAGGTTGGAATCCTCTTTCAAGTGATGAATCACAAGGAATATAACTTAAATCTCATGGACTTAGAGGCTTTGGATGAGGGACATGATCATGGAATCACCAAAGCTTCTATTTCACCAAAAACCCATCAAAATACCCAAGGACCGGATGTTCTATATAAAAGAATTGGGTTCTAACGGTCATAAAACGAGCAGAAACAGCTAGTCTTCGGTCAGACCGAATTAGACAAGAAAGCCACTAGATAGATTTTGGCACTTTCGGTCGCACCGAACATGATCTTAGGTGAGACCGAATGTGGCCTTTGATTGCAACCGAATTACCCTGGATTTTTGTCACAGCACGCTGACCTGTTTTAACTGATTTCAGTCGCACCGAAGGTGGATTCGGTGGGACCGAAAGTCGCTGAAATTGTACAATTTTTCCAGCAACCCAGGACCTCTAAAGCCAATCTAAGCATGTTCAATTAAGACTGTTAAGGCTATGGGATGATCAATAACATGTTTACCTATTAAGTTTAAGATCATCTAGAGGTTTAGGTTGTTTTGGGTTAAGGGTTAGGGTCACCAAGGCACCTCATATATTTGTTCTTTGCTCATCGATGCTCCACGTCCTCTTGTGTCTTTGGGCTTCAGCTTCCAAGGGCTCAACCGACTACATGACGCATGGACTCACGTGATTGATGAATAAGGTGCACAAATCAGTCCATTAACAGAGCCAATGATGAATGGTCTAGCCAAGTCTAATCACCAAGTGGATTACTGTTGTACAATAGGAATGGATGGTTTAAAGGCATTTATGATCTATCCCATTTACCATACATGTGACACTTGTTGGACCGCGGCATGTTTCAATGATCCAAACTGTTTATAGGATGGCACTGGTCTTATTAGATGGAAGACACAGAAAAAACTCTTGCCCAGCCCATTGCACCCCTGATTGAGTCCTACTTGATGTTACTCTATGTCACAAGGACACTCCCTTCTCTAGATGCCATCTCCTACACCAATGTAACAAGGAAACTCCATTTTCTGGTCATTTCTAATATTCTTTTGAATCCCTCCGAATCATCAGCACTGATTATTTTTGCCCATGTTGGTGGTGAAATTTCGCAGGTTCGTACTTTCCACGTCTAGTGAATGGGGTGCAGTGGTGACAAAACTGGACCTAAAAGAATGGAAAGGTTGTCTCTTCCTCAGTTATCACGTCATAATGCATCCACATTAACTTACAGATTTTTGAGGCTGACATTCACCCTCTTCTGTGCAGAGTGGCAGATATACATGTTGCTTCTGGGACTCTTCTTGATCTCAGCCGTCTTGTTTTATATATTCTTCCAGAACTCCGATTCATTTTGGAACTTCCCTCTTGGGAGAGATCAGCCTGCAAAACCGTCATACAAGGCCATTTTCAGGGATCCCCAGGCATCAGATGATCAGAGTGTGTGGTGAGCATTTTGTGTGTTGTCGGCTGATGTCATGTCATGCTTATCAAGATTGACGGAAAAGCGAAGCTGCAATGCGGAGTAGAAAATAAGGTATTAGTGGCATAAAAAACTTAACAGAATCCCAAGATTCTGGAGGACTGGCGGAGCCATACATGGAAGATTCAGTCGACATCTATAGCTGTGACTCCCATTTCATTCTATCAAAGGCATCCTTGGCCTTTTAACAAATTTACTGAAACAAAATGCTATTCAGGTGTGTTGTTCTCATTCCCTGTTGTAAGTTTTGAAAACGCAATTAGCTGTTGCTAGTCATGTATTTTAAGTGAGAAAAATCAATAACTGCGCTTATTGATGATGTGTTTAATCCTCCAACCTAGTAGCATTTGGACTGATATTGATTATTTGCATATATGATATAATGAACAAGCAATATAGCTTAAAAGAGAATTGCCTGATGATTTGGGGGATCCACTGGCAATGTGGAGGATTTTCTTTATGACACATGCACCAACATTGCCCAGTGTGAGAACCTGGTTGATTGATCCAATAGGCTCCACAATGTCAGTTTATGAAAATATAGTATATATTCAACATGTGGCTTCGTATGATTAGGGGACAAGCTTTAATGATGTGGATCTCTTACAAGTATGCGACACTGGGGCATGTTTGGCAGTGAAAGCCCTCTGGGTGCACTTGCCTTGTGGCCCTTTCAGGAGTGGAGAAAAATAATTCGTGAGTTTCAGGATTCTACTGTAGAACTAACGAAAACAAAACAAAACAAAACAAAACAAAACAAAAAAAAAAAAAAAAAAAAAAAAAAAAAAAAAAGGCAAAATGGTGCTCTTTAATAATTGTATTGGAAAGAAACATGTCTGTTGCATTCACACGAGTATTTCTGTCATGTTCGATTCATAGTTTAAACATTGTTTGGCAAACACATCAATGCTTTAAAAATAATTTGGAAATCTTGTCGAAACAGGCCCTTTATGTTCAAAACCCTGGCGTTGGCAAAACAGTTTGTTTGCATCAGTCTGCTTGCTTTTCTTTTTCTTTTTCTTTGTTTTTTTTTTGAGTTCTTGGAAAAGTGTGAAACGAAATTTGTGAAGCTTGCAATTCATAAATTTTTGGAAGTTCAGTGTGTGCATGGTTTAACATTTGAGAAAAACTCTGATACTCGGGCAGTGTTTGAATGTGTGGTAAATGATACTTAGGCACTTAAAGCTGTCCAAATTATGATTCCTGATTTAGATGTATCATGAACCAACAATTGAACTTATTTGACAGTTAAAAATGAAATTATCGGATGGTCCTATTCCATTTAATTATTTATTTATTTTTTAAAGTGCTCACAAATCATAGGTTAGGATTGCTCAACCAATCTGATTTTGGGACTGAACTAGTGGCAGTGGGTTCCACTATTTAGATGGTTTAACTTGAGTCGAACGCATCCCATGTGCATGCTTCCGTATCAAATATAAGCGCCGCCTAAGTTATTAGGTTACTCTCTCAGAAGCCAGATTGTTTGGGCGTCAAAGGGGTTTCAGAATTTCATGAACAGGATTGCTACATTTAGCAACTAAAAGAACGCTGGGTCCCATGAAATGAATGGTTTGTGATCTGCATAGCTGAATGTAGGCCCTTGTATGGGCTGCGTGCGTCAACAGGTGGTGTCCTGATGATCCCTCTCTACAAGGGACGCGGATCCCACCGTGACATATGTGCATTATATCCACGCCATCCATCTGTTTTAACAGCTCATTTTAGGGCATGATCCCAAAAATGAAGCAGATCCAAATCTCAGGTGGACCGCACGAATAGTTTTGGATCAAGCTGATATTTGCATGGTCCCTTCATCTGGGTCGAATGGCAGATAAACATTCCCGTGGCCATGAAGAAGTTTTTATTGGTGGGTATTCTATCACCACTGTTTCCTGTGGTGTGAGTTCACCTGAGATTTGGATCTGCTTCATTTCAGAGATCATGTCCTAAAATGGATGGATGGCATGGATTTAAGTCACATACATCAAGGTGGGCCCCACAGTCAGGGATCCACTGAAGCCGCGTCCCTCTACAGATGAGGCTACGGTTTCATGATCTGGATTCTTTATGGGCTGTTTATGGAGGATCAAGGAAAATCTCATGTCATCCCACTCTGGAACTCTTAAATCTCTGAGATTTGAGGTCCACCCTATCTAAGGTTGTGCTAATCTGATGAATAGTTTAATTGAAACATGAGTTCTTTCTGAACCAGTTGATCATCTCATAGGTAAGATCCAAAACCATTCATTCGTTAAGTTGAATATTTAAAGGTCCAATAATCCCACTTTGGATGTACCTTTGACCAGTAGCATGCAAATGGGAACAACAATAGAGAGCAGCCTGCATTCAATCAAGGCCGAAATTATCATTTATTAGGTGGTTAGGATAGTGTGATCAAGCCAACATTTGGCCCCAGACCAAAATCAATGGCTGTTACGATGGAAATGGACGCACCCGATCTCTCCCTGACTGTATAAAAACACAAGTAATGATGGATAAAAAGCGTGATTGGTGCAACTCCAATTGAGCCTTTTCTTGAAGACAGTCTCCTATCACGCTTACAGGATACTTTCCTAGCCTTTCCTCCAATCTCCTCCAAAAGCACAACCATCTATATGGCAATCTAGACTGTCCATCCAGTGGATCATTTAGCAGATCATATCATCAATATTGCATTAACTGAGCAAAATCATAATCATCATTCGATCAATGCATTTACATGTAGTCATTTTTTGTACCTGCCCATATGAGACTTGTCCAACCCTGGCCAAGCCCAGCCCAGCACACCCATTCGGCTTTACCTGTAAGCTTTAATCATCTCTGCAACCTAGCCAAGTAGCCAGTTTAATAATCTTGAATAAGCCGGACTGGATGACGCTTCTCTATCAGGACAGCGTAAAATGCCCAGTTCCAGTGAAAGGTTTTATTCTGTCCAAAGACCTAATGCTCAGGCCCATTCTGATGGGGCTTGAGCCTCAGCCCAAACAGGCCGATGGGCACAGCTAGGTCTAGCAGGTCCATCTTTTCACCCCTACTTGCAAGATGTTCATGACATTACAACCATTGTAATTTTAGGGTTGTGGCTTCTCACAGTTAAGGCCCGCCAGAATGATAGTATGAATCACCTGAATGGTGGTGATGGTTTGACAATAGAGAAGTACTGGATATGCCATAAACAATCTTGAAAATAATTGGCATATTATTTCTATATAAATTGTAAAGATCACAAATATTTTCAAATTATTCAAGAAGCATTCTTTTTTTCCCCCCCCCTAAAAAAATCACAGAAAGTTCATTATCTTTTTACAAAGAATTTTTAACCAGGGTTACTATGGGCCAAACCAAGTTCACAATCTACTACAGCCTCTCTAAACCACAATATAAGGGAAACTACATGTGACGCGAAGGTGATCTGGACTGTTCATCTGTTGGCCCCTACCATGGACTAGTGAAACCCCAAAATGACAATAGGCTGGCTAAACCCTCTTCACTGATCAGACAATCCCTGAGGATTGCAATTGGGCAGTTGCAAAGCACATCTCATATGCGCTGTCCACGTCAATCCCTCTTCTAAGAGAGTGTAACGAAGTGCTTCCGCCCTTTCGATCTAATGCAGTTATCAGCTTCATCAATGGCAAGGAGGTACGATTTGATGTCGTTAACATTTAAACGGCAAAATGCTTCAACACCTAAGATCACCTAACTGGTGTGGCTTTTTAGTGTATGGCCCATCTGTGGTACAGATGATCGTATCCAAATCTCATACATGTGTTAACGCATGCCAAGAACGTGCTTGACAAGAGGCATTTTCTTTTTTGCCTTGTCCTAGTGAAATAAAGACACTTTGCCTCCACTTACCTTGACAAGAGAGTTGGCGAACTCATCGCCATCCCTACGAACATGAGGGTGCCGAATCAAATGTCTTCCAATGCCATCTCCCATGTAGGATTTTGCAGGCATCGTTCCAAGAAAGCCCAAGCCCAGGCATCGTTGCAAGACAGCGGTAAAAAGGTGCCAACTCATTTTAGAACTTCTCATCCTCTTTTGAGGCCCTGCCGCCCTAATCAACATTCCCTTCCTGGAGAATTTTCGGTCTTTGTTAACCATCTCACCCTGCTCTTTGTCATTCTTAATTCCATCCTTCCTAGTTTTCTCAGACATCCATCTCAACATCCGAGTCTCAACAATGATCATGTTCTGCTTGTGTTGCCTCTTAATTGCCCAACATTCTGCTCATATCATATAGCAAGATCAATATCCCCTTGAGTTGGCTGTTTGTTTGTTTTGTTTTTTTGTTTTTTTTTGAATGGTAAGGAAATTTTTTATTAAAGCAACCATCCCGCAGCAGTGAGACTAATAGAATCCAAAGAAAAGCAAGAAAAAACACTGTGACACATAAAAGTCAGCCCAAGGAGAAAAAAGAACAATTAACAGCTAGCAGTCCATTCTGAAACAACAATTTTTTCTTCCTCCACCACAGCCTCAAGTGATCTAGAAGTGTTGCGGAAGCGTCTTCTGTTTCTCTCTCCCCAAATCGTCCACCACATAGGCAGTAAAAAGGTGCCAAGCATCCCAGCCTTTTGAACCCCCTCCCCCAAGCCCAAAGAAGACTTGAAACACAGCCCACAATATCCCAACTCACCCCAAAATCCACAAGAAAGAAGTCCCACACTTTAGAAGAAAATGTGCAGGAAAGGAATAAATTATCAATAGACTCGGCATCTTGCTTGCATGAGCAATGCATATGTAGAATGGGCAAAGATTGCTTTTGAACATTATCTATTGTGAGGACTCTCTTCCTTCCAACGAACCAAGTGAACACAGCAACCTTGGGCGGAGCTCCACAAAACCAGAAGTGAAAGGCATGGCCCCCATGACTTCCATAGTCTTCTTCTCGAAGGAGCCCATAGAAAGACCCGACCAAAATCGTCCCGAACAATGCATGCACCTCAGATACTGTCATATTATAATAATTTTTAAAACTTATAAGTTCTAAAGCCTTCCCCAAATCCAAAATTTTGCATTGACCCCCTCTCTAATATAATCAACAAGAACCATGTCTCTAGAAAACAGCATGCATCAAGGGAACTCATCGTAGATAGCAGCAGCTGATTCATCTCTTATGAGGGTGTGAAAAGGTGCAAGCTTTATGTCAAACCCAACTGAGACACACCACTGCCACTAATGCACCTACATCACTATGAGAAGTTTCCACTCTTGTATCAACACTCTTATACACATCTCTAATGATATATATCATCCTAGGACCCAAGAAACTGCACCGTTTAGGAGTTGGTTCAAGTTGAAGGCTCTAAAAGGGCATGGGGAAAGCCCAAAAAGCTGTGGGTGGACGCACTAAGAAAACATTTGATGACCTATTGTTTAACTGAGGAATGAGGGTATGGTCTTTGATAAGCGGAATGGTGGAATAGGATTTGTGTAGCCATCCCCAATTAGTTGGAGTCAAGCATAGATGATGATGATGATGATGATGATGATGATGAATGTCTTCCTAGGGCCCCCTTCCTACTCATAAATCATAACCCACCACATAATCACCCTATGTAATCTACCATATGCATTCTCCATGTCAATAAAAACAATGTGTAAATTCCTCCTCTATACTTTTCCATCAATTGTCTATGTAGAAAATAGTTTCTATTGTTGTTGATCTCCTTGGCATGAAGCCAAATGGATTATCTACTACCCTTTTTTCTTATCTTATTCTTTGCTCCACCACCCTCTCCTAGGGCTTCATAGTGTAACTCGTACCTTTGATTCCCTGACAGTTTTTGCAACTTTGTGCATCTCCTTTGTTCTTCTAGATGAGTATCACAATGCTTCTCCTCCATTTATGTAGCATTTTCTTTCCCTCCAAAATCATATTGAAAAGATCAGTTAACTAATCTAATCCGATTTTGCTTAATAACTTCCACACTTTTGTACGAATATACCAGTCCCCATAGCCTTTCCTTCATCATCACTAAGGCTATGTTCGCTATGAAAGTAGCCGACATATCTCCCCAGCAAGGTGTTCCGTAACGGTAACGGTGGCTATAACGGCCACCACCAATACCTATAAGATACGAGTTGTAATAGCTGTTATGGCCCCCGTAATGGCCGTTATAGTCTCTTTTTTTATTGAAAAGAAAACCCGAAAAACATGTATCTACCTTGTAATATATATATATATAGCAAGGTGTTCCGTAACGGTAACGGTGGCTATAACGGCCACCACCAATACCTATAAGATACGAGTTGTAATAGCTGTTATGGCCCCCGTAATGGCCGTTATAGTCTCTTTTTTTATTGAAAAGAAAACCCGAAAAACATGTATCTACCTTGTAATATATATATAATATATATATATATATATATATATATATATATATATATATATATATATATATATGTGTATGTTGTGTATATATATATATATATATATGTCTATATATATATATATATATATATTAAAAATTTAAAAATTTAAAAATTTAAAAAAAAATTAAATTAAATTAAATTAAATTTTTTTTTTTTTTTAAAGTCTGAAAAACATGTATCTGCCCCATAACAGACCATTATGGGGCTGTTATGGCCTTTATGTCATTAATGGCAGTTACAAGTCATTTTATTTTCATAACGGCTGTTACGGCCATTACAACCCCTTAACGTGTAAGGGTTGCCACCATTACCTTTACGTAACGGCATTTACAGCCCCATAACGGCCTTTAAGGCACACCATGCTCCCCAAACTCACCTTCTTTCATCAAGGCACTTTTATCCTCACCCGAGGCACAATGTGGCTTATGTTTCTATTTTCCTCTCCCTTAACTTTGCTAGTTTGAGATACCTTTCTCTCCTCTCCTTCACTTAATCTATCATACAATTCTTACACTTAATACTTGACCATTCTGCTTTTATTTCACTGCCTTTCCTTCATTTTATATGTTTCAAGGTTTTCCACATTTCTACAATGCAGCTAGATGTTTTTTTTTTTTTTTTAAACACTTTTAGTAATGACACTGTTTAAATGAAAAAATATTGAATTTTCTTTTCTCGTGTCATGGAATCAGCATCAGAGTAGTTTCTCTAATCTAGGGATTTCGGTTAGTCAAAGCAAATGGAGGTTGTGCAAGAGAAACGTGTTTTTGGGAATCATGGACTATTAGACGGGGCCCTAGAAAGGTGTCAAAATTGTCTTTATTGTATGAGTAGGATGGAATGAAGTTGAACCTTTTACTAATTAGAACACCCAAGTTTGCAAAACAGTAGGTGTTGGCCCGGGACTCGCCATGTCACTTACCCTGTCAATGGGTTGGGAAAATCGGGAGGGCACTAGTCAGTGTGTAACCTGGGCCTCGTTTCCCAAATCTACCTGACACCCGGTTGACTCGGTCAAGTCAAAATGATGGGTCAACTTAGTCTTGCATAGAGTGAAGTTGTAATTTTAAGAGGGAAAAAAAGTATAACGAGGAAAAAATGAGGGCCCTCCATTTTCTATTTGTTCTATAGTTTCTGCTCTAAGAGTTTTTCTTTTTTCCCTCCCCTTTCCTCTTTCAATCTTTCATTGAAGAAGAAGATGAAGAAGAAGAACCAAGAGGCAAGTTTTTTTTTTTTTTTCTTTCTGATTTTGATTTCTTTAAAGAAAATTAAGAATAAGTATGAGGTATGAGATGACTTCTCCATTTTTTTTCTCTTTTTACTTTTTTATCTGAAGAAGAAGAAGAATATGTAGTATTTTGTATTTTGCTGCTTTTTTCCAAAATATATTTTTCAAAATTTTTTAGAATGAGAGAATGTTTTTCAGATTTTTCTAAACTATTTCTTATAATAGAAATATAATAAAGAATTTAAAAAAAAAAAAAAATTTGCATTTCCATTTTATGACCTGCCTGGTCGACCCGACGCAGTGACTGACTTGGCCCAAGCTAGGTCCTGGTCTGCAAACTATGATTAGTACAATATCATGTTCTATTTCAAGGCTTGTTTTGACAAGGAAACATGGATATGTTTCAATAGGGGCCATTAGAGGAAGATGTCATTCTAATCTACCATTTTGAAATATCAATCATGCCTGAAACCACAATGTATCCAATGAAAAACTTACTCCAGAGTCCAGATAAGTCTTGTGTCAGGCAGGATAATCTGGTTTCTTCAAGCTCAAGGATTGCTGGAAAGAGAACACTCCAACAGATGGTGAGGTGGCTTTCAGTTTTACCACACCAGCAATTTATATATTTCAACACACTCCATAAAATAATCCAAAATCAATCAATAATTTTGTGGTATATACATTACTTGATGGCAACAAAAAGAACAAACCAGTTAGAACATCGCATTGAAAAATCCGAAAATGCTAGTAATCCTAGCTCTGACCTCTTCATGCAGACACATCATTTCCCTTCCAATAAAAGGGAAGTGCTTGATAGAAGAAATGACACCTCTTCTTGTGTTGCCGACCCGAAACCTTGCCATCTGATTCTACCAAATCTGTCAAGCAGGAAAACATACCTGCAGGGCAACAAAAAGGAGTGTTTTCAGATCCAACCCCCCTACACTGGAGAAATACAAGGCATTTGGAATTTTACAGGAACAATACCCAGTAAGAAGGTTCAATATCTTTAGCTCTTTTCTGAAGTAATAGTGGTCTCCAAATGAATAAACAATTTGTCTCTGAAGAGCATGGTTACTTGCATCAGTACTTGATTTCCGCATTGTCCGGAGAAGTAGCTTCTTTACTGGAGTCAGTGATAGAAACCAAGAATCTATAAGCGATACCTGAAAATATGTATGTAGCTCTTCTATTTACTCAAAACCAGTACAATGTGCAGAAGATGGCAGAAGACGTGCATATAAAAGATGAGACGAGCCATCATACAAAAATGTGCATGCTTATCGTTAATAAAACCATGAAATTTTAAAAGGTGCAAATTTACTTCAGAATCCACATTGCATTGCATTGCATGTACAATTCCAGAAAAACAGATATCTTTGAGGAACATGCAAATTTTTGGTAGTCTGGTAAAAAAGAATGAATCAGCATGCAAAGCAAAAGAAAATATCTGCTACATAAGTTTTCAATGAGTGCCATTCAACGTGCACTTTGTAACAGGAAACAAGGATGATGAAAATCAAAGCTCAGTTTCGGTGTCCATATAAACAATGTCAAGAAGAAAGACTGAAACTAGAAAGAATATCAGAAATTGGGAATGCTGTTCTAGTATAGTAGTTTATACAGAAATGAAGGTCATGACAATGCATTTCCAATGTGATTATGTAGATTTATCTGTATATTAGTAAGCAAAGATTTATCAGTAATTGTTCTGAACTTTCAGTGTGCAATTTTGATGTGATTATTTTAGTAATCCGTTATCCAATTTAAAAGGTATTCTCAGAGAAAGGTGTGGCATTGTGATGGACACTGAATCATACACAAATCATAGAAATATCACATATATCATTTTTGCTCTATTTTGATTTGTTCATCTGTGGTCAATCAGAAGGAAACTACAGTGCCGGTCTCAAACCTTTGGATCGATTTCTAGAAGCTAGTATTCTCAATATGAGTAATGAGAACCTAACACAAAATGCTAATAAATGAAATCCTCATAAAACCCATAGTAGGTTCAGACATACAGCAATATTAGACTTTTAGAGAGACAGGATTGTCAACAAATAAATTAAATAAACAATTGGCTTAACGAAGAACACAGGCTCCAGAAGACCCTAGTGCTAAGGGCAAAAGACTTGGAGATGAGCAGATCAACAATGGCAAAAGACAAGCTGGTCCATGTTTTCACTGAGATGCCAAAGAGATGTAATGAGATAAAGCAAACAATCATGCATGCAACCAATTGTGAGTGAACAAACATGCCGTCTTTGTGTTCACCTCGTATAACCGGATATTTTCTGAAGCGCAAAAAGCATCTAAAAAAGGTGCAGTCCATGATTCAATCATCGCCTGTTTAGAAGAAAGAAACGAAATGCTAATATCATTCATAAGCAAAATGAGTGAGCTCAATCACCAACACAAATATTATAATAGATAAAAATAAAGGTCTGTGGATGTGATGAGTGGTGAAATACCTTCACATGTTCATGGGGAACAGTTCTACGTGGAACAAGGTGAGTTTATGTAGATGCCATCAGTGTTTTCAGTATCTTGCAATATCACCGATATATCCTATGATATACCTGTTATCCCAGCTGGGCGATACAAAACCCAGCTTCAATATCCATTTTCCGTGGTATCCACACTCCCTCTTTATGAATTCTTAATGTATCGTGCGATATATTGATACCGAGTGTGATATCAAAAGGGATAAAAGGAAACCAACACTGTTTTGTTTGCAAAAGCTCAAAAATTCACAAAAATCATTTTTTTTGCCAAAAAGAAAAAACTTCTTCCTAGTATATTATAAAGTGATTTTGAACAGTTCACTGTACTTTATTTGAAGTAAATCTTCAAAATTTCTCTGAAATCGCGATCGGAAGCTTCTTGGGGCCGGCTTTTAAAATATGCGTATTTTTTAGTTTTGATTCTTTTATTATTATTATTATTGTCAATAGTGTCAAATGGTAAGAAATCTATTATTCTTCATGTTTTGCATGAAAATTTATGGATTTGGAGCTTTGATTTCAATATTTGGGGGGAGATGGGTCGAGTTGTGGAAATTTTGGGAAAAATCGAAATTTCCCCAATTTTTTCCAAATTGGTTGCAATCTTAGTGTCCAAACACAAAATGAAACATGTATATTATAACCCCATCTACACATTCTTGGCAATTTACAGATTTTTTAGGAAAAAAATTAATTAAAAATGTTTTTAAAATATATTTTTTTTGAAATCCACAAGCATATTTCTTGTTTTCTACTTCTTTTTCTTTTGAATGTAATGCCTATGTTTCCATATCTTCTTACATTTATAAATTTTATGAATTGACTATGAATATAGTCTGCATTAGTTCAATCAAATAGCAAATAGATTAGGACCCTATACAAAGGAAACCTATTATGTGCACTTGTTTTTTCTGATTTTTTTTTCTAAGTGTGTATTAGCGTCGTTTTTAACAATCCCTGAAGTTTCATTGAATAGTTCAACCAATTTCACAATGTTTCCCCATGTTTCCCAACAACGATAATAAATTATGCGATACAACCGATACATCCCATGTGATAATTGATATGTATACACATCCCAAGGGTGCGATACATTACGTGACAATGATACGGAAAACATTGGATGCCATGTGCACAATTTTTGTAGGGGAAAGGAAGATTCTACAATCATTATCATCGTAGCCTCACCACAGCTATTAGGGGTCAACTTTATGAAACTTCTTTCACCAATCATTCGAAATAGGAACTCTCATGATTTTTGCTTGTAAAAAAAAATAAATTTGACAACTGGCTACCCATCTGAAATCAACCCTCCACCCTAACTAGGGCCTGGCTAGCACATCACTAACAAGCAAAGTTAAGATTGAGAATAGCATGGGTTCCCATGTGTGTATTTACAGGCATTGGAATGTGCCCCACGCATCCATAAACATGCTTGCAATTTACACCCACACAATCAATCCTATGACTAGAACGGTACACGAACCGAACTGAGTCTGGCTTAGCACAGCTCGGCTCGGTTCGGCCAACAGCCTATCTCAGCTCGAGTTCGGCTCGGTCCTCGAGCCTGACTGGCTAGCTCGGTTCAGTCAACAACTCGGGTCAGCTCGAGCCAAGTTCAAGCTCAAGCTTTCGAGCCGAGTTTGAGTTCAAGCTTTCGAGTCGAGCGTTTTCTTTTTAATTTTTCTACGAGCAGGCCCTTTTTTATATTATATATAATATAAAATATAATATATTAATTAAGCTATATATATAAATAATATTATATATTAAGTTATAAGTCGAGCCGAACCGAGTCAAGTTCAGGCCGAGCTTCGAGTCGAGTTGAGTCGAACTCAGGACAACTCGAGCTCAAAAATCAGCTTGGCTTGGCCTGAACCCGACTTCGAGTCAAGCAGAGTCGAGCTTATCCGAGCCGAGCCGAACGAATTAACCGAGCTAGCTCGATTCGTGTCCAACTCTACCTATGATCATGTTTAGTGCACCAACATTTTTGGTTTTGTTCTAGGCATTTTTAGTCATTAACTGACTTTCATTATGCTATCTAGCTGCACTCAAAAGTGAGGATAATATTATTCCCTTCCAGATTACCTCTTCTCAACCATTGTTCTTAATCTCCATCTTTTCCAAGGTGTTGCAATGTTACAAGAACAAGAAACATCTAACAGAGAGAAACTATAACAAGTCAAATCTTATATAAATTAGGGTTGCAGGCACCGAAATCTTTTAATCAACGAATGTAGCAGCCAATTACATAACGCATGTAAGAGTTTTGTGCTATCATTGCCGGTCCCAAGCACAGATAAAGGGTTGCGTCAGGTTGGCAACTGGAATGAAACTTTTGCCACAACTTTCAACATGAATCCTGACAATATAATAGCCCTTGATAGAGTGGAATGGCAGAAAAGCATTTGTGTAGCTGAACCCAATTAATTGTGTAAGTACTAATATTCTAAGCAAACATGTATTTGTCAAATTTCGTAGACAAAAAACGGTATGGATCTTCAGCACACTTCAGTTCTCTACAACACTTCAAGAGTGCGACTCAACATCTCAAGAATGGAAGGTTCAGAATGATTTCAAGTGAAACATCAAGTATATACCAACCTACAAGTAAAAATGACCTTAGAAAAGACCGTAGCATATAGTGCTTAATCATGGCTTTTCAAACTTTAATTTGTGAAAATTTTATATGAAAAATTTGAGGATGTTCGGCCAACCCAACTTCACCTTCGGCCAGCCCAACTTAGCTCAAGTCAGCCCGAGATCAGCCTAGTTCAAGTTTCCAACAACTTCAATTGTAAAATCAATTGGAAGTTTGGCCAACCCGACCCTGGGTTCGGCCAGCCAAACTTAGCTTAGGTCAGCCCGAGGTGACCCGTGTCAAGTTTACAGCAATACGATTTTTCGGATTTCTGGGAGCTTAGGCTAGTCGAACCCTATATTCGGCCAACTAAAGGCTGCTTAGGCTAGCCGAATTTTTTATATAATCAAATCCTGTGAAATCTGATAGTCGTTGGAGCAGTATCGTGGAAATCCGGTCAGCGGAAGCAATTCTTAGGCTGATCGAAGATCCAAATCCTTTGGCCATAAATAGAGACCTTTTCTCATTGTTTTAAATACGAAAAATGAGATAATTCTTCCTCAAACAAAGAGAGAAACTCTAGTCCTTTCCAAGCTATTTGTGTAATAATTCTTATTTTGTTTATAGCTTATTCAATTCCCTTCTCAAGTAGATTTAAATTCAATTATAGAGTAAGTGATACTCAACTTGATATTAGAGAATTGAATATGCAGCTTTTAGGGTTTTATTCCTTGAGAAATTATATATCCCTATATCATTTCTGGTTGAGCATACATTGATTCATCATCATCCAAGAACGAGGATTGCTGCATTGATTGAAGCATCTACAAGACTTCATCAGTATCTTCGCATCAATATTTTGTCTTCAAGAAGTATTTGTTTTCAGAATATTACTTTCATTTTGTGTTTGTTGAGATTGCCTGGAAATCTCATCGGGTTAGCCCGTGAAAATACGTGAGGTTTTATTGTGGTAAGCCTGTGAAAATCACAAGAACTATAAGGGGTTGTAGAGGTGATCCTGTGAAAACCTTAAAAATAGTAGAAAGCCAAAATTACGTAAAGTAGTAATTTTGGGAGTGGAGTAGGTGTTTGTTAAACACCGAACCACTATAATTTTGTGTATTGTGGTGATTGATTATCTTATTATCTGCTTTTATCATTTTGAAAATTGGATTCAAGGACATCGTGACATAAGGTTGTCCTCTCTAAAGATTTTAGGTGAAGGTTGTCCTATGACCCAATTGAAATCAAGATTTCAATATCTGTTGCTATTGAAAATTCATTTTCTGTGATTGATTGTCATAAATTGGTTTAGTCTTATCCCCCCCATGGTGTGCCAAAACGGTTACGTATCGGCCGTAACGGCCGATACGTAACGGTAACGGTGGGAACCGTTACGCATTTCGGGGTCGTATCGGCCGCTATCCGATTTTGTACCCGTATCGGCCGTTACAGGCCCGTATCGGCCGAATAACGGTAACTTTTTTTTTTCATTGTAAGCTCTGTTTTTGCTGTTTTTTTGAAACCTCTTGCTTCCAAACTGTTTCTCACTCCTTCTACTACTAATTTCGACCAACCTTGGCTGGGTATTTAAGATAAAAACACATTATATTACGGATTTTCTTGAATCAAAGCTCAGTGGGCCATTTTTCAGAAATTCGTCAAAAATATGTATTTATACCTTTTTTAATATGTTTTGTTGTTTTAATCATGCCATATGATGTGTTAATCATAGCAGAACATGTTAATGTGCATTTTACAGATTTGGAGTGCCATTTAATATTTTTTAATATTTTTTCTATTTACGCATGAATTTTAGTCCCTTTTTTTAAAATTCAAAAAATCAATTTTTAATGGTTGTTTTGCTGTTTTAATCATGCCATTTGATGTGTTAATCATAGTAGAACATGTTAATGTGCATTTTACAGATTTGGGGTGCCATTTTATATTTTTTTATATTTTTTTCTATTTACGCATTTATTTTGGCCCTTTTTTTGAAAATTCGAAAAATCATTTTTTAATGATTCTTTTACTGTTTTAATGATGCCATATGATGTGTTAATCATAGTAGAACATGTTAATGTGCATTTTACAGATTTGGGGTGCCATTTTATATTTTTTATATATTTTTTCTATTTACGCATGAATTTTGGCCCCTTTTTTTACATTTCAAAAAATCAATTTTTAATAGTTGTTTTGTTGTTTTAATCATGCCATATGATGTGTGAATCATAGTAGAACATGCTAATGTGCATTTTACAGTTTTGGGGTGCCATTTTTTAATATTTTTTTCTATTTACGCATTTATTTTGGCCCTTTTTTTGAAAATTCGAAAAATCATTTTTTAATAATTCTTTTGTTGTTTTAATGATGCCATATGATGTGTTAATCATAGTAGAACATGGTAATGTGCATTTTACATATTTGGGGTGCCATTTTATATTTTTTTTATATTTTTTTCTATTTACGCATTTATTTTGGCCCTTTTTTTGAAAACTCGAAAAATCATTTTTTAATAATTCTTTTGCTGTTTTAATGATGCCATATGATGTGATAATCATCGTAGAACATGTTAATGTGCATTTTACATATTTGGGGTGCCATTTTATATTTTTTTCTATTTACGCATGAATTTTGGCCCTCAAAAATAATTACAAACACCTAAATGTAAGATATATTCATATTACATTCATTCTAATATATCTATCATTGATAGTAGATAGTTAGAAAATTAAATATATGAATTTTGTAGTCAAATTCAGGTTATCTGGTTCATAAATTCATCAGACAGTTCGATACAACTTCTCACCAAAGAGTGGACCGTTACACCACCATAAACATGTTCCAATTTATAAATGAATGCATATTTGGAATGCTTAGAATATTCCGGATTTAATCCATATTTTTTCATTTTTTTGAAAAAAAAAAAATAATTTGTGCCGTTATGGCCTGTTACGTAACACGGACCTACGACCCCCCGTATCACCTTTACGCCCCCGTATCCGTATCGGTTTCAGAGGGCACCGTTACGCCAACACCCCACCCCCCCCCCCCACACCCCCCCCCCCCCCCCCCCCCCCCCCCCCCCCCCCTATAGCTCAACTTACAAATTGGAACAAGGTTAGATGACGACGATGGCGAGAGTTTTAACATCCATCTAGTAGGCATCACCCTGCTCAGTTGCTCCTTTACATGGTACAAAAACAGAGAGGCATCAACGGATAAGCAATACCCAATCCAATGTACATTCTAACCCAAGATATCAGAGCTCTCTTGCTTTGCTCCATGAATGATCTAAAACTTGTATGAATTATTCCATTGTTTCCTCTTTTATCTTCTACTTCTTTTCTTAACAAATTTTCCACAATCACGACATTTAGCTGGTAATGGTCTTGAGGCTAACTTCATTGAAACATTCATGTCCTCTTTGCTTCTACTTATTTTTTTTAACAACTTTTCCCAAATCCCAACCTTCAGCTAGTAACAGTCTAACAAACCGCTTCATTGACATATTTATGTCCTCTTTTTGCTGCCAAAAGTTGATTCCCTGGATGAGTCTGTGACGTCTAGACTAAATTCAGTAACCAATTGCGTATACTAATGCACCCATACAAATGTCTCGTAAGGTACCCAAGGATTTGCTTTGTTGGCAAAGGATAATAGTTGGATAACCACAATAATTTGTTAGTTATTGGAAAGGCAGAAACATTAACAATCCTCAAGCTCCAACTAACAAAGCAAGCTGAGGCGTGCATACAAAGGAGATTATCAAAATCTGTAATCCAAAGCAAAAGGTCCATGGGAAAACCTAAAGGCTCCAGGCCCATCACAATTTTTCACCAAAGAAAAGAAGTCTTGAGATAATCAGTACCTACCATACCAAGGGAAGAAGACACCATCTGGAGATGCAAGATATTTGGATGAAGTATAACAAGCAAAGGAAGCCATACCCTACATCACTTCGGTACAGCATTGAGCACAGCTCAGTTACAGCATTTTCGCTTAAAAATGAAGCATTGGAACTGACATGCACTCATTTTGGAGTGTTCAGGTAATGTGGCCCATGGCAGATCAACTGTAGTCCAAAAACCCAAGCAGGCATAGTCCAAAATCCCAAGTTCTATTCAAACTTCAATAAATCCGTATCAAAGGTGGATATAAGTGTAATGAGAGTGCCATCAACATGTGAGACATGTTCAAATAAAAGAGGACCTTTGATATAGATATTAAATATTATAGTTTTTTAGACTAATAATTCATGCCTTTAATTGTAGTAGTTCAAATATCAATCACTGAAATGTCATTGGTATTTGGAATACACTTGGGGACCTTTAATAACATGTCCATATAGTCATCATGATCAATGGTCAACATCAATATTGGCTTTTCAGGGCACACAACACTAACAACCTCATCCCAACTTATTGGAGTTGGTTACACGAATCCTACTCCGCCACACCACTCTATTAAGGACAAGCATGAAATGGCTTACAAAATACACTATAATAATTTGTATCCCTATTGTATTTCCAAAAGTGCATATAAATTACTGAAATTAGAGATTACAAATTATCTACAATAGAAAGATGGTTGTTATTGGGATTTTTTGTAACCAATTAAAGGTTATTGAGTAGAAGATTACAAATTGTACAAGTCTTTACCACACTCTTTATATCTAAGGAATAACAGGAAACCCTGAATGTATGGTTTAGAGGAAAGATGATGAAAATGCTTCGTAACTTTTTCATATTCCAATTATTCTAGCACAAAATTGCTAGTGAACATGAGAGTTAATGTTTAATCTACTGCCACACTAAGCAAGAACCTCATATTTGCAAGTCGCAACTTACACAAAGAAAATAAAAACTACCACCTTGTATTCTGTTCTGCTATGCATTGCAATTGAAAATTGAAGATTTTAATGCACCAGCGGATGAAGATAAATCTTTAAAAAAAAAAAAAAAAAACTCTCCAAACCTGAGAACTAGCTCGAAATGAAAGGCATATTAAGGATGCTGAGGGAATAGCCATTTCAGTGGTGTCAACCTCACAATTTTCAGAGCTAATGGGTAGTTTAAGACTTCCACCATTTGAGAAGTTCACTTCTAAAGAAGGAAACTTTACAGCCACCATAGCAGGAATAATAGTTTTATTTGCCATTGCAATCTGCACAAGTCCAGATCAATTTTATTAGAATAACAAATTTACACTTTTAATAGAAAGTAATGTACATCCTGCACAGAAGTCGCTCGATGGAAAACAGGTATTGAGTAGAAGATAAAACTGGTGAGTAATTATTCTAAGTGGCAAGATGCTACGTGTTGCATACACAAACAAGTTATACCAAGAACTTTCAGTTTCTTGGTGCCATCATCTAAATTCATCATATGATCTCAATAGTGCCAACATTAAAGAGCTTTCTTTTCTTTCTTCAGCAAAACAATCAAACGTCTATGGTTCCTAGATATTACAAAGTGCCATACCATCTCATGTCTGTAAAGGCCAACACTCACGTTGTATCCATGTTTTACCCCCTGTTATACAAAAGGGATTTATCAACTTCAGATTACTCTTACATCCACCTTAGAGATATTTCTGGCTATCATTGGTTCTAATTGATGTGATCAATCCTGAATTTGCAGGATCTGTACAGTGGGGGTGCACTGTAGGGTTTACTTTTCTTAGGGCCAGTTTGGAATATGGGATTAAGTGAGATTAGGTGGTATGGAATTGCATTTGGTCCAATGTAAATTCCATCCGGCATTTGGAAGAGATGGGAAGGATTTGATTAATAGTATCATATCATCTAGTACCAGCAGGAGATACTGTGGGATTTCTGATGGATTTTGAAATCCACTACATGTGGACCCCATGTTGACGTATGTGTTTTATCCACGCCATCCATCCATATGTGCCCTTTAAATTACACGTGACAATCAAGTTGCATATGCATACAGATGACCAACATCAGTTGTGAAATCTAGTTCGTTGATTACAATTCCACGATCCACCAAACATAGGTTTCACTTAACACAGTGTTCTTCCCGACAGGAGAATGTGATCCCAAACCTGGAATTGGACAGTCAAAATACCATGATAATTCCAGACATATAATCATTGTGCAATAATGGTGTTAATTCCACCTAATGCAATTCAATACCATTTAATCTAGCATTCCAAACAGGCCCTTACAGTCTTAGCAGACCAGGTCTACACAATGTTCTCTCTTCCCCAAAGCATTACCTCAAAGCAAAGAGTATAGAGTCAACGTCGACATCAACGTCAACGGCATGCAGTCATTAAGGGGGGACATCCTACTAGAATCCCTTCTACCTTTAGACTACCTTGATTTTTTTTGTTCTTTCTTTATCTTTATCTTTTTGTTTTTTCTTTTTTCCCTTTTTTTTTTTTTTGTTTTGTAGGGGGAAGAGATGACTGTGCTACAAGTGACAGAGAGTACAAGGAGAAGTTAATGCGGCAAATGCATAGCCTTGAGGATGTACAGGAGGTAGACAAGTATGAGGATAATCCCACATGTAGACGCGTTGTTGAAGAATCATTACATGACCAATGGGATAGGGATCAAATGACATGGTGGGAGGGAGGTGAGTAAACCCACTTTTGATGGGCCTATGAGGAGGGTTAGTGCGGAGTGTGGAGTGAGGGACAATAGTCGGGGGGAGGTTTTGGGAGCTAGGGCACAATAGTAGCATGCAAATGCTGCATAAAGAGGGGGGAGAAAGTAGAAGCGATTAAAGGAGTTGTAGAGCAGGGGGTGCGGAAAAAGGTGGTAAATTTTATTTCAAAAATTTGCATTTATGATTGCATCCCAGTGAATGCAGCTATAAGACCGCACTTTAAAAATATGATTAGTAAAGTGCAACGTGGGGGTGAGGATTTGGTGCCACCAACATTTTTCGTATCATTATTACGTAATGTATTGCACCCTTGGAATAGGGATACAAATCGGTTATCGCATGGGATATTATCAATTGTATCCCGTAATTTTTCAATGAAACTTCAGAAAATGTTAAAAAAAGACACCAATACACACTTAGAAATAAAAATTTTTTTAAAAAAAAAAATCACAAAAAACAAGTGCGCATAATGGGTTTCCTTTGTATAAGGTCTTAATCTATGTGTTGTTTGACTGAATAGTTGCAACTATATTTAAAGTCAATTCATAAAATTTATAAATGTAAGAAATGTATGGAAACATGGGCATTGCATTCAAAAGAAAAGGAAGTAGAAAAATAGGAATATACCTGTGGATTTTGAAAAAAAAATATTTTTAAACATTTTTAATTAAAATTTATTTTTTTGAAAAATCCGCATATTGCCAAGAATGTGTAGATCAAGTTATATACATGTTTGATTTCATATTTGGGCACTAAGATCGTAATTGATTTGGGAAATTTTGAAAATTTTTAAATTTTTCCCCAATTTTTTGCAACTCGGCCTATCTCCCCCAAATTTCAAAATCGAAGCTCCAAATCCATAATTCTTCATGATTTTCCATGCGAAACATGAAGAATCATGGATTTCTTACCATTGGACACTATTTACAACGTATAAAAACAACAACAACAAAAAATGAATCAAAACTCATAAATACACCTTTTAGAACCTGGCCCCAAGAAGCTTCCTATCACGATTTTGGAGAAATTTCAAAGATTTTCTTTCAACAAACCAAAGTGGACTGGTTGAAATCCCTTACAATGTACTGGGAAGAATTTTTTTTTTTTTTTTTTTGCAAAAAAAAAAAAAAAAATTGATTTTTGTGAATTTTTAAGGATTTTCCAGACAAAACAATACCGGTTTCCTTTTATCCCTTTTGATATTGCACTCGACATTGATATATCGCACTATACATTAAGAATTTATAAAGGGAGATTGTGGATACCCTGAAAACTGGATATTAAAGCTAGGTTTCGTATCACCTAATTGGGATAACAGATATATCGTGGGATATATCGGTGATATTGCAAGATACTGAAAACACCGAGTGCCACCCATGCCACGAGAGATTATGGGGAAACACTTAGACGACGAGGTCGCTAAGATGTTGTCATTATGTTGACGAGTTGAGGCCATCATAAGAGGTGTACAGGGTCACACTGATGTGTGACAAGTGGACAAGACCAACAAGAATGTTCGTCATAAATTTCATGGTCTATTGTAGGAGGGGGATTGTATTCTTAAAGTCCATTAATGCAAGTATTGAGATTAAAAACTCAAGTTACATCTATGAGTTAATGACGAATGTAATGAAAAACATTGTGTAGTTTGTTACGGATAATGGGAGAGCATTTGTAAAGGCATGAAAGGAGTTAATGAAAAAGTACAACTTGTACTAGACCTCGTGTGCAGCTCATTGTATAGATTGATGCTTGAGGCAATAGGAGATAGGCCTTCAGTGAAGAGTATGATTGCCAATTCCTGGGCAATTACAAATTTCATCTACAACCACACTTGGTTATTAGTCGAGATGCACAAGAGGTGTGGTGGGGATCTAGTGCGGCATCAAGCAATACAGTTCGCCATATATTTCATTGCCTTTGACAGCGTCCTAAAACACAGGAAGGGGTTGAGAGAGCTCTTCAGCTCTACGGAATATTCCAAGTGGAATTAGAGCAGCAAAAGAGCAATAGGGAGGATCGAGGTAGTGGGTATTCTGGAGCCCATATATATAGTGCTAAAGGACGGTGGATAATGAGACATCTGTCGATGGGCTCCTTGTACAAGTCGATGCGGGTAATGAAAGATGCCATAAAGGCTAAAGCACCTAATTCATATGAATGGGTGCAGGAAACAATTGATGACCACTGGGAAGTGACTCTCGAGCACAGGTGGGATTGGGCTATGTTTGGGCTTGTCATAGATAGACTTGGGCTTGGGCTCTACAGCGAGTACTTAGAGACGTTTTTCTTGATACAGTGCATGACCCTTTTTCCGTGATGAATAGGTTAATTAGTTTAAACACTCTGTTAAGTGAGCTGTCTACAAAGTTGCCTTAGACATGCATGATGCAAGAATGCCCACTGGAAATTAAATACAAAGTGAGAGAGGAGAGAGTATTTTTTTTAAGAGGACAATGTGCCAGATCCCTGAACTTAATTAGAACCATAAGCAATCCTTTCATGACCCAGGATCTCAATCTTCTTACCAGAACTGTAAGCCTTTAGGACTTTTGACTGGAAAGATTTTAAGCATCTATTTTATGAGAAATTTCACATACAATGAGCCATGCAAATGGAGGGGTGCATCATAATCCTTTTCTACTTACTGTGTTGTCCACAAGGAACCAAACGTGCCAATCAGGTTCAACAATCTGATAGATATCAGTTACAGGAAAGGCGCAAGCCCTCCCAACATCACTCATGCCAAGTCAAAATAACAGCAACACTGATGATAGGTTGCCATGCCTAAAAGCTTCAAACATTAAGCTTACGACATTACAAGGATATCATGGTAATATTACTCATATGCATCATTGAGATGGAGAAACAAGAACATACATTACAAAAAATGGTAAAACAAGAGCATAGCCCTGGATTAAATTGCAGCATACCTTACCACCATGTTTCTTCATCTCCGATATGTCAGCAAAGTATCCTCTATTCATTTCATCTGAGCTGTGCTAAAGCATGTGAAACATTTTCATTGAAGTTATTTTAATGATAAAATTATTTTGAGACTAAACAACCTATAAACAACTTGTAGACGCAAAATTTAAAAGATCTATACTTTTACCATCTTTAAACCTAAACAGATAAGATCTTGAGACACCATGAAGAGAAAACCAAGGGAATGACCACAGACCAAAGCATAAGGTAACAGATAATTATATGATCCCATTCAAATTGATGTAGCAAGAAAAAGCTTCTGGTGCTTCTTATTCCATTATAATGTTATCCTATTCAAATTGCTTGATATGACACTTATAATTTATGATTCAGATTGCTTATGTTAGTTACAAATACTACGTTGATGATAATTTCAATTCCTTACCTGAAAAATAAAATGATCAAATCATAGCCTTGTCAAAGCTATTTGGATCAGGTGGATACATCACATATTGCCAATCATTTGAAATATGAATTCTCACTATTGCTCAGCCAAAGTTCAATGACAGCTGCCTACCAGACATCAAACATCCTCCTTTACCAGTTGGGGCATTGCAACATGGGGAATTTAGTGATCACATCATTACATGTTTATCAAATTACACCTGAGTTCTACAGTTCCATGAGATGGTGAATACACTAACTAATATCTAAATGGATAAAGTATACCAAAGCCACCCCACGTTTATCCAGCCAGTGTTTCACGTGCTGACATACCGGCCAATATATCAACACCACATGGTGCTGATACAAAACACATGGTGCATAACAAAAAGTTCCTTATATCAAAAACGTTTTTTTTAGGTACTGATTTTTTAATTAACGCCAAAGGCCAAAAAAAAAAAAAAGAACCCCAATTACAAGGGGAGAACCCCAACCCAGAAAAAGAAACAAGTGATTAGACTAACCAGACATCCAATCCCTGATACAAAGATTAACCCTGCTAGAAATCCCTGAAGAAGAGGAACTCCGATTCCAAATGCAGTGGTCATTCCTCTCGGACCAGATAAACCAAAGGACAGCAAGCATCACTATTTTCCATCTGGATCTTCTCTTTTCCCCATGCCAGGATTGAAACAGCCCTTCAATGGAATTTGGTGTCAACCAAGCAACATTAAAAGAAAGCAGAATGCAGCTCCAGACTTCATAAGCAAAGTGTCAGTGAATAAATAACTGATCCACTGACCTCATCTTTGAGGCGGAGGAGATAGACATTAGGAAGCACCAAAGACCTTTTGAGAATATTATAGATTGTTAGAATATTGTTCCTGCCAGCGAGCAACACGAAGGCAGCAACTTTAGGAGGAGCCTGACTAACCTGCATTTGGGGTGAAGAACGGGAAATTAGAAGATAAGACTTCATAAAGAAAATCCCAGACTTATCAAGTCTCCAGACGAGGAAGTCAAAAACATCAGGGGAAGGCAGCCTAGGAGACGGACCAAGTCATCAATCTCCACATTCAACAAATTGCACTGGCAAGGGAGAACCCACACTTTAAGGGAGAACCACCCACACCTCTCTCAAAGAAATCTCTCTTTTTTCTTTCTTTTTTCTTTTTGAGGATTGAACTTTATTAAGAGGGAGCCAAAGGCAACACAACAAGGAAGGAAAACAGCCGAAGCCAAAACAAAGCCAACTATACAACTTGAAACAAAAACAAAGAAAACACAAACTAAAAGCAACCCAACACACAAAAACCTAACCAACTATACAACTCAAGGCTGAGAAGACAACCCTGACTAACTAAACAAGCCAGAAAATTACAAGCCAAGAAGGGAAGAAATGATAAAACGATCCAAAAGGTTAAGACAAATCGAGCAGACTCCTATGTCCCGAAGAATCAAGTCTGACACCCTAGAAGGCGGAGAAGAATGATCCCGAAAGCAGCAGTTGTTCCTTTCTCTCATCACCCAGAGAGTTGCCACACTGCTAGACACCAAAGAGAATTAAAATATTTTCTTACTCCACCTTCATGCCAAGCAAACAACATGCCAAGAACCCCTGGGCTGGATAAGGCTATGGAGGTGTCAAACAGCAGCTGTAGCATGTGCCACTACGAGACAGTTATGGTGACTGCTTATTAGCATGTGCCAAGAACCCTTGTGTTGGTTGTATTTTATTGCTTTTATTGTATAGCATTTAAATTATATGAACTCAATTTTTATATAACTGCACCACTTATGGCCAACAGTGGGTAGTCTTGTGAACCTTCTCCACAAATCGTGTGTTTAATCAGCTCTTGAAGTTCTGCTGAAAATCCCCACAAATTTCCTAAAGTTTTCCCAATGTTTCCCTCAGATTGTGATACATTATGCTTCCCTTAGATTGTAATACATTACATAATATATGTGATAGTTTTTCAATGTTTACATATCCCATTGGTGTGATACATAGTGCAAAACAGATGCATAAAACATTGATGCAGCAAGGAAACTGTTACTCTTCGAATACCGTAAAAGAAAAAAACAAATATACCATCCTTAGTAATTACCAACAAGGAATTTTGTTTGCTTTAACAACCATAAGCAAGCAGAAATTTGGAAAAAAATGGAAACAACAAAATACCATTACTATCATCTATATGCTCTCGGAATATCCCCGTAGAGACCTAGTTTACAGCGACAGAATAGCAAGCTTGTAAGGAGAAGAGAAGGAAAAGGGAAGAGCCGAAGTCCTCTATACCTATGGCATAGTGTCAAATTCTGCCAAGCATCTTCTTTCAAATTGAGCTTTGTTCTAAAGGAGTTCCATGGCATGTCAATTGAAGATCTTGAAAATGGTTGGCCACAATTAATGCATGTGGGTCAAACTGGAAAATACGCTTCATGGTGATGGTAACGATTCTCCATGGGTTCAAGAAAGCTAAATTTTCATGGTAGTTCAAGAAGTAATCTAGGAGAACTAGGAATGGGGGACAAATGATGGATATCATGTCCAAATAGCAGAAGTAAAATAATGTGATGGATCTAATCTGGATAGTCAACCACAAAACCCAGTAGTGCCTGATATTTACATGAGTCACATAACATTTACTAGCAAACCCTACATCCAACATCACATGTAAACAAACAGTGATAGTACTGGCGTCGACTATCAACAACCAAAGAGAAACAAAAAGCAAACAAATTGAAGCATCTCTCCAACTCCGTTAGTAGGAAGAAGGATGTCCACTGCAAAAATATATGGCCCACACGGTTACAGCAATGACAGCAGAAAAATGCCTTTAAACAGCACAATCTTCAACATAATTTAAACATGAGTAATGGGTACGACCCGTGTTGAGAAGCAAGCATCAACCTACAAAAGCATACCCAAACACCTTCAACCTTCATCTATTCTGCACCTCCTTTAACCTCTATAGGGTAGGATCTATTAGAATACCTTCCAATAATTTAAATAAGAGAATAAGATCACACAGAGCTTGTAAGAGAGATTTCGGTCCATTCCCACTATTCTTATGTTTGCCCCTCAAAGTGGAACAACTTCTACAAATTCTTACAATTCTTTTACATTTTATTTTGAGTTGTATCAATTCTCCTTGAGGATTTCAGTCCTTCCTTGCTATTCCCTCCTCCCTCTCTTTCAGTCCGTCACATCCCTCCCTCCCATTCGGTACATCCCCACCAATCCCTCCCTCCCTTGAAGGGATTTCAGTCCATTACTCCATTACCCCAGGCGGCTGATGTTTAGTTTATCTTTAGCCAAAGTTTCACTTGTCTCGATAGGAAGTTTTGAAATTCATAAAATTTGTTAACACTATATGCAAGAGAAGAGGTCATTCAAACAAAATGTGTAACGGATGTACCTATAGTGTGTGTGTGTGTGTGTGTGTGTGTGTGTGTGTGTGTGTGTGTGTGTGAGAGAGAGAGAGAGAGAGAGAGAGTGTGTGTGTGTGTGTGTGTGTGTTGTGTGTGAGAGAGAGAGAGAGAGAGAGTGCAAAGGCCATTTAATAACATGCGGAAAATTTGAGCAATAACTAGAACTTTTGTTGGAGAAATTTGCATTGGAGTCTTTTTTAAAAAAAAGATCACTTAAAACCTTTAAGAAACTACGTTTCCGAATGGTCCTTTCAAAACCTTGGTGGTGACTCTCAAATCCTGAAACAGAGACTTCCTAGAGCTTTGCCCTTGGATCCAGCAACTAAACACTGGCAGCTTACAACGTCAAACCTTTACCATGTTAGGATCCCTTCTTTTTTCAATTGGAAAGCTATTTTATCGGAAAAGAAAGTAAAAGAGACAAAAGAATTTTACAAAATCAGCATGTGTTCCTGATTCTTTAAAGTAATGCACATGACCGCATAGAATTTGAACTCCAATAAACCACCTCTAGACACTTGCTAAAATGACCTCTTCATTCTTAGACAAAGTTTTTCCCTTCTAAGGGGCCTACCTACTCGCAGTTTTAGAGAGTGGGCATTCAGGCAAGTATATGTCAATCAGTGAAACAGACCAGCTAACACACAGGAAAATCATAGGTGTAGAAAATGTTATGGAGTCACCACTAGCTGGATTTTGAGACTTTGGATCCTGTGGATGGCTAGAGAAACATTGTATTGACCTTTTAAATTGAAAGTTAAAATTTGAAATTTTTGAATCCAAAAATGGTCTTTTTTTTTTCTCAAAATCCAGATGAAGGTCTCAGTGACAAAGAAAGGGTGAGAGAGCGACATTGCACAGTCCTTAATGTATGGGAGATAAAATCTTTGAAATAGGATTTCGCTAATCATCATCTAAGCAAAATCCCAACTAGTGAGGGTTGGCTACACAAATCTTGTACAAACACTTCACTCTATCAAGGACTATATCCTCAATTAAACTATAGGTCATGAAATCTTTTCTTACTGCCTCCATCCACGTCTTTTCAGGCCTTTCCCTTGCCCTTATAGACCCTTCAACTTGAACCAACTCCCTTGATGCAAACAGGCCCAACCTTGCACGTGTCGCACGCCCGATCCAGCTCACGCAAATTCAAGCCCAAGCCCGAAGACCAGCCCAATCTAGTCCATGCTCTCTTTGACAAGTCAAAGATTGCTAGAAACATGTTGACTAGTCAAAGCCTTGAAAAGATTAAAGTGCAATCAATACCCATGCAACTTGGAACTTCTCACACACCTTGGGACTCTTATACACTTTAGAAAGCACCACATGCCATAAAAAACGTGGAGATAGTTATGGCTTGCATTAGAATTTAGAAGCCAACTTTGTATTTACTTCTCTCACATATTTCCTATGTTTTTTTTCCTTTTCCTATGCAAGCAATGTAGAACTTTATGTATGTTTCTTAGTTGATGTTGGATTCATTTTTACTTGATATTTTGAATGAAGATCGGAGTTCAATCCATTGTAGGCATTACGAAGCTGAGTTTGTAGACCTTTGGGTTGAGTTTGTAGGCCATTCTTGGCTGAGATTTGTAGCTTTAAGCTACCTATTAATCAAACTTGCAGCAGTCTGCTTTCTCTCTTCCTCTCTCAACACGTGTGACCTGGTTGTCTTCTCAAATCCTTTACATCATCACTCCTAACTAGTGCGGTTTTTCATCCCTGTCACACATGGACAACCATCTAAGTCTATTTTCCTTTGTCTTATAACCAGCCCCTCATTTTAATCCACTAGTGGGAGTCCTGAGCTCTCATTGCCAGATCCCAAGACCTGATGAAGAGGGTTGCGTCCGGTTGGAGCTGGGATCAAACTTTGGTCATTATTTTGGTGATGTAAAATAATAATAATAATCGATAAAGGATTTGAAGTTAATAAAAAAAGATGGAAGGAAATGTGATGAGTCTTGAGCCAAACACTCCATCTTCAATGTCATTCTTGCATTTGACAGAGTGTCCAAGCAATCTAACCATTGAACAGGACATCCAATGGTTGGATTGCCCCGATGGGCCCTCAATGAAACAGATCGCATCATTATTTGTAACCATGAGCAATCCATGATGAACCCCAAAGGATACAATCTAAAATTATTTCACATTCAAGAAAGAACCAAACCTTCAACCTTTACTAAAATCTAATTAACTTTAATGAACCGGTAGACAGTTCATGACCGGAGTATGGTCAACGACACTACTGACTATACCATGTCTCTCAGTAAGGAGGGTCCTCCCTTCAAAGAGCGTATCTTTCTCTTAATGGGAGTTCCAAGTATGGGTTTATATGGTTCCAATAAACCAACATTAAATTTTGAAACATCAGCAGCTAATCAGTCTATCTTTCTCTTGATGGGAGTTCCAGGTATGGGTTTATATGGTTCCAATGAACCAAAATTAAATTTTGAAACATCAACAGCTAATCATTCGTATCTCCTGCCATTGGAAATGATATTCTATTTTTGTTTCCTTATTGCTTATGCTATCAAATCGCTGATTATACCCCTACATACATGGTTACCAGATACCCATGGAGAAGCACATTACAGTACATGTATGCTTCTATGGATGGCTCAAATTGCTGGTTACATCCATCAATTTTATAGGCTATCAATCATGACGTTAGAATCATGCGATCATAGTAATTTTTCACATGCTAGTGGATGAAATGTGCTATGGAATTTGGTAAGGGATGTAGTGAAGTGAGTGAAATGAAAAAGAAAGGTGCAGAAATGCGAATTTTCAAGGATGGATGAGAGTTGATGGAGGGAACGTACATCCTAGCGCGCTCTTTGGCAATGGCCTCTTTGTTGCCCATCTGCAAAGACAAATCGGGAAATGTTCGATCCAACAAAAGCAAATGAAGGAAATAGATATATCTAGAGAGAGAGAAGACAACGATGATGATGATGATGATGATGATGAGTTGATGACGACGAACCTGGTAAATGTCGAGGAAGCGCTGGGAAGGCCTCTGGAAATGGGGATTGGAAGGGAGAAGGTGGTCGGGTTCATGTCTGGTAAGGAGGGATGATGGAGAAGCTACAGCTTTGAGAGTTGAAGAAAGAGGGTGGTTTTGGAGCATCAAACGTCTCAAGCTCAGCATCATGCTCTGCTACAGTACGGTATGCTTCCACCTCTCTCTCTCTCTGAACCGTAAGAACGCGACTTTCCTGTATACCCCGCCTACAGGGATGGGACATCCACACCGGTTTGGCTAGTAAAGCTGCCACCAGCCAGTGGCTAGTGGTCGGTGATATGAGGAAACCACCGTGCTGTATGTGTTTTATCCACGCCGTCCATCCATTTTGAAAGATAATTTTAGGGCTTGATCCAAAAAATGAGATAGATCAGGTGGACCACACCATCAAAAACAGTAGTGATTGAATGTCCACCATTAAAAACCTCCTACGGCCCATTGTGATGTAGGACAATTAACCACTTGCTCTAAAGTTCGAACTGTTAAAGTATGGTGAATTAATCCATTTATCTTATAGCCCAGGCTCTACATCTCATGGGTTAGGACCTCGGCCGAACCTCCTTCGTGGGCCCCAAATCACATGGGTCATCCACCCCGAGTATGTCCCCGCATCCCATGGGCTACCCCACTCGAGCCTGCTGTGAAATGCGCATTCATCACCATTGGTGAAGAGTCTCGAACACGAGACTTCCCCCGTAAGCCCCAAATCGCATGGGTCACCCACCCCGAGTATACCCCAGCATCCCACAAACGACCCAACTCGAGCCCAATGTGAAAATGTCCATGCACTAATCAACCCCAATTAGAAGTCTCGAACCCGAGACCTCCTGCTTTGATACCAATTTCATGCAGAACAATTAACCACTTGCTCTAAAAGTTCTAGCTTTTAGAGCAAGTAGTTAATTGTCCTGCATCACACTGTAATAATTATTTGACATCTAATATGTAAATTGGGTAGTACATACTTGGATGAAGGGAAACAAAAGAAATCAGCTTCATCCAAAACTTTTGTGGCCGCCAAAAAGTTTTTAATGGTGGGAGTTCAATCCACACTGTGCGGTCCACTTGAGATTTGGATCAACCTCATTTTTAGGCTCACACCAAAATAATATGAAAGAATGATTAGACGGCATGGATGAAACACATACATCATGGTGGGTCCCATATAGGGGTGCACACGGTTCGGTTTCGATTTTGAAACTGAACCGAATGGCTAAGGATGTAGATGAATTGGTCCTGCCAGCTGTCGATATGGACCGTTAATGTGAAGGGGGCCACCTTTAGTTCTCATCCCTTTTGGAACGGGATCCGAACCATGTGCACCCCTAGTCCCACATAACACCGGCCACTAGCCATTGGCCAGGGGCACAGTCAGTAGGCAATCCGTTTCCAGATATTAAAAAAAAAAAAAAAAAAAAAAAAAAAAAAAAAGTGGGCTACGCCGGACGCCGATTAGCTACTGACAGGTTGAGTAGCGAGACTTCCACTGTAAAGTTTATTTGCCACCCAACATGTAGATTAGGTCATGAATTAAGGAAACCAAAAAGGTTTTAATGGTGGGTGTTCAATCACAAACAAACAGTGGTGTGGTCCACATGAGATTTGGATCTACGTTATTTTTGCGCTTATGCCATAAAGTGATCTAGAAAATTGGATGGATAGTATGAATAAAACACATACTTTATGATGGGGCCACAAAGCACCGTCCAGTAGCCACTGACAGCGTCAGTAGGCAATCCAAGTCTGGATGTCATACGTACATCGCAGTGGGCGTCGTGGAAATTCATCTCAAGGGACAGGCGGGGTTTACAGGGAAAAAGGGGACAAGGAATCGGGTCCCTCATTTGCTGTTTGGTAATCGGGTCTTGTGGGTGTTGTAACGGTACCCGAAAAATTTAGGATCAGTGGTAGGGCTGTCAATGGGCCAGGTAATTCTGACAGGCCTTCGGGGTTGGCCCGTTTGGCCCGGTTTGGGGTGATGTATCAGGCCCAACGTTCAGGTTCAAGCTTAAATTAGGAGCTCAATTGTAAATTGGGTCAGATTTGGGCTAGCACTGAAAAAACCCCATAAAACCAGCCCGACTCGATAATCTTTTCTAAACCTAATTTCTCTCTCTCTCTCTCTCTCTCTCTCTCTCTGTTAAGGCACACTAAAATATCATTTATCCACGGAGATATTCAGGGCTCAGGCTCGGACAGACTAAGGTTGATCTTTGTGTAAGTGTTCCCGGCCAGACTTGGCCCAAACTATTTCAGCCCATTACAAGCCAGATTTAGGCTTAGGTTCAAAATTGCAGGCCGAGGTTAGACAAAGCTTGACCCAGCCCATTGACAGCCCTAATCGATGGAGGCCGAGTTTTGAATTCGCTCACCTGGGGCTCACCTTTGATGAATGTGTTGTATATCTATGCCATCCATCCATTTTTTCAGCTCATTTTAAGACATGGTACCAGACCTCAAGAATATCGAAATCTCAGGTGGACTACACAAGAAACAATGGTGAATGACCATTAAAAATATTTTGGGGCCCACGAAAGTTTTGGATCAAGCTGATATTTGTATTTTCCTTTTATCCACATTCTCTCGACCTCATCAATAGCTTGGATGGCAAATAAACATTACAATGGGCCGTAGAAAGTTTTTTAACGGTGGGTGTTCAATCACTACTGTTTACTGTGTTGTGGTCCATTTGATATTTGGATTTTCCTTAATTTTTGTGACCACTTCCTAAAATGGGCTGGAAAAATAGATGGACAGCGTGGATATGTATTACATCATCAATGTGGGCGTTGCAATGGCAACTGGCAACACATAATCCGCTCCCATAAATGGGTGGGTTAGGGCTGCCAAGTTATAGGACCGGCTGGACAATCCAAAATTTAGACCCATGTAGTAGGTCCAGGTCCAATAAATCATCCCAAATTACTAATAGGCAAGGCTAGGTTTTCTCCAAATCTACCTACTTAATGCTATCTAGACCTAGTTTATAAATAGGTCGATGTGGGTTTGCCCAACCTAGGCCTGCACCAGACTTAGCCCAACAAAAGATCGTAAATTAAGCAGATAGATTAGGAATTCTTTCTTTTGAGCTAGATTACTATAATGGTTCACAACCTTTTTTTCTAAAACATAGTTATCCATCCACCACTTGTGCTATTCTAGACTGCATAAATCGTTGGTCCATTGCCATTGGAGATTATACTAAAACTTGCATTAATTGGACTACTTTAACCATCTAATTTTACCATTTGAATCTTCACTGCAATTTATTCCTTACCATAAATTTGATACCCATCACCGATTAGATGGTTTCAACATTCTTTTTGTAAAAACTCAATTGTACTTTCTAGACGATGGTCATACCTATTTAAACCCGGCCCATTGAATAAATGGATCGGCTATTTTGACCTGGACCTAACCCAAACCTGACAGGATTTTTTTAATGGGCGGGGTCCCCAAAATTGCCCAATTCTTAAATGGGTCGAGTATGGAGTAGCCCTTGACTTGACCTTACCCATTTGCACCCCAATGTACGAGTGGCATCTTTAAATTGGATTTCTTACTTATTTATAAATAAATTGGCGAAGAATATTTATTTTAAAAAAAAAAAAAAAAACTCACACTCTCTTATTTTGGAATTTCTACCATTAGTTTATAAGATTAGGTTTGTTTTATGTGTTGGATATGGGCCTGGGGGCCCCTTGTGGGCAATCACTAATGGGTGGGTTGCACATGATTTTTCCTCCATCATTCCAACATTAGTGAGTGGGTCCATTATTTTTCCTCAGATGTTTTAAATTATAATTTTAATTTCAAAGAGGTTTAAGATGTTGGAGAAAGATCGAATTTAATAGGAGTAAGTTCAATCTCATCTAAACTCCTCCCATATCCTCTCTATCCCTCTTTTTATAAAGGGGAGGCATTCCCTTGTTTAAAGCATTTGAAAAATTGGAAGACACTCTTTCAGAAAATTACTACTATATTCATTTATCCACCAAGCCTGCCTTATGACAATCTATGCTTTTAATCACAATTTGGGAGTCATCTTAACCATTAAATCAAATGAGATTATCAGTCATGTAGTGGTTAGGCAGACAGCTAGACATAAAGTATTCATCTTAGCTCTATGCTAAAGTCCAATGATCATGTAGACATTGTCAGATGCAGTGAGCCCACTCATTTGGGCATTTCATCAGTGGTATCAAAGCAACTTACACCATATTTTCAATTTGTGTAGTATATGACCGAGGAAATTAACTGCTTTTTTTCTAAAATTTATTATTTGAAGCCTTTTGTTTATAATTAGTATGTCCATCATTAGTGCCTTTTTTATAATTAAAACCTAATTAAATAAACAAACTTGCCCACTAACTAACAAGAGATTAAGAAAATAAAAAATTGATAAAAAGAAAAAAGAAAAAAGGGGGATGAAGTGTTTTAGGTTAACGTTGGACCATTGCTCATTGCAGCAACGCACGCAACTATCATTGGACTTCAGGGTGCAGTTGGCAACTCTCTCTCCCTCTCTCTGCACTCGCTCTCTTCGTCTTCTCTCTCTCTTTCATTTATGTTCATTGCAGAAGCAGACATAACAGTGGCAACCATGGTCGTTTGCCTCCTTCTAAAGTCACGGTATCAGTGGCACCTCTCGCCACAAGTTCCTTTCTTTTCTCTCAATTTTGGTAGTCACGGGAGCCTCGTTGGAGATGGGGTTTTTTTTCGAAATCCTAAAATGAAAAAAGACGAGGAAGAAGAAAATACATCGAGCTTCAAGATGGGCCTGAATTTTGGGCTTTTGATAGGAGTACACCTCAGCATCCTCTTAAATTGCATTAGAGTAAAAAATGATTAATTCTCCGAAATAGTTTAAAATTGAATGTGAAGTATACTCTTGCATTGTAATTGATGAAAATGAACATAATTTTTATCAGAATAAACTCGTCTCTAAATCTAATCGATTAGGTAGTTGTCACGGATGAGGAGATTATTCCTGGGAAAGGAAAAAAAAAATAAAAAATTAGGAATTTAGAGATTTGTATTAGACCGGATATAAGGTATTGAGTTGGCATAGTTAGTCATTACCACAGTAACATAAGATAATCTCATTAAAAACCTGTTGAAAATATATTTCGTCTTAAAGGACCAAGGACCTGATAATGTGCTATTAAGGCATGAATCTCTAGCTTAAAGAATTTTCAAATGGCACTCAGGGTAATTCCCCAATGAGAGAAAGTCAACTTCATACCACGCATTTTTTCTCGAAGAAGGTGTTTATCTCATGGCAGAGCAAGAAACAAATATCTACATCCCTTCCATCAGTTGAGATAAAGTACGTTGCATGTTGTGTTGTTGTTCGGGACTGTACGTAGGTTCAAAGATTTATGCAAAGTCTAGTTGTTGTACTGGGTATTCGTAAGCATGTATCATTAAGTGTAAATAACATACTTACCTTTGACTTAGTAAATGACTCTAAACTCCACTAGAAGTCCAAGCATGTTGAGATTAAGTATCATTACATATGTGATCAGTGAGGATAAAACCTGGCTATATTCCCACAAAAGCGATGTTCGCAGACTCCATAAAGAAAACTATAGCTACTACCTATTCCAAGTTCACTTCAGGCGAATGAGATTAGAAAGAGCTTAAGTGATGAAGTTGTAATCATATATAATATTTTTCTTATTTTTCATTAATAAATAAATATTCATTTTGCTTGGTATTGTGCATTATTATTGATTAGGTGTGCAAATCATCGACGTTTGCCTTAAGGGATATCTACCTTTATTAGTAGGCCAGTCACATGCTTGCACAGGTAGATAAATTATGCATGTCCAAGCGAGTACAGTTGGGGTTATATTCATATATCGAGGTATAAACTAACCTTTATTGTGAAGACTGGAGAATAGAGATATGAGCAATGAGACATTGTATCTGCTTTCGATTGTAAGAGACTAAAGGCAAGACTAGTTGAAGTCAAAATAACGTAATCACTCAATTATTCTTATACGCGATTAATGTTATGGTTTGATTAAAAGTTAAGTCATAAGGATATAAGATGGGTCATACCTCACATGTGATGACTTGCATATTATAGACCCTGATATATGCCTAGTAAAGTCTACTTTACGACGTGGATTATACTTGTGTGCAAGAACTTATTATCTCAAATTACTTTGATTCGGTCTGATCACTGCAATGTGCGAATAGTCAACCCTGTAAATAACTTTGTGTCCATAATTATCATCCTTTTATATATGATACAATAATCGTATGTCACGACTATAATATACGATAAAAGTGGTCATTAAATTGGCCGAACTCAGCTATATTAGAAAAGTGACTTAGTCAATTTCAAATTACACATTTGTATGGGGAAGATTGTGTGATAACTATATTAAGTTTCTATAACTACTAATACTTGAAGGCTTATCCATTGTTAGTATTAAGTTTTTTTAATTATTATTTTTAAAACGAATTCTTTCCAAAATTAAATATATTATATTATTACTTAAAAAAGAGTTTAAATCGATGTTGCAATAAATGATTTATTTGTAATAAATTCGACAAGTTGCATAAGCACACATATTGGTCACGTACTCTACATCAGGAGTTAACTCCATCTGGTGTGGTCATGTGGATTGAGACAAATATTGCAAGGGTTAAGTTATAAAGTGTTAATTAGGTGGTCACTTAGTACTCAAAATTTTAAGAAGACAATAGTGTTTTAGTTGATCTCATGCTTATGATTCTTATAATCATGATTATTATTTTTTTAGTGTTATGAAATGAGCTAGATAGACAATCTGTTAGTACACTAAGTTTTGTACCATATTTGTCAATTACGTGAGTCTTTATGTCATGTAGTCGGTTGAGTCTGTGGAAGATGAAGACCGAAGACACAAGTGAAGATATAGTATTAAAGAGCAAAGAACAAGTAAATGAGGTGCCTTAGTGACCCTAACTTTTAACCCAAAACATCCCTTAGACCTTTAGATGTATAGGCTTAATAGGAATACCTAATTAATCATCCTTTAGCCTTAGAAAACCAAGTAAAACATAATAAATAAGGCTATAAGAGGTGCGAAGCTGCTGTGTAAACAATAACCCAAAATAGCAGTTTTTGATGCCTGTTCAATGGCATTGAGCTGCCATCGAAGGGCCTTCGATGGCATCAAAGGCCCCCTTGATGGCATCGATCGAAAGTCAGAACTATCCAACAACTAAATTATATTTATTCTAATTTGTAGGGCCTTGATATATGACCATGGTTGTTGGTTAGCCTACGGAAAACCAACTAAGGTCTCTTACGAGAGCCTCCAGTGGGAGTGTACGTACCGGGTTCTTGTGTAGGGCCTAAAATTCAGGTTCCTATGTAAGACCTTGGCTCTTATGTAGGGCTTAAAATTCATGTTCTTATATAAGACCTAGGCTCTTGTGTATGGCTTAAATCTTAGAGTCCTTGTGTAGGGTTATAAAGGTTAGAAGTTAACATGATTTCAAACCTCCGATAGTGAAATCCGGTACACCCATGGGTTGAGTGCGTCCGTCAGGAGTGGAGTAGACAAGTAGTCGAACCACTATATATGATTGTGTTTAGGATTGTCATTTACGCATATGATTAGTTATGCTATATGTTGAATGCTTAATTATATGCATGCATGGTTAGATGAATGCTAAGCATTGTCAGTTAACACATCACACACACACACATGTGCACTATCATGATATAAATTAGTTGCTTATTTGCATATCATTTGTAGTCTATGTGATTTGATCCTCTATTGGCTTGGAAGCCTTAAGAGTTACATTGTCTTACTTAATTTAATTGTTAATTAGTTTAAGTTAGGCAATCAAGTTTTTAAAAATGTATATTTTTTAAATGGTCATAATCATCCCTCTTTAGGACATAGCCTTCATTCCTTAGCTCCGCCAAGCCTCCACACACGCAACCCTCGTAAACCCATTATACCACAAGTGAAATTTCACAATCTATATTGTACCCATCTCATAATATAGTTGAGTAGGAGATATTTGATATGGGCTTATGGGGCCCACTTATGGGTAGGTCCTACATGATTTTTTCTTCATAAATCTTCTTTTAATTTTCTCGAATGTTTGATTTAAATTCTAAATTCAATGAGGTTTGAGATGAGAGAGAGAGAGAGAGAGAGAGAGAGAGATCAAATGTGAGAAGGGTAAGCCATATCCCATATGAACTCCTCCCATATTCTCTCTGATCGTTCCATTTATATAAAAAATGAGGCATTCCCTCACTCAAAGGGTTCCCAAAATCAAAGAGTTCCCAAAAAGAAAATATGGATGAATAGCTATAATCATTTGTCCATGAGGCCTATCTCTATTTGATATAAGCATTTGACTGTAATTTGAGGGCCATCTTAACTGGAGAATTAAATAGGTGATCAAATGCTCCTTTTCTCCCATAGTGGTTGGGTGGACTGCTAGATGTATAAGGTTTATCTTTGGCTTTGTGTGAAGGTCTTAAGATTATATAAATACCGTCAACATGACACGTCTTGGACACTTGGATAGATACTAACCACTATGGCAACATCATACATTCTAATAAGCTTTCACCTCCCATGTGAGGTGTCCTTATATATAAATATATGGGACACTTATGCATGTTGGTTAGGCATTTCAACATCTTCTCGAATGGTAATTCTCTTATATGCATAATACATTGTGCCTCGATTGGTATTACTAAATGCACCCTTTCTTGTGTCTTTTTTTTACTTGTAAGGTTTGTAAGGTAAGATAATAGATGATTAAATCTTAGACAATGCATACACCCTTCACTGTCCTAACAACTCAACTCACGAGTCGGATACCTATTTGTCTTCTTTAAAGGATAGACCTTTTATTGCCCTTATTAGTTGTGTAACTACACCATGTTATGTTATATCCACAACTATTTCTTTATAACAATGCATTTCTCACACATGTGATCTTGTAGCCACATAAAAAATATAGTCTTTAAACTCCATGCCCTTCATGGTTGCATAATTGTCTTAGTCCCTACTCCATGCTGTCTTAGTCCCTAGTCCATGCATATCAACATCAATGTCTTCTCAACCAGGGGACCTACTTTCAACAATTGACATCAGGCCAATGTGCACCATGTCAAGAGGAGATACTTTTGAACAATGTGTTAACATTCTAGTCATCAATGTTCTCTTCTCAGTCTTCATTTGCATGATATTCAACCCTTGCAACCTTCCCTTAGTAAACCTTTGCTCAACGAGGGTGAGTAAAGTGGCATGGTTTTCAACACCATAATATATAAATGCTCTAGATGTATTTTGTGGCAGTTTATAAAGACTCCTCTTCTTACCACACTACCTCCTTTCTTATAGCCACATTAATAGGGCTATTAAGGGGTGTTGGGATTTTGACCTGCGGAATCACACAGATCTAGATCTAGGATAGCAATTCAATGACACCAAGCACACACAAGAGAACACACAGATTTAACGTAGAAAACCCTTCCAGAAAAAAACCACGGCACAAAGCGACAGATCTCCACTATGAAACAGAAATTACAAAGAGAGAGGACTTACCCGATTCGAACAACCTCGAATCTCACCCTTGCTACATCCTTTGATTTCCCTAGAATCCCTTTAAGAAGCCTTAGAATACTTTCCCATTATCTAGAAAAATCCTAGGAACACCTATTTATAGTTTAGGCAACTTCCCTTCCGCATCCCAGTTGCGAAAGGACACAGATTTCCGCAATCCGCAAAATCGCGGAACGAATCTACGTAACCTACGACTAGTCGAAGGGGAGCTACGACTAGTCAAGCTACGACTGGTCGAACAATCCCTACGACCAGTCGAAGGGCCCGGACACCAAAATCCCAAGTCGCTGGACTTTGAGTCGAGCGAGCTACGACCGATCGTGAGGACCCCTACAACTGGTCGAGCAATCCCACGACCGGTCGAAGGCGGTGAAGACTTTTCTCACAACAAGGGGATGGGTTTGTCTGTTAGGCTTTCAAGCTTGGCCAGCTTTGGACAACAGGCTAAAAATCCTAGGCCTAAGGATCGGAGTCATGCCTAAAATTTAAGACTGTTTATTAATTGGGTCAAGCTCGCACTACATCTAAGAGCCTGTTAGCTCGACCCAACTTAGCATGATTAAGCACACCAAATGAATAGCATAGTTTTTAAATAAAAGAGGTTGGTTGGCTCGAGCACGGATCTCAACATATATAATCACATAAGGTGGGCTTAGGCCTATTTATTTTATCCCATCACAGTCTTGGGCCAAAGTAAGTCCTACGTTTTACTTTGGGGGTTGGGCTTCAACAAACCTCTGTCAGCCCAAACATAGCCCATTGACACCCATAGCTACCAATGCTTTTGAGGCTTCCTCTTTTATTTCTTCATAAAAACTAGCACATCACATTTATTAATTAAGTGTTTAACCATGTGCATAGCTAGAAACCTTAATTTACTAGAAATTCTCCAACTCTAGCAATGTGGGTTGTGTCAACCATACACAAGATATTGACATAAAGCCATTGAACTCTGCTCTCAATCCTTAAATAATTTCAATCTCATTGATCTTTGACTTAGCATCAAATTATAACATTTCATTGCAAATGTTTTTCACCTCAATGAAGTATTGCATGATTGGCACATGCTCTCATTAGTGTGCCAGTTTTGCTTTATAAGAGTTGTAGACGAGCATCCTTTTCTCAGGAGTGCAACAGCAAGTATCGTTTCTCTTTCAAAATGTTGGCTTGTCAAATGTGATTTAACAACTCCTACACCTATGTTTCAATGATGAGAATTGCCTTCATGGATTGAATATGGAGATCCATTGATTTGATGATATATAGTGTAGAGCAATTCAAGTAAAAAATATTGATAACAATCGATTTCCCCAAATATGATATTCTCTTGATTTATTCTCTTTGTAAATATCTCTCCATAATTGTTATTTTCTTTCTAACATGGCTATCTATTTTATAGCCTAGATTCTTTTAATCATTTTGGGTTTTCTCGAATGCTAACTGGAATAACCACTCCTTGTTTACTTAATCATCCACATGACCAAGGTTGGCCCAAGCCCGGCCTTAAAACTCTGAGCCCTAACCCTAGCTTGGCCTAACCCCTAATGGCCTAAAGAGGCACCGACCCTCACCCTAGTGGGTCGGGCTAGGCTACTTGAACAAAGCAGCGCTAGGACTAACTATCTAAGTTAAAGATAAGTTATGTTTACAATATGTATGCAATTGGTGAGTGTGTGTTTATGAACCACCGTGTTCTTTTAGAGAATCAAAGTTTTTCTATAGCACACTTATGTCAAATAGGATCATTAATCAACCAAGCCTATGCCACACCCAATTATCCATCACACTCATCGGTTTAAATACGTGCATCGGTATACGTTCGACATCTAAAGTGGGGTTTATAATTTGGCAATTCATAAGTGCTTATATATCATTCATCACATTATGAACTCTATAATCTACATTACTTGTTATGGGTAAAAAGGGACTGACCAGACAAATGCAGGATGAGAGAATGCAAAACATTTAAAAGGAAGTGGCTCAACCCCAAGCCTACCCTCTGCACGACTCAATCAACAAGAACCGCTCGACCTCAAGGTAGAGCTTAACCTCTCCAAACATCAAGCTCGACCTCCACCCGTCTGACCTCGACATCGACCTCAGCCCATCCGACCTCAAGGTCGGCTTTGGACCGTCCTATATTGAAGTTGAGCTCGATCTCTCCTAACCTCAAGCTCAACCTTGGCCCATCCGAACTCAAGGTCTAGCTCAGACTTGAACCTCGACATGGTCGATTACCGACCACCTGGAAGATCTACTAGAAGGATCCTCTCCTACATTTTCGCCGAGAATCTCGGGGAGATAGCCACAACATCTTCAGAGTTGGAATCCTAGTATGAAACATTATTGGGCGTCAAATTCATTACCATAACTGACACTACCATTGGGGAACCTATATATATGCACCCCTGCTATAATGAAAGGTACGGAAAATCCTACCCAGAAAATTCCTCAAAGATCTTACGTTCTACTAGACCTAGCTTGCCTGTCTAACTTTAGCATCGAAGGGTCCCCTGCAGCAGCCAAGGTCTCCGTCTTTGTCTTCTCTTGCAAGTCTCAAGTGGTTTAGGAATGACATCAAAATTTCTACATCAACAGTTTGGCACCGTCTGTGGGAACGACAGTGAAAGTCATCCCCCTCATCCACAGTGCTCCGACAATGGCAAATGGAAGAAAGAAAGCCCAAACCACCACTGTTTCACCTAGCCTTGCGCCACCAGAATAGTTTGTAGACCATTGGGACTCGTCTTCCCAACTTCAGGTTGATTTTACACCCGAAGGCCCAGTGCAGCAGCCCCAAAACTGGGGAGGTCGGCATGTTTCCCTAGAACAACAAGTGGAAGCACTGACTAACAACATCGATTTGATAAAATGAATGCTAGAGCAACAAATCCCCCCGACCAGGGAGATGAGGAAGTTGTCGCTCACGAAGTCACGGAAATTTTTGCGTGAACTCGAGCACACACCAAGTCCTGAGGAAACCGACAAGTCGATGAAGCACCTATGCAAGCACCCTTTCACGTTTCGGGCATTGTCACGCTGCCTGCCTCCAACTTATTTCATAAGTTAGAGAAGAAGAAGTGTGGCAAAGCTCTCAAAACCGCGTCCGAAGTGATGACCGAGAACGAGGATCCCTGGGAAGCCGAGTTCAATGAGATACAAGGTCAAATCAATGACATATGGTAGGCTTACCGTGCTCATGCTCCAACCACGATAGAAGCTATGCTAGAGGAAACGAAACCACCCTTCACCATTGACATCATGCACACTTAGCTCCCATCTAGATTTCGGATGCCACAGATCACTCACTACTCTGGAGCCACCGACCCTGCGGAGCACCTGGAATTTTTTAGGGTGTTGATGGAGCTTCATGGTGCATCGATTACAATAATGTGCCGAGCATTCTCCCTAACTCTGTCAGGGGCAACTCGGAAATGATTTCAACAGCTAAAGCCGCAGTCCATCAACTCGTTCACATAGCTCAGTAAAGCTTTCATCGCCAACTTCATCAGAGGAAAAAAAGGCTGAAGCCCATAACTCACCTCCTCAGCGTCGTCCAGAAAGAAGACGAACTATTAAAAGACTACATTAAGCGCTTCAACCTATAAGCGATGTAAGTAGAAGGGTATTCGGATCAGATTGCCCTAGCCATAATGATGGCCGACTTGATGGAAGGGAGGTTCCTCTTCTCACTCGGTAAAAATCCCTCGACAACATTAGCCGATCTCCTTAATCGAGCCCAAAAATACTCCAACGCCGAGAAACTTTTCAGTTCGTGAAAGGCTACTCAAAACAGGGGAGGCTCGACCAAGGAGAAATGACCCAAGGAAGAACAAGCACCGGCTCCCAACAACAAGCGTATAAGAGACGACGACTCGGCCAGAAGTCAGCATCCGAGCAGATGACCTGAGAGCAAGTTCAACTCTTACACTCCGCTCAACGCGATGCTCGAGCAGGTCCACATGGAAGTTCGAGACAAATTACTACTAAAATGGCTAAATATAATGAAGACTGATGCCGAAAAATGGGACAAGCGAAAGTACTACCACTTCCACCTCAACCACAGGCCACTCCACCAGTGACTGCTTCGACCTTAAAGAAGAGATCTAAGCCCTTATCTGCAATAGGCATTTACAAGAGTATGTCAATAGGAGGGAAGAATGCCTAAATTGGAAGAATGAGCAGCCCATCAATAATAACTAGGCTACTAGAGAAATCCGCACCATATTCGGTAGACTTGGTGGAGGAGGAGATTTGAATCTAGCACGCAAAGCCCATGCCTGAAGTATTAGCCACAACAGCTCGAAATATCAAATCCACATCACCAGCAGACCTCCAAAGGAGCGAAAAGTGGCTTCCTGCAGTTAAACTTCACTGAAGAGGACGCCCGAGATGTCCACCACCCCCATGATGTGCACTGGTGGTGACCATGACTATAGCCAATCCCAAAGTGTTTTGGATTTTGGTGGACACCGACAACTCGGCCGACATCCTCTTCATCGAAGCCTTTGACGAAATGGGAGTCAGAAGGTCTCGACTCTGACTTGTTAAAACTCCTTTTCTCGAGTTCGCAAGGGATAGGGTCACCTCCAAGGGATCCATACAATTTTTTGTTACAGTGGGAGAAGGACAGAACCAGACGACGACTATGATCAACTTCCTTGTGGTCAACTGCCCTTTCGTCTACAACGTCATCGTTGGACGACCGTCCCTCAACGCCTTACAAACAACAGTGTCGACCTATCACCCGCAATGAAAGTCCCGACCAAGCATGGAGTTGGGTAGGTCAGAGGAGATCAACAAGAAGCTCAGCAGTGCTACTCCATGACACTAAGAACACAGCACCACGCGATGGCCATCACCTCCCTTGATCCTCAGGAAGACTTGATCGAAAGAGAGTGTCCAATGGAGGACCACGTAACCATCCCGCTCAACAAATCTGACCCGACCCGGATGTACAGGTCGGCTCACCGCTGGCTCCAGCTCTTTGGGATGAGATCATGGATCTCCTCCGACGACACGCCAACGTGTTTGCCTGCTCCCATCAGGATATGCTCGACATCAGTCCAAAGGCGATGGTTCACAAACTAAATGTCAACCCTGACCACCGGCCAAAAAGGAAAAAATGACGGGCGTTCAAACCAGAGCAGTACACCATCATTGGTGAATAGGTCGGCAAGCTCCTCAAAGCAAGTTTCATTGAAAAAATCTACTACCTTGACTAGATTGCCAACATTTTCTTAGTAAAAAAAGTCCTAAAAAGTGGCTGGTCTGTGTTGATTACACTGACCTGAACAAAACCTGCCCCAAGGATAGTTTTTCCATTCCATAGATCGACCAGTTGGTCGACAACATAGCCGTACACGAGCTCTTAAGCTTCATGGATTCTTATTCGAGATATAATCAGATCGCCATGCATCCCTACGACAAACAAAAGATGACCTTTGTCACTGACAAAGAACTCTATTGCTATAAAGTCATACTCTTCGGTCTGAAGAATGTTGTGTCCATATACCAGTGACTCGTCAACAGGATATTTGCTCGCAAATCGGAGGCTCCATGAAAGTTTACTTCGACGATATGTTCGTTAAGAGCATCAAAGCTACGAGCTACATCGCCAACCTCGAGGAGATGATTCACAATTGTTGAGGGTCGAATATTGCATATCAGACCCTAGTTACTGCCTGGATTTATGAACATGATATTGTTTAACAGCCTATTTTAATCGTGTTTGTGTTGCAAGGTGACTTTAGGAGCTAGGACTGAAACAGGGTGCTAATGCATGGAATTGACGCTCTAGAATCACCAGGACAAAGGACGGACCCCAGGGGACCGAGATCGAAATATTTATATGCCAGAGATCTAAGAAAATCACGTCGTTCATGTTAAACGGCTCTGAAAGTCAGCCAGAATGTAAGATTACAGAGTTCCCACCCTCTGATCGGCTCCGAACTTCATACATGGTCTGAGGACCATGAATTAACCGTACACATCGAATTTCATCTGTTCGATCCCTGTAGAAGTGGCTCAACAGACAGATCAGCCCGTAAATGGTCAATTTTGGGCCCACCTGATATCTGGATATGCTTTAAACTTGGTCCCAACATCTTAAATGAGGTGAAAATATGGGTGGATGGATTGGATTTCTCATAAACATCGCAGTGGACCCCACATGTGGGGGTACATGTGCACGGTGCGGTACATTCCTGCATCGCACCGGGAGGGCCAAGGTCGGTCAGCGCCTGCTGACCGACGTTTCTCTTGCAAACAAAGAAACGCCCAACGTCTCCTCGACCGACGACTGGGTTGGGATTGTGGGCCCCACTCATGGTTCCTTTGAAAGATCAGAACCGTCTATTCAATCTAAAGGATGGCCAAAACCCTCTCCTAGGTGTCAGTTTTTCTCCATGCAAGCTATCGGAAAATTTCGTCCGTTAAACACAAGTTGAACTGTGTAACACGAAGTTCTGTGAGTCACACCGAAACCAAACTAGAATCATTATTCCCGGACGGTTTTCCGTGGGGAACCTCTTGGATGGCATGGATTTTTTCGTAGCTGTCAAGGTGAGGCCCACCGACCATCATAGCGAAAAACGGCAAGCTCTGTTCGCAACAGAGCTTGCAGTTTTTTTATTGCGGGCCACCTTCGTACACCAAAGATCTAATCCGGACCATCCATCAAGAGCCCACGGGGTGGACAACTTCCAAGAAGCAGCGAGGATTCGTTTTCAGCCTTTCAAATATAAAACGGACAGTAGAGTAAAAGTATAGGTGGGCCGCACTAAATCTGAGAAAAAGTATCCAATTCCAAGTGGTTTTTCGAGTTGAAGCCAATAGACGGACTGGATTTCAATTCCGACATCAAACAGGGGACCCACCCACGGCACAACGTAAGAGCCTGCGCAGGAGAGTCTGTTTGGCCACGAAATGCGGAAGTTCCACGCGGGAGTTCCGCACCAACTCCCTCTGCCTATAAAAGAAGGACGAGAGAGAGAGAGGGGGGGGGCTACAATTCAATTCCAAGGAGGAGGATATCAAATCGGGACGTGAGCGTGGAGCAGGGAGAGTGTATTTGTTATAGTTTTTTTATTTTTATTTTATTCTTATGAGATCTAGCCTAATCATAGTTGGCTAAACCTCTTAGCTAGGGCTAAGAGGTGAAGCTTGTAGCATGATGGGGGACTCTTTGCCTGTGCCTTTTGTTTAGACTGAACTAATGTTGATCTTAGTTTAAATAAGGGAATGTTTTTAGTTTTTAATGGTCTGTTGTGACTAAAATTACAATGGGTCTGCGATAGCTTTGAGTATGTTTCTTTTCTTTTATATTTATGACGTCAGGAAGCCCTATTGTTCACCATCGTCTCCTGGGCATGATCGGATAATGGTACCCTTCCTAACCTTCATATCATGTTGATTGGTTGGTAATTAGTTTAATTCTTTTGTTTACTTTGTCTCCTGGGCATGGTTTGGTGATGAAATTCATTCTAATTCATATACCTTTCATCTCTTTAAAACTATATCAAAGGAAGTTCAGTTTGATTTTCATAGTTACACCCTTCAACTGGATGAAGATGGGATTCTAAGTCCAGTTGAGTTCTTGAAACAAGCATAAGATCTCCCTGATCTCTACAAGTGGATCCTCTGAATCCCTAATTTCCTATTTCTAAATTCCTTAAGTTTTAGATTAATATTTCACATTATTCCTCAAATTACAACTCAATTTAGATTTCATCTCATTCTAGTTCTAGTTCTAGTTATTCAGATAACGTACAGGTATCAGTCCATTGGGATTTGACCTCGGTCTCACCGAGTTTATTACTACATCACAACCTTGCACTTGGGGAGTGAACAAGTTTTTGGCGTCGTTGCCAGGGACTGACGATTGTGTTTTTCTGAAATTGACTAGTTTTAGGATTTGTTTAAGATTAGGATTTTTCTAACTTTAAGTTTAGGTTATTTCTAATTTTTAGAAACTAACATGTTTTCCTGTTTTGTAGGATCCCGACATAAACATCTAATTTGGTAATCCCTTTCTAAATTCTCTACTTTTTCTATTTTTAAAATTAGGGTTTTAGTTTTAGAATTTTTTTTTTTAAAAAAAAAAAACTAACTCATCTTTCCTTTACTTTTCTATTTTTAGTAACTTTCCAATTCTAGGATTTCTTCTGTTTTTAGAAACTGACATCTTTTGTATTATTTTTCAAGATCTTAACATAGGAACTTCTGATCTGGTAACATCTTTCTAACTTTTCTTCTCACTTTCTGTATTGCCGTAGGACTTTGCTTTTATTTTCTTCTAGGATTATAATAAGAATTAGGGTTCACCATGGAAGTGAGAAGAAAAGTTAGAAAGATGTTACCAGATTAGAAGTTCCTATGTTAAGATCCTGAAAAATAATACAAAAGAAGTCAATTTCTAAAAACAGAAGAAATCCTAGAATTAGAAAGTTACTAAAAATAGAAAAGTAAAGGAAAGATGAGTTAGTTTCTTAGAAAAAAAATTCTAAAACTAAAACCCTAATTTTAAAAATAGAAAAAGTAGAGAATTTAGAAAGGGATTACCAAATTAGATGTTTATGTCAAGATCCTACAAAACAGGAAAACATGTTAGTTTCTAAAAATCAGAAAAAACCTAAACTTAAAGTTAGAAAAATCCTAATCTTAAACTAATCCTAAAACTAGTTAATTTCAGAAAAATGCAACCGGTAGTCCCCGGCTATGGCGCCAAAAACTTGTTCACTCCCCAAGTGCAGGGTTGTGATGTAGTAATAAACTCGGTGAGACCGAGGTCGAATCCCAAGGGACTGATACCTGTACGTTATTTGAACTAACTAGAACTAGAACTAGAATGAGATGAAATCTAAATTGAGTTGTAATTAAGGAATAATTGTGAAATATTAATCTAAAACTTAAGGAATTCAGAAATAGGAAACTAGGGATTCAGAGGATCCACTTGTAGAGATCAGGGAGATCTTATGCCTGTTTCAAGAACTCAACTGGACTTAGAATCCCATCTTCATCCAGTTGAAGGGTGTAACCATGAAAATCAAACTGAACTTCCTTTGATATAGTTTTAAAGAGATGAAAGGTATATGAATTAGAATTGATTTCATCACTAAACCATGCCCAGGAGACAAAGTAAACAACAGAATTAAACTAATTATCAACCAATCAACATGATATGAAGGTTAGAAAGGGTACCGTCATACGACCATGCCCAGGAGACGATGGTGAACAATAGGGCTTCCTGACGTCATAAACATAAAAGAAAAGGAACATGCTCAAAGCTATCGCAGACCTATTGTAATTTTAGTCACAACAAACCATTAAAAACTAAAAAACATTCCCTTAATTAAACTAAGATCAATATCAGTTCAGTCTAAATAAAAGGCACAGGCAAAGAGTCCCCCATCATGCTACAAGCTTCACCTCTTAGCCCTAGCTAAGAGGTTTAGCCAACCATGATTAGGCTAGATCTCATAAGAATAAAATAAAAATAAAAATAAAAAAACTCTAACAGATATACTCTCCCTGCTCCACGCTCACGTCCTGATCTGATATCCTCCTCCTTGGAATTGAATTGTAGGCCCCCTCTCTCTCTCACGTCCTTCTTTTATAGGCAGAGGGAGTTGGTGTGGAACTCCCGTGTGGAACTTCCGCAGTTCGTGGCCAAACAGGACTCTCCTGTGCAGGCTCTTACGCTGTGCCGTGGGTGGGCCCCCTGTTTGATGTCGGAATTGAAATCCAGTCTGTCTATTGGCTTCAACTCGAAAAACCACCTGGAATTCGATACTTTTTCTCAGATTTAGTGCGGCCCACCTATACTTTTACTCCACTGTCCATTTTATATTTGAAAGGCTGAAAACGAATCCTAGCTGCTTCTTGGAAGTTGTCCACCTAGGTCTTCGTCCGGGGGCCCGTGGGCTCTTGATGGATGGTCCGGATTAGATCTTCGGTGTACGAAGGTGTCCCGCAATAAAAAAAAACTGCAAGCTCTGTTGCGAACAGAGCTTGCCGTTTTCGCTGTGATGGTCGGTGGGCCCCACCTTGACAGCTACGAAGAATCCATGCCATCCAAGAGGTTCCCCACGGAAAGCCGTCAGGGAATAACAATTCTCGTTTGGTTTCGGTGTGACTCACAGAACTTCGTGTTACACCGTTCAACTTGCGTTTAACGAACGAGATTTTTCGATAGATTGCATGGAGAAAAACTGACACCTAGGAGAGGGTTTTGGCCATCCTTTAGATTGAATAGACGGTTATGATCTTTCAAAGGAACCATGAGTGGGGCCCACAATCCCAACCCAGTCGTCGGTCGAGGAGACGCTGGGCGTTTCTTTGTTTGCCAGAGAAACGTCGGTCAGCAGGCGCTGACCGACCTTGCCCTCCCGGTGCGATGCGGGAATGCACCGTACCGTGCACATGTACCCCACATGTGGGGTCCACTGCGATGTTTATGAGAAATCCAATCCATCCACCCATATTTTCACCTCAATTAAGATGTTGGGACCAAGTTTAAAGCATATCCAGATATCAGGTGGGCCCAAAATTGACCGTTTATGGGCTGATCTGTCTGTTGAGCCACTTCCACAGGGATCGAACGGATGAAATTCGATGTGTACAGTTAATTCGTGGTCCTCAGGCCATGTATCAAGTTTGGATCCAATCAGAGGGTGGGAACTCTGTAATCTTGCATACTGGCTGACTTTCAGAGTCGTTTAACATGAACGACGTGATTTTCTTGGATATCTGGCGTATAAATATTTCGATCTCGGTCCCCTGGGGTCCGTCCCTTGCCTTGATGATTCTAGAGCGTCAATTCCATGCATTTAGCACCTTGTTTCAGTCTTAGCTCTTAAAGTCATCTTGCAACACAAACACGATTAAAATAGGCTGTTAAACAATATCATGTTCATAAATCCATGTAGTAACTGGGGTCTGATATGCAATATTCGACCCTCAACAGCAATTTTAACGAAATATATGATGAAACCGAACCCGAGCAAATGCGCCTTCAACGTCAGCTCGAGAAGTTCCTTGGATTTCTGGTCAGCCAAAGAAGGATTGAGGCTAACCCCGACAAGATCTGAGCTCTGCTAGAGATGAGCTCGCCCAGGACGACGAAAGAAATTCAGTGCCTCACTAGAAGAATAGTTGCCCTCAACCGTTTTGTTTCCCGAGCTACTAACAAGTGTCTCTCATTCTTCAAACTATTGAAAGGAAAACAAAAGATAGAGTGGACTAAGGATTGTGAGCTCGCCTTCCAGTATCTTAAATAGTACTTGGATTCACCCCTGCTGTTCTCAAAGCTCGAGCAAGGAGAGTTGTTATTATTATATTTGGCAGTCGCGATAGCAGTTATAAGACCCTAACCCATGTGTGCACGTCATTCATTTAGGACTCGTAGTCCTACCGGTCGAATCCCGGTGACCGGCGACTAACGGATAGTGTTTGCGGTCATCCTTAAGTCCGGTCACGTTGACCCGACTCGGATCGACCCGAAACCTATGTCATTGCGTCCGTATCGGTGCCGCGGTTTCAACGCTGCATCCCGTGCATGAAACCGACGTGTACATCGCAAGTTATGGGCCACGCTCGATATGGACCATTGATGTGTGATTGGTGAACCCCACCATGGCCATGCACATTTTGTCATATGGTGATGTCATGCCTAGGCTTAGGATTTCTAGAAAGCCTATAAGCCTATAGCTAGAACCTAGACCCTATGCAAGCTTTGGTTGTATCTCCCTAGCCCAATGATTTTATTTCTCTAATCTAGGTAGCCTCTTTTAAAGAGACCATGATTGCCTCTAGCTACATCTTCCCAAGCTCTTCTTTTCCCTCCCATTTCTCTCTCTCTTTCCTTCTCTCCCTTGCTAGAGAACCCCAAATCGTCCACACCCTTCCATTTTCTCCAGCCCCTTCTCCCTCTAATCCCCTCCAATCTAACCTTCTCTAGCCCATCTTCACCTTAGAAACCTCTTCCTTAGAGCTTGAGGATCATGGTGGTGTAATTTTGGAGTTAGATCATTGAGGTGGGTGTGCATGTAGTTACAAATTCTGATTTCTTTAATTTCTTAGTTGTTCTTCCCATTTCTTTCATGTTGGAGCTTGTGGGGCCCATCAAATGATGGTGGTGGCCCCCATGACTCCATGGATGTGGCTCATAACTCATCTTTTGTGCATGCATGTTTCATGCAAGGGGTCATTCTCCATGAACACCTACATGGCTTTTCTTTCTTTGATCAAGGATCCTTGGGTCATCTAGGCCTTTGATCCTTGGTGGAGATTGCATCTCCACCATAGATCTTAAGTAGAAAGTCCTATGATCATGTAGATCTTTGTAATCTTGCAATATTGGATGTGTATGATTATGTGATGAAGGGAAGGGCCTTAATGTGGTCGAGCCCCTTCTCTTGTGGCCGAATCTTGTTACTTTTTCTTGTTTATATCTCTGATCTTGATGTGTGTGGCCCACCTTGTGGCTCAGAACCATCCGGACCGTCCAAGGGGAGTGGACGTCCACGATAGTCCACTCCATGGACGTGGGGCCCTAAATGCACCCTAAAAGGGCACATGCAAATGGTATTTTGTGATGGGAAATGTCTGGTTGTTTGTGGGGCCCACTAGGGTGGTCCATATCACACATTTTATGGGATGAGTCCCCCTTTTAAATGGTGATTACATTTATTTATTTTCAGTTATATGTTGCTATCCAGAAATTATCTGGACAGATTTTGGGTCATCTTAAGCCCAGATTCTTGGACATTTGATGGGGTGTTTGGTCCCATGTGATAGGTTATTCTTGATGGTGTGGACCCCACCTACATGCATGCAAATTTTCAGCTTCAACTGGCCTCATTTGGGCATCCAAAAGAGTGGGCCAAGATGGTCGGAGTGCCAGATTTTCTGCTGTGCAGTCCAGCAATATAGTCTGATAAAAACCATATTCATAAATATTTCTATTATAGGTGGGCCACTTTTCTGGACTCCATCTTGTTGTATACATGATGAGGGACCTTAGCCCTCAATTTTCAGAATTTTAGAGGCCCTGGACCCACTCCAATGAAGTGCCCAAATTTAGGACAGCAACATGCATTGCAGAAATTTCTTCCATACCTTGCTGTCCTCTTTGTGTTTGTAGCAGATTTTGGGCCCCAGCCCAATGGACTTGTGCATGATTTTTTAGGCCCACCTCTGATGTATCTGGAGGCCCATTGGGCCATGTTTGTGGGGCCAACCAGCTGGACCAACAAGCCTTAGTGGACGTCCAACATGGCTGGACGTCCAACGTGCTGGCCCACCATGATGTATGTTTCATCCACATCATCCCCCATTTTTTAGTGGCCTACATGGAGGTTAGGTCCACCCTAGGTAGACGTCCACCATAGGGACGTGCGGAGCCCACCTTGTTGAATGTATGTGGCCTAGGCCGTCCAGGCCTTTGGGTTGCTGCTGGGCTTGTAGTTCAGCAGCAGGCCCACTTGTTTTGTGTGCCACCCCTTTTTCTTCATCTGGTGGGGCCCCCTGTAAATATTGTTGGCCCTTATAATAATGATTTCCACATATTGTAACAAGTTTCTGGGCTTCAGCAGGCCCAAGTAATTGGGTGGGCTGAAAATCCAGCAAGAGCCCCAAATGAACATTTTTTTTTTATACTGAAATTGCATTAGATGTGAGGCGCACCATATTGAGAAATCTGGGATACATGATGCACACTTATATCTGGAATATTATTGGGCTTAATTAATGCATTTTTGGGTCACCATTGATGATTACTTGTGGACCCAAATATAGACTAGATTTTTGGGACTTCCGGTGGGCCTAAATTGGGCTAGGACGTCCCAGCTTGGCCCAGCAATATGTATGGGCTGCTTCCACCATTTTGCTAGACTTGGGGCTGAGGTGAGGGTGGAATTAGGCCCTTGAATGCCCACTTAAATTACCAATTATTAGGCTGATGTTGTGAGGCCCATTTCACCCAACTTAGACTTATTTTTGGGTCATGTATTTGTGTCCATGGGCTGCCCACCAAGTCCAACTAAATGCATGGATTCTATGGCCATTAGGACTTAAGCCTTGGGCCTTGATTCGCCTCTTTAGGCTCATGTTGTTGAAGGTAGTATTGGACCATTTTTCTTATGCCTTTATATGGAGCTTATGTATGTGGTTTGGACGTGGGCATTGGGCCTTGTAGCTATATGGATTATGGTTGGTTATGCCTTTTGGGAAATGGTGGTTGAATGTCCCCATTATGGACCCCTCTAGGCCCATTTGTATCTAAGTGTGGTTGAATGCCCACCTTAGACTCTTGCTAGGCCATCTCTATATTATTTAAGCACGTAGCTTGTATGCCTAGTCTCGTGGGCTACCCCAGGTAAATGGGCCCCCACTAGAGGTTATATTCATTATGAGGAATTGGTTAAGTACCTAGACCCTTCATAGTTAGGTAGAGAGTTCATCTTCACCTCATTGGTGCCCCTATTCATCTTCATGGCCCACTCCCATACGCATCATATGCATGCTTGGTTGAGGTATGATTGGTCATGGTTGTACCATTATGTAGGACATGTTGGTATGTCCCCGAGGGATGGAGTTTTCCCTCTTGAGCACGATGGATGCTTGAGATCGATGCATGTGTGATTGTGTGATTCATGCATTTGACATTGCATAACATGTGGATATTCGCCCTTGCTTCATCAGGGTCGTAGCCTCTATAGATATATCATGGACGGCCATGTGTGGACACTAAAAATGATACTTGAGCATTTGGGGCACATAGGATGTCCCTAGGTGAAAGCCCCTAAACCTTCACAGTACCGAGAAGACGCCTCAACGCCGAGACCGAGTGGAAATCATGAACACCTAAGTGCTTTATACCGTTAGGCCGTGACTCCCACTGTTGCGAGGTCGGTTGAGATGGGGTTTGGCCTTACTCACCTGAGTGAGAGGGCATAGCTAGGCTGAGTCTGACCAGCTCATAAATAGGTCCGCTACCGTCGAGTCTCGCTGGTGATTGGCTATCCACAGGCGGGTAGTGAGGTCTCCTACGCTCGTTTGACTGTGCGGGTCTTGGAGAGCGGCAGTCATCGTGCAGTGTACTTGACACTGGTGGATTCCTTATGATGGAACTGTACTTGATGTGCGGATTGGATATGAGGACTGACATTACTTCGCATTGCATTGGCATCGGCTGTATAAGCCTTATGTTGCATCGCCTTGGTATGGCGCCCAGTACTCATGTATTGCATTGCATAGCCCTGGGTACGGCTTACTGCATTCATAGCTTAGCCTCGGTACGGCTAGTATCATTCATGTTTCCTTCTGCATTCTCCCCTATCTTCTTTTGAGCACCATTGTCACACACCTTCACCGCCCTTTAAGCTTTCTATAAGCTTGTGCACGATTGATGCGTGCAGGAGATCCTAGGTCGGTGTAGCGGTGGGGCATTGGATTGGCGCAAGCTGAGGACTAGTTGCAGACCTTTCTTTCCCTCTTCTGATATTATGTATTTTCCTTTGAGCCTCATGTACCTGTAAAGTTTTAATTCTTAGTGGATTTTGTAATGTGTTTCTTGTGGTTATGTTTCTGAGATTTACTTGCTATGATCTTGGGTATGCTCGATTGAATCGGATATAATATAGAAATCCTCCTTGTAGGGTCCCAGGATCGAAACCTATCTCAGGAGTCGAGAATGGGGTACTACGGATGCTGTTGCGGTCGGAACTGGCTATCGGGTTCCTTGTGAGTCTGGTCACCGAGTCCGGGGCGTGACAGCAGCAATAAGTTCGGTCCTTATCCGAGAGCAAGAAGGGAAACAACTACCGGTATACTATGTCAGCAAAGCCTTGGTCCCGACTGAAACTAGATATCCAGACTTGGAGAAGCTCGCCCTGACTTTAGTTGTATTATCCCGCCAACTCCGACCTTACTTCCAAGCCCATACAATCATCATCCTGACCAACCAGCCTCTTCGCCAAGTGATCCAAAAGCCCGAGGTATCAGGAAGACTCAAAAATTGGGGAATCAAGCTCAATGAATTCGACATCAAATATCATCCCCACACCGCCATCAAGGGCCAAGTAGTAGCTGATTTTATTGTCGAGCTCGCGTGCAGGCACGACTTGGTAGCCAGATCGAGCAGTGAAGCTGATCAACCAACAGACCAGGCGGCCAAGCGAGACCTGCTGACTTAGACATTGTATGTCCACGACTCATCCAATTCTAAAGGTAGCGGGGCCGGAGTAGTCCTTGAGGCCCCGACTAGACCTGCACACAATACACCTTAAGATTTGGATTTCAAACATCAAACAAAGCGGCATAATACGAAGCATTGCTCGCGGGACTCAGACTAGCGGCAACAATGGGAGCTTAGAGTCTAAAAATTCATAGTGATTCGCAACTCATTGTCAGCTAGATAGCCAACGAGTACCATGCCAAGGAAGAGAGATGATTGCCTATTTATAAAGGGCCTGGGAACTCATCAGTAAATTCCCCAAGTGCGACGTCAGCCCGATCCCTAGGTCAGAAAACTCCAAAGCAGATACTCTTAGAGCTAGGCAGAATCTGACCCGATCCTATCTGTAAGACTCGTATCCTAGCCCGTACTGGGCTTCTGCGGTCCTCCTGGTCGAATTTCGGTGACTCGCGATCTGTAATCAGTGTTTGCGCACGACCCTGAGTCGTATCCCGTATTCCAGAGTCGGCTCGACCCGAGACTTGTACCCTTACGACCGCGCCGTCGCCGCGGTTCCGACGCCACGTCTCGGACGCCGAGGGGATATCTGTGCCAGGAGATGTAGGCCCTCATTCAGCTCGAGGAAAATACCGCACGTTACAATTCTGAGATAATCTCTACGAAACGTCACATCAATCTATCAATCAATCAAAGTACAACCCATCACTCCATCACATTCCCAAGTACAACCACCCTCTCCAAAAGTCAACACTCTCTCTTACACAAGTACACATCCATCACTCACTCACCCATCACACCCCATCCCTCTCTCTGTAACAACCCAAATTTTTGCCAACTTGGAGTTAGACGTACTTAGGCAATGGGTCGATCCTAACACCTTATTAACTTGTCAGAACTCAATCCCAAAGTCTCAAATCCCCTTTCAACCCATTTTCTTCAAAATCTCCCATTTCCTTCAAAATCTCACCTTCACCACCTTGTTCTTTAAATTTTTCTGAGTACTTTTATATTAGACACAAATCTTAAAGTTTAAGTAATGAAGAACAATACTTGAACTAAAAATTATTATGAATAGTAAATAAATAAATAAAATGAATTTTTAATAATTAATATTTTGGAATCTTACAAAATAAGTAGGCTATTTGGATAGATCAGCTTCTCCTACCCCAAAAACATATATTGCATGTCAAACAACTCATTCTGGTTTACAAAAGAGACCCGAAAACACATCAAACGGACTCGGGGGGCCAAACGACACAAATCGGGGGGACCTGAGGTGGGTCCCACACTTTTCCGACACCCCGGGGGGGCAGGACCTCGCCCCACCGGTGACCCCTCGCCGAAAAGACCAGTGGTCGGCAAGGACCTCGCCGGTTCCGCGAGGCCTCGCCGTCCAGCGAGCCAGGGCGGGCCGGAGCAGGCTGGGCGGCCCGTTTTCTGTAATTTTTCTGTACTGTTCGTCCAACTTCGAAAAATTATATCTCCCTCGTTATAACTCCGATTTAGGTAATTCAAAAGCCATATTGAATCTTCATAAGTCTAGTTTCATATAAATATAAGAAAAAAATATAATAAAAATTTTATTATATTCAAATATAGGTCATTGTGACAACTATCCAAAAATTATTAGTTTGGACAGCTGCTGCTTCGAGAATTTTTAGAATTTTTCTACAAAATGAAACCTAATGAAATTTGGTAGAGATGAAGTATACTTGATAATGAACTACTAAAAAGATAATTAAAATAATATACTAATTAAAAGTGCCATAAAGGGGCGTAGAACTACCCTAGGACCATATTCTGTCGTAATTAGGGCATAATTTAGTTAAGTACTAAACTGAATAATCAGTAGAATTAGCTTGAACCACTTTCTATACGAACTGTAAGACTCAAAACTTGTAGAATCGTTAACGCTACATTGCCCTATAACATAGAGACAATCTCATTACCCAGTTGCTCTCGGGAGCATCACGAAACTTCGTATCGGACCTGGACCTCGCGTCGAAAGTCTGATTAACGCGAAACCAAACGGTTAGGACTGACTTACTGGGTTTGACAACTCTCTCAAAAATCAAATCCAGATAGTGTCCAGAAACGCACAACTTGAGCCCGGAACATAGTGTGTGAGAAACGTGAATATCTTTAGAAATAAAATCCAAACTTAAGTAAACTGAGTCGTGTTGCTTGTGGGCCAAATATAAGGATTCAGACCGTCATAATCTGACCCAATTACACTCTTGGATCAGGAAAATTTTTAACACATGTCAGTATACTTGTGGCCCTGATCGAGTGTCGGTGACCGTTGAACTGAAACTAGTCTGCCACGGTCGATCTGTAAATCCGATCGGACCAAAAACCTAACTCGACCTAGATCCAATGTCAGAGAGCTTAAGTCCGACCACACGCAGAAAGGGAGCCTCCAGAAGTGCTCTGTTGGATCGAAACAGCTCCCATTTGGCTATAACCTAAGTATACCATGGCCCTGGGACCATTCCGGTCAGTTCTCGGCCTATATAAGGACCTTAAACCCTCTCTCTCCCAAGCCATACGAATTTCTTAAAAATCCTAAGTGAGAGAGAAAGAAAAGGAGAGAAAAGAGGAATGAAGAAGGAGAGATTCTTGGGGATTGTTGTTGGGATCTTTTCCCACAACTCCACACGCCGTTTCACTTCTCTACTATGCTACTCAACTTGTTTCGATTCCGATTGGGTAAAAATCTTAACTCTAATATCATTTTAGAAATCCAAATAGAGATATCGACGAAATAGCTAATCTATTTCGTGATTCAGGTAGCCGTTGTGCCGTAGACAAAGACGTTATGTTCAAACTGAGTTCGGTTCTAGTTTACCGACGAAAGGTGCAGACTATAAATGTTTAGGTTATTGTTTTCAAGGCTTTCAATGTCAGTAATGATTTATGACTGACTTGATTGCTATCACATATGTTTAGATACGATGTTTTCCGTATATTACACATATATATGTACTATGTTGAAATATATGTATTCTATGTGTTTGTTGAAATGTTTGTATGAGTATAGAATTATGATTTGTGCTTGCCATGATTTATGTTGAGGATACACGATGGTTGTACGTGTGACAATTCCTATGTGGAAGGATTTGCTACGATATGCGTTTTAACTAGTTTATTACATGTGTGTAATATGTGTAGTCTAAGTGTTTGGTAAATTGCCTGAATGAGAAAATGCTTGATGCGATGTACCTAATGAAGGTGTTGAGATAGGATTCTCAATCCCCTTATACATAGTTAGAGTTTCCTTTATGTAACTTATTTTACTACTATGTGATTTACTGTTGAAATACATATGTATACTAACATGTACACTATGTGTTCGTTGAAATGCTCAAATGACATTTATATTTGATTTCAATTGTCACATGTTGTTTGGATTACTATACGTGAATGTTATTGTTTGGAATGTGATTAGGGCTACGATGTAGTCCAGGCAATCAGTACTTGTCTGAGCACAGTGGTTGAACTGCGTAACCACGACGGACACGCCCGATGAATCCGAGTCATACGCTGCTTGTCAGCAATGGTTAGGCCACGTGGGGTGTTTACGTGCTCCATGTCGATCGGCTCGACGTATGCTCGTACTAGTCGAGCTTGTCAAGTAACCCGATTGACCCAATGTATGTTCACCATGTATGGACGCTACTGCTTGAATCTAAGGTACCAAACTCACCAATGAAAAACCTGTTTAACCTTGGTACCGTCGATCCGCTAAGACTCATGAGCCGAGCATGGTGTTATGGGACACCGTGGTCGAGCTGTCGCCTACGCTGGGGCGACGAGCCTCCCCGTAGTGTTTACTGAGCAACACAGCCTCATGAGCTGAATACGGTACTATGGGACAATGTATTCGAGCTGTCGGCCTACACACGATAAGGTAACAAGCCCTTTGTAGTGACCTCGAGCATACTCTGAGACTGCGTAGAGGCGACGAACCTTTCCGTAGCAACTAGAGTATAACTAGGCCTACACTGCATTGTGGTGACGAGCCCTTTACAGTGACCTGGAACCGCAACATCGTATGAGATTTGCTAGGACTGACGACCCTAGAATGGATCATTGTTTGGAAAATGATATAAGGGAGGTACCTTAGTTTCCCAATCCTGCTATATGAAAAGGACTAATAAGAACTGGGTAATCATGCTCATGCACCGCATTGCATGTGCCGTTTGGCGTTGGACAGAGCACTGAGGAAGTGACTGACATGCGCGACCGTTAAATAAAGATGGTAGAGGGAGTGCAAGTGAGGGCATGCATCATTTATATATATCATTCCTGTATTAATCAGAGTACTTAGGAATATTTGATTGTTTGTTTTATCATTACTGCTTGACTAAATTGATAACATGTTAACCTTTGCTTTATTGTTCCACTGAGTTGATCACTCACTCTCACGTTACGGGACAGTGTTTTAAACACCAACCAAACCCTGTTTTAGTTTCAGATGATGGTGATGCTTACGAAGTGGAGCTGGACTTTTATGATGATGAGGAGGGTTTCTCCTAGATGCAGCTATCAGGCGGGTCTATGTAGACCATGTTCTGATCGACGGGGTTACAGGGGTGGTTGATAAGATACTATTACACTTGTTATTTTACACTTTTGGAACACCCGTGTATATTCATTTTGTTCATTTTTGTGTATACATGTATATATTTAACCTAGTAACATGTTCATACTCTGGAGACTTACAACATTTACATATTTTATATATCTATCATAGTCTTCTGCTTGCGTAATTTAACTGTCTCTGGAGTATGATATGTTGTTTTGGTATAATCTCACTCATGTTTAATGCACTAACACGGACAACATTTAATCATCATTATCTATGTTGTATAAGTGATACGTTGAAACTCGGGAGTGGAGCTTATGCTCGACCCCCGATTTTCAGGGCATTACACTCTCTCATCTCTCTCTCTCTCTCTCTCTCACTCTCATTTCCTCCTAAGCAACCCACGTCCAAGCAAGCTCCATGAGAGAGCTTTGTGTGGCCCACTTCTTATCTCCCATCCCCACCCTCCAAAACCAATCTCAACCGTTGAAGTTCATCCTTTAGAGCTCTAGGATGCTTTGGTGGAAGGAGGAGGAGAAGATCAAGGGTGGGTGTTTTAGCATTAGATCTTGGTTTTGATGTAGGGCCCACATGATTCGGGACCTATCTTGATGTATGCATGTTCATGGAGGAGCTCATAGTGGCGGAGCTCCTCCCTTTTCCGTCGTTTCTCTCTCTCTCTCTCTCTCTCTCTCTCTCTCTCTCTCTCTCTCTCTCTCTCTCTCCTTGGTTTGATGGCCCACCATTGATATCGTATGATGATCCACGCCATCCATTTAAGCGGGGCAACCCAGCTGCTCGTTTTCGGGCCAACCATGGACAAAGGGAAAATACAAATATTAGCAGATTCGAACTGTGTGGGCCACCCACGTGGACCCCACTGTGATTTATGGGTTTTATCTCCACCGTCCATATGGTGGGGTCACCCCCCAGCCGTGGGCCTAAGGACCGGGCCAGGCCCAACGGACATGCTACTATCTAGTAGGCCTGGACGGACGCTGCTCTTTTTTGTATTATATATATATATATATATATATATATATATATATATATAATATATATATATATATATATATATATATATATATATATATATATATATCATCTATATCTGGTGGGCCACACGTGTAGACCCACCTTGCTTATGTGCTAGATCCACACCGTCCAGATCTTGGACGGTGGGTCCTACACAACTGCACGTCAGCTAGTTCTGTGGAGCCTACCCGATGTATGTGTTTCATTTATACCGTCTAACCATTTGTTTGAGGTGTGGGGCCCACCCCACACGTGCTACATGTGTGGGATGGGACCCACCTTGATGTACGTACCCTACATCCCCACCGTCCATTGGGCTGGGACGGTGGATTGATCATGAGGTTGGGTTATATCCAAATCGTCCATCCGTTTGGAGATATGGACCCCATCACTTAGTACATGTGTTTTATACACACCGTCCAACCATCTGCAGCCGTGTGGGGCCACTCCACATGTGTTGCACATGTGGGATGGTACCCACCTTGATGTATATGTTTTATATCCACAACGTCCATATGGATGGCTAGTGTGTGGGCGTACCATGATGTATGTGATGATCCCACCGTCCAGATGGCTGGACAGCGGGCCATGTCATGATGTATATGTTTTATATCCACACCGTCCGTCTGAAGGACGGTGGGACCCTACCCGTGATGTATATGATCAGTCCACACCGTCCAGATAACCGGACGATGGGCCACACCATGATGTATATGTTATATCCAACCGTTTATAAGAGGACCACACTGTAAAAACTAGTAAAGGATTGATCGTCCACCATTGAAATCCTTTTGAGAGCACAGAAGTTTTGATCAATACGATATTTGTTTTTCCTCAGGTCTTTGTGACCGTATGAACAGATTGGATGGAAAATAAACGTGATGGTGGGCCCTGCAGGATTTTAACAGTGGAAATCATTATCACCACTATTGTTTGTGGTATGGTCCAGATGATCTTTTGATATGATTCATTTGTTTGGATAATGCTCTTTATAGATGGATGAATGGTGTAGTTGTTGTGGCCCATTTGATACGGCCCATTGGATGTACTTGGGGCCCTCCTTGATGTATTTGTGGCCCATCCGTTAAGGCCCACCTTGATGCAGTTGCGGCCCTTATATGAGGCCCATGTTGTAACGTCTCAGAAAAATCCGTACAAAGACCCGAGTATCACCTCAGGCAGAAATCACTCAGGACCAAATCCTTTAGTAATTAGACGAAATTAACTAAGTGCTAAACTAGATTAACTGTGAAATTAGCTTGAACCACTTTAAATACGAACTGCAAGACCCAAAACTTGTAGAATCATTAACGCTACATTATCCTGAAATCTAGGATCAATCTCTAAACCTAGTTGCTCTTGGGAGCACATTGAAACCTCGTATCAGACCTAGACCGCGCGTTGAAAGTTCGATTACCGTAAAACTATACGCTTATGACCGCTTTACTGGGCTTGACAACCACCTCGAAAATTAACTCCATATAGCATCCAGAAACACACACCTTGAGCCCGGAGCGAAATGTGTGAGAAACGCGAATATCTTTAGGAATGAAACTCGGATTTAAGTGATTTGGGTCGTTCACTTGCGGGCCAAATCTAAGGTTTCGGACCGTCAGAATCCGACCCAAATACACCATCGATCAGGGAAATTTCCCAGCATACATCCATGTACTCGTGGCCCTGATCGAGCGACGATGACCGTTGAACTGAAACTGGTCCTCTGTGGTTGATCTGTAAATTTGATCGGACCGAAAACTTAACTCAACCTAGATCCAATGCCAGGGAGCTTAAGTTCGACCGCGTGCAGAAAAGGGGCCTCCAGATGTGCTCCGTTGGACCAAAACAACCATTATTTGGCTATAACCTAAGTATACCATGGCCCCGGGGTCATTCCCATCGGTTCTGGGCCTATATAAGCCCCTTAAACCCCTTCTCTCTCTCATTCCATACGAATTTGAAACCCTAGGTGAGAGAAGAGAAAAGAAAGAGAAGGAAAGAGAGAGAAAATGTGAGGGAAAGCTAGGGTTTGCTGTAGAGATTCTTCCCTGTCGCTCTACGTATCGTATCACCGCTATCGTATCGCTATACCAGCGATTATGATTCTGTTTTCGGGTAAGAAATTCTAACCCTAACCTATTTTAGGGTTTCAAATAAAGTAAAGGATGAAATAGCTAATCTATTTCATACTGTAGGTTGCAGTTGTGCCGTAGACGACGAGATAGAGAACGAACTGAGTTTGTTACGTGTCTACCGGCGTAAGGTGCAAACTATAAATTTTTAGGTTATGGTTTTCAAGGCTTTCAATGTCAGTAATGATTTATGACTAGCTTGATTACTATCACATGTGCTTATATACAAGAGTTTCTGTGTATTATGTATATATATAAACTATGTTGATTTATAATGCATTCCATGTGTTTGTTGAAATGTGTGAATGAGTATGGAATTGTGATTTATGCTTGCTATGTTTATTGATTGAGAACTCATGATTGTTGTACGTATGGTGAACCCTTGTAAAGGGATTTGCTATAATACCTGTTATAACTACCTTACTACATGTGTATGATATGTGTAGCCCAAGTGTTTAATAGAATGCCTGAATGTGAAAATGCTTGTTTAAATGCATGTAATGAGGGTGTTGAGATAGGATTCTCAATTCCCTTAACTATGGTTATATTATCCTTTATATAACCTATCCTAATACTATGTGTTGTATGGGTGAACTGTCTATGTATGATAATATGTGTAGTATGTGTTTGTTAAATTGCTCAAGTAAGATTTATATCTGATTTCAGTTGTCACATGCTGTTTGGATTACTAGATGTGAATGCTATTGTTTGGAATGTGATTGAGGCTACTATATAGTATAGGCAATCGGTAAATGTCTGTGAACGGTGGTTGAACTGCTTAACCACGATAGACACGCCCGATGAATCTGAGTCGTATGCTGCTCGTCGGCAGTGGTTAGGCCACGCGGAGTGCTTACATGCTCCATGTCGATCGGCTCGACGTATGCTAGTACCAGTCGAGCTTGTCAAGCAACCCGGTTGACCCGATGTATGTTCACCATGTATGGACGCTACTGTTTGAATATAAGGTAGCAACTTACTAGTGCGAAACCCGTTTAACCTTGGTACCTCGATCCGCTAAGACTCATGAGCCGGACATGGTGGTATGGGATACCGTGGTCGAGTTGTTAGCCTATGTCGAGGTGACGAGCCCACCCGTAGTGACTAGTGAGCAACCTAGACTCGTGAATTGAATACGGTGGTATGAGACACTGTATTCGAACTGTCGGCCTACGACTAGGTGACGAGCCATTCATAGTGACCTCGAGCATACTCTGAGACTGCGCTGAGGCAACGAGCCTTTCCATAGCAACTAGAGTATAAGCTAGGCCTGCAATGAGGTGACGAGCCCTTTGTAGCAACCTGGAACCGCAACATCGTATGAGACCAGCTAGGACGGACGACCCTAGAATGGATAATTGTTTAGGAAATGATATAAGGGAGGTACCTTAGCTTCCCAATCCTGCTATATGAAAAGGTCTAATAAGAACTCGGTAATCATGTTCATGCACCGCATTGCATGTGCCTTTGGTGTTGGTGTTAAGCACAGAGGAAGGGGTGCATGCTGCAACCGTAAGAGGAAGATTGCAGAGGGAGTGCAGGCGAGGGCATGCATCATTAATACATATCAAGTTTGCATTAACTAGAGTACTTAGGGATGTTTGATTGTATTGCCTTATCATTACTGCTTGATTGAATTGATAACATGTTAACCTTTGCCTTTTAGCTCTACTGAGTTGATCACATTCTGGGACAGTACTTAAACACCAACCAGACCTTGTTATAGTTGCAGATGATGGCGATGCTTATGAAGCAGAGCCGAACTTTTATGATGACGAGGAGGAATTCTCCTACATGCAGTTATCAGGCAGGTCTATGTAAACCGTGTTCTCATCACGAGGCTTACAGGGGCTGACTATATATCATTACGCTCGTTATGATTGTGTTTTGGAGCACACATGTATATTCATTTTGTACATTTTGGGAGTATACATGTATATATTTAACCTGGTAACATATTCACACTTCAGAGACTTATTGCAGTTCATATATCTTATACATCTATTACAGTCTTTGCTTGCGAAATTCACTTGTCTCTGGGAGTATTATATGTAATTTGGTATAATCTCATTCATGTTTAATACAATAATACAGACAACATTTAATCATCATTATCTATGTTGCATAAGTGATGTGTTGGAACTCGGGAGTTGGGCTCCTGCTCGACCCTCGATTTTCAGGAGTTATACATATGTAGGGCCCACCTATTGTGTATTTGAAGCCCATTTGGTAAGGCCCAATGAGATATATTTCTGGCCCATATGTCATGGCCCATTGTGATGTGTATTGACCCATTGATGCGACCCACTTGATGTATGAGGCCCATTGGTGCAGCCCATTGATGCGACCCATATGATGTATGTGCGGCCCGTGTAATGAGGCCCATTGTGATATGTATTAGACCCACGACGTGTGGCCTTTTTGATGTATTCGAGGCCCAGATACGTGGCCCATTTGATGCATATGAGACCCATGTGTAGGGCCAACATGTTATATATTTGAGGCCCATGAGTAGGGCCCACCTTTTGTGTATATGAGGCCCATGAGGGAGGCCCATTGTGATGTATTCGAGGACCATGTGATGCAGTCCATAGTGATGTGTATGTAGCCCTTGCATGAGGCCCATTGCAATGTATATTAGACCCTTATGTGAGGCCATGGGCCCTCTTTATGTTTGGTTATATGTGGGCCACTGCTTGGGAGCGATGTTGGTTAAATGTCCACATTGATGGGCAATGATGGTTAAATGTTCACATTGTGACCTTCCCTTAGGCCTTGTTAGGCCCATTCTCACCGATTCTGATCGTCGAGGCCGATTGTTGAGGCCAATTTCGATTGTCGAGGCCGAATGTTTATCGAGGCTGATTCCGATTGTTGAGGCTGATTCTGATTGTCGAGACCGATTCCGATTGTCAAGGCCAATTCTGATTGTCAAGGCCAATTCCGATTGTTGAGGCGATTCTGATTGTTGAGGCCGATTCCGATTATTGAGGCCGATTGTTGAGGCCAATTTCGATTGTCAAGGCCGATTGTTTATTGAGGCCGACTCCGATCGTTTAGGCCGATTCTGATTGTCGAGGCCGATTTCGATTGTTGAGGCTAATTCCGATTGTTGAGGTCGATTCTGATTGTTGAGGCCGATTCCAATTATCGAGGCGATTGTTGAAGCTGATTCTGATTATCGAGGCTGATTCTGATTGTCGAGGTCGATTGTTGAGGCCGATTCCGATTGTCGAGGCTGATTCCGATTATTGAGGTCGATTCCGATTGTTGAGGCCGATTCCGATTGTCGAGGCCGATTCTGATTATCGATGCCGATTCTGATTGTCGAGGCTGATTGTTGAGGCCGATTTCGATTGTCTAAGCCGATTTCGATTGTCGAGGCCGATTCCAATTGTTGAGGCCGATTCCGATTGTTGAGGCCGATTCTGATTGCTGAGGTCGATTGACGAGACCCAATGTGATGTATATACGACCCGTATTTGAGGCCCATTATGATGTGTATTCAGCCCGTGTTGAAGGCCCATGGTGATGTATATTAGGCCTATGTGATGAGGCCCATTGCGATGCATTTGAGGGCCACGCGATGGAGTCCATTGTGATGCATATTAGGCCCATGGGAGAGGCCCATCGTGATGTGTATTAAGCCCCTGAGCGGGGCCCATGGTGTTGTATATTAGGCCCTTTGTGAGGCCATGGGTCCACTATACGTTAGGCTCTATGTGGGCCACTCCTTAGGGGCAATGTTGGTTAAATGTCCACATTGTCGAGGCCGATTATCGAGGCTGGTTATTATATCGATTATGAGTATGTGACAACATAGCATCATGGTACATGCTCATACGCATCATCTGCATGTTTGTTATGAGATGTGATTGACTATTGCATATGCCAGACTGCAGGTGGTTTATGGGACTCCTTTATAGGTGGAGTTATCCCACACGAGCGCACGGTATGCGCAGGATTGATGCATGATTGGACTGCATGACTCATGCATCTCACATTGTATGATGGTGATTACTGTATGCCCTAGCGACATCAGGGCCGTATCTTCCACAGTCTTGTGTGTGGATGGCCAGATGGGACACCGAAAATCTATTACTAGCATCGGGCCGCCATAATAACCTTAGGTGAAAATCCCTAAACCCTCTTGGTACTAGAGGACACCTTAACGTTGAGATCGAGTGGATATATATATGAGCGCATGAGGGCCGTATACCAGTAGGTCGCGTCTCCCACTGTGTAGTAGTCAGTTGGGAGGGGGTGTGTCCTTATCCGCCCAAGTGAGAGGGCTATAAGCTAGGCTGAGTCTGACCAGCTCCTAAATGGGTCCGTTATTGACGAGCCGGGTAGGCATTGGTATACTGCTGGCAGGCGGGTAGTGAGGTCTTTTCCACTCGCTGGACTGCGCGGCCTGCAGGGGCGGTAGCCAGTTTGGAGTGTACTAGACCCCGATGATGATCCCAGAGATGAAATGTACTGATACGTGGACTTATTGAGCAGGAGTTGCATACTCATTCATTCATCCATTCACTATCCACTCAAGCTGGTGGTGCGCAAATATTTGTTACGTGTACTTTTTCAATGGCCAGGATTTTGGTTGAGGCGCGCGACTAACTTGAGATCAGGAGTTTACCACATTGAGTCTAACTATTCAAATTTAGGTATGAGACTGGTTTGGATAGAAGTCCCTTGTGATGGACTCCATAGCCTACGATACTACGTACTATCATCTCGACTTTACACTCCAACATGATTATTCCATTCGCACCGTATATTGCATTGTATCCTCGACATCTGACATTTGGCTCTTTATGACTCCTCATTTGTATAACTGATCCATATTGCGTACTCTGATATTGTATGACTCATGGACTTGTCAATATTTCCGGTTACTCTGATATCGTATGATTCGTGATCTTGCCAGTATTTTCGATATTGTATGATTACGGCGTTGTATTTGTGTGCTTGACACTTATCTTGAGCACACACTTTCACCACCCTCTAAGCTTTCTATAAGCTTATGCATGATAGATGAGTGCAGATGGTGTCAGGTTGCAGCAGCGTTGAGCTTGGAGCGTGCAACAGACTTTTAGAGCTTTGATTTTTGACATATGTATTTTCCTTTCAGCATTGTGTTCAAATGTTTATATTAGTGGATATGTGATGATGATGTTGCCTTTGTGATTTAGGTAAACTTATGGTTATGCTTCTTACGAGATAAATGTACTTTGGAAAATTCTCCTGGTAGGATCCCAGGATCGAAATTTGGCATATGGATGCTGGGAGCCGAGAATGGGGTACTACGGAGGTTGTCGGCACCGGATTCGGTGATCAAGATTCTTGTGACTCTAACCTCTGGGTTTGAGGCATGACACTATCTGAGCTTAAAGCCAGGATCGGGTCGAATCGAGTAGGCCCACTAAGATCCGACCGTACATCGATTTGAGTTCGGATGAGTGGCCAATCCGGACCGATCCGATCCAAGATTTGATCCGATTGGATCCGATCTACGCAATGTTCATTCAACACTGTTTCCTGTAATGTTGTCCAATTGAGATTGGGATAAACCTCATTTTTTGTTTAATACCATGAAATGATCTAGAAAAATAGATGGATGGCATGGATGAAATAAATACATCATGGTGGGGTTCACAGAGCACCAACTACCAGCCATTGGTTGGTGGCAGGGGGAGTAGCCAATTCATCCTCTCATGCCTCAGCTTGTGGCTTGAGGTGCATCGAGCACCGAGCTCTGCCAGACTGCCCAAGAAAAAAAAGAAAAGGGAAATGGTTATATGCAATCGAGTTGTGTGGGCCCCACCGTGATGAGTGTCTAACATCAACAACGAGCATTTGATGGGTCCCTTATAAATTATGGGATATCCCAAAAATCAGTCGTATACGAAACTCAGGTGGGCCATACCATTTAAAATCATGTGAAGACATTCCTAAAACATATAAAAGCACTTGGTGGGGCCTTAAAAATTGGATGCATCTGAAGCTTGATATGACCCATCATCCAAGTGGGACACACATAATGGATGGTCTGGATTTTTGAACCACACCTCGGTGGGCCTAAAAAATGATTATGAATGTTTTAATGGGAGGGTTACCCGTAATCCCTCCCAAGTATGTGAAGTGACTGGTAGGTGTACTGCGTTGCTGTATTGATGTCAGCAAGTTCTGTGGGTCCTATCATGAGGTATGTGTTATATCCAAACCGTCCATCCATTTGGCGGGCTCATCTTAAGGTTTTAGGTGAAAAATAAGACAGATCTAAAGATCAAGTGGACCACACTGTAAAAAAAAATTAAAAAATTAAAATAGAAGATTTTATTCGAACCGTACCCAATCCGATCCGACTCGGTTTCCCTGACCGAGTTTTGGGTTAGGCTAGCAGTGCAATGGATCAGATCGAGTCAGAGGACCTGGACTCGTTCCCGGATCGGATCGAGTTTGGGTCAGTGCATTGAAAGTTTCGGATCGAGTCGAGTTGGACCCAATCCGGTCTAGCTCAACTCGATGCCCACCTCTAGATACTCTGGCAAAGCTAGCCACAATGCTGAAGACGACATCCCGAAATCGATCCCAATCGAGTTTCTAGCTGAGCCAAGTATCAACGAGTCCGACCCAACCGCAGTTCTTCTAGTAAGTTCGACGCCGAGCTGGATGGACCTAATAGTTGACTACCTTCAGAAAGGGAAACTGTTTGGAAAATGACTCAAAGCACGCAGACTCAGATCCAGGTCGGCTCGGTACACCATGATCTAGACACTTTATACCAAAAAGGATTCTCCCTACCATGCCTCAGATGTCTCTGACCTGAGGAGGCCAAGTACATCTAGAGAGAGATACATGAAGGAATTTACGGCAACCATTCCGGCAATCATGCCCTTGCCCATAAGGTCATCCGACAAGGGTACTTCTAGCTGACCATCCAGAAGGATGCCAAGCAGTACACCCAAAGGTGCGACAAATGTTAGAGATTCACAACAATACCCCATCACCCACCTGAGCAATTGACTCTCATGACCAGACCATGGTTCTTCGCCCAATGGGGGATGGACACCATCGGCCCCTGCCAACCGGCAAAGGTTAAACTAAATTCATCGTTGTTATGGTTGAGTACTTCATTAAGTGGGCTGAGGCCGAACATCTAGCCAAAATCACTGGGCAGAAGATCACCGACTTCGTCTGGAAAAATATCATATGCCAGTACGGAATCCCACACACCATCATCTCAGACAACGGGAAGCAGTTCGACAATGATCGGTTCCGAGGCATGTGTAAAAACCTCAGAATTTTAAATGCCTACTCATCACCTCGACACCCTCAAGCTAATGGTCAGGTCGAGGCAGTCAACAAAATCATCAAGAATCACCTCCAAACCAAGCTCAAGAAACCTAAAGGGCCTGAGTCGAGGAACTCCCCCATGTCCTCTAGGTATATAGGACCATTGACCGAACGACCACAGGAAAAACTCCTCTCCCTGACCTTCGGAGTAGATGTCGTTGTCCCGGCTGAGATTAGACTCCCTACTGCGCAGACTCGTTCCTACGATGAAAATAAAAATGTCGAGCAGATGTCACTGGACCTGGATTTGCTCGAAGAAAAAAGGGAGTAAGCCTAGTTAAAGGTCGCAACTCGACAACAACAGGTCACCCGATTCTACAAATCCTGAGTAAGGGTAAGAAGGTTTCGATCAGGAGATCTGGTCCTCCGCAGAACCTTCCAAAACACTAAGGAGCTCGGCTTGGGAATCCTAGGGTCGAACTGGGAGGGACCCTACAAAGTGACGGGCACAACCTGACCTGGGACCTATCGGCTTGAAGATATGGAAGGACAACCTCTGCCGCACCCATGGAATGCTGAACGTCTGAAGATCTACTACCCATGAAGATCAATTAAAGATCAAGTCAGAGTCTACATGTCTACTGATTAGAATCTACAATAGTCGATCTATTAGGTCAAAATCTACATGTTTTATTCAGGATTCGAAAATAAAATCCCAAAGCCGGGAGATTTTAAATTTTATTCGATGTCTACAAATATCTAATCTACAGTCTACTGAGGATTTAGAAGGAAAAACCATCCTCCAACTAATCGTCCGACCTTGGAGAAGAGGTCGGATGACCATTAATTGATTCTACCACGGGAGAAATAGCCCTCACCAGTCGTCCAATCTTAAAGAAGAGGTCGGACCACTAATTAATAATACTACTTGGACCGCGCAACCTACGATGAGGTTCCCTTAATGCAAGGGAAGAAAATCCTCCACTGAACATCACAATAAAAGGACCCCCTACAGGAGGGGAGGTCCTATGAGATCGGCTTATATCCACGACAATCGTCGGGATTGACCGATCTTGCCGACCTATCTGCCTGGGACATTATGCCCAAGTTGTGAGTTGCCCTCATGACACGCTAATAATAAAAAAAAACTCAGCAATAGCACAAACATCCATTCAAAAGAAAGAACATCCATGTCCAAATAAGAAAATGGGCTGTCTCATTAACCAAAAGTTAAAAATACATAGGCAAAAAGAGATAAAAATTGATCCTTAGGGAAGGCCTTCGGCCCTAGTTCTGCGGGTATAGGGACCTTAACAACCTCAACAATCTTAACAGGAGCAGGAGTATCGGCGACCTCCTTGCCTAAGCAGTCCAGGTTGATCCCCGGGTACTTCAATTTGACTAGCTCCTCGCATCGAGCATAGCCCATGTCGAAGTACTCATCGAGCTCCTTGGCTCGCCCCTCAGAAGCTTTAAAGGCCTCTACCGCCGCCGCCTGCATCCCAGGGATGGAAGCTTCGACCTCGGCTAGTCAAGCTATAACTTCTACTGACCTAGAAGTTGCCTCCACGAGGTCGGCCTCTGCCCTTAGCTTCTCAGCCTCCAACCTCACCTTCTCGGTCTCCATGGAAGAAAAATGTAGCCTCATGTCCTCTAGCACAGATTGCCTCGAAGCACTCTCATGAAGGGCCTTGTCTAGCTGGGTCCTGAGGACCCTTCGGTCCTCCCCAAGTACCCGCAAAGCCCCTTGTAGAGCTTCCGACTTAGCTACGACCGCATCCCTATCAAGCGCGACAACCTCGAGCTCATAGGTCTTGGCTTTGAGGTCAACCTCCAGTTTCTCGTAATCTAGTCCGACATCCTGAACAGTCAGACGAGTAACTGGGAGAGCAGGAACCGCCTGAAAACAAGGACGAGTCAAGAAACTATAGAGAAAGGAGAAAAGAGAACAAAGCAATTCAGAAACCTAACTTCATAAGGGAGATTGACACTTCCCGCAACACATCCATTGGGTGAAGGGTCGACAGGGTGGTGATGTCATCCTCATTCATATGGTGAGATGCCTACTTAACAAGCTTCGCCAAATGGCCCGGTGCGGAAGTCGATCCACTGCCCTCGGCCTCATAATTAGGAGGAGCTCCAATTTCGTAAGGTGAAGGATCTCCTCACTTAGCTTTGCAAGCAGCGAAAGCTCCTTTCTCAACCTCGTAAGCAACAGGAGCTCTCCCCTCGACTCCATGAGTAGAAAGCCCTCCGTCTCAGCGAGCATACTCCGGCATGGGGACAACAACAACAGTGACAGAGGCCGCCTCTGTTCAGCAGGGACTGGGATCCCAAGCGGAGGATTGGCCGCGACCCCACCATGTGCCTTACCCCAACGAGGAGCCCCCTATTTCACTATTTTCCTGAGTTGCTCCGTCTCGGTCGGCGGAAGCAGCTTCATCTTCTTCGAGGGGCGAGGGTTCCAGACATGTTTGTGAAAAGAACCGAGGAGAAAAGAGAAGCCCAACCAAGTGTGCCCTACCTGATAGCCTGGGAGCAACCTTAGAGATACCGGCCTGGAAGAGAGACTAAGGAGTGAACAACTTCTTTCAATTCCTCTTGCCATGCTCTAACAACCTCGCGTGAGCAACACGCTGAAGTTGTGATGGAGAAAGCTCGGGCTATACGCAAGGAAGGCTCGCTGCGCACGAAACAAAAAAAGAGGAGTTAACAAACAGGTGTATGTTACGACCGATCTAATTTGATTCAACAATTCCCGACCTGGAGTCATGAACTCAGCGAGGACACCAATCACTGGGTGTAACGCCCTGAAATTCGGGGTCGAGTACAACTCAACACCCGAGTTCCAACGCATCACTTATGCAACATACACAATGCCAGTTAAATGTTGTCTGAGTTAGCGCAATAAACATGAATGAGATTAAACCAAACAGTAATTCATACTCCAGTTCAATTACATTTAAAAACAGCGGAAGACTGAAATTTTTCATTCAAGTATGTAAAGTAACAAAATTTTCTGAACTCCAGAGTATGAGTACTAGCTGAGCACCAATATACATGTAATGTTTGTAAATCAAAAACCCAAAATACATCCTCAAAAGAGGCCCCGAGAGTCCCGCGATGCGCCGGGCCTAGGCGTAGCCGTCAGAATACTGCATGAAAGAGAACTCCTCCTGGTCCTCATCAACGTCGGCTCTGGCTCCTGAACCAAGGCGCCCTCTAACCCTGCAACAGAGTCTGGTTGGTGTGTACAACAACTCCGTCCCGTAACGTGGGAGTGAGTAGCTAACTCAGTGGAACAATAATGCATAAGTTAACATGTTATCAAATCAACCAAGCAGTAATGATAAAGCAGTACAAATCAAGCATTTCTAACTACTCTTGTTAAATGCAAAAATGATATGACATGATGCTGTATGCCCTTGCCAAACCACCCTCAAGCGACATCATCTTACGTTCGCGAATGCTTAACTCCCTCAGTGCGCCACATCTACAAAGCACATGCGGTACGATGATGCTCGTGATTGCCAAGTTATTATTAGTCCATTTCAATCAGCAGTATTGGGAAACTAAGGTACCTCCCTTGTATCATTCCAAACATGATCCATTCTAGGGTCGTCAATCCTAGTTATTCTCATACGATGTTATGGTTTGAGAAGCTTAGTGATGGCATCGCAAAGGGTTCGTCACCCGTCAGCGCGGATACAGATCTCACCGTATGCGGCTCAATTGCTGGCCGTCAGCTCGAGTACAGGTCTCACCGTACTCGGCTCAATCACTAGCCGTCAGCTCAAGTACAGGTCTCACCATACTCGGCTCAACTCACACTCTAGTCGCTGTGAAAGGCTCGTGGCCAATCACAGATACTTAGAGTACACTCGATGATACCACGGAGGACTCGTCGCCCGTCAGCACGAGCACAGATCTCACCGTACTCGGCTCTCGCCGAAGTATCGACAGCTCGAATACAGTATCCCATACCACCGTATTCGGCTCACGAGATAGTTGCGCAATGGTCACTACGGGGAGGCACATGGCCCCAGTATAGGCCGACAGCTCGACCACGGTGTCCCATACCACCATGCCCGGCTCATGCGTCTTAGCGGATCTAGGTACCATGGTTAAACGGGAATCACCACTGGTAAGTTTGGTACCCTAGGTTCAAGCAGTAGCGACCAAACAAGGTGAACACACAACTACACTTTGGTTTAATTTGCGAGCCTGACTAGCTCGAGCGCACCACAAGTTGAGCGATATGGAGCGCAAAAGCACTCCGCGTGGCCAACCACTATCGCCAACCGAAGTACGACTCGGGTTCGCCGGACCCGTCCTCTGTGGCGACATGAATCTCAGCCACAATCACAAGTCGGGTACCGAGTGTTTGGACTATAAACATAGTCCCAAACTCAAACAGTTTTCATCGCTAGCATGTGAAGTAAAGCATGGTAAACAAGCATACAAGCATGTTAGTAGGCATGTTATAAAGCATAAAGTAAAACACGAAGTAAAGCATGTTACAAAGCATGTTGAGAGGTATGTTGTGAAGCATGTTGTAATGCATGTACTAAAGCACTATCCCCATAGGGATAGAATTGTGTGTGCAATACAACTAAGTGGTTGCGGCGAACCACCGCATGGAGGGAATCCTACATGTCTCTAAGGGAGTTAGAAACCCATATCAGCGCCTATCTAAGGCACTAGTACGTACACATGTACACATACAAGCACATATACAAACACTTAGAATACACTTTTCCAACATACACGACGTATGTTCGGCAAGTCCGTGATTGGGCTGTCCCTAAGCCTCGAGAGTATTTTTCCCGCGTATATCATAATCATACGGCAAATAATCATCACAATTATATTTCTAAAATCCGCACGTATGCGGAATTTCTGGAATACACATTTCCACATATATGACATTTACACATGAACATGTATTTTTGCGATCCCTTTCGCCAAACTAGCATTTTATCCACACTGATATAATCAAACATTAAATAAACATGTTAAACATTTTCTCAACAAAAATACGTATACGGTATTTCTACGTATATCAAGAGTATGTAAAATTCCATAATCTTTATCGCTAATCGAAACAGGAAACGGAAAGCACTTTGTACATGTGCATTTGCATGCAGATCATGAATCTATCATTATCTGACATTGAAAGCGTTGAAAACCGTAACTTATACGCTTAAAGTCCTCACCTCAGCCCTTGGAATTCCAACGAATCAGCAAGAGGTTGGTGCTTCCGTATACGGGAGTTTCTTGGCCTAAAGAGCGCATTCGATTAGTCTTTCCTTAACCTATCACTAATCAGGCTCAAATCAGACCTAGGGTTAGGGTTTCTTACCTTCAAATGGGGTGGAAACCGCCGGGAAATCTCTTGGAATAGAGCGGTGTAGGCCGTGGGAGAAGTGGAAGCAGCAGGAGGAAGATCGGCCTCGATCTCCACAAGTTTCTCTCTCTTTTCTCTCTTTCTCTCTTAGGGTTTGAACCCAAATTCGTGTGGCTGTGAGAGGGGCTGTTCTAAGCCCCTTTTATAGCCTAAAACATAACCAAAATAGACTTAGGTTCAAGGGTGGCTGCATACTTAGGCAGTTCGCCACTTTCCAAGCTCAAAAGGGGTGTTCTGGTAGCCCTCTTTGAGCCAAACGTCAGACTTAAGCTCACCCTCTGAGGATCTACGTGGGATTACGTTTTTGGCTCGATCGGATTCCCAGATCGCACGTGGCGGACCACTTTCAGTTCAACGGTCCGTGGGCCACGATCAGAATTTCTGAGTACATGTAAATGTTCCTGAAATTTTTCTTAATCCGAGGGTGTAATTTGGTCTGATTCCGACGGTCAGGTTGCTTAATACTGACGCGCAACCGAAAGGTGCCAGATCACTATTCCAGATATTTTCTCTTGGATGGAAATAGTGTTTTTCACACTCCCTCACTCCAGAGTGAAAATAATGGCCGTGGGACATCGGAATCATCTGATTTTTGAGATGATTGTCAAGCCCAGTGGGGCGGTCCTGGTTCCTTAGCTTCATGTTAATCGGACTCCCGATGTGCGATCTAGACCTCATACGAAGTTTCGTTTCAGTCCCGAGAGCAGACGGGTAATGAGTTTGGCTCTAGACTTTAGGATAACCTAGAGTCACCAATTCTGCAAGTTTTGGGTCTTGCAGATCGTATTTAAAGCGATCCCAACGGATTTCATGATTTACCGAGTTTAGTACTTAGTTAACTTTGTTAAATTTCTAAAGGATTTAATCCTATGTGATTTCTGGTCGAGGTGGTACTCGGCCCAATGTACGGAAATTTTCAAGTCGTTACACTGGGTCCTCCCACTCCCTCGACACAAAGAACGACTTAATTTTCCACCCTTTGTTGGAAGATGGGTTTCTGGTGATGAGGGTCTGACCCCGATTAACCCAAGCAAAAAAATAATACCATCTTAGGTTTGCAAAATTGACTTTCACCCATTACAAGTACATGAATTCATCCATAAACAGCTCAGGATTACCGAGCTGCTGCCAAAGAACACAAGTCCCGACCAACGCCCTCCAAGCATTCAGAATCAGTTGACCTGGGGCCAACCTTAGAGCAACGGTGACCCTCTGAACTACTGGATGCAAAGGTAGCTGAAGACCACATTGCAAGGCTACAATGTAAATAGCAAGCTCACCCTCGCGAGGCTGGCTCATGACCTCTCCTATCTCAGGTGCCCGAAGTACCACTGACTTAGGGATTTGATAATCCCTCCTTACCCTTGCCAGGTCAGCACCCGTCATGGTCGACCCAAAAACATCAACCTCTCGAGACTCAGCCATTGAGTCATCTGGTCCTGGCAGAGTTCCCTCCTCCTCACCGACCCCTTGAAGCTCCTCCATCTCTTCGCCTTTCGGTGCCGGAGAGGAAGGAACATGCCTGTTCATTCGGGAGTCCTCGATGGTATGATAGGAGTCACTGTGAAAAGCTCCCAACACCAACCAATTGCCAGACATGCCCGACATCTTGAATAGGCTAAAAACACAAAAAAATAAAAATACATAAATAAATAAATAAACGGTACAAAACGGAGAAGGGGAAATACAAGCCGGAAAAGGGAAAATGCAAGTCGGGAAAGGGGAATATAGTCGGAGAAAGAAAAAACAAAGGGATTTCCGACTTACCGGAAATCGCCTAATCCGGTGAAGAGCAAAGCAACAAGGAAAAAGAGTGAGGAGCTAGGTGCCTCTTCCCCTCTTTATATCCATACCCGACTTGACACCCTTATGACTTGCAATTAATGCTCCAGCTCGAGAAACTACAACTTCGCATGCAAGCACCCCCCATGGACCATGTGGTGACCCCTCAGTTCATGAATGGGCTCGAGCGCCGAGCCATGGACATGTGTCACCTAACTACATGTCTAAAAACCAAACGACGTCATCGCTCACGTTGCCTCTGAGATACTCGACTATCATTGTTGAATCTGCTTCGACTCCCACGCTCGCCACCTTCCCATCATTTGTCATGACGACGAAATGGCCTGACCTCTTAACCTTCCGACCTCCTCCGTGTCATACGTCAGTTAATCCACAATAACTTGCTTCCCAAGCTCCTGAAGAACGCTCAGAAGCAATGGGGGCTACTATTATTGGTAAAAATGGATTGAGCAGACAAATGTAGGATGAGAGAACATAAAGCATTTAAAAGGAAGTGGCTCAACCCTGATCCTATCCTCCGCATGGCTCAATCAACAAGAACCGTCCGACCTCAAGGTCGAACTTAGCCTCTCCAAACCTCAAGCTCGACCTCCACCTATCTGACCTCGATGTCGACCTTAGCCCGTCCGACCTCAAGGTCGGCTTTGGCCCATCCTAACTCAAGGTCGAGCTCAGACTTGAACCTCGACCTGGTAGATTACCGACCACCTAGAAGATCTATTAGAAGGATCCTCTCCTGGATTTTCACCGAGAATCTTGGGGAGATAGCCACAACATCCTCGGAGTTGGAATCCTAGTAATACCGCCATTGGGGAACCTATATATATGCACCCCTGCCATGAGGAAAGGTACAGACAATCCTATCCAGAAAATTCCTCAAAGATCTTACGTTCTACTAAGCCTAGCTTGCCTGTAGGGTCTCTATCTTTATCTTCTCTTGCAGGTATCAATTAGTCCAGGAAGGACATCCAAATTTCTGCATCAACATTACTAATACCTATATACTATGTAGTATACACTAGGAAAATGGCCCCGACCAAGCTATTCGTCATTGGTTCTAGCTTAATTCAACCCAAACACTAGGCCTAGACTTTAAGCCTTACCCAACCTCAAGTCAAGTTTAGTGGCCCAAACCCTAGCCCTCAGGGTTGAGTCACCCAAGTTGGGCTACACAACCTGACCCATTGCCAATCGGACACAAGGATGGATGCGATGAGGTCGAGCACTGTCTTCCTCAAGAATAACTACTCTGAATCCACAAAGTTTCTCTGGACTCCTCACAGAGATTCCTCGAATCCACGAGATAATAAAATAGAAAATAAAATCTAATAATTTTGAAAATAAATTGATTGATGATAAACACGAGTTTACAATCCTTTAAATTGTGATATCAAACCTAGGAAGAAGTTTCAAAATTAAACTCCAACTCAAACTCCCTGAAATCATAACTTATTATAAATAGTAAACTTACTATTTATAGATGGTCATGATTTCTAATAGACTTCATGGTTTTCATCCAAATATAGTAAGTGTCCAATTTGGTCTAACCACGTTATTTTCCTAATTTTTCTAAGCCCTTTTCATGTTGGGCACCACTCCTAAAACTCAATGGATCAAAAGTTATGATCGAATTAAAACTTATTATAAACAGTAAAAACAGAAATAAAATGAATTTTCGACCATTGATCTGATGGAATCTCACAAATTTGGTATGGACAACCCAACGTAGCAGGGTTGGTTGGCTAAAGTAGCTTCTCCTACCCAATATTATATACAGTACGTCGAATAACTCATTCTTATTTGTGAGATATGTCTGTTTTAAGGTTCCGACGGTCCGGATCACTTCCACCTCCAATCAATCGGACTTTCTCTGGTCCATCATGGCCATGAAATTGTCCCCGACACACTCTACATCACAATCCTACCAATGTATTGCTGTATTAGTTGTAGGCACGTGACATGCCACATTTGATTTGTGCATCATCAAGTTTATGTGGTTCTTTGGAGAACACTTTCCATGAGAAAACACTTGCATGGCTTTCATTGACATACACGAACAATTTCATGTATAAGAGATCTACCCCATCCATCAGGTGCTTCACCTTGTGTTTGGATGAGTATTGCAAAATTAGGTAGGTTTAAAATTCAAGTGGGCTGCACCATTGGGGACAATTGAATCGAGGATGTCCATCATTAAAATCATCCAAATTATGTGTAGGGTTGACACCATGGTGTATGTATGGAGGGCGGGGTCACCCGAGTGAGATCTAACCCATACGTCTGGTTTTCCAAAATTTGGCTAATTCAAAACTTAGTTGAATTGATGGCATCCAGCATTAAAAATTAATCATTCAAATTGTCCGTGGCTTCCACAACATGGTGTATTTATGCCACTTAATCTATTCATCTACGCGCCATACGATGATGAAATAACACCCATAAAATTAGTAGATTCCAACATTCAAATGAGCACACAATGTAAACTTACCCCAATCCATAGCTCAAGTGGTAGACTGAGTGTAAGATATCTGGTTTCAACACTGAGGTCTTGACATCCATTCCCTAGTGGGGGTGGCTAACAGTGTAGTGTATGAACTGAGTGGGGTGTACTAACAAGCTAACAAAAAAAAGGGGGGGAGGGGTTTTAGGCCTGATTTTTCCTAGTTTCTCATGGCGTGGCCCAAGTAAGGCTCATATTGTACTGGATTTTAGGGTTGTTTGGTTTTTTAAATACAAAGGTAAATATGTATAAATGGGTGATAATTATTTACTCTTGTACTTGTGTTGTCAGTCATGATAAAAATGTAAAAATGTTCGTCTTATAATATAAAAAGTTAATGATTAGGATTTACTTTACTCCTTCACTAGTGTATTTCAACATATTAATTCAAAATTGAAATCTTATGATGAGTAACCGTATAGCTGTGGGTGGGTGTGTGTAAAAAAAGAGAGTATATCCTTAACTAATTACACAAAGACCTTGAAATTGATAATGATGGTTCATTTATGTTGCATTTCATAGGCAATTGGAAGATCAAACAGGCCCTTAGTCCATAGTGAAACTGTGGTGGTGAACTTGATGGTTGGGGTAGATCACATGCACAGTCCCCCACATGCCACTCACATGGTGCTAGGCATGCGGCTAGTGCATGGCAAAAAAAAAAAAAAAAACAGAATTCACTAAAAAGATATTTTTCAGTGATTTGCCTTTTGCAGACCTTTTTTTAGTGCGCAAAGGGAAGTCTTATAAAATTTTAGGATGTGATTGTAGTCATGCACGCGATTAACAAGTGAATAACTGTAATTATATTACAATCATATGTTTCTAATAATAATTTTCTTTTCTCCATCTACCATGGACAGTTAAATTCGGACTATCTTGATTGATGCGATTGTATGAAACTTGTACAATGAACGAGATACCGTAACTTTAAAAAGTACTTATCAAATATAACTGTAGTCGTGCTCGAAGGAAGTTCAAGACGCAACATGATCAAAGAGGAGTTATACCATACTCAAGCTGCATATGACGCTTGACAGTCCGTCCCTCTTACATATAAGCGGATTAGATATTCGCTACTCAAGTTGACGTCACCCAGTTTTGTGAGCCGCTCCATGATGTATGCGTTGTATCCACACCGTCCATTATTTTGGAAATGATCACTTTAGAATATGATCTAAAGAATAAGGTGGATCCAAAGCGGACCTCACCATAGCAGTGGGGATTGGAAACCTATCATTAAAAACTTCTTAGGGGCTACAGAAGTTTTTGATTAAGCTGATATTTGTTTTTTCACTTGGTCCATCTGTGTATTAACTTATAAACAAGTTGGATCTCAAATAAATATCATGATGGCCCTAGAAAGGTTTCAACGATGGGCATCACTGTCCCACTGGTTTCTGTGATGGGATTCACTTGAGCTTTTGATCTGCCTCATTCTTTGAATAATGCCTTAAAATGAGTTCTTTAAAATGATGGATGGTGTGGATACAATACATATATCATGGTGTGGCGTACAACACTTGGTGACGTTAGTCTATCCTCCTAATATCATTTTATTGTGACGTAGTTAATTCACATTCTTAAATAGTACTCCACTTAGAAACTTTCAAGCATGTACACATCCTTCAAAAATTAATATATTAATTCGAATAAAGCAAGTTAGATTGTGCAGCCGTGGACAACGAAACTCACAATCCCATGATCAGATTTTTTGAACAATCACAGCCTCTGATTCGTGGATGCTTGTTAGTATATATAGGACTGTACATATATTAAAAATTTAACCATCCAATAATCCTATAATCAGATAATCAAATGAGCTTAATTTTTAGTTCATGATATATCTCCATTGGATATTATTATTTGGACAGTTTAATTTGACTAATTATATATGACTTGTGCAATTTCTAAGTAAGGAATTTATGAATTAATGCATATCATCCATCGCACTGACAGAGTAGGTCTGACAGAAGACCAAAGTTTCTCATGATTAAAACAAGGGAGTGACCATATGCGGTTTGCTGGAATCTGTCCAGAAGTATCACAAGTTAGATTGGCCTTTATTTATTTATTATGGAATGACCCAAATCATTTATTTTTCAGGGCTCTAGCTGTTCATGTTCAAAGAAAAACAGCCAAATGATCAGAGGGTTCAAACCATCTAATTGAGAGCATTTATTTATTAATTTTCCATCAAATATTAAATCATTGGACGATGATCCACCATTCAAGGAGGCGGTTTATAGGGAAAGCCTTAGGCAGGAAGTTCCTTAGTTGGGAACTAGGTAGGGCCTTCTTGATGTTTATGATAAATCCATCCTGTCCATCCATTTTTCCAGCTCATTTTAGGACACGTGACCAAAAAAGAGGTGGATCCAAGACTCAAGTGGACCACATGAGAAGAAACAATGAAGATTGATTAGCTACTGTTGAATTCGAATGGCCACAAAAGTTTTGGCCAGGCAAGTTTTCGTTTTTTCAGTTCATCCCAATGAAAATAACCTTATAAATGGTTTGGATGGCGTATAAAAATCAAAGTAGACCCAGTAAGGTTTCAACGGTGGACATTTCTTTCCCACTTTTCTTCTCGTGTGGTCTCCGCCTCATTTTATGTCTAATGTCCTAAAATGAGCTGAAAAAAAGGATGGACGGGTGGATTTATCTCAAACATCACGGTGGGCCCCACCTACCTTCCCCACCTACCTTCCTAATTCGCGTCCCTTGAATGTGGCCAAGGCCCCTACCTATCGAATTACAACACGCCATGTATTCGAGCAAATGTCATTTCGGAGGTAAGGGATCCGTGAGTGAATACTTTTAAAGAATGCTAATAAGAATACAAAAAATCCAAGCCGTTCATCAGATAGTCGCACAACATATACTCATCTTCTAAAAAAAATACATGGATCTAACAGTCGAAGTCAGGTACACGTGCGCATAACAAGCATAAGGTTTATAAAATTCTACCACATTTAATATATGTTGCTAGATCAATCTAACTAATGGGTAGATTCATCAGGTAAAATCATCTAGCCTGTAGGATTAGCTTGATGATCGGCTTGGATCTTGCACATGTATGACACGATGCCATGTACGAAAGGCGAGTGTAAACAAAACGGTAGTTACTCAAGTACACGTGCCATGCAAGATTTCTCGCTTACAGTTGAGCTACACGCAACAAACTCTTCTAAAACGTGGTGGACCGCAGCCCATGGGCGCGTGAACTACTTTTCAACGGTCGAGCAGCGTCCGTGCGATGGTCCCCCGCATTAGAGGAGATTCTACGGAATCTTCTCTCGATTCCCCATTCATTCCGGAGACGGTCCTTTATACCCTCGTTTTGTAGTCAGTAGGACTACTGAAGTCATAGTCCTCCGGTGTCCTCTTCCACTACGGCCACGTAAAAGCTGCACTGATCGGATAAATCCTGACCATCTAGAATGAAAAGTGATTCGTTCGTTTCAAGGGCATGTGGGGCCCACTAGTTAGTTAGAATCGGCATCTTCAGCCATTTAATCCTTTTTAATAAACAATTCTAACTTGCGCGTATCAGCAAATAGGCTGTGGATTTGCCACCATTTACTAGATAACTGGAACTCTTCCGGTTTGTTTGACTTTGCCGTATAACTGGGGTCTTTTTCCTCAACCATACATGCATCTGGAGTCCAGATGCTACACGGTCAGGATAGCCAAATCATGCATCTTTAGTGCATGAAAGAGGGCTACTTGATTTGCGTTGTAGATCACTTAAACGATTATGAACGCATACCGTAGACCTTTCGTTTCTCTCTATCTCCATCGTGAAAAAGGTGGAAAAGAAAATGAGTTTGTTTTGCCTCCGTCGCGACTAAGACTGCACCGTGTGTACCATGTGGTCCGATGATCTGAACCATCCACCTTGTGGAATCTATGATGTATGTGCTAACATTAGAAAAGAAAGCTGAACAGTTGATCTTGACCATCATCATCTTTAGATGCACTTACAATAAGGAGACGAAAATTTTCAATGGCCAGTACTAACTTTAAAAAGTCAAAGGTTAGGATCACCACCGCAGCGTAATTATATGGCTATCGCTTACTCGTTGTAGTGAGTAGAATACGGACGGTTCAAATAATCAGATCATCTCGCAACGTGGGCCTCTGTGGGTGGCGACGAACACTGACTTCTAAGTCGCGACAGAAGCAAAACGAACTCAAGAAGAGAGAGAAACAGAGAGAGAGAAAAAAAAAAGGAGAGAAACGAACAAAAAGACAAGAAAAATCACATCCTGCTCCACCTCCCCTTATCGATCGTTCCTTTCTCTGGACCGAAATCCTCTACACAACCAACTTAAAAAATAAAGCTCTCTGGGGCACACTAGTTTGTATATATAAAATCCACCCGTCCATTAGGTTCGATCCTCAATTCTAGAACTTGGAGAAAAAAATTAGCCAGATCCACAACTCAGGTGGGCCACACCACATGAAACAATGGGATGGGATACCAACTATAGGTTCGTGTGTGGCCCACCGTGTACGTATCTTTCATCAAACCCGTTAATCAGGTGTAACTCACCAAGACGAAATGAAAGTTCGAAAATCATCCGGATCCAATACTCAGACGAGCCACACTACCTGAAATTCAGAGGTTTTAGTAGCAACTTTACATAATTACCGTTGGAATTTTTAACTGATCTTTTGTTTGTACGGTTCAAATAACGGTTCTCACCTGTTGATTAACGGACGTATTTAACTATAGAACATAGTGGGCCCCACATAGCTTGGGTGGGTGTATTGTGTTTTCGATCTTCAACACTCAAAAGGAGGCAGCCCCAACAGAGCCCGCCATTACGAGGGAAAGGATGAGTGCCTTGAATTCTCACCATCTCCTTCTCGACGTGCACAGCTCATGGCACTCAGCTAAAATTCCCATCTCAGATTTCGCGTACCTCCACACCTCCAATCTCCTCTCTTCCCTCTCCTCCTCATTCCGTCGAACACCTCGCACGCGCAAAGGGATCGTATCTTCCACCTCCTCCTCGTCTCTCTTTCCGATCCGTCGGCCTGCCGATCGCTTCTCCAATGGCAACGCATCCCCCGACGCCTTCCACGTCGGCATCGTCGTTGTCATTGTCCAGATCGGACGCTGTTTCCGAGCTGGAGATGTTTCTAGAACTGGTCCCGCCGAGGATGCGGAACGGTCTGTTCCATCATGAAGAGATCCAGCGGCTGATCGAAGTGGTGATGGACCTGGGAAGGAAGCCGCTCGCGCGGTTCCCTTCCGGGGATTGGGTCATATCGGAGCAGACGGTGAAGCTTGAAGACCTAAGGCATGCGATTTCGAAGGTAATTCGGTTCTGATTTCTTTTTTCTTCAAGTTTCATGTTTTGCTTGGATTGTCTTTGTTTTGATCTACTCATTCTGGATTTGAATGCAATTCAGAATTCAAAAACATTGGTGTTTGGCGTTGTCGATTTTGCATTTTCTTGTCATGCTACTATTTATTTATTTTGTCATTGTCAATGCTTTCCACCATCTATAAATAACTCAAAAGTGTTCTCCCACATTATATGAGAAATAATATAAAAAAATTGTCCACAATTGAATAATTTAATATTGCCCTTCAGTCCGAAGAATTCTTCGTACCTTGCGAATTCGCGTGTGGGGGCAAGTGGGCCCACCTATGATCAACAAGATTGTTGGTAGGAGGAATTCACTGTAGATAGCACATGAACCAAAAATGACTGATTGGATGTTCGCAACCATATGATTAAGGGTTGCAGAATGAACCTAAGAATAAAAATGGTCTTATCATCCAGGCTCATATTTGAATGACTTTGTTCATCTGATGAGGCTAATATTAAGGCCATGTGCAATACGGAATTGAATCAGAATCATCATGGCCTCGTCCCAATTGTCTGGGGTCGGCTTTAGGAATCATGTTTTCTCAGTCATTCCTTCGGCTCTATCCTCAGTAAGAGAAAAAGCTTTCATATTCCTTCTCACCACCTCGATCAAAGTCCTTCTAGGTTTTCCCCTCATCCTCGATCCAACCCTAATCAAGGGTCCCCTCCCTACTAGAACCATGTATAGTCTCCATTGCAGATGACCATTCAATCTCAATTTGCTCTTATTTTTCTCTTAGTTGAACTACTACTAGGATGCTTTAGATGGCCTCATTTATAAGGCTATCCTCCACAGGCATCACATGCATCAATCTCAGCATTCTCGTCTCTGCAACAAACATCTGCTGTCATTTACAATTAAAAAAAAAATCTGCTGCTCATGTTGCCTTCGAACTCTCCAGCACTCTGCCATATAAAGCAAAGCTGGTTGAATAGCTGTCTTGCAAAGAATAGTTGACCAATTTTAATATATAGAATAATATATCATTATAATTGGACATGTATTTCATTCGTAATTTATATGTTTATACCTACTATTATGATTATTCTCTGCAATCAATTGTTTTTCTTCTATCACTGAAAAAAAAAAAGAAAAAAAAAGAAGAAAAAACCTCTCTTTCATGCTCTGTCCATGACATTTAAATTTTTTTCGCCAAGTTCCTTGTTATTTCACCTGAAATATCTTTTTTTTTTTTTTTTTTTAAAATAATAATTTATTTTTTAATTAGAAGCTCCCTTGAAACATGTGACGACTTGAGTGCTTATATTGACCTTAAATTTCACGTGGTGTATACAGGTTGGTGAATTTTCCGATGACAACCGATCAGGTATTGATCATTCCTTGCACCGTATAAGTGCTATTCGAAACCGCAAGATGCAAGTAATTGGCCTCACTTGTCGAGTTGGCCGGGCTATATCTGGAAGTGCTGAGATGATACGTGATTTGATTGAGGGTGGAGGTTCAATCTTGGTCATCGGACCTCCTGGAGTTGGCAAAACAACCTTGATCAGGTATGAAGCTTTCTCATGTGTTCTCTGTTGTGATCTGCAGCCATGACATTTCTTCATTTAGTGAGAACTTATATGAATTTATCTTGTCACTTTCTCTGAATAATTGTCAATTAGTTTTCTTTGCTGGGTTACCATGCACCTGAATGCTATATTTAGAAGTGATCCTTCCTTGACTGCAATATGATGTCAAGCAGCCTATTTAAAAGGAGATGGCACTTTTTGGAAATATGCACGTGTTGGATACTCCTAGTGCTTCTTGTATAGAAAACTAAGGCCTTGTTTGGTTGCCACTTAAAAATGAGTTCATCCCGTTTTAGTTAACAATAATTATGTATTACAGATCAAAGAAACTGTACGTGTGGCGCCTGCCTTTTAATTGTACTACAGACCAGTCTTGCAGTGGTGGAATTGACAATGCCCTAACAATCTCCTCCATCGGACAATAACAAACGTTTGATAATTTCACTATTAGCTATGATTATAAACTATGATATCTAGTACATAATTACTGTTAACTAAAATGAATTGAACACATCTTTAAGACTAAGTGGAAACCAAATACTAATTACTATTAACTAAAATGAGATGAACATATTTTGAAGTGGCAACCAAATAGGGACTGACTTTTCTTATGTTTGTATCTTTTATTTTGGGATAATTTTACATACAAATAATTGATTTTTAGGTTATTAGTATTTGTTATTTTTTTATCGAACCAAAGGATTTCATTAAGGCGTAAATGAAATGTAATAATAATTACCTTTTTACATATAGGTAATTACAATAGATTATTAAAATATAATATTTCATTATTTGCAATAATTGTTGTGTCAGTGAATCTGACTTCTAGAAGCCATTGTGTCTGACTCTGAACCCTGTATATTTGTCTTACATTCAGTGTCCATATTACTAGAATCCGGCATCTAGTTGAATTTTAGATGGATGTGATACTACATTTGGATGAATATTTCTTTTATGTAATTGCGGAGTGGCGAGTTCTTATTTTGAAGTAGCAAAGAACACAATTATATATATCTACAAATGGCACTATATGTTCTGATGGATCTCTGCATACCAAGTCTCACCCATATGACATATTTTTTCCTTCTATTTACAGCTTCCCATTTCCTAGACTGCATACCATATCTGTCATCATGCAATCCATGCCATTTATGCTGCAATACATGCATTTCATTACAGCACTCAACTGAACATGGCAGTTACTGTTAGGTGTTTTTAGGACATAGTTGAGCAAGTTGGCTTCATCTAGCGCCCCAATACACCCAATTTTAGATGCAGGACTGGCTGTTTCTCTTGGAGGCAGAGTTGCTGGGAAACCCATTTCCCTTTAGACCTACATGTGCAGTTTCCATTCTCACATTATTTTCAAGCATCAGGATGACTATAAGATGTAAAATGAGATGTTTATCGATTGAGGTCTTGGGTCGAGCCCAACTTTCCTATAAAAAAAGAAAAAGATAACTCTAGTAAGATAATTCTATCCATTAGTAAGTTGCCCTCTCTTTTATGGCCCATCTATTCCAAGTCTTAACATATAAAAGCGATGCTTTAGAACCATAAGTTATCCTTGATGAGCCCTAACAAATAGATGGCATTAACCATTTGATTGGATCTATATTTCGTTAAGATCTTGACAGCTATTTGATTGTATGGCTAGAATCATCTGGTCAAATGTGATTTTTGCATGATAGCTCATGAATGTGCTCTAAACCTTTTGGATAGGCCCTATTGATTGTGGACTATATCCTTTTGTGTTGTTTTGGCACAACTTGGGTGGTGCTAGGGCCAATTCAGGATCTCATCCGAGTGTGGCATGGGTGTGGTGGTCAAGGGGACCAAAAATAAAATAAATCTGACATATTTCTCTACTCGTTAGATGAGCTGGTGGAGATAGTGTAGTGTGTGTGAGTGATTTAGGGTTCAAACCCTGGCAATGTTACCTTTCCAAAATAGGATACACATGTACAGTTGTGTGTGAACAATTGTACATACTATAGATAGCTATATGGGTGGATTCATGCATATCGGCTAAGATCTCTTACAAATCTCCCACATTTTCTATATTTTTATGTATTCTTAATGAAATAAACACAATATAGTTTCCACAATGTAGTCTCTTGTCTAGATCCGGGCTATTGATCGAGTGTCCTCTTCATTGATCATCAGGTCTGTTGTTTACGCTAAAATCTACATCGTTCGTTTCTTCATCATCTACTCAGATGTGTTGCTTTTGCATTATTCACTCTCTCTATTGTTGTCCTTTATCACCGACAGATCCAACAACTCGTAGCCTGTCGTTGTCAGCAACACTCTATTCTCCAGCTTGTCCATCACCTACCGCAACAATAGTTGGATACCCTTGTCATCTCACCACCATAAACCCATCAACTCAAATCCACTACTGGATCTTGTTCCTACCACCATTAGATTTGGCAACATCCACCGATTTGCTCGCCGATCGAAAACAACTATACTCATTAACCTATCTTCATCTTTGTTGACATGGACAAAATGACCATGCGCACGTCTGCGTTTGACTCCCGTGTCTTTTGTAGCCATCCGTGCTAGCAAAATCTTGGTGTGGCCCTCTTTGGGAGCCTTCTCTTGTGTGTTCGGGTTGAAGGACTCCTTGGTGTGCGACCCTCCTTTGTAACAAGATTCATGCATACTGATCAATTCAAAGGTTTCCCAAAGTCAACATCAACTAATGGGCACCTGACGTGTGTAAACTTAATGACAATTGTCACCGACCTCCCCTTCAAAGAGAGACCCTTCTGTTTCTAGTGTGCCCTTCGAGCGTGGCCACGCCCTATGCAAAACAAAGTCGCCGTTGCGGCCTTGTGATGATGGAATCCAGAGTCACCGCAACCTTGTGGTGGTAGCAGAGGCCCGTGGTGCAACCTGCACAAAGTCACCTGCTTCAATTTCTATAAATACCCCTTAGGGGCCTTCATTTGAAGGAGTTTAAAAATCCTCTTTGAGGACCTTCTACTATTTTCTTCCTATTTCTCTCTCTCACCAGCTCTTTCAAGGTATTCCGTATTGGTAACAGTGGCTATAATGGTCACCACCATTACTGATACGGGGGTGTAACGATCGTTACGACCTCGTAACGGTTGAAAATATTCTTTTGCCAGAAAATTCTGAAAAAAATATAAAAATTCCAGAATAATGTAAATATTCCAAATATGCATTCATTTTTTGTTTTGGATATGTTTATGGTAGTGTAACGGTCCACTCTTATGGTGAGAGTGTTGTATCAAGCTGTCTAGCGAATTTGTGAACATGATTATGTCTCTAATGTTTACACATCAAAATCTAGCATTAGAACTAGAAATCATAAAAAAAGCATAAAAACTACTTTTTTTTTTTTGAAAAAAAGACCCTCGGAGCTTCTATTCGCTCAAATCATTTCAATTCACGGTTTTAATAGTAAAAACTATAGTAAGAGTGGTCAAAATCTATTACAAAATGTTATAGGAGAGTTTTTGGAATGAGAAAAGTGAACAATGAGAGAAATGGATTTAAATAGAAATAAAGAAGTGAATGTTTTTCTACCGTTACAGGGGTAACTGTCATTATGCCCTGTAACGGCCTTTACTGCCACTGTAAAGGCTGATACGGTTCAAAAATATTAACTGCCCCATTTCACCCCCGTATCACATAATGGTCATGGTCGTTACTTATATGTATCGTAACAGATACGGAACACCTTACTCTCTTTACCATGCCCACTCGTGAGTAGGTGAGGAGAGATGCCCACTCACTCATACAGGCTAGTGGACTAGGCCGATGGCCCTAGTGGGGTTGCCAGGACAACACTCATCGCCATTCTAACGGCGCACAAATCCGGGCTTGCCTATTCGAGCAAGCACCATCAATGCCGCTCTCGCTTACACTCTCGTGCTTCCTAGTATAGGGTCTAATATCAGCTGAACTACATGCATAGCATAGGTAGTGTCACGTGCTGACCTCATTATCATATTATATAAATGTAGTCCTATACTGCTTGCATAGACACGACTATGAGCTCCTTGCCTACACAGACACAACCTTATGCTCCCTACCTACCCAAACACAGCCTGAAGCTCCTTGCTCGCACATGACATAGGTCTATGCTACTATATTTACCAGGCACAATCGTATGTTGCTTATCTCATACCTGGACAATTTCCTGCACCAATCCTCTTTACTCTAATCTTCATACGGCTCTGTGCCAATTTAAGGTCTGCCATGCATTCGATAATTGATATTGGTTAGTCATAAGGGGAAGTTGCTCGAGCGCATCCTGCTACTCATTTTGCATGACAGTCCAACACTCTTATACTCTTAGGAGACCTTGCGCCCGCCTTCAAGGTAGCATGTGTGTTCTTTATCTAGCTACATGAGACAAACGCCAAGGCTAACCGTTCCCTGATGCTACAAATGCCCTCGACTAGTGATCCAGAATATGATGGATCCTCGGTTAAGGCACATGCATCGTAGGCATTGCTTTGCTTTCTTTTATGCTATGCAAGCATTCTTGTTCTTTTGGTCTTTATTTTAGAATCAAGGGTATTTCAACTGAATATAATTAAGGGCCTGTGCCAGAATATAGCCTGGAATGTATATTTGAACCCATATCAATAAAAGCCTATTCAAAGGGGCGTGCTTTCCCTCTTATGCATAGCTTGGAAATGCTTAATAAATGTCCATAGAAATTATCAAAATAACAATAGCTGATCCCCCCAAAATGATGTCAACAGACTTTGTCCGCAAACCCCTCAGATCTGGCGTCTTTCCCATCATCGGTGCCTTCCGATTCAACAACCATCACAACCGGAAACCCATAATCACAACCACCATCTTCTCCATCGCCATCACTTGAAACCTCTGCACCTATCATCCTTGTCGCAAATGTCACTATCCATCACAGCTGAAACCCAATATGCCCTGAATATGATTTGCACTACTTATCATCCTTGCCATCGTCATTCACCACCATTCGACAACATTAGATCCGGTGAAAACCCATTCATTTCGCATTCTGAATCACCATCCCGCCATATATGACGATCTAGGTATATTCTCTACCCAGATATGTTCTTAGATTCGACAAACTTCCAGCCCCAGATTGCATCACCACCAAATTTGAAACATCTCTGACATTGACGTCTAAGAACCACAAGTTCTGTAACCCATATCCGTCTCTATTTGGCGCACGTCTTTGCTTGCTAATTATTGTCGGAATCTAGCTTGCTGTTCGCTATTCTTTGGGAAATCGATCGTCTTCTCCAGCTTCGAATGACAATCCAGATACATCTGTCCATTGCCAACATCATCCCCGTCCAGCAACAACAGGTCCGGTACTTGATTTGATCTTGCCAGAATCATCTATTTGCATCTGTCCTGATCATTTATTGTTGGCCCTACATCTCTGTCCACCTAGATCAACGAATCTATTGCAATCCAACACCAGATTTGCTGCCCACCACCACCACTAAAATCAGCTCATGGTGTTTTTAGTGGAACCCATATGTGAGAACAAGGAAGATTCAACCTCTCTTTCCATTTTTCTTTCTTTTATGGTGCTCAATGGTGCACATACCATTCATGCACTCTCAGTGCATTTTCTCCGATCAATCACTATCATTCATTGTTGTGGTTGTGGTTCACTCACCGATTGTGCAGTGTGTACGTGTATATTTGAGAGGATTTTGCATGTGAATGATGGTTTGGTGGCTTGATGATTGTTGAGTTTGGATGGCCTACTATTTGAAGAGAAGATTCAACGGATGACAAAAACTCAATCCATAGACAAGCATCAATTGAGGATCTGATATCCCATCATGTTGTGCTTGAGGGAGAGTTGTAGCCCCATCTTCATCGTATGTGTTCCAAGCCGGGCATGAATGATATCTATGCTCTAGCTTGAGGACTGTTAGAGTATATGATAAATATGTACAGCTGTACATGAACAGTTGTACATACCATAGATAGTTGTATGGGTCGATTCATGTATATCTATTAAGATCTCCTACATATCTCCCTCTTCTATATAATCTCCTAGTTTCAATGAAATAAACACAACATAGTTTCCATAATGTAGTCTCTTGTGTAATTATGAGAGTCATCACTACATCTCTCTCTCTCTCCTTCTCCCCCTCCCATCCTCTCCTCTATGTATGTACGTACGTACGTATGTATGAGATCTTGTAAATTATGCATTGGTTTGTGCAAATTCTCACTCTCTTCTTCCTTGAATGAGCTTCCTAATTTTCCTTGAATGATTTCTAATTGCAAATACCCACACACACAAGTCCCCTCCTTTTGGTGATCCTGAAATTTGCATGCCCCTCCTAATGCAATTCCTTTTCAAGCTTAACCTTTTCATGGACAAGACAAACTTGTAAGTAGGATAGTTGTAGACTCTTTAGTAGTGTTTACTGTGTAAAATTGTAAACCCTATGGGTAGTGTCGAGCATAGGTTATCAAATCTTTTCTTACCACCCCCATCCACGTCCTTTTAGGCATTCCCCTTGCCCTTTTAGAGCCTTCAACTTGTACTCCTTCTAACCGGCATGGTTCTTGGTGTCTATTGCACATGACCAAACCATCTAAGTCTTCTTTCTCCCATCTTATTACATATTGGTGCCACTTCTAAGTTCCCTCAAATGCATTCAATTCTAATTCTATCCATCTTCGTCTAGCCACTCATCCATCTCAACATCCTAATTTTAGCTGCACTCATCCTATGAACATGTTGTTCCTTAACTGCCCAACATTCTGTGCCATGAAGTATGGCTGGTCTTATAGCTATTGATGCAAGACAATTAACCACTTGCTCTAAAAGCTCGAACTAATAGAGCATGGCGATATAATCCCTTTATCTCATAGCCCAAGCCCCACATCTCATGAGTTAGGACTTTAGCTGAACCCCTCCCGTGGGCCCTACACGAGCCACCCGCCTCACATGAGCCGCCCACCCCGAGTGTGCCCTTGCATCCCATAGGTAACCCCACTCGAGCCCGGTGTGAAAATGTCTCTGCATTAATCACCCCCGGTGAGGAGTCTCGAACACGAGACCTCCCGCTCTGATACCACTTTGATGCAGAACAATTAACCACTTGCTCTAAAAGCTCGAATTGATAGAGCATGGCGAATTAATCCCTTTATCTCATAGTCCAAACCCCACATCTCATGGGTTAGGACCTCGGCCGAACCCCCCTCGTGGGCCCCACATGAGCCACCGACCTCACACGGGCCGCCCACCCCGAGTGTGCCCCTACAACCTACAGGCAACCCCACTCGAGCCCGGTGTGAAAATGCCCCTGCATTAGCTATCCTATAAAACGATCACATAAAACTCTAGAGGCACATCTCCATTTCTTCCAGCCAGCTATGGGTAATAGTGTGTACTGCGTAGATCCTGTGGGTTTACTCACTTTCCTCTGACCGACTTTCCACCTTTTGTCTTAAAATTAATAGGTGTTCTACTTCTCGTTTGAGCTTTTCTGTTCATTTATTATTGGAGCCCATCTATTCCTGGTAGAATTTTCTCTTTCAAATAGTAGATCTTGTGGGCCTGCGTCTTATGTAATGAAGAATATGTAGGCATACACTGGGTAAAAAGTCTTATCTGTGAGTTGGGATATTGCAGACATACAGGTTTATCCTTGCATTGCTTAAACCTATAATTGTCCCATTGTACTGTTTATCCTAAAAAAATTGTTCATTTAGTGCTCTAGTCTATACCAGTGGACATTTTCTTTTTCACAGAGTTATGTCTTGTAACAATGGTATTTTCATAATTAAAGATGGCTGACAAATCGACAGTAGGGCTCATAATTGTTTGTTATTTTTACACTCATCTTCTTGATGTCAATAAAAATCCAAAACCTGTTGTTGCTCCAGAGAAATAGCTAGAATGCTGGCAGATGAACACTTGAAACGTGTTGTCATTGTTGATACATCAAATGAGATTGGTGGTGATGGAGATGTCCCTCATTCAGGAATAGGCCGTGCAAGGAGAATGCAAGTTCCAAATGTCAACATGCAACACAATGTGAGCCTCTAACTTGATATTTATTCTACTAGATTATGAAATACAACAATATTTGCATTCTTGAAGCCTTCCACCGCAGGACAACCTTCGGTCTTTTTATGTTTATTTTTCTTCTCCGTTGGTGTTGATCCATGTTCTGGTGATGCAGATTATGATAGAAGCAGTTGAAAATCACATGCCAGAAACCATTATAATAGATGAAATTGGAACAGAGCTTGAAGCATTGGCAGCCAGCACAATTGCTCAAAGAGGTGTTCAACTGGTGGGAACGGCACATGGAATGGCAATTGATAGCATAATTAAGAATCCTTCTCTGCAGATCCTCGTCGGTGGAATAGAGGTCAAAATCACATCCTCATTTTTCTCTTTTCTCTTGTGATAAGTTGTGGCATTCACAAATGGAATTTTCTTTCCTCTTAAGAGTAAAACTGTTGCTTGTGAAGTTATCAGGTTCATTATCTGTAAAAATAAGAAGTCAATCGAAGACTATTTTGATGAGGTCCCTTTATATGTTTGTACGAACCTGTGAAAACAGGACTTGGCAATAATCTTGACCATCGGTTGTGCAACAAAATAGATCCAAAATGTCGTTATGGGCATGGATATCTAATCTATTTGGAATCATTGATTTCATGAGATTTTCAACATGATTCCTATGCTATGCAACCTGCATAGATAATGTGTTTTGGTACATGGTGCCAAACACAGACATCCTAAATAATCTGATATACTGTCCCATTGATACATTTACACTATTTTCTTCATATGAATCATTGTATAAATATCAGCATGCAGGAGTTTATATGCTGCAATATGTGTAGAAGAAGTGTACCTACATATACAACATATATTTTATAATATATTTGAGGATGCCCAAAAGATGGTTGAGTGCATTAGGAAAGTGACAAAAGATATTTTAGGAGTATCTAGAAGGAAAAACCAATCATATAAGGAAACTTGGTGGTAGAATGACGATGTGCAAGAAGCTATTCACGAGAAATGTTCATGTTTCAAAGCCCGGCAAGGGACTAGAAACGATAAAAATTTTGAACAATGTAGAAATCAAGGCATTAAAAAATGGTTAAGTAATGTTGGGAACCATTTCATGGTATGGGGTTGTAATGGCCGTTATAGAAAAAATGGGCCATCATGGCTGTCACGGCCTGGTAACAGTCCATCCATCATGGGCCCAATACGATTTTATTTTTTTTATTTTTTTAAATTATTTTAAAAATTGGTTCTAATGGTCGTTACGGGTATGGTGTCTGTTATTGCCACCGTTACTATATGAATTCCTTGATATAAATGCCAACAACATGTCCATAGAATGAGTGTAGTTGAAATAAGGATGTTGAGATGGATGAGTGGCATGACAAGGACGTATAAAATTAGAAATGGATTTATTCAAGGGAATTTAGGAGTAGCACCAATAGGTAACAAAATGAGGGAAAGTAAACTTAGATGGTTTAGCCATGTGAAACGGAGACCAAGAATTGTGCCGGTTAGATGTAGTGAGTTCAAACAAGCTGAAGGGTTTAAAAGGCAAGGGGAAGGCCCGAAAGGACGTGGATGGAGGTAGGAGGAAAAGACTTGACGACCTGTGTTCTAACTGAAGTTATGGGCCCTTGCTAGAGTGTAATGGTGAAAAAGGGATTCATGTAGCTGACCCCAATTATCTGGGATAAGGTTTAAATGATGATGATGATAGAAATGCCAAAAAAGATTACCAAGAAAGTAGTAAGTGGGGCTAAACTTAAGGGTTATGATGATCTTTACAATAGATTGGGGACAAGAGAAGGCGAGAAATATGTCTTCAAACTGGCAAAAATGAGAATAGTAGGGACCTAGATCATGTTAGATGCATTAAGAGCGATGACTAGAGGGTATTGGCGAAGGATAATGAGATTAATAAAAGGTGGAGAAGCTATGTTCAAAACTTGCTAAATGACAACCACTTTGAGAGCATAGGGTAAGAACTAAGAAGGAACCATATACTCAAATGATGTCAGAGGAACTGTAAACTTAAATGACGTTGGAGACCATGGATACTTTCGTAGGATTAGGATATCTAAAATGAAGAAGTTTTAAGAAAGATGAAAACAGGAAAGGCTCTCGAACTAGATGGTATACAATGGAGGTTTGGAAGTGTATGGAGATGCAAGTTATTTTGGTTGATAAATTTGTTCAACAATATTGTGAGATTGAAGAAAATGCCAAAAGAATGGAGGAAAAGTATTGTGGCACCTATTCATAAGTATAAAGGAGATGTGCAAAGCTACCTAACTATCATGGGATTAAACTTATGAGCCATACTATGAAACTTTGGAGAGAGTGATTGAGCACAGACTAAGGCATGAGACGAATGTATCAGATAGTTTGTTTTCATGCCTAGGAGGTCTAGCATTGAAGCTATTTTCTGACTTAGTACTTAGACAATTGATGGATAAATATAGGGAGAGGAGGAGGGATCTCCACATGGTTTTTATCGACTTAGAGAAAGCATATGATAGGGTACCTAGAGAGTAGAGAGTTAATCTGGTGTGTTGGGAAAGAATGGGGTTTCAAGGGGATATATTCACATGATTAAGGATATGTATGAGGGAGTGGTAACAAATGCGAGGACCACTATTGGAGACACAAGCAAGTTCCCAATTACTGTAGCCTTACACTAGGGGTCGGCATTGATCTCATGCCTTCTCGTATTGGTTATGAACGAGTTAACGAGGCATTTATAGGAAGCGATCCCATGGTGTATGTTGTTTACAAATGAGATCGGTTGGATTGACAAGACAAGGGAGGGCATAATCACAAAGCTAGATTTATAGAGGGGATGCTTTAGAATACAAAGGATTTAAAATTAGTCGGACTAAAACAGAGTGAGTACATGGAGTGCAATTTTAGTAACAAAAGAAGTGAAAATGAGGAATTAGTTAAGATTTTTTTTTTTTTTTTTTTTTTTGAAAGATGAAACAAACTTTATCAAGGCAAAAGCTGAAAAAGGAACAAAACAGAAACAAAGAAAGAAAGGAAAGAGCTATATAAACCACCTAACCCAACCCACACGAAAGGAAGAGAAAACTATACAACCCACTCAGACCTGAACTCGAAAGAGAGCAAAGGATCCAAACAAGCACCCAAACAGAGGCAACAAACCTAAACAAAAAAACAGAGGAGACTACTTAGAAATACTAGACAGGTCGCAAAACCCACCTTAGAGCACCCGCAACTTCCTGGCTTTGATTGTTGAAAGTCCGATTGTTTCTCTCAAGCCATATCGTCCACAGGACAACCAAAAGAGTCATTCTCCACCTGCGATTGCGTACCCACCCCCCCCCCCCCCCCCCCCCCAAAAAAAAAAAAAAAAAAAAGAAAAAGCGTTAACCTCGTTGAAAATCCCAAACCACACAATCCTAGAAAAGGCACAATGCAAAAACAAGTGCTCGATGCTCTCTTCCGCGTCCAAACATATGATCTAGTCATTAGGAGAACCATATTTCTCTTTTGGAGATTGTTGATCATCAAAATTCTGTTTCTTCCTGCCAACCAAGCAAAGTCTGCCCCTTTTGGTGGTGCCGCATATCTCTAGACGGCAGAGGTGTGCGAAACGCTTGCTACGCACATTTTGAGCCAACCGAGAGTACATCGCTTTAACTGAGAAGACTCCGGACTTTCCAAATCTCCAACACCTAGTGTCTGCAACATCCAAGGACATGTGCACTCCCTGTAACCAAGAACGCAAAGAGATTAGTTCTTCGAACTCGAGATCACTCAAATTCCTCCAACAGGAAGGAGACCAAACCCCCTCACTTAGCCATAGAGACATTATCTTGATTACATGTAACAACTTGGGAAGGGAATGGGGTTAGGAGTGAGGACTCCCCACACTGGACAATGTCCCAAAAACGAACCCTAGTTCAATCTCCCACAACAAAACCCAAACCATCCTCCACATCTGGGTCCATCTTGGATATGCCTTTCTAAAGGAAAGAAGAATGGTAAAAGGGGACTGCTTAATCCACCCGCCCATAGGAGACATGCCATACTTAGTAGACATGATTTGTCTCCACAAGGAAGAGTCTTCCACCCCGAACCTCTAGACCCATTTACATAGCAAGGAAGAATTAGTTAGGTCCAAATTTCTAATGCAACCTCCTCCTTGGTCATAGGGCTTACAGACCTCAGACTAGTTAAGAAGATGAAATTTGCCTTTAGAACATCCTCCTCCCCATAGGAAATCCCTCCTTAATTTATCAATATGCCTTGTCACATACTTCGGGCAACGAAACAAATATAGGTAATATAAAGGCATATTGGACAATGAGGATTTAATCAAAGTCAATCTGTCCCCAAGCGATAGAAACTTACCTTTCCAGGGGCTTAGCTTACGATCCATACGCTCTATAACTTTGTCCTAAAGACTCTTTGAGGGCTTCCCCAAACACAAATGTAACCCTAAGTAGAGGGAAAAGAACCAACCTTGCACCCGAAAATAACAGCTAGAGCAACAAGATCTTCCATAGGGGTGTGGATACCTAGGATTTTCGATTTGGATACATTAACCTTAAGCTTATAGGTTACCTCAAACCACTCGACAGTCAGCCTCAAGTTAGCTACCGTCGAGTCTACAACATTACAAAAAAGAATTGCATCATCAACAAATTACAGATGAGTAATCGGATGCGGAAAGCCCCTCAATGGGGAACTGATGCGAGGCTAATGCATGAACCAAATAATATGTGAGATCAAGTAGCAAAATTAATATATTTAACAAAAAACATAAACATTTCCATAAACACCACAAATATCATGAAGAAAACGAAAAGAACATCATGCATGATCTTAGCCTAAGTTACTAACATCGTAACACAAGATAAAGGAAACTATGATCTAATGGATGTAGGGACATCCAATTAGCATAGGGTATAGTCTATTTCAAAGTAGAGGGCCTAATACAACCTAGGGTGAATTAGGGTTAAAGAGATTGAGATATATAAGAAGTAGAGTTAGGGTTTGGATTGTTGATGGGTATGGGAAAGTGAGGTTTAGAAGAAGATGAAGATCCGGGATGGGAGAATGAAGAACTTGAAGAAAATACTTGGATGGAGGGGAAAAAAAATGATTATGTGGGAATAGATGGAGACCTCGCATCTCCGTTGATGAAGATAGCCTCACACCAATCTCTCTTTCAAATCACATAGAAGTATCTTCAAATCTCTTGAAGATGGAAGAAGAAAGCAAGAGGTTTTTTTTTTTTTCTTAAATCATAAAACCTAATGAGGGAGATGGTCACATGCCCACCCTCTTTTTATATCTCTAAGAAAGTTGAAAAATTATTATAAACACCTTGTTTTGTGAATTTTGATGAAAATAGCCATAGTCTAACTAAAATCAAGTAAAACACTCATAATGGTGTCCAAACAATAACATAAACAAAACTAAATCCTATAATGCTGATAAAATCTAAGAAAACTAGTGTGGACGATCAACGATCAATGGCCTGATCATGTGATCCAACGGTCCAATCGTCACGTCCTTCCAATCCAACAGTCTGAATCACTCCATAAAGCAACCCATGTGTATCTTCCTAGTGTGGGGTCTTCCAGATGCTCGCACATGCACATGGGGTCTTCAGCACGATCACGGGTACTCGCCTAGCCACAGAGAAATTGGTGCGGCCCACCTCTTCCTCTGATACAAACGCAAAGGTGTACGTAAAATGATGTCCTCATCAAGAATTTGGAAAAGAGACCCTCATATTGTCCTCTCAATAGCAATCTGCTCAAAGCTTCAGAGATAGTAACAAAGAGAAAGGGAGACAAAGGATCTCCTTGCCAAAGCCCCCTTGAGGATTTAAAAAAGCCAAGCAGAGACCCCATTCAACAAGATAGAGAATTTAGCATACAACACGCATCCATAAATCCATTTTCTCCACACCATCTCAAAGCCCATCATTCAAAGCAAATAATCTAAAAAGGACCAACAAACATGATCATAGGCTTTCTCCATATCAAGCCTACAAACTATACATTTACTCCCATCTTTCGAACAGGAATTGAGACATTCATGAGCAATTAACGGACTATCCAAGGCATATTGGTCAATGAGGATTTAATCAAAGTCATTCTATCCCCAAGAGATAGCAACTTACCTTTCCAGGGGCGTAGATGTTTACGATCCATACAGTCTAACTTTGTCCCAAAGACTCTTTGGGGGCTTCCCCAAACACAAAGGTAACCTTAAGTAGAGGGAAAAGAACCAATCTTGCACTCGAAAATAGCAACTAGAGCAAAAAGATCTTCCATAGGGGCATGGATACCCATGATTTCTGATTTGGATACATTAACCTTAAGCTTATAGGTTACCTCAAACCACCCAACAGTCAGCCTCAAGTTAGCCATTGTCGAGTCTGCAACATTACTAAAAAGAATTGTATCATTAACAAATTGTAGATGAGTAATCGGATGTGGAAAACCCCTCAAGGAGAACCTGGAAAAGAGACCCACAGATTGTCCTCTCAATAGCAATCTACTTAAAGCTTTAGAGATAGTAACAAAGAGAAAGGGAGACAAAGGATCCCCTTGCTGAATCTCCCTTGAGGATTTAAAAAAGTCAAGTGGAGACCCATTCAACAAGATAGAGAATTTAGCATATGACACACATCCATAAATCCATATTCTTCACACCATCTCAAAGCCCATCATTTGAAGCAAATAATCCAAAAAGGACCAACAAACATCATCATAGGCTTTCTCCATATCAAGCTTACAAACTATACCTTTACTCCCATCTTTCGAACAAGAATTGAGACATTCATGAGCAATCAACAAACTATCCAAGATTTGCCTCCTCGAAACAAAGGCACTTTGATAGGGGGGATTATCTTGGACAGAACTCCTCTTAGCCTCTGACTTAAGACTTTCACTAAGATTTTATACGGGCTACCTAACAGACTAATGGGTCTGAAGTTTCTTAGAATGACCGTTTTTGATACTTTGAGTTAATAATTCATGAGAGTGGAGACATTGAGAGGATGTTGCCATAGAATTCAAGCTAGGTGGAATAAATGAAGATGTGCCTCTGGAGTTTTATGTGATTGGCATGTACACTCAAATTGAAAGGAAGAGTAGCCATGCTTTATGGGGAAAAATGTTGGGCAGTTAAGGAACAACATGTTCATGGGATGAGTACAACTAAAATGAGCATTTTGAGATGAGTGGCAAGACAAAGAAGTATAGAATTAGAAATGAATGCATTTGAGGTAACTTAGGATTAGCACCAATGGGTAATAAGATGAGGGAAAGTAGATGTAGATGGTTTGATCATGTGCAACGGAGACCAAGAACCCTGCCGGTTAGATAGAGTGAGTTGGTACAAGTTAGAAGGTTCTAAAGGGCAAGGGGAAGGCCCACAAGGATGCAGAGGTAGTAAGAAAAGACTTGATGACATGTGGTCTAATTGAAGGTACGTCCTTGATAGCGTGGAATGGTGGAACATGATTCATGTAGATGACCCCAAATAATTGGTACAAGGCTTAGATGATGATGATAATGCTGATGAGAGAGGAATGAATGAAAAGAAAATAATGATAAAAGGTTTTTAAACCCTTTATATGCCTTAGATGTAGAAGGATGCGAGTCCAATCCAGTTTAGACTCCAAAATGTGTGCAAAACACATGATAGAAGGGATCAAAGAGTCCTTTTGCGTCAAGGGGACTCTTCACCTTCCTTGGTTGCACAACCACTTCATGGTCACCTGGAATGAACCACCTCATTGTCACCTCGATTTTCTAGCATAACACTTCTAATTACAATGAAAGGATACCGCCTCTGCATGATAGAACCTCCTGAGAAAGGTCTAGTGCTCAAATCACGGCAAAAATGTCTTGATTCACCATCATTGACAGTTCAAGAAACAATGGCCTTAGACAAATCTCGCCCCTCATCCCTTAAAGGGGGGCAATTTATTGATAGTTAAAACTTAAAAATGCTCAGGTCGTTGATCCGTACCCTCTAGAAGGTTTGCATCCTCTCAGATTATCTTTTAACATGCTTGCACCCAAAGATGGAACCTTAGACTGCAAAGGACCACTCTGAATTCTGCATCTCTCTGATGGTCAATCCAATGGTTCACCGTACACCAGGACCACACCACATTAAGATTACAAGCCATAAGATTTGGACGACAGATTTTGCTTATTGACTGTTGATCAAGCCGCCATTGAGTAAATACAAGCTTTGGGCAATAAAATCATCTATGTGATCTCAGATTCACTGACATGAGGTGTATCTCACCTTTGGGCCACTATATACAACACCTGGGAATCAAGAAAAGGACATTCAAAAGTTACCCTACACCAATGGCCCATTAAAATGGCCCGAAACTTGCCATGTGAGTTGTGACTAGCCTGGTGGCACAGCCAGAATTGCGAGACCAGCTCTGCCACAGCACTTACACCCCAACAACCATTTTAGAAAGGTTTTCTTGTGGTTGTAACTGTTGGAATCATGCATCTCTGTTCTCCTGCAACTTCATCAATTAGATGGCTATAAAAATACCCCCTCTTGCAACGAAAACTGCATAAAAAATTTGCTAAGAAGTGCTGACACTCTGCCAGATTGAAGCTACAAACTTTGGGTGACCAAAATTTCCAAGTTTTGTAAATCAGGACCTCTCCACTTGTAAGAAAATTAAGTTGTAATTGCCTTCTAAAAGTTTTTGCTAATTACATAGGGAGGATCAAAGACAAGCATACATCTGATACATTTGTTAAATCAAAGTATAGGCTTTATTTTTTGAGTCTTGTACCCACTTTCTAACAAAGGGGTTTTATTTCCTTTCTTATAATCTTCTCTTCCCTTCTAGATCTAGGCACATAGAAGTTTCAAAACCTCTAGATTTCCATCCAGAGCATCTTCCATTGAGCTATGGCTCAAACTCCAGTCATGTGAATATTTCTCAATTCAACCACAACTATGAGATCATTGTGTCATCAAATCACTGCTTCACTGACCCTCCAAACATTTCTCCTTCCTATTTTGATTTTTACCATGGCCATCAGCCATGTTATATGAAATTCTACCAACTTAGTTGAAGCAGAGAATGCCATGCTATAACATGTTCCACATAACTATGATTTGCAAAAGGTTCCATATGCAATCCAAGCCATAACAATTCAGTTTTGACCATAACTATTCAAAAGTGTGCCTTATAATGAAGAAAACAAAAGTCAATATGTTAACTAGATGTAAGATTGTATCCATCAGCCTTACTGGATAAGTGGGTTTGGAGATTTGGAGTGGATGATAGTTTCTGGAGGAGCATCATTGCTGATAAATATTGCACCTCCAACATGGTTGGTGGTACAAGGGCTTGTCTCTTTATCGGGCGTCCTATCTTTGGAAGGCTGTTGCCTGGGTTGCGAGTAGAGTGTTTGTTAGTGTTGGTTTTGCTGTTGGGTTGTGCATTCTTCTCTCTTTTAATGTCTCCTGATTGATGCCTAGCTCTATTGAGGGTCTGTTTTGTTCATGGCCCACCGGTGGGGCTGGGAGAAAGGACAGGTCTAGGTGGAGGATCTCTTTGCTCACCATTCTCTGGAGTCTCTGGGCTGAGAGGAATAACCGCTGTTTCTGTAATGGAGGCGGTTCTATTGTAGGGGCTGTCAGTCAGGCAAATTTGTGTATCAGGGATTGGGTGCCCTGAATGGCAGTTGTATTTTCTTTTCTTTTTTCCGTTCCGGTTTTGTTTTCTTCTTTTTGGCCTTTTGGTTCTTAATAAATTCCATCATCTTTCACAAAAAAAAGAAGAACTAGATTGAAGTCGTTCTTACCAATCATATTTGTATGTAGAGTGTTACACTTGGTGATGATGAAGCAAGGAAAAGGAAAGTGCAGAAGACAATTCTTGAGAGGAAGGGGCCTCCGACATTTACCTGTGCTATAGAGATGATATCCAAGACAGAATGTCGTGTTCATCACAGATTAGAAGCAACTGTAGATGCTATCCTGGCAGGTACTTTGTCTAATTTTTCTTTCTTTGAAACCTTTAAATGACATGAAGCTAAGATGCACAGATGCTTGTTTGTACTCATCGTATCATGTTGGGGATAACAAAAGACTGATACTGGTACCAAATACCAATTAGATACTTGTACATATGTTTTCAGCAAATCCTACTGGATTAGTCCTATTCTGTGAAATCCAAACATTTTTCTCATACTATAATAATACTGTAAAAGGTTTTACTTTAAAGAAGCTGGATCCTCTACAAAGGTTTGTAGAAAAAGCTTTTTCTACATATAAAACCTGCACATTAAGGTTTTATATGTGTGTGTAAAAGTTACTAACATACATGGAAACTTATTCATCTAAGTATGAATGTTATTCAGCTGTCTGTGTGGGGTCCACTGTGTTAAGTATTTGCCATCCAACCCATACCCACCCATCAAAATGAGTCCCACCATGATGATCGGATGCCCCCAAAAATAGGTCTATACAATCATTAGGTTGGCCACACCATAGAAAACAATGGATAGTCACCCAAAAACTTCCTAAATTCATGTGGTGCCCCACGTGATGGTTGAATCAGCCTTATTTTTGGGTTGCCCTACTTTCATGGTGGGACAATCCTTTCTGGGCAGGTTGGATTCCACATACAAACTGCAATGGACCCCAAAAGCAGAGTTGTAGAATAAGCTTTTCTACAAAGGTTGAAGAGGATCCGGCCTCTACTGTAAAAAAACTGTGTCAGCGTGAAGTTAACATCTTAGAAAGACTATAAAACATTATTGCTTAATAAGGAGAGGATCCAATGCCACCACTACCATTGAAGTTTCTTATCAAGCATTCATTATCTGCACGATCATACTTGTGCAAGATCCGGGCCTTTCATCTATTGGTAGTGCTGTGAATCAGGGGTGTAACTGGAAAGTACGCTAGTTGGGTGATCCTTGCCACTAGTTGGAGAACTCATGATGATTTCAAATTGTTAGTTAGGACTTAGGAGAAAGTACAACCACTTTGATGATCAAGGGAAAAAAAACTATGTAATCTGTTGGCTAGGTTCGTAAAAATTGTACGATTTTTTGGTTTTAGGCCTATCCACAGTTGGGTATAATAGATGAACAGTCTGGACCCAGAACATGTGTGCCATGTGTATGGAGAATGAATGCTTGAAAAGTAGTCTCTTGGACTTTAACGTTTATCAATCGATACTTATTTCTGTTTCTCTCGCTTAATAAACCTAAAAATTAACAGAATCGGTCAAATGTTTCTAGTAAAAACCATAAAGCTGATAATGAATAGCATGCTACAACTGGCATACTTATTTCTGTATCATCGTCCTAGATTTTGAGAAATGAAGAATCATATCCATGTTCCCATTTCCTTGTCCATATGAGTGTCTGTATCTGGAATCATAGATCTGAGATAAATTTGTCTTGCAGATTACTAAATTCCATTTAACTTTAATGGTTCTAGCTAAACAGTTAATCTTGATGCACATTTTCCCCTGCAAATAGGAAAGTCTCCTCTATTTGAAATCCGGCAAATGGACTCCAAACCTAATGATCCTGCGAAATCCACCTGGGTGCCTGAGAAACATCCTAAAGAAGGACCTGTGGTTACCAGTAGTGGGTATGAGGATTCTGAAACAGAGCTCACAGAAGATGCTGCAGATTATGCTGTTGAATGCATCAAGAAAAGTAGTAGATCTGTCAGCAACAAGAGTTCACCAGTACGTGTGTACACTTACAAGGTAATTATTAACCTCAGATAAAAGTATTAAGAGTTGAAACAAGTTCCTTGTATGAATATGGTTTTGCGGTTCCTTCATTGCAATTGTGTTTAATCTTTTATTAAATGCCTGTCTTTGAACTGCATCTTCTCGAAAAGATGCCAGGTGTATATAAATCGTACTGAAAATTTCCAGCTACTAAATGGCTTTAGGGCCTTTTTGGACACATCTTCAAACTGGGTGTTTGATGCCTAAACTTTGTTCTGAGCCTAACCGTAGTTCTTTGTTGTTTGGTTGGACGTACTTTCACAGACCCCGTCTCATCTCCGGCTTGGTAAAATAGGTGCTAAAAAGGCAAGTCAACAAAAACTAATTGATTGGTTTTCATTGAGTCATCTGAGAAAGTAGGCATGAAATGCCCTTTTGTGGAAGTGCATCCAAACGGGCCCTCCAATGATCATTTGGAAGTACTAATTTCACTCTTGTATCAGTCCGTGTTCTATTCTAGACTGCAGGAAAAGTAGATTAGTGTCCATTGTAGTAACTTGTATTTAGTAGGCGATTCGACAGATGTACAGTTCTGAATGTGAAACTTTATCAAGAAGGGGAAATGACATTTCTTTCTGAACTGTTATGTTATTTTAGATCTTAGAAGCTGATCTGTTGCAAGTAGCACAAGTAATGGGGCTGGATGATGAAATAGATGTAACCGACGACATTGGAACAGCAAATGCAATTCTTGCATCAAGTTCTGAGTTGAAGCAGAACCCATGGATTCGTGGTGTTGCTAAATTTCACCATTTACCAGTCTTTGTTATCAAGGTACTCCACTGCTTTGTTCAAATACTTGCGAAATATGATTATGCATTTACTGAATTATGTTAACCTTATCATTTTGAACTGCAGACAAACACTATGGCACAAATGGTAAAGGCAGTTCGCATGATTTTAGGGATGGATATGTTTGGATCTGCACTGCCCAAACATTTTGCTAGAGACATTGAAATTGAAGATGATGCACCTAAAAGAAAGCCCTCATTGGAGGAGATTGATGCCTTGGAGGTGTGCATCCTGTCTTGATATCTTTCTTTTATGCCCTTCTATCACCTTTTTTTTTGAGGTTAAATCATGTAGTTTGGCATGCTCAAAACTTGTGGCGGTGACAGATGTTGATAAGCCTTCATACTTCTTTGTCATTTCACGTCTGCTTATTGATAGCATGTGGGCTTTTCTCTAGATTGGTCATAACATGTTCTAGTAGAGGAACCTAGTTCAAATGATGCTGGTTATGATAATCACATGAGGTTTTGGGCTGATAAAGGATTGGTCTACGAGATTAGGTGGAAAAATCATTTTCCTAAATCTTCTCATGCTGAGGATCTTCTATGCCAAGCGTACTAATGGTCGATCACTCATGCATCATCATGACCACTTGTAGTTTCAATTTCCATCGTTTTCCAAGTTGAACAGATGATTCTTAAAAGCAGTACCCAATTGTCTTCTACCAAGTATCACCTAGTTTTATAGGAAGTATGATTTGCACGTTTTCATGGCTATTTAGCACAATCTTGGAAAGAGTAGGATGCTGCAGGAGGTCGCCATGCATATCTAGCAAAGTGTCTGATACGGACAGGTTCTAGTGTGTGAATTGGGTAAAGGCCTTCTTCAAAGGCTTAGAAATCTATCTGGACGCATTTCTATGTTATAGCATGGAAAGGTTGTTCAATGTATATATATTATGACATTTTGATGCGGACACAAGTGCATTCAAGGTGTACCAACGAAGAAAGCGCCAACCACAAGTGCCGTCCTTGTGGATAGGCGACTATTGAGGAGCTGAAGACCTTTCACATGTGATTGGACATATAGAAGACCCCACTCAGGGAAGACACATGTGAAGGAAGATTATAGAAAGAAGACTGAGCGCCCGAACTTTCCCGTACTTATGTTATTTGCGCGTTTTTGCTTAGTTAGGGGTCTTTTAGTAATTTTATGTCTTTATTTGCTTATTCTAGGGGTATTTTAGTAATTTTATGTCTTTATTTGCTTATTTAAGTGGGCTAAAGCCTTAAACTCGAATTTTTAACTATTGATTAATGAAAAGAAAACCCTTTGGTTGCCTCCTTCCTCTCTTCTCTCTAATGGTGCTTCTTCTTTGCCCTTGATCTTCCTCTTCTAATTTCTTCTTATGCCCCTCCAACTTCTTCAAGGTAATTATTTTCTTCTTTCTATTTTCCAGTTTTGGCTAATCCTTCTTCGATCAAAATCTTGAGAACCGATCTAAACCCTAAACCCCCAAATTCTCAAATCCCTAATCCGAGAAACTTCTTGATTCTTCGGACTAGTGATCTTCATTGATCGATTGGGTGTGACCATGCAAGATCGGAAGGTCTCATCCCTCGCCGGATCCAACCTAAGTAATAATTGAATGCCATACTCCATGGTTGTGATGATGACCCGCTCCATTGCATGTTTCCTTTATGAATTTCTCAGTTATGATGATTACTGCTAGAATTTTAGATCATTTATTCTTTTTTATTTTCGTTGTTTAATTATGCTCATGAGCATGCATCATAATTAGGGTTGTCCTGCGTCAATTTGGTATCAGAGAATAGGCTTGCATGGTGTTTGTCTAGATCGAGTTATCAAATTAGGGTTTTGATTTGTAGGTTTAATTTAGGAAAGTTCCAGATTTAGAAAGTTTTCAATTTTAAAAACTTTCCAATTTTAGAAAGTTCCTAATCTGGAAAAATTCCAGATTTGAGTTGTTTCCTGTTTCAACTTAATTGTGTCAGTTCATAGTAGTTTTGCATTCATCGCATTCATCTTGAAAGTCATAACACCTAGTAGTCTAGTTGGGTAGAGTTTCGTTTAAGTCTTCATTGTATGCCCACGAGAAGAGGTAGAGGTTTCAGACTTCAACCTACCATGAATAACGAGCAGTTATCTGAGCAACTTGCTCAATTGATACAAAAGATAACCGCTTTAGAAGCGGGTTAAAGGCGTGAGTTTGCCCGCCTTGAGAACCAAATTACCACTACCATGACTAAGGTCGAGCAACTAGAGGCGTCCCAAAAGGAAAACCCCGCTGTAGGGGATGATGCGCACTCCCAAGTGGGAGGAATCATTGAAGAACGCGTTGCCACACGTGGTGGTAGTGAGGATAGAGATCGTGGTAACAGTCGTGGTGTGGTACGAGAGGCACGAGCCACATGTGATCATCAAGACCGCTATGATCCAGATGAGTGTGCGATGAAGAGTGTGAGAGTTGAGGCCCCGAGTTTTGATGGGCGCTTGGATCCCAAGGCATTCCTTGACTGGGTTGCTGACATGGACCACTACTTTGAGTGGTATGGTATGTCGGAAAACCGTTAAATGCGGTTTGCTTAGATGAAGCTTGTGGGTCAAGCCAAGCTCTTCGGACCAACATCGAGCGTAGGATAGAGAGAGTTGGTAGAGCCCCTATCACACATTGGTATGAGATGAAAGAGAAGTTGAAGGAGAAGTACCTTCCTCTCTCATACCGTCAGAAGCTCCTTGACCAATGACAATCCTTACGCCAAGGGTCAATGTCTGCCGCTGACTACATCGCTAAATTTGAAGAATATGTGATGTGATGTGATATCCGAGAAAACTCTCTAGTAACACTTGCGTTTCAAGATGGGCCTTCGTGCGGATCTTTAGCGCGAGCTTATGACTCGGCCCTTAACGAGCTTGGATGAAGCATATCAAGTCGTGCAGGAGTTAGAGCAATATCTGAAGGCTCCTGTCGTTCGTTGTTTTGAGTCCCGAGACTCCAGTGCTAGATCTAGTTCCCAGGGAACTAGACCTAATATTGGTAGTCAACCTAGGGCACAGGCGACCATTCCGCCTAGGCTTAGGGAGGACAATGGCAAAAGGGTTCTTGGTGCCGGTCCTACTAACATGAGCCAAGTGAGGTGCTATGAGTGTAGCAATCTTGGCCACATGACTAATCAGTGTCCTACGAAGAGCCATGGGAGAGCCTTAGTTATAGGCGAGTCCCACGAGGGTGGAGATGACCAGGGTGATTATGAAGTTGAAGAGTATCACCCTGAAGGAGGACTTACTGATGAAGAAGAAGTGGATGGAGAAGCAACGCTTGCAGTAGTCAGGCGTGTGCTAGCTCAGTTTAGAAATAGTGCTGACTGGCGTCGAAGCACTATCTTCTACACTATTGCCAAGTGTGGTGAAAAGAATTATAAGGTGATAGTGGACAGTGGAAGTTGTCAGAATGTGATTTCCACTAGCACCTTAGATCGCTTAAAACTGAAATCCACACCTCATCCAGACCTGTATAAAGTTTCTTGGGTTGACAAGACATCCCTACCTGTCACCCAGTAATGTCTAGTCCCCATCGAGTTTGGGTCATACAAAGAGTCCCTGTGGTGTGATGTTTTACCTATGGATGTGGGACATATTATCCTCGGTAGACCGTGGCTATTCAATAATGATGTCACGATCTTTGGCCGTTCGAATGCGTGTACTTTTATGTATAACGGTAAAAAGATCAAACTTAATCCCATGCCACCTGAGAATACACTAGGGAAGAAGAATGATGAGAAGGCAAGTGAGCCTAGAGGAATGGGAAAATTCAAACCTAAGTCTCTACATATAATCAGCGCAAGAGAGTTTGAAAAAGAGGCTAAGGAGGATTCTATGGTGTGTGCCCTTGTGGCTAGAGAGATTACACCTGAGGTTCCATCAGAGTTGCCCCGTGAGGTGACCTCGGTCCTGAAGGAATATAGTGATGTATTTCTTGAAGACTTTCCGAATGAGTTGCCACCTATGAGGGGCATACAACATGCCATTGATCTTGTCCCAGGGTCTACTCTACCGAACCTTCCTCACTACAGGATGAACCCTGCAGAGCATGCAGAGTTGAAGAAGCAAGTTGATGAGCTTCTGCAAAAGGGTTTCATCCAAGAGAGTATGAGCCCGTGTGCCGTGCTTGCATTGTTGACGCCAAAGAAAGACGGCACGTGTCGCATGTGTGTGGACAACCGTGCCATAAACAAAATTACTGTCAAGTATAGGTTCCCTATACTTAGACTTGATGATATGCTTGACATGATGGCCAGGTCCACTATATTCTCTAAGATAGACCTCAAGAGTGGATATCACCAAATCCGTATACACCAGGAGATGAGTGGAAGACGGCGTTTAAGACGAAAGATGGGCTGTATGAGTGGTTGGTCATGCCCTTCGGCTTGACTAACGCACCCAGTACTTTCATGTGGGTGATGACACATGCTTTGAGGCCGTTCATGGAAAAATTCCTAGTGGTGTACTTTGACAATATTCTTATTTATAGTACCACTAAGGAATCACACCTTGAACATTTAAAGAAGGTCTGTAGTGTCCTTAGGAAGGAAAAGTTGTACGCTAATCTTAAGAAATGTGCATTCATGTCTAGCCAAGTTGTGTTCTTAGGATTTATAGTGTCATCTGAAGGGATGCGCGCAGACCCTGAAAAAGTCAGGGCCATAGTTGAGTGGCCAGAACCAAGGAACATTTATGAGGTGCGAAGCTTTCACGGCCTAACAACTTTTTATCGTCGGTTCATTAGGGGTTTTAGCACGATCAAGGTTCCCATTACCGAGTGCATGAAAAAGGGAGAGTTCGTGTGGTCTAAAGCCGCAGTCAAGGCTTTTAAAGAAATTAAGGGCAAGATGGTAGAAGCTCCTGTCATGCGCTACCTGACTTTTCTAAAGTCTTTGAAGTAGCGTGTGATGCGTCTGGTGTCGGTATAGGTGGAGTGTTGAGTCAAGAAAGACACCCAGTGGCCTATTTTAGTGAGAAACTGAATGAGGCAAAACAAAAATACTCCACTTACGACAAAGAATTTTATGCGGTAGTGCAATCCCTGAGACATTGGCGACACTATTTCCTACCGCAAGAATTCGTTTTGTTTTCTGACCATGAGGCTTTGAGATATTTACATTCTCAGAAGAAACTCAACCCAAGGCATGCCAAGTGGGTAGCATTTCTTCAGGGATATTCGTTTGTTTTGAAACACAAGGTCGGGGTCGGGGTTGAAAACAAACCAGGGGATGCCCTTAGTAGGAGAGTGGCGTTGCTCAACTCCTTGAGTGTAGAGGTAGTCGGATTTGAGCAATTGAAAGATGAATACCCCATATGTCTTGATTTTGGGGGTACTTACGCGTCGCTCGCTAGTGACCAGCATATTATGGGTGAATATGTTCTTAAAGATGACTTCCTTTTTAAGGAAGACAGACTTTGTATTCCCCGTATGTCCCTTTGTGAATTCCTCATCTGGGAGCTTCATTCAGGAGGGATAGCTGGCCATTTTGGTCGTGATAAGACCATTGCCCTCGTGGAAGATCGTTTCTATTGGCCAAGTCTCAAGCGAGACGTAGCCAAAGTTTTAGGGCAGTGTCAAACATGTCAGCTGGCAAAGCAAAGAAAGCAAAATACCGGGCTGTACACGCCATTGCTAGTGTCACATGCTCCGTAGCAGGACATTAGTATGAACTTCATGCTTAGGCTTCCCAAGACTATAAAAAAGCACGATTCTGTTTTTGTCGTTGTGGACCGTTTTTCTAAAATGGCGTATTTCCTCTCATGTTCGAAGACGTCAGATGCGTCTCATGTTGCTCGTCTCTTTTTTGATGGTGTGGTGCATCTCCATGGGTTACCTAAAACTATAGTGTCTGATCGTGATGTTCGATTTACTAGCTATTTTTGGAAGACACTGTGACACATTATGGGAACTCGTTTGCAATTTTCTACTGCTTACCACCCACAAACAGATGGTCAAACTGAAGTGGTAAACCGCAACCTTGGAAATCTTCTACATTGTCTAGTGGGTGAACATGTTAAGACTTGGGACCTAATTTTATCAACTGCTGAATTTGCTTATAATGGGTCAGTTAATAGATCTACAGGGTTGAGTCCTTTTGAAATTGTAAGTGGTTATAAACCTAGAATGCCCATATATCTCTTACCTATGTCTGTTACCCAAAGGTCTTCTGAGTCAGCCGATGCATTTGCACGCCATATTCATGATTTGTATACACATATTAGACAGCGGTTAAATAAGAGCAATGATGATTATAAAGTTTCAGCCGATTCTCATCGTAGAGTGCAAGAATTTCAAGAAGGAGACTATGTAATGGTGCGAATAAAGCCACGACGATTCTCTCAAGGATCTGCTAAAAAATTACAAGTGCGTAGTGTTGGACCATTCAAGATATTACAAAAGGTTGGGTCCAACACGTATCGGATTGACTTCCACCTGAAATGAGCATTAATCCAACTTTTAATGTGGAAGATCTAGTCCGTGTCCATACTCCCATTGTTGATACATCGTATCTTTCATGGCCTTTTTCTGAGTTTGCTACCCAACCCCTTCCACTCCCTCCTCCATCCATTTCCCATAAAGAAGAAATTGAGGAAATCTTATATGACGAGATAGTATCCATGAGAGATGGAGGTTTCCAAAGGTATTTTGTCAAGTGGAAGAACAAACCATCGTCTGAATCTACGTGGCTGTCGGGCGACGCATTGCAGGGTATTGATCCAGATCTACTAAAGCGCTATAAAAGTTTCAACTCGTCGGAGTCGAGTTTTTCTCACCCGAGGGGAATTGATGCGGACACAAGTGCATTCAAGGTGTACCAACGAAGAAAGTGTCAACCACAAGTGTCGTCCTTATAGATAGGCGACTATTGAGGAATTGAAGACATTTCACATGTGATTGGACATATAGAAGACCCCACTTAGGGAAGACACATGTGAAGGAAGATTGGTGAAAGAAGACCGAGCGCCCGAACTTTCCCGTACTTATGTTATTTGCGCGTTTTTGCTTAGTTAGGGATCTTTTAGTAATTTTATATCTTTATTTGCTTATTCTAGGGGTATTTTAGTAATTTTATGTCTTTATTTGCTTATTCTAGGGATATTTTAGTAATTTTATGTCTTTATTTGCTTATTTAAGTGGGCTAAAGCCTTAAACTCAAATTTTTAACTATTGATTAATGAAAAGCAAATCCTTTGGTTGCCTCCTTCCTCTCTTCTCTCTAATGGTGCTTCTTCTCTACTCTTGATCTTCCTCTTCTAATTTCTTCTTGTGCCCCTCCAACTTCTTCAAGGTAATTATTTTCTTCTTTCTATTTTCTAGTTTTGGCTAATCCTTCTTTGATCAAAATCTTGAGAACCGATCTAAACCCTAAACCCCCAAATTCTCAAATCCCTAATCCGAGAAATTTCTAGATTTTTCGGACTAGTGATCTTCATTGATCGATTGGGTGTGACCATGCAAGATCGGGAGGTCTCATCCCTCGCCGGATCCAACCTTAGTAATAATTGAATGCCATACTCCATGGTTGTGATGATGGCCCGCTCCATTGCATGTTTCCTTTATGATTTTCTCAGTTATGATGATTATTGCTAGAATTTTAGATCATTTATTCCTTTTATTTCCGCTCTTTAATTATGTTCATGAGCATGCATCATAATTAGGGCTGTCCTGCGTCACATTTGAGCAGTATTTGGCTTCACGATATGCACTCGGAGCAATGTCACTACTTCCATTTCATTCTTTAATAGTAAATCTTCTGTGCAATATTTCATCTTAAACCATCGCAATAGTTTGATACAAGGAATCATTATCCTGAACTGTAGCAAATAGTTCCTCCAACTTTCATATCTTTTGACATGGGTTATAGTTTCCATCCTTGAAGTCACTACTCCAAATCTTTGGAATATGTTCAATTCCAATTAAAAAAGCAGTTCGTCATCTCTAAACTTCGCGACTCTTTGTTCTCTTCTGTAAATTCCAGTATCTTGTAGCTATATAACTGATATTTGCACCTGGATGCTTGGAACAACAATCTATTAATGTGGAATGTCCATTGAGTTCGACCCAATATTGACAGGCCAATGAGCAAAAATTGCACTGATCGAATGATTCTAACGTCCAATTGTAGATTGAAAAAACAGTAGGTTACAAATGAAGGTCAATGCTTGGAGAAATAGGATCATCCAATCGATGGTGATCCGGATTGACTGATTGACTGTACACATGTCCATATGTAACTAGTATCACGCTACAAGTTACAGTGCAATGACAACACCAGCTCATTTCTCATTTTAAATGCCTAATATGTGGCATCTCGTTGAACATCAAACGTCTCATCGATCCGTTATAGCCTAAATTTTCTCAAGGGGTTGTTTGCAGCATGGAATCGGAGGGATTTGCTGTTTTTCGGGTGTTTGATGGCTGGGAATGGGAGGGATTTGGATTTGAGAGGAATCCAAATCCTCCAAAAGAGCTCCTTTTTAACTCCCACTTCAAATCTCTGGCTTCAAATCCACTCGATTCTGGATGGACTAAAATCCACTTAATTCCACAGGAGTTCAAATCCATGCTTCCAAATAGGCCCTGAAGGACAACTGCATCTTTGTTTGAACTATTCGAGTTTGTTGACAAACATGGTTTCTTCCTTCAGGAGGTTCGACTTGCCATTGAGTATATTGTAATTCCCGGTGGAGAGCCGGTGGAACTCCTCCCAAGATGCTCAGAGATAATTGCTCTTCAGATGGAGCTTGTGGAAAGCTATCAGCTTGCTGCAGAGAAGTCAGGGACAGAGTTGAACCCCAGGTTGCAGATTCTTCCTCAGAAATTAAAGAAGACCACCTCAGCTAAGTACTCTGAATCTTCCAGTGGACAAGTAGGATCAGTATCAGGATTAGATTCAATGACTGGTGGTGGTGGGGGTACCAGTGTGGCCCGGCTACCCATTTTGCCCGAGTAACTCCCATTGTAAATCATATCAACCATCAGTTGATAATTGTATCATCTCATGTACAGACATGTAAATTATGATGCTCGTGTTGTAGTAATCTCAATGAACATGTATTCATCATCATTCCTTTAACTGAATGCTTGCACTCAGCACCTCTGTTTTTTGATTTTACCTTTTTATTTTTCCCCTTCAAGGGGAGTTATTTGATACTCCATCCGTGTATGATGCTGGATACGCAGGCACTTGGAAATGATGCTCGTGCCATTATGAACCTAAACTAAACCAGCTAAATTGTGGAACCCACTGTCAGTTAGTTACAGTATAAAAATCAGTTTGATTAAACGATCCTAACCTCTGATTTGTGGACACTTGTTTTTTGAAACAAAACCATTGGATATTTTTCATTTCTAACTGTCCAATTAATGTCTAGTAATCTAAAATTTCAACAACCAATGTCTTTCAAAAAAAAAAAAAAAAAAATCTACAGGCATTGGAACTTTCTGTTCACAATACATCTAAACTGCTGCCCATAATTTGGACGGTATAGTTTGAATTATTTGTATGCCATGTAAGCAATTTCTGAGTAATTTCTAACTGCCTGCGTATCATCCGTCGTACTTTGCCATGGTGTCAAATTATTTCTCTTTTCTTAACTTGGAAATGGACACCTCCATCGATGCTGCTCACAGATATATTTACTGACACATTTGTGTTTCATATTTAAATAAATGAAATATTATATTTTAATAATATATATTGGAATTATGGGTAATGCTCTAGTGCTCTAAGTGGCACTGCACCTAGTTGCATCTGGGCAGGAAAGCAGTTATATATATATATATATATATATATATATATATTATATATATATATATATATATATATATATATATATATATATATATAATATATATTAAATCATCAATCAAGATTGTCCTTTTGGTCCAAACCACCTTTCCTAGTCCGTCTTGAAAAAAATTCTTTCAGATCAGATGATTCTAATCTTCTAACAGTGCACATTAGCTCTCTTTTTTGTAACAATCTGTTTTTTTTTCAAGCCATTGTCTGACCAAAGTGATTCTTTCCAACTGTAAGTAATACAAGGTGAGGTCACCAAATAAATGATTGAGATTGATGATCGGACCATTTTTTTATTAAATGGGGTTGGCTGCCCAACTTTGCCGTTGGATCATCAGATACTGCTTGCTCAAGGAAAATAAATAAAAGATCGGTGCTTGGGCAAAATAAGCAGTCAGATTGACGGTATGGATTGCGATGTTTATTTCCTGGCACTTTCGTGTGCTGGAGCATAACCCATGCTAACCCTATGGCAGATTTTCTTCTCTCTTGATCTGTTACTTTATTATTATTAATGAAAGATGTTTTAAGTCATGGTACCCTCTCATTTGTTCCACTGTGGACTGTAAGCTGATTGAATTTTGTCCGAATCCGATCCAATTAAGAATAACGGATATCTTAATGCGATCTGATATCTGACAGATCCTTAAAAACACTGAATTCGAATTCATTAAAGATTTCAAAAAACGAATTCAATACAGTCAGACTGTTAATGTTTTTTTTTTTTTTTTTTTTTTCCCCCTTCTCTTTTGTAAAATAATCCATCAAAAGAATAGTGAACATTTTCACCTAAACCAGTTACCTCCCATCAAAACCTATCTACACCTTTAAAACATCATCATTATAAAAGGATAGGATCTTTATATACATGTCAAATCGGATCTTTATTGAATCTAATCATAGTAGATCTGAATCTGATCCCATAATAAACAGATCATGTTTCCAAGATCTGAATTCGATCAGATGGATGCAATTAGTGATTCAAATTGAATATGTTTTAATAGAAACCCATTCAAGATCCAATCCATTGACAGCCCTAGTTCCACCTTAGCTAGAAATATTTTTTTCTTTTCTTGTGAAACAGCCAGTATTTCTGCAGTCAGAATTCCTATGTGGGACCTAAGTGGCCCACCTATGATCAACAAAGACAATTGGATAAAAGAGTTGCACTCTAGATTGAACATGAGGCAATAACAACGACGATTGGATAATCATAGCCATAGAATTAAGGGCATTGCCCAATGGATGGTAAGGGTAGCAATGATCTTATCATCCATAATTTTTAGGCTTAATTAGTCTCTCTATCATTAGATGAAGGTGATATGAGGCCCATCTAGAAGCCAAGGAGGGCCCCTCCTTCCTTGGCTTTAGATAATCATCTATTCAACCTCTCCTAACGGTTATATTTCATCTCTTCAACTAGTAATGAGCATAGAGGCCTTGTTGTTGGATGGAGAGAAGAAATACTGATTAGCTTTTCAAGAATCTTAATATTTCATTTACTACCTTATATTGATCTTGAATAGCTTGTACTAGACTCACATATTTATTTCTGTTCTACTCCTATTAATTCTATCATGAACTCGAGTTTGATCGAGGTTCATGGCATGTATGTTTGATAAAACAGAACAAAAAAAAAACACAAAAACAAAAACAATAAAAATAAATAAATAAATAAATAAATAAATAAATAAATAAATCCATTTTGAGAATTTTGAAAGATCACATCTCATTGAAAAGTTCTATTATATACTGCATCCATGATAAAATTCTAAAATTTCAAACCTGATTAAGTAAGATATCATCAATCCCACGACTCTCTGACAGTCATAATGCAGAAAATTCTCAACTCCTGTCACTGAGTGGGCCAGGTCGATAACGGGCCCAGCCCAATGACTGCCCTACCTTTTAAATGACACACGCAATGGCCTATTAACCATCATTCATTGATTTGGAGTATCCTTTCACTCCATACCACTATCAGCAGGTCATGATGCATCAGAGCCAAGTGATTGGATGATCTCAACCATCTGATCAATTGCATGGAGATGTAAGAAAAAGGGCAGCCAAAGATTAAGCAGAGAAAAGATAGGTCCAATGATCATCTCGAAACATCTAACCAATATCTTCACCATGGAAGCCTTTTGATGACTTGATGATGATAACCATATGATCTATACGTCATAAACGTGCACAGTAATAACAAAATATCTAACATCGAAAGGTAAGTCGTCCAATCAGTATGATTTATGGTTTTTTTTTATTTAAAAAAAGCTCAGTCAACTCAAGAAAGGCTGAATCAGTAAAACTCGATAAATCTTGACTTTGGCCATCACAACTTGCCATTATTTATACTTTCTAAATATTAAATAATACTGCAAAAACTCATAAAAACTCATTCGATTCCAAGTCACCCAAGTAAGTTTGCGAGTCAACTCAGCTAGGTTTCTAGCTGAATTTTTGTATTTTTAAACCATGGTTTCTAGGTCATCATCCTAATAGTGCTATGGAACAAACGGACAGTCCAGATCAGTAATCGACTGTCAACGTGTCATTTAAAAGCTCCGAGGACATTGCTGACGTGTACACCAAGTTGGGGGAAGTTAGCTTACCTATATATATATATATATATATATATATATATATATATATATATATATATATAGGTAAGGTTTGGAGTAAGTAAGCTTGCTCCTTTATTTAATTATATAACTTGTTAATTTGCCTTGGAAGAATGCAGAGGTCCACGTTACTAAATCAAAGTTGCATTTAAGAAAATCTTATAATGTTGTTAGATATTCCAAGTGCCCCACATGGGTGTAATCAAAGTTGCAACCAAGATACAACCTTAATCGATCGCCACACAAGTGGCATGCAGCAGGTTGGGGAATAGATCTTGATCATCCATGTTTTGGGCCCATCTAAATACTCTCAATGAACCGTCTATCTTAGCGGGCCAATACTTGGATTGAAATCGATGGTAGAGGGGAAATGGTCAACGGTAAGCATTCAACGGGGACTATTGATGCCTGGGACACCCTATTTGGATTAATTTTCAACTGTGAGCCACAAGTGAGTAGGACCCACTTGATGGACGGTCCGGATTCACCGTCCCATCTGCCTCGTGGGCAAGGTGGACAACCCTACCTGATCAAGAAGACTAGATTGGAGTAGCATGTGGTCCATATCCTACTTCAACGAAATCCAAGTGGCATGTATATAAAATTCATGGCATCTATCTAGAATACAAGCAATATAAAGAGCACTTTCTTTCAAATAAATGACCTGTATTTCACATCCATCTTTAGATGATTACATTGTTGACTAATCATCTTAATATGCATGTAATGACCATATTGGATATGTTGGGACTATAGCCGTTGGATGTGGATCATGTTCCGATGATCTGAACCATTGATATGACAAGATACACAGCTGATGATAGCTCCCTTGAAAATATTTAAGATTCGAAGATCATAAAGTTGGCCTGCAAAACAATGGTTAAAGGGAAAAGGTCTATTTTCAAAGTGATGTAGAGCGGGTCGCGGACAATTGCATGGCAAAGATGGATCAGAAAAGGCCGTTCGGCGACAGAAGTGATCTGGACCATCAGACCTTAAATCAGGCGTATCTCGCAATCCGGGATGAGTTAGCCGACGAAAAATATATGATTTTGGGGTAGAACGAGCTACTTTAGCCAACCAACCCTGCTATGTGGGGTTGCGATGCTCGGAATTGCGAGAAACCCCTGATTTGACGGTAGTTTCCCTGTTTCAATTTCGTTTTTACTATAAATAGTAAGTTTTAGTTTGCTTATAACTCTTCATCCGTCGGGCTTTAAGAGTTGCGCCCAACGTGAAAAGAGCTTAGAATAATTAGGAGAACGGGTTGGTGAAGCCAAATAGGATACTTACTATTTTTGGCTGAAAACCTTGCGCACTAGTAGACATCACGACCGTATATAAATAGTAAGTTTACTATTTATAGTAAGTCGCGAATTCTAGGAGTCCTAGTTGTAGTTTGATTCTGATTTCTTTCGCATTGCTTAGTACCCTTATTTAAAGGGTTGTGAACTCGTTTTTATTCATTCATTAATCTATTTCGAATTTATTAGAATTTATTTATATTTTCTGCTCTATTTTCTCGTGGATTCGAGAAATTCTCTGTGAGGAGTCCAGAGAAGTTCCGTGGATTCGGAATAGTTATCCTCTTGAGGAAGACGGTGCTTGACCTCACGTCCTCCCCTGCGTCACAAAGGAAAAAGAGTTAAATGATTGAATAGTTGAAATGTTGGATCTTACCTTTTTGGGTATTCATATCCAAGGATAGAGCCATCATGTGAACGGTTTGGATCATTGAAACATGGCCGAGATCCAATGTCCACCTACCGTAAGCTTTTATCTTCCAAGAACGAGAGCAAAACTCCAGTGCTCTAAGAGTAGGATTTAGTCAATTGGACTGTCCAATCCAGATCCAGACTATTCACTAGGTCCAACATAAATTTCATGGGCAACCATGCAAGCATAACACCACTTTAACAAATAGTAACCATTCGATCAATGGTATTTAATATGGATGGTCAAGATCATCAGCATAAAAACAATTCCTATCGATATTTTGATTCACCTATTTGATAGATGCCATCGTAAATTGCTTATGATTCTTAAGAATCACTTTTGTTAGGAAATCGTAGCCATCCCAATGGTGGCTTTAAAAAAAAAAGGATGGCTTTAAGATAAGGCCAAATAAATAATGGATTGGATCATCTGGGCAGTGGATGATAGCCTGAGAAATGTGTTTTGGGCTTAATGGTAGTTTAAAATAATCAATTGGATCGTCTAACTGAACTGATGCAACTAGGAGCACCATAACCTACAGTGCCATGAGAGCATTCGAGCAATTCTAGCCAATCTCAATTTCAGTTTGTTGTAGAATCCATACCACGGCCGTTGGATGTGGGCCGTGTTTCAATGATCCGAACCGTTGATCTGACGAATCCTAGCTGGTGTTGGCTACCTATGAAATCTTAACGATTGAAAGATTACGAAGCAACGTCTAAAGGAGAAGGTTCATATTCGAAGGAAAACTGTTAAATGGTCAACGGTTGAGATATTCCAATCCTAGAACTTTCCCTTCTTGGGTATCCTTATCCAAGATGAGACCCATCATATTGACGGTTTGGATTATTGAAACATGACCAACATCCAATGCTCACGTATTGTGAGTTTGTAACAACCTAACCTCTTTTAATATTACGTAAGAGTCTAATAGAGTGCATGTCATCCGGGATTTGTTTTGTTTCTTTGGATTACGATGTGGGGTTTTTGTATAATGACTGTGGTTTGAAAAGTCAAGGTTTAGTATTTTCTACAAAGCTGATGCATGTGACAAAAAAGTTCTCCTCCAATAAAAACACGTGTAGAACCCTGAGATGGATGTTACACATGTGTGAGATCTGGTCTTTCCATTAGCTGGGTCATGATGATTAGATCTTCTGATGCGAAGATAGGGTACTTCACTTGGGCAGGGCACTGTTTATATAACGAAGTCACAGCCAAACAAATCATTTTTTACCCGTCCATTTGTTTTGTACACTGTGGCCCATCTCAGGACTGAAATGGTCCGATTTTGCAAGTCAGAAGATCTAAGCAGTTGGCTAACCTGATTGAACGCTTGGATCGCTCACGTTCTCCATATCAGAACTTGCGGCAGGGCAGGGCTCGACACCCGATCAAGGGTTCTAGTATCCATAGGTGGTGAAATCCCACTAGGGGGGTGGGGGGGGGGGGGGGGGGGGGGGCTCGACACGTGTATGGCGCGAAAAGGTAGCGTTTGTAATACTATTTTTAATCTTGTAAGCAAATTCAAGTCCACACGAATGTCCATTTCAGGTAATACACACGCTACCACATATGCTAATATCCAAGCCATTCATGAAGGTATCTTATTCCTGTCCCAAGAATCAGATCGGTTCATTCTTTAGGTGGGCCACAGTTAATTGAAAAAATGTACAGTTGTAAAAAAAACTGGCAAAGGTATTCTAACCATCCACTGATTTATTGTATGTCACACGTACTTACCGGACCATCTGCATGTTTGGGACTGTCTGCCACGCTCGCACATGTGGTGGTGTGTATTAGCTGAAATACACACGCGTGTAGCCATTGCAAATCTTTATTATATAATAATTGAAGTTTGAAAATCCAATAGAAAATTACCACTGTGAACCCCACCTTTCATCCAGCGTCTTTTATATGAAGGATCCAAAACTTACCTTCCCAACTTAGACCTTTTTTTTTTTTTTTTTTTTTTTTGGTTGTTTAAACACACGCACACACACCCCACACACTCACGCTTGACCGGGTGTTGAAACTCCTGAGAGTCTACCACCCGAGCAAGAATAAGGATCCAAAACTTACCTTCCCAACTTAGACCTTGCACGTACAAATGGAGCATTTGAGGATAAAAATAAATAATAAAAATAAAAAGGTAAGCTAGCAATCCGGGTCCAGCAATGGGTCAGGTTGAATTGGGCCAATATGGTCGGTCCATTGAATTGGCCCTGCAAGCCCGGCCCATCTGATAACGGGCCACTAATTCACACTGGAGTCAGAAGCATCAAGCCTACCAGGCCAACAAAAAAACAATTTATTTGGACCACTCAACTCAAATTCTATTTAGTGGGCCTCAAAACTTACCTATTAGAATCTCCTGTCCATAAATCAGTAGCCACTAAAATAACGGCTGAAAAATAAATATAATTGTTAAGAGAAAAGTAACGGCTAAGATTGTCTGACAGGTATGATTTTAAAAACATAGTCAACTCAATGGTCCCAATCTATCATTTAAGTTGCCATCTGCGCGCATGTATGGTACCTGTTAGGATTATAATTTTAAGGGGTTTGGGAATTAGAGCTTTCTATTGCTAATACAAGCTTTTTGTTATTAGAACATAGCTTGCCGTGGAAATCAGCCCGATCCATTCATCAGATGGGCCACACCATCAAAATCGTTGGATGGGAGAATGGGACGGCCTGGATTTCAGTTCAGGTGATCTAGAAGATGTGTCCGACCTTTTACACGGTTTGGATGTCCTACATATTTTCCATGTTTCCTATAAAATGCTTGGGCTTGCAATTGTCAGTTGCATTAGGTCCCTAAGTTCGTACAGAATTTTCCCATGGTTCGTTGATCCAAACCATTGATATTATGGCCCCACTGTAAATGGTCCATGCACCAAAGAACTTCCAGAATATATATAATATATATTTATTATTATTTATTTATTTATTCAAAGTACCTTTAAACAGGCGGCCAATGAAAAAAGAACAAAGCAACGGTTCCATTCAACGGATAAAAAACGGTCAGGGAATTTTAGGTGCATGGGCCATCACAACAAGATCCACCACTGGCTGGATGCATTGAACGGTCTCTCAGTGCATGGGAACTGTTTTGCATGTGCCCAAACTCCCCTATAGAGAGATTGAAAAGTCACACGTCCTGAAATGGCACACGTGTGTGACATCCGAGCCATGTATTATGCTGGATTGAACAGAAATACGCCCTGGCCTGAATTATAGGCTGGCCCATCTCATCATGTAGACCACACATGTACATTTAATATAATATAGGCCATTGGTTTTTTTTTTTTTTTTTGGTAACCATCCATTTCTTCACGCAGGTGTCATGACTTGATATGTGAGATCATGCTCATCATCTTACCCACCTAAAGATTGGCCCGGATCTCATACACGTGTGCCATATACGCACGCGTGCTGCAATTCACCTCTAGAAAGCGATACAGGTGGCGAGTAAGATAATGAAGAAACGCAACGTGAGCATTACGCACGAGTTGGATGAGTCAAAAGCACGTGCTAAGATGCTCATCTGATTATTACGAAAATTCCATACTCTTTCTTCAGATTCTACCTTTATCCAAGATGTTTGGCTCTTTATTCTCTCTCTCTCTCTCTCTCTCTCTCTCTCCTCTTCAGAAAGTCTACCGAACCAAATAAGGACACCCCATCTGCCAACGTGGCAGATGTATTTGAGATCAAGCCATCCATCTGGTGGCCCCCCATCGTATTCCTTTAATCGAAAGGTTGAAAATTTTCAGCCAGAGATTTTGTTTGGGTATCTCATCGACGTTTAGGCCCATCATATAAACGGTCTGGATCATTGAAAAGATCCGAATCCCACGGTTGAAGTCTCCACGTATCGTATAGAAGCACCCTTGGAAGTATTGTAGCATGCTATTCGCATACGCCCATCTTCATGAGCGATATTCAAAACAGCTACATTTGCTGATCTGGTGCATGTTTGAGGAATCTGGGACGTTCATCAGATAGTCCCACCCGTGTATGTCTGCTATGGTGGATGTTTGGCCACCGAAACGCATTAGATGAGTACATGCTCGTCGAATGTAGACCGTTGGTTATGATTCTTATAGCTTTCAATTTGTTCTTACTTGTGTGGCCCACCTGGTGAATGAACTGATTGAATTTTTGTACCAAGGAAGATTCACTTTGGAGATCACCGTATTAACGGCCAGGATCTATCACACAGTAGCACACGGTGTGAGTTTTTCTTGCGCTTGAACATAGAAATGATATTTCTCTATTAACGCAATCTACCAAAAACGTCACTATTGTGCCCGTGGTGCTAAGATCAGCACCGTTGAATATATATATATATATATATATATCGGTGCAGAAAAGTGAATGGGGCAGATGTAAAAAATCAAGGGATTGGACCGAGGTCGTTATCGCATTTGCGTATCTACCCAAACAAAGCAATGGTCCACATTCAACGTTTAAAACTCAGAATGGCTAAGTGGACGGTTAGAGTTTGTCCAGTCACAGCCATCCATGTATGACGTGGTGGCCCCCACGATAACCAATCACATTGACCATGAATTAGCCACGTGCCACGTGTATAACTAAGAGGGATTCATCGAACAAGTGTGATTAATTGGTGTGTCCTAAAAGAATTTCTTTTCTGAGAATCATTTTGGTAAAAAAAAAAAAAGAGAGAGACAGGGACGTGAATCCATCCAGAGTCTGCACCCAATGGACGGTTTGGATACCGCACATGTGCAATGAATTGTCACATGTGTGGGAAGGAAAAAGAGGCATGGCTCCCAAACTAGTCCTTTAGTGAGTGCTAAAAGCATCTTTCAACCATTGACACAGCTCTAATACACTCCCACGTGCGGTTATAGGATACGAGGGTACTTTAGTTATTTGATTCAGCTTATCTTCCAATGATCTGAACTGTTTATATGATGGATTTTCAAATTTGAAAACTGATCGTAAAGTAACAACCATTTAAATTATAATATATTATGATTATATTTATTCTCGATCAAACTTTTCGAAAGAATTTCTTGGAATCCTAACGGTTCATTACAGCATCCATAGCTTGTTATGTATTAGGTCTATCTTTAATTATATTTGTAATTCATTTTTTTATAAAATGATATATTTTTTCCTAAGCCTGGAATCCAAACAATACTAGGTCTATCTTTGATTATGATTATATTTCATTTTTTTATAAAATAAATTTATTTAATGACATCGACATCCAAACATTGGCACACGTTTGATCTAAAACACCCCCCTACGTGTGGTCATACGATACCAGGGCACTTTAGTCATTTGGTTTAGCTTATCTTTCAATGATCTGAATAGTTTATATGATGATTTTTTAAATTCGAAAACTAATCATAAAGTCATAACCAGTAAAAATATAATGTATCTTTAACCATATTTTATCCTTGATCAAACTTTATGATAAAATTTCTTTCGATCCTAACAGTTCATGAGTCATCCACAACTTGTTCCGTATGAGGTCTATCTTTGATTATAATTATAAATTTTTTTAATATATAAAATGATTTTTTTTTTCTTTTAAGCATGGACATCCAGACAACACTAAGGGCCTGTTTGGCTGGGCAGATCCCACGGTATTAGGAGGGATGGGATCAATTTTAAGGTAATGATGGTGGTGTCAGTGGATTGTCTTAAGATCCATGGGATTGCTTATATCCCGGGACAAGTTCACTGGTCTGTTTGGCACGCCCAGCACATCCCGGGATTATACTGTCCAATCCATCCAACCAAGGGATAGGATCAATTTTCAGGTAATGATGGTGATGTCAGTGGATTGTCTTAAGATCCATGGATTGCTCGTATCCCAGGAAAAGTTCATTGGGTCTGTTTGGCACGTCATGCCTATCCCAGGATATTGCCGATCCCATCCCTCCTAATACCGTGGGATCTGCCTGGCCAAACAGGCCCTAAGGTTTATCTTTGATTAAGATTATATTTCATTTTTTATAAAATAATTTTATTTAAAGACATCAACATCTAAACAATATTATAAGAAAATATTTTAAAGAAAAATAGATAAAATAAATAGTTTCATCCAAACGTCATTTGCATATAAAATTATAATTCGGAGTTAACAATATTGGTTTATTTTTTGTTTTTTGTTTCAACGGGGGGTTACCAAACATGAGTTAGTTTGGAATATCCAGCCATCAACTCTTTTCTTTGACTGTGGATGGTACACGTAACCTCTGAATTAATAATCAAAGAATAAAAATCTTCTAATATATAAATTTCTTTTATTATTGGTTGATTTTGTCATGGCACAATCCAAAATGGCTTAAATCACTTAAAACAGCCACAGTCCAACAGCTGAGGTCATGTCCTAATATTGCAATGGTCCAGATATATTGGAGCAAACCTGTCATCTAAACAATGCCTAACTTTGCAAAAGGCATCTTCTCCAACAAATAATAAAATCTTTGTTGCCATGATCCGATGGGGAATCATCTTAAGTCACAATGTTGCAAATCTAATCTCATTATGGCTTTAGCTGGCCTATGATCATTAAGGACCATGCATCAACAAGAGAGGTCCATCACTGATTTCCATGGCCCAGTTGTTGCGTGGTTTCTTTTTCAGCTACACGTATGCGATCGTGCTAGAATTGAAAGTGTGGCTCAATTCAAATCAAACAGTTATTACCCCAGGTGTCAAGATAATAGACATGTAGTATATGATCGAGATCTGATGAAATCAGACGCCAGCCATTCGCTCAATGTGTAAACAGGATCAAGCGATATTCAGAAGGGTGAGATTTGTCCTCTGATGATGGGTTACACTTTTGAAATTAATTTTTGTTCTTGCTCGGGATTTGTCCTCTGATCACATGTAAGGACCGCAGGTTGCAATAAATCCCTACTTAGAAATTGAAGCTCCTGGAAAGAAAACCTTTCTAAGTGAAATGACAGCCACCCAAAAACCTCTACATTCACATGGGCATATCTAATGGTTAGATCAACTTGATTTTTGGAGGATCAGGTAATATATCAAACAAACACCATGATGGGTCTCCCACTCAAACACCATGATGGGTCTCACACTCAAACTAATAATTAATTAAATATTGATATACAACATACAGCTTGCTGAGCCCACTGCCCACACAAGTGTGAGTTTCAACTACTGGCCACGGATGTGTTAGACATGTGAAATATCCAAGCCATTAATCAGAAGTATACCACTATGTAGGTGTTCTATTTTAAGAAATAGATCAGCCCATGAGTCAGGTGGGCCACAATTAATTGAACAAATGTGCACTTGTGAAAAAAATCAGATGAAGGTTTCTAACCCATTAACTTATTTCTTGTACTATGTCAGACCTACTGAGTGGACCTCCTTTATCTTTGGGAAGTAATTACATCTACATGGTCTGGTCTAACTGATGGATGGCCTGGATATTTTATATCTGTCATGCTGGCATGATATGTGGTTTAACTGAAATGCACAGATCGTTTGGGCTAGCAAAATACACCAAAAGATACAAGAAGATACTATTTTCCACCCCCACATTTGATAACTTCTACTGTGAATAAAAATTCAAATGTCAACATCATTCATGACTCTTCTATCAATTACTCCTCTCTGAAAAGTCAAAAAGAGTTAGTTTCAACATTCTAAGAATGTGGAAAGGTGTGAAACACGAGCTTCACATTGGGAAGCTAGTTTGGGTCTTCATATCATCTTTCCTTGTTTTTCTTCCCCATAATAAACTCCTCCAATCATACTAATGGAAATGAGAAAATAGGCACACTTTTTGTGGGGCCCACCAAGCAAGGTTTTAACCCATTGTCCACTTATCTAAAGCGTACATGTTCCAGTGAATCCAAGACAGTGTCCCACTTATAAGTGGGGACTATGGTTCAGTTTCTTATCCTAGCTGTTGATATGGCTTGACCCAATTTATATGGCCCATTGATGCAGGGATATGTCTTTGGACTCCTCACAGAGATTCCTCGAAAATAAATTGATTAATGATTAAAAATGAGTTTACAATCCCTTAAATAGCATTATCAACCCTAGGAAGAAGTTTCAGAATAAAAATAGTAAGTGTCCTATTTGTCTTATAACCATGATATTCTCTTAATCTTTCTAAGAACTTTCTGGTTGGATGCAACTCCTAAACCTCAAAGGATGAAGAGTTATAATCAAATTTAAAATTACTATAAATAGTAAAAAATGGAAATAAAATAGATTTTTAATTGTTGATATGATGGAATCTCTCAAATATCAAATTTAGCATGGACAACCCTTCATAGCAGTTTGGCTGGCTAAAGTAGCTTCTCCTATACCAAAATCATACATGGTAGATCTACCTGCTTTAGGGTTATGACAGTCCTAGTCACTTCCGCCTCCGAATGGGTCTTCTCCAGTCCATCTTGGACATGAAAGTATCTGCAACCTGCTCTATATCACCCATGCACCAAAAGTCATCCAAATTAAAAAAACCGGGATGTATAATATTTGGCCTTTTTATTTGTTTAACATGAATCAACATTTTTTTTTTTCCAATATCAGGATTCAGAGAATGGGCCATCAGAACCGGGGCCCATCACCTGATTGGAAACGCGATCTGTGGGTCCCTCCTATATGAACCATACAACTAATTTATGAATCGGACATGCAAGGTACACGCTTAGTTGATCCAAACCATTGGACTTTTTGTCACTGCTTTGATGCCATGGACCATCAAATAGTTCAGTTCACATGATCCTACCTTTCCAATATATTCTATTTTATCAACCACAAGAAACATGTTATCTCTCCACCCTTTTTCATGGAAATATAGAATCATTTATTTATCATATTCCAAAACAAAAGCAAGATATCCTAAGATGGGGCGGTGGCACGTCCAACGTACACCAAAAAGATTATGTGTATGTGGACAGTCGATCATGGGTTTTTGGCAGGACCCTTATGGCTTCACCCACTCCAAAGAAGAATTCTGCTAAACCCACATGCCTATGTACAAGTCACCTAATTCACATGTCCATTAGGTGGACTTATTATTTAGATGTGACCTTCGAAAAGTAAAGGTGGTCCATTCAGTATATTGCTGTAATATTGAAAATGAGAATTAATTACTTGTAGGCTACTTGCATGGCAAGGACCAAACAATACATTTTTAGCCATGAGAAATTTAAAGAAAAGAAAGGGAATGCCTTTTGTAACCCACACACAATAAGTATATTTTGAAGCTAAAAATGTATTTATGGCTCTTGAGATAGTCCATGTGTGATTAGTTCTTATAAAGAAAAGTAGGGTAGAACTATCTCTTCGATTGCTTGCACGTCATCCCTGTATTCCTAAACTCTCCAAAATCTTCATTGAAATGCCGAATAACCTAAATAAGCTTATAATTTTTTCACAACTCAAATAGGTTAAGTTAGTTGTGGCCCACCTGACTAGTCGACTGACCTGATCCTTGGAATAGGTAATTAATCTTCATAGTGGTGTACTTTTGATGGATGGTTTGGATATTTCACGTGTTTGGCATGCTGGCATATGTGGTCCGGTACATTAGATGACTTGTATGGTCCGGTACTGGGCTTACCACTAATCCGAAATGGAAACTGCAGAAACCAAAATAACAAGAGGAATGCTATGTGCTAGGGATGAAGGTTGGGCGGGTTCAACCCGACCGACCCCATGACCTTGGGTTGGGCTTGGGCAAAGATGTATCGGGTTTGGTCTAGGGCTTGGGCCATACAAACACCAACCTGATAAAACTTGGGTTGGGCTCGGGTTGAGGTCCCGGGTTGCCCGACCTAACCCGAACCCGATCAATGTACAAGTTTCTTATAAATTAATTATAATTGAGCGCGGATCATCTATTCGAAGGCACGGGAAATTCCAATACTGTCAGGTTTCATTGGACCACGTCATTTTCGATGACTCAAGCTAACAAGATACAACGGATTTCTCTTTTAAATAGATTGCTTGATACACAACACGACCTTTAAAGGAGGAGCTGTCTTATATTTTAGTTTGTTTGTTTAGAAAAAATGAACTTCTTTATTATAAATAACTACATATATATAATTAATAAAATTATAGGTACAAAAAATAAGACCTATATTGAAAATAGAATAGACTAATATAATAATTAAAATATAATAGCATATATCCACCTGACCAACCCGACTAAGCCCGGTTGGGTTGGGTTGGGATTGAGGTATAGGAACATTGGGTTTGGCTAGGGTCGAGCATCAACCCAACCCAACCCAACCCAACCCAACCCAACCCAACCCGCCTGACTTTCAAAGTTTACTATTGAAAGTGTACTTGCCCGACATGTTGAAGTAAGGCAGACATGTGCGAGATTGGAGCCGTTCATCAAGCAATCCCCACTGACATACGCATCTCTTGGTATTCAGGGGTGATCGATCGGATTGTTGGGTAGGCTATACATACACGAAATGAAATGAATGAATGGTTAAGAGAACTTAACCAATGACCTAAATTCTGTGTACAGTGGGACGGGATTTTCGACACGGAGCATGTACATAGTAGGGATTGGCTGATGAACGGTTCCGATGTTCCACACGTGCAATCAGTTCCCACATGTGAGGTGGGTACACTTTCAGAGCGCACTAAATCAAGTCCACTTAACATTTTTTGAATAAGGTTCATTTCAAATACATTTGCATTTGATAAAGACTTCGTATTTAAAATTATCCAAAGAGATCTCTTGGAAAACCTATAACCTAAAACCAAAACCTATAACCTAAACCTAAACCTATACCTAAACATTAACTTATTCTCAAATCCCTAAACCTAAACCTAGACCTAATCCCAATCTCAACTCCCTAACCTAAACCTAAGCCTAAACATGAAAACCCAAGCCTAAACCCAATCCCGAACCCCAACCCGATTTCCTAAACCTAAACATTAACCTATTCTCAAATCCCTAAACCTAAACCTACACCAAATCCCAATCTCAACTCCCTAACCTAAACCTAAGCCTAAACTTGAAAATCCAAACCTAAACCCGATCTTGAACCTGAACCCAATCTCCTAAACCTAAACCTTAACCTATTCTCATTTCCTAAAGCTATAACCTATAACCTAAAACCTAAAACCTAACCTAAACCTACAACCTTAACCTATAACCTTAACATAGACACAAAACCTAAACCTATAACCTTAACCTAAACAAAAACCTTAACTTACAACCTTAACCTAATCCTAAAATCAAAACCTAAACCTATAAATTAAAACCTAAACCTAAACCTAAACCTTAACCTATAACCTAAACCTAAAACCAAAACCTAAACCTATAACCTAAACCTAAACCTATACCTAAACCTTAACCTATTCTCAAATCCCTAAACCTAAACCTACACCTAATCTCAATCTCAACTCCCTAACCTAAACCTAAGCCTAAACATGAAAACCCAAGCCTAAATCCGATCCCGAACCCCAACCCGATTTTCTAAACCTAAACATTAACCTATTCTCAAATCCCTAAACCTAAACCTACACCAAATCCCAATCTCAACTCCCTAACCTAAACCTAAGCCTAAACTTGAAGACCCAAACCTAAACCTGATCCCGAACCCGAACCCAATCTCCTAAACCTAAACCTTAACCTATTCTCATTTTCCAAAGCTATAACCTATAACCTATAACCTAAACCTAATCTAAACCTACAACCTTAACTTATAACCTTAACATAAACCCAAAACCTAAACCTTAACCAAAACCTATAACCTAACCTAAATAAAAACCTTAACTTACAACCTTAACCTAAACCTAAAATCAAAACCTAAACTTATAAACTAAAACCTAAACCTAAACCTAAACCTTAACCTATAACCTAAACCTAAAACCAAAACCTGAACCTATAACCTAAACCAAAACCTATACTTAAACCTTAACCTATTCTCAAATCCCTAAACCTAAACCTACACCTAATCCCAATCTCAACTCCCTAACCTAAACCTAAGCCTAAACATGAAAACCCAAGCCTAAACCAGATCCCGAACCCCAACCCGATTTCCTAAACCTAAACATTAACATATTCTCAAATCCCTAAACCTAAAACTACACCAAATCCCAATCTCAACTCCCTAACCTAAACCTAAGCCTGAACTTGAAAACCCAAACATAAACCCGATCTCGAACCCGAACCCAATCTCCTAAACCTAAACCTTAACCTATTCTCATTTTCCAAAGCTATAACCCATAACCTATAACCTAAACCTAACCTAAACCTACAACCTTAACCTATAACCTTAACATAAACCCAAAACCTAAACCTTAACCAAAACCTATAACCTTAACCTAAACAAAAACCTTAACTTACAACCTTAACCTAAACCTAAAACCAAAACCTAAACCTATAACCTAAATCTATAAACTAAAACCTAAACCTATAACCTAAACCTAAAACCAAAACCTAAACCTATAACCTAAACCTAAACCTTAACCTATTCTCAAATCCCTAAACCTAAACCTACACCTAATCCCAATCTCAACTCCCTAACCTAAAACTAAGCCTAAACATGAAAACCCAAGCCTAAACCTGATCTCGAATCCCAACCCAATTTCCTAAACCTAAATATTAACTTATTCTCAAATCCCTAAACCTAAAACTACACCAAATCCTAATCTCAACTCCCTAACCTAAACCTAAACCTGAACTTGAAAACCCAAACCTAAACTCGATCCCGAACCCGAGCCCAATTTCCTATGCCTAAACCTTAACCTATTCTCAATTCCCATAGCTATAACCTATAACCTAAACCTAAACCTAACCTAAACCTATAACCTAAACCTATAACCTTAACCTATACCCTATAACCTAAACTTATAACCTTAACCTTATCCTAAAATCAAAACCTAAACCTATAACCTAAACCTAAACCTATACCTAAACATTAACCTATTCTCAAATCCCTAAACCTAAACCTACACCTAATCCCAATCTCAACTCCCTAACCTAAGCCTAAACGTAAACATGAAAACCCAAGCCTAAACCAAAACCCGTACCCGAACCCGATTCCCTAAACCTAAACCGTAACCAATTCTCAATTCCCTAAACCTATAGCTTATAACCTAAACATAAACCTTAACCTTAACCTAAACCTAAACCTTAACCTAAACCTATAACCTTAACCTAAACCAAAACCTATTACCTATAAGCTAAACTTATAACCTATTACCTACCATTCACCTAAACCTAAATCCTAAACCTTAACCTATAACCTAAGACCTAAACCTAAACATAAAACCTAAATGTATTCTCAAATCCTTAAACCTAAACCTACACCTAATCCTAATCTCAAATCCCTAACCTTAACCTAAGCTTAAACTTGAAAACCCAAACCTAAACCCGATCCCGAACCCGAACCCGAACCCGATTCCCTAAACCTAAACCTAAACCAATTCTCAATTCCCTAAACCTATACCTTATAACCTAAACCTAAACCTGAACCTAAAACTAAACCTAAACTCGATCCCAAACTCAAACCCGAACCTAAATCTCTAAACCTAAACCTATAACCTAAACCTAAAACTGATTCCCTAAAACCTAAAGCTATATCTTTTAAACCATGACCTAACCCTATAACCCATAACCTATAACCTAAACACAAATCCCTAAACCTTAACTTATAATCCAACCTAAACCTACACTTAAAACCTAAAACTATTCTCAAATCTCAAACCTATAACCTGAACCTAACCTTTCCCTAAACCTATAACGGAAGAGAACCTAACCTTTCCCTAAACCTATAACATACACTTATAACCTAAACCTATACCTTAACCTTAACCTATAACCCATACTTACAACCTTAAACTAAACTTGTAACCTTAGCCTAAACTCAATTCCCTAAACCTAAACCTATAACCTAAAGTTATAACCTAAACTATACCTATTATCAAATCCTAAACATATAATATAACCTAAACCTATAACTTAGCATAATCTTAAAGCTATTTCCATAAACTGACTTTAGTCTTTTCATTGTAGACATGGATAAGAGTTGGATACGAACTAAGAACAGGTTTGGCCCAGAGTATAAATAAGGGGTTGAAGAATTCATGAAATTTACGCGAAATCGGGCAGATTCAAGGAATAAGATTAGGTGTCCATGTCGAAAATGCAAGAACATGATATTTAAGACTTTAGACAAAGTAGAGGACGATTTGTTCATAGTTGGGATTGACCAGGGTTACACTTGGTGGATCTATCATGGTGAAGATATGACCCATAGAGTTGAGCCCACTGAAGTCATTGCTGATCCGATTGTGCCAGATGACGAGGATGAAGACGTTGACGAAATGCAAGATATCATAGGGGATGTGTTTAGGGGAACAGCTGCGGATACTGATTTTACAGCGACAAGCAGTAGCCAAGATATTCCTCCAATGGGTGATGTCGAATCAGAAAAGTTTAGTAGGTTGTTGAGGGATGCGCAACGTCCACTTTATCCGGGATGTAAGAACTTCTCCAAGTTGAATTTTCTTACAAAGTTACTTCATTTGAAGACAATAAATCGTTGGAGTAACAAATCGTTCAACATGTTGCTAGAGTTGTTGAAAGAAGCATTGTCGAACGGTGAGACATTGCCTAAGTCCCATTACGAGGCAAAATCCTTGATGTGAGACTTGGGCCTTGGTTATGAACTCATACATGCATGTATAAATGATTGTTTATTATATCGGAAAGAGCATAAGGATGCTGGAGAGTGTCAAGAATGTGGAGAGTCTAGGTGGAAGTATGGCAAAGCCAGGGATAAGAACATCCTGCGAAAGGTGTTAAGGTACTTCCCATTGAAACCAAGATTGCAAAGATTGTTTATGTCTCGTAAGACAGCTGAAGATATGAGGTGGCATAAGGAGAAACGCGTTCATGATGATAGTACACTGAGACACCCTGCGAACTCTGAAGCCTGACAAAATTTTGACAAGCAACATGACTGGTTTGCAGAGGATTCTCACAATGTTCGACTAGGTCTTGCAAGTGATGGTTTTAATCCATTTGGTAATATGAGTAGCTCGTACAGTATGTGGCCAGTGGTACTTATGCCCTACAATTTACCTCATTGGTTGTGTATGAAGGAGTCATTTTTCATGATGTCATTGCTTATTCCTGGACCCAGGTCACCTGGGCATGACATTGATGTGTACTTGCGACCGATAGTAGATGAGTTAAACGAGTTGTGTAGTTAAGGTGTACACACATATGACACATTTGCAGGACAAACATTTCGATTGCATGCAGCGGTCTTGTGGACAATAAATGACTTTTCCGCGTATGAAAATTTGTCTGGGTGGAGCAAAAGTGTCATGCCCCAAACCCGGAACGGACAGCTTCCGTGATGCCCCGAATCCGGCACTCGACTTTCATATACCAAGTCTCGAGTTCGGCGCACCACAAGGAAGTTTTTTGACTGAATTTTTTTTTTTTTAATAATACCTGAGCATGAAGATCCATGATCAAATTACCAAGCAACACTCTCCATTATAAGTCCTGATGGTTACAAGTACAATGCCTTCCAAAGGTACACAACGTCAATATTGCCAAATCGAAAAATAGATACAATGCTTCGAGAAAGCAAAGTCTTCCAAGCTACTCCAGCCCTGAAAAAAAAGGGGAAATAGGTGGCTTAGGCAAAAAGCCTAGTGAGTACACACGTGTGTGTAGTGTGTCCTACATGCAAGTAAGATAAATATGTTACAAGAAAATCATATATGTGAAAGGCGTGTAGCATGTAAAATATGATGTCAATGCCAATGCAATGCATATGCATCATAGTAATACTCCAAGTCAATGCTACCAGCATCACCAAGTCATATTTTCATTTCACCTATACCATAGCCATAACCGTATTACACGCATCCGTAATCACATTATCATCATCATATTGTCATGCCATAATTATACAATATCAGAAATAATAACAAGTCCATGAGTCAAACAATATCAGAATACGCAATATAGAACAACTATGCAAATGAGGAGTCATAAAGAGCCAAATATCAAATGTCGAGGATGCAATGCAGTATGTGGTGCGAATGGGATGACCATGCTGGAGTGTGAAGTCGGGATGATAGTACGTAGTATCGCAGGCTATGGGGTCCATCACGAGGGACTTCTATCCAAACCAGTCCCATACCTAAATTTGGATAGTCAGACTTAACGTGGTAAATTCTTGATCTCAAGTTAGTCACGCGCCCAACCAAAATCCTGGTCATGCGAAGGTACACGTAACAAATAGTTGTGCACCACCAGCCCGAGTGGATAATGAATGAATGAGTATGCAACTCCTACTAAATAAGTCCACATATCAGTACAGTTCGTCTTTGGGATCATCACCGGGGTTTAGTACACTCCCAATGGCACTGCCGCTCTCCCAGCCGCACAGTCCAAGTGAGCGTAAGAAACCTCACTATCCGCCTGGCCAATAGTCTGCCAATACCTATCCGACACGTCGATAACGGACCCATTTCTCGAGCTAGTCAAACTCAGCCTAACAATGCCCCCTACGCTCGGGCGGGTAAGGCCACACCCCCTCCCAACCGATCACGACACAGTGGGAGACGCGGCCTCCAGGTATTCGGCACTCGGGCGCTCATGTATCCACTCGGTCTCGACGTTGGGGCGTCTCCTAGCCACGGAGGTTTAGGAATTTTCACCCAGGGACATCTATGGCGCCCGTATGCTAAACCAAATATTTTCGGTGTCCCCTCTAGCCATCCACGATATGCCTGTGGAGGCTACGACCCTGATGTCACTAGGGCATACAGTAATCATAATGCAGGATGCATGAGTCATACAATCCAGTCATGCAGCAATCCAGTGCATACCGTGTACTCATGTGAGACAATCTCCGCCTATCAGGGAGTCTCATAATCATCATGCCCAATGACATATGCAACGGTCAACCACCTCTCATAACAAACATGCAGATGATGCGTATGACCATGTATCATGATGTTATGCTATCACATACTCATAATCGGCATCGGCGAGAATGGGCCTAACAAGGCCTAAGGGAAGGTCACAATGTGGACATTCAACCATCATTGCCCGTCAATATGGACATTTAACCAACATTGCTCCCTAGGAGTGGCCCACATAAACATCAATACATACATCATGGCGAAATCACACATCACATTGGTCCTCATATACATCGCTTTGGGTCTCACACAAGGGCCACACATTCATCGCATTGGGCCTCACTCATGGCCGCATATACATCACACTGGGCCGTATCATATGGGCCTACACATCGCAATGGGCCTCGGCTCATGGGCCATGAATACACCACATCAGGCTTCACGACCTATGGGCTTCAAATTCACAATAGGTGGGCCCTACATATGGGCCTCAAATACATCACAATTAGCCACAACCCATGGGTCTAAAATACATCTCAATGAGTCATGCCCATGAGTCTCAAATACATCACATTAGGCCTCGCTCATGGGCCTCGAATACATTGCAAGTGGCCTTAAATCTATTTCATGGGTAGGCCACATACTTGGGCCTAATACACGTCACTATGGGCCACATCACATGGGCCGGAAATACATCACAATGAGCCTCATCATATGGGCCGGAAATATATCTCAATGGGCCTTGTCCATAGGCCACTAATACATGGCTACACCAATTATGATAAGTCTTACGCTACAACCACTTCACACGTTACATAGTTAATGGCTCATATTCGGTGTCGCATGGTTAAGGGCCACAACAATCATAAATCTACTTAGACAAGTAGTCACACGATTGCCCCAATTTCCATACAGTTAGGTGGGCTATAAAAATCAAGCACTCACATGTGGTGGTCCACACAACTTCCACCAATCCACACTGCTAGTTGGGTCACCCAAGATCCAAATTTCTTTAGTGTAATGATCCACATGATTCCTACCAACTGATGGTCTAAATGAGGAATAACCATTACAATGGGTACCATGAAAACGACTTAGATTGCAGTAAATATATAGGCATCCCCACACTCTAAAATGATCTAATCAAAATAGATGAATGGCTGATAAAACATGTATGTTAGGTGTCCCATGTTCGGTTTAAAAAGGATAGATGGGTAGATTTCTCACAAGTATTACTGCAGTTCTAGAAAGTATTTAACGGTAGACAAGTAAGCAATATTGCTCCCATGGAATGAGATTTGGATCTGATTAGTTTATGGGACCGTACCATAAAATGATAAGGATAAGCCGATGAAAGACATGGATCTACATCATACTACAAGGTGGAGTCTATGGTCAAGGAAGCGTTCCAACATACAAGGGGCACATTAGAGCCTAAGAATTTTCAATGGTTGTTACCATTGTTTCTACTTACAGTGTGACCCACTAAAAATTGAGTTTTACTTTATTTTGTGTCCACGAGCAGGAGGTGGATCCACTTCCCAAGTGACTAGGAAATTATAAGCAGTATGGGTATACAACACATGCACCTAGGTGGGCTCCACATGTATCACGTTATGTCCATGGGAGTTTTCATTGGTGAGCATGTAATTCCCTTTCATTATTATTATTATTATTATTATTATTATTATTATTATTATTATTATATTTTGTATAATTGTGGGTCCCATTGACACCCATGAAAAATTTGTACAAGAAACAACATCATAGTTGATACCGCCCACTAGATGAATGACATGGATATAAGGTACATACGTCGGGTGGGCCTCATAACACATGGATGGTCTAAATGATGGACGACTTGGATATAAAATACATGTAACGAGTTGGCTCAATGGTATGATGGCTGACCCAACTTTGGTGGCATTCACACATCATTGTAGAATTCAAAAGATTTAATAGTAGGGATTTTTTTTTTTTTTTTTTTTTTTTTTATTCCCATTGTTTCTTATAATGTGGTCCACCTAAGGTGTGGATCTATCTCATTCTTTTACTCATGTCTTAAAATGGTCTGAAGGGGTGGATGAATGGCCCAGATATACTTTTCATCACCAAGGTGGGCCCAGAAAAAATCTAAGTATTTTGAGTACAATTTCCACTGTCCAAGTGGCATGGCCTACATGAACTTCTAATCGGCCTGATTTCTGGGACCATCCAATAAATGGGGCTAATAAAATGAATGAATGGTGTAGATCTAGCACATACATCATGGTGTGGCCATGATCGGCCCACAAAATTATACCCCCAAATGTGGACGTCCAGGGAGGACGCCACCGCCTTCACACCCATTGTTTTATTTTAATATTAATATTAATATTATTAGTATTTGTATATTTCTTATTAAGGTGGGTCACTTGAGGAATCCAGTCCATTCATTGTGTGTGTCCCACTTGATGGAGGAGTTAATCCAAGTTTCAAATGCATCCAAATTTCAGGTGAGGGCCAACAAGTGCTTTTATATGTTTTAGCCATGTCTGTACATTATTTTAGATGGTGTGGGCCACCTAAGTTCTTTGTACGGTTGATTTTTCGCGTGATCCATTTTTAAGAGGGGATCCATCAAATGCACAGTGTTGATGCTGGACAAACATCAAGGTGGGCCCTATGGTGAGGCCCCCTTTTCTCCAGCGTCAGCAGCAGACGCTGCTTGCTGCAGCGTCAGACGCTTACAGCAACATCAATGCTATTTTATTATTATTATTATTGTTATTTTGTATTATTATTTTTTTTAAATATGGGCCAACAATAGGACGATCCAGTCTGTCTATTGTGTGTGTCTCACTAGGTTAAGGCGTAAATCCAATTTCAAAATGCATCAAAATTTTAGGTGGGCCCCAACAAGTACTTTTATATGTTTTAGTATGTCTTCACATGAGTTTTGGTGGTGTGGCCTACAAGAGACTTGGATTATCTTTATTTTTCGGTTCCATGGTTCAAATGAGCTAGGAAATTAAATGGACGGCGTGGATTGAATACATACATCATGGATGAGGCCCGTTGGGGACCCTCAGCCCCTTTCCTCATTCTTTTAAACCAGCGGCAGGGACGCTGGCAGCACAGTGTCCACTCCTCCACCTTTTATTTATTTATTTATTTATTTATTTGTATATTTTTTTTATGGTGCGTTGTGCACATGTGTGCAAGGGTGTGAGTGTGTGTGTTTGGCCAACCTAATGGCGCCATTCTTGGACAGTTTGGATGGCCTACAAACATTTTGGTGGGGCCCACTATCAATGGGTCCCACATAAAGTCTATGATAATTTAATTTTTGTATATTTTCTCTCATACATCTACACCATTAGTCACATCATTATCATAATACCATCACCACCACTAACCATCCTTTATATATATATATATATATATATATATATATATATAATATATATTCTCCTATACATCCACACCATTAATCACATCATTATCATCAACATTATCTCCACTATACATAATCACAACAAAAAAATAAAATAAGCATAAGTAGGGTGGGTGTACTCACCTTGATAAAAATAGATGGATGGAAGGGATAAGATTGGAGTTGATGGCCCACCAAGATCACTCCTCTCTCTCTCTCTCTCTCTCTCTCTCTCTCTCTCTCATGTGTAGAAAATGTTGAAATGCTAAGGGTTGGAGGGGTATTTATAAAGAAATGGATAAATTTTTGGTTAAGTTAGGCTAATGTGATTAATATTAGCTTAGCCTAGGATTATGACAATTAATTCATGCTTTGTAATTAATGGTGGATTAAAGAGCATGGGATGGCATGATGTGGTGATGTCATGCATAGTGTATGGAATGGAGATGTGTTGACTTTGGGGAGCACATGAGAGATGGGAGGTATGGGCGTGTGACATCACACACATGGGTAGAGATTCTCTCACCTATGTGTGGCATGTACATGTGTGCATCACATGTGTTGTGCACATGTGTGGAATGAAATACATGGCGCCATGCGCACATGATATATTTATTATTCTTCACGGCGTATCTCACCAACGGAGTATCATACCGACGCACGGGTGGTACCTCCACGATCGCAGCGACGGGACGGTCGATATGAGATAGGTTTCGAGGTCTTGGGGTTCTGGTCAGTCGGGTATGTACTATGAACGGTCAATCCAGGTCAGGTTAAGGGCATCAATCATCATGCACATATGCATCGAAAATGGTACGGAATGGATGAGGTCTTTACACAAAGGGCAAGTTGGCTTGTCCTATATGTGGTATTGAGACTTGTTCATTGTCATTGAAGCATGGTAGAAAAATGTGTTATATGGGCCATCATCGCTTCCTTCCGAATGATCATAGTTGGCGCAGGAAGACAATGATCTTTGATGACAAACAAGATCATAGGCCACCCACGAAAGAGCTATCTGGAGAAGATGTGATGCAACAACTGAGTAACATTAGAGAAGTTAGATTTGGTAAGGCATCGCACTTGAAGAAGATGAAACGTACAGTATTGGACTATAACTGGAGGAAGAAGAGCATCTTTTTTGAGTTGCCCTATTGGAGTGATCTGAAATTGCGACACAACTTGGATGTCATGCATATTGAGAAAAATATATGTGACAATGTCTTCGGAACAGTGATGAACATAGAGAAGAAAATAAAAGACAGTTTCAAGGCTCGATTGGATCTACAAGAAATGGGTTTAAGGAAAGAGTTGCACTTGTAACCACATGAAAATTCGTATACTATACCAGCAGCCTGCTACATGTTGACCAAACTAGAGAGAAAGCGTTTATGTGAATGGTTGAGATTGGTGAAGTTTTTCGATGGTTATGCGTTAAACATATCTCGGCGCGTAAACGTTACGGATTGTAAGGTAACAAGAATGAAAAGTCATGATTGTCACGTCCTTCTGCAACGCCTACTGCCGGTTGCGATTCGTGGATTCCTGAGCAAGGATATCAGTGCGACGCTGATTGAGCTGGGGATATTCTTTAAAGATTTGTGTTCAAAATCGTTGAATGTGGATGTTATTAAAAGACTAGAGAGGGACATTGTTATAATCCTTTGCAAACTTGAAAAAATATTTTCACCTGCATTTTTTGATGTCATGGTACACCTAGCGATTCATTTACCGCATGAGGCGAAGCTTGCAGGCCCAGTACAATATCGTTGGATGTATCCGATCGAAAGGTGGTAGAACCTGTTAAAATTTTTATTCATTCAATAAACTACATATATCCATGTTTTCATACGTATAACATAGTGGTTTTGTGTACAGATACCTTCACACACTCAAACAATTTGTGAGGAATAAGGCACGACCGGAGGGGTCGATAGCTGAAGCGTATATTGATAATGAGTGCCTTACATTTTGCTCCATGTATCTTCGTGGCATAGAGACTAGATTCAACCGAGAAGATCGGAATGCCGATGAAGGGTAGGAGCATGAACAAAGACTCATATCTATATTCGCACATAACGTTCGTCCTTTAGGATCCCCGACGTTTCAGGATATGGACCTTGGGGATCTAGCAAAGGCGCGATGGTATGTGTTGCACAATTGTGAAGAAATAGAGTTGTACTTGGAGTAAGTCTTCCTTCGATTATTGTAATTCCTACATACGATGATCTTAATGTTTCTTGCTGACGACGTGCCATTTATGTGTAGTGAACGCATAGATGAGATGAAGTCCAAATTCTCCACAAAATATGATCGGATGCATTAGGATCAATTTCCAGAATGGTTCGCCGAACGTGTAAGATTTCACATTGTATCTCACCACACTTAGAATTTCTGTTGTATTGCACATTATTTTAACCTAAGAAAATCACTAAACAATTATATTTTGTATATGATAATAGATAAAGACGTTGCGTACAAGCAACTCTGCAGATGTGTCTGATGCACTATACTCACTGGCGTGTGGCCCTGATACACGTGTGTCTAGATATACACGTTATATTATAAATGGGATTTGGTTCCACACTGAAGAACGTGAGAAGTACAGGACCACGTAAAATAGTGGGGTAGTTGTGAAAGGAACAAATGAGGAGGATGAAATTGACTTTTATGGCATTTTGACTGATATTATTGAGTTGAGTTATTGTATGAGAAAGCGGGTGTACTTATTTAGATGTAATTGGTGGGACATTGGAAATAAGAAGTTGGGAATATAAACTGACAACTACTTTACGAGCGTAAATTTATCTCGAAAGTGGTTTAAGGAAGACCCATTTGTCCTCGCCAGTCAGGCTGAACAAGTATTTTACCTCGCTGACACTAAGTTAGGCGGCTCTTGGCACGTGGTGCAGAAAATAAAGCCCTGGAACGTATTTGACGTTCCCATACCAGAAGTTGAAGATAGCGAGGACGGGGGAAATGGCACGTCTAGGGTTGAACAAGCATATCAAGAAGACATGCCATCTAGGGATACAGGGACTGATTCAAGTATTGATATTGATATGGTGTAATTAGATAGAGATGCATTACAAGAAAAATGGGCAAAGGCTATGGACTAGATCCGTAGCAAAAGGGCTTTTGCTACCGATCTAGTCCGTATCACGTCCGTCGCAATTGGTGGGGCAGCTAAAGGTCTAGCTACGGACAATATCCGTAGTAATAGATACAATTATCTACGGATCTTTTCCATAGCAATAGAGACCATTAGCTACGGATAATATCCGTAGCAATATGCAACAATAGCTACGGATTATATCCGTAGCAATATATACCAATAGCTACGGATTATATCCGTAGCAATAGATACTAATATCTACAGTATTTGCAGCACTACATACGGAGAGCTACGGATATAATCCGTAGCTATAGATACCAATAGTTACGGATATAATCCGTAGCAATAGATAGTAATAGCTACGGTGAAATGCTGTAGCTTTGCTATGGATTATATTTCGTAGCTATTTTCCCTATTTCCATTGCAAGAACCTGCTATGATTGATAACTCATATAAACTTAATGCAATCAGAGAAAAAAAAATGATGCATTTATTACAATAGCAATCAAATCTACAATGCATCCTACATTCACATTTCTAAATAAACAATACTTCACTTTGCTCAACCTATCAAAAGAATTACAACTGAGGCGTGCCCTCATGCATTAAATAATGCTCGCGCTTTTACAGAATTTTCTTTTTTCAGACGGTTAAGTTCAGCAAACACAGAAGATAGAGCCTCTTCTTTCCTTGAAACTGCATATGTAACTTCTATAGACTTCGACACAAGATCACTTTCAAGTTTTAAAACCCTTCCCTTAAGAAAATGAATTTCATCATTCACTGACTTCTTTAGCTTGTCAACCTGTATAAAACAACAATTGTAGACACAATCAAACAAGCATGCCTTTGTACACATCTCAAAAGGAAGAAAGACTAAAAAAAAAAAAAAAGCTGGAAAAAAACAATTATATATAAAGAAATAAAAAATGTGCCTACAAATCTTCTAAACTATAGCAAAATCCATAGGTTAGGTTATCGGTTATAAGTTTAGGTTATAAGTTATAGGTTAAGGTTTAGTTTATAGGTTTAGGAAATCGGGTTCGGGTTCAAGATCGGGTTTAGGTTTGGGTTTTCAAGTTTAGGTTTAGGTTTAGGTTAGGGAGTTGAGATTAGGATTAGGTGTAGGTTTAGGTTTAGGGATTTGAGAATACATTTAGGTTAAGGTTTAGGGAATTGAGAATAGGTTAAAGTTTAGGTTTAAGAAATTGGGTTTGGGTTCAGGATCGGGTTTAGGTTTGGGTTTTCAAGTTTAGGTTTAGGTTTAGGTTAGGGAGTTGAGATTAAGATTAGGTGTAGGTTTAGGTTTAGGGATTTGAGAATACATTTAGGTTAAGGTTTATGGAATTGAGAATAGGTTAAGGTTTAGGTTTAGGAAATCGGGTTCGGGTTCAAGATCGGGTTTATGTTTGAGTTTTCAAGTTTAGGTTTAGGTTTTTGTTAGAGAGTTGAGATTAGGATTAGGTGTAGGTTTAGGTTTAGGAATTTGAGAATACATTTAGGTTAAGGTTTAGGGAATTGAGACAGGTAAGGTTTAGGTTTTTTAAGAAATCGGGTTCGGGTTCGGGATCGGGTTTAGGTTTGGGTTTTCAAGTTTAGGTTTAGGTTTAGGTTAGGGAGTTGAGATTAGGATTAGGTGTAGGTTTAGGTTTAGGGATTTGAGAATACATTTAGGTTAAGGTTTAGGTTATAGGTTTTGGTTTAGGTTAAGGTTATAGGTTTTGGTTTAGGTTTAGGTTTAAGTTTTAGGTTTAGGTTATAGATTTAGGGAATTGAGAATAGTTTAAGGTTTAGGTTTAGGAAATCGAGTTCGGGTTCGGGATCGGGTTTAGGTTTGGGTTTTCAAGTCTAGGTATAGGTTTAGGTTAGGGAGTTGAGATTAGGATTAGGAGTAGGTTTAGGTTTAGGGATTTGAGAATACATTTAGGTTAAGGTTTAGGGAATTGAGAATAGGTTAAGGTTTAGTTTTAAGAAATCGGATTCGGGTTCGGGATCGGGTTTAGGTTTGGGTTTTCAAGTTTAGGTTTAGGTTTAGGTTAGGGAGTTGAGATTAGGATTAGGTGTAGGTTTAGGTTTAGGGATTTGAGAATACATTTAGGTTAAGGTTTAGGAATTGAGAATAGGTTAAGGTTTAGGTTTAGGAAATCGGGTTCGGGTTCGGGATCAGGTTTAGGTTTGGGTTTTCAAGTTTAGGTTTAGGTTTAGGTTAGGGAGTTGAGATTAGGATTAGGTGTAGGTTTAGGTTTAGGGATTTGAGAATACATTTAGGTTAAGGTTTAGGGAATTGAGAATAGGTTAAGGTTTAGGTTTAGGAAATCGGGTTTGGGTTCAAGATCGGGTTTAGGTTTGGGTTTTCAAGTTTAGGTTTAGGTTTAGGTTAGAGAGTTGAGATTAGGATTAGGTGTAGGTTTAGGTTTAGGGATTTGAGAATACATTTAGGTTAAGGTTTAGGGAATTGAGAATAGGTTAAGGTTTCATTTTAGGAAATCGGATTCGGGTTCGGGATCGGGTTTAGGTTTGGGTTTTCAAGTTTAGGTTTAGGTTTAGGTTAGGGAGTTGAGATTAGGATTAGGTGTAGGTTTAGGTTTAGGGATTTGAGAATACATTTAGGTTAAGGTTTAGGTTATAGGTTTTGGTTTAGGTTAAGGTTATAGGTTTTGGTTTAGGTTTAGGTTAAGTTTTAGGTTTAGGTTATAGATTTAGGGAATTGAGAATAGTTTAAGGTTTAGGTTTAGGAAATCAGGTTTGGGCTCGGGATCGGGTTTAGGTTTGGGTTTTCAAGTTTAGGTTTAGGTTAGTGAGTTGAGATTAGGATTAGGTATATGTTTAGGTTTAGGGATTTGAGAATACATTTAGGTTAAGGTTTAGGTTCGGGTTTAGGCTATAGGTTTTGGTTTTGGTTTTGGTTTAGGTTATAGGTTATAGGTTTAGGTTTAGGTTTTGATTTAGGTTATAAGTTATAGGTTTAGGTTTAGGTTATAGGTTTTGATTTAGGTTTAGGCTATAGGTTTTGGTTTTGGTTTAGGTTATAGGTTTTGGTTTAGGATATAGGTTATAGGTTTAGGTTATAGGATTTGAGAAGGGGTTATGGTTTAGGTTTTAGAAATCGGGTTCAGGTTCGGGATTGAGTTTTAGATTAGGTTTTCAAGTTTAGGTTTAGGTTTAGGTTAGGGAGTTGAGATTAGGTTAGGTTTTCAAGTTTAGGTTTAAGTTTGGGTTTTCAAGTTTAGGTTAAGGTTTAGGTTTAGGTTATAGGTTTTTGGATTTGAGAATGGGTTTGGGTTTAGGCTATAGGTTTTGGTTTTGGTTTAGGTTATAGGTTTTGGTTTAGGTTATAGGTTATCGGTTTAGGTTTAGGTTTTGATTTAGGTTATAGGTTATAGGTTTTGGTTTAGGATATAGGTTATAGGTTTAGGTTATAGGATTTGAGAATGGGTTATGGCTTAGGTTTTGGAAATCGGGTTCAAGTTCGGGATTGGGTTTTAGATTGGGTTTTCAAGTTTAGGTTTAGGTTTAGGTTAGGGAGTTGAGATTAGGTTGGGTTTTCAAGTTTAGGTTTAAGTTTGGGTTTTCAAGTTTAGGTTAAGGTTTAGGTTTAGGTTTAGGTTATAGGTTTTTGGATTTGAAAATGGGTTCGGGTTTAGGCTATAGGTTTTGGTTTTGGTTTAGGTTATAGGTTATAGGTTTAGGTTTAGGTTTTGATTTAGGTTATACGTTATAGGTTTAGGTTAAGGTTTAGGTTTAGGTTATAGGTTTTGGTTTTGGTTTAGGCTATAGGTTTTGGTTTTGGTTTAGGTTATAGGTTTTTGTTTAGGTTATAGGTTATAGGTTTAAGTTATAGGATTTGAGAATGGGTTATGGTTTAGGTTTTAGAAATTGGGTTCAGGTTTGGGATTGAGTTTTAGATTGGGTTTTCAAGTTTAGGTTTAGGTTTAGGTTAGGGAGTTGAGATTAGGTTGGATTTTTAAGTTTAGGTCTAAGTTTGGGTTTTCAAGTTTAGGTTAAGGTTTAGGTTTAGGTTATAGGTTTTTGGATTTGAGAATGGGTTCGGGTTTAGGCTATAGGTTTTGGTTTTGGTTTAGGTTATAGGTTTTGGTTTAGGTTATAGGTTATAGGTTTTGATTTAGGTTATAGGTTATAGGTTTAGGTTAAGGTTTAGGTTTTGATTTAGGTTTAGGCTATAGGTTTTGGTTTTGGTTTAGGTTATAGCTCTTGGGGATTTGAGAATGGGTTCAGGTTTAGGCTATAGGTTTTGGTTTTGGTTTTGGTTTAGGTTATAGGTTATAGGATTAGGTTAAGGTTTAGGTTTAGGTTATAGGTTTTGATTTAGGTTTAGGCTATAGGTTTTGGTTATAGGTTTTGGTTTAGGATATAGGTTATAGGTTTAGGTTATAGGATTTGAGAATGGGTTCGGGTTTAGATTATAGGTTTTGGTTTTGGTTTAAGTTATAGGTTTTGGTTTAGGTTATAGGTTATAGGTTTAGGTTAAGGTTTCGGTTTATGTTATAGGTTTTGGGATTTGAGAATGGGTTCGGGTTTAGGTTATAGGTTTTGGTTTTGGTTTAAGTTATAGGTTTTAGTTTAGGTTATAGGTTATAAGTTTAGGTTAAGGTTTCGGTTTATGTTATAGGTTTTGGGATTTGAGAATGGGTTCGGGTTTAGGTTATAGGTTTTGGTTTTGGTTTAAGTTATAGGTTTTGGGATTTGAGAATGGGTTCAGGTTTAGGCTATAGGTTTTGGTTTTGGTTTAGGTTATAGGTTATAGGTTTTGGTTAAGGTTTAGGTTTAGGTTATAGGTTTTCATTTAGGTTTAGGCTATAGGTTTTGGTTATAGGTTTTGGTTTAGGATATAAGTTATAGGTTTAGGTTATAGGATTTGAGAATGGGTTCGGGTTTAGATTATAGGTTTTGGTTTTGGTTTAGGTTATAGGTTTTAGTTTAGGTTATAGGTTATAGGTTTAGGTTAAGGTTTCGGTTTAGGTTATAGGTTTTGGGATTTGGGAATGGGTTTGGGTTTAGGTTATAGGTTTTGGTTTTGGTTTTAGGTTATAGGTTTAGGTTCAGGTTATAAGATATAGGTTTCGGGAATTGAGAATAGGTTAAGGTTTAGGTTGGTTCGGGTTTAGGTTTGGGTTTTCAAGTTTAGGTTTAGGTTTAGGTTAGAGAGTTATGATTAGGATTAGGTGTAGGTTTAGGTTTAGGGATTTGAGAATAGGTTAGGTTGTAGGTTAAAGTTTAGGGAATTGAGTTTAGGTTATAGGTTTAGGTTATAGGTTATAGGTTTAGGTTAAGGTCTAGGTTGTAGTTTTAGGTTTTGGGATGTGAGAATAGGTTTAGGTTATAGGTTAAGGGTGTGGTCTCTGCAAATACAGATATAAACACGGCCTGTCCAAATGGCCAGGCCCTTCCAATGCTGTCCATAGGAAATGGACAGCTTCATCATGGTCAGCGGTTCCCACCTTCCAGGGACCCCCGCTCATCCGGATAGCTCCGACGCACATCCGGGTCTGCTCCATTAATTTCGAGCAAATACATAAACACGGCCTGTCCAAATGGCCAGGCCCTTCCAATGTTGTCCATAGGAAATGGACAGCTTCATCATGGTCATAACAGCGGTTCCCACCTTCCAAGGACTCCTGCTCATCCGAATAGCTCCGACGCACATCTGGGTCTGCTCCATTAATTTCGAGCAAATACATAAACACGGCCTGTCCCCAGGATCCACCGAATTCGTCTGATCCAAGGATCCAAGGAAGCTAGCCTTGGATGTGCAAAACCACAAACCCATTATGCTAAAACCAAAGACTAAGTCACTGAAGAGACGAGTCACTAAACAGATACGTTGGAGTTGGAAGTAAAGGGTAGGCTCTTACCAGAGAGGATCTACTTGTCTGATCAGAGATAGCAACGACAGATTTGTGAAATCCCTGCAAACAAAAAGTGAGTCTCAACAGCAGTAGCATTAAGCTGACAATCGATAAGGCCCCTTAAGTATAAAATTTTCAAGCCACAAAAAGCTAAATGTATGAGAAGCCACAGAAACCTAAATGTATGAGTCGCTTTCGACAAGAATGTCTCAGCTCCATTGGATTCATCTTTGACCTGTGGACGCTCTTCTTCCTCCTCCTCTTCCTCATTGAATGAGTATGCAACATCCTTAACTAACTTGGAGTTGATTGAAGTCACAACTTCTGCAGCTTTTTCATTGACAATAATGGTGTCTGCAAGCAACAACGAGAACATCTTAGTCTTTGGATTGTTGGTTTCTGATTGCAAGTTCTGGAACCCAAGAGATACGTTAAAAACCATTCCAGGCTTCAACACCCAATCGTTCCTGGCATTTAAACTCAATCCCGACTCACGGAACTCGAGACCAATTCCCGTTCCTGCTGACTTTGTAAGATGAGAGGCAAATTCAGGAGCATCCCTCTCTACCACTGAGACTGCTGCTTGGTAAACAACACTGACCTTATTCCCAACCTTCAATGCACCTATCGCTGCCTCATGGGCCTTGAGGAGAACCTCATAAGCCTTACTTTGCGTTGCATTTGCATCAATGAGAAATGTTCTGACAATGTTTAAGCAGTAGCTGTTGTAGCGCGATCCGATTACGCATATGATCACACTTGTCGAGTCATAACCAAGAGCACCAAAGACACATTTTAGCAAGTATTTTTAACCAAAAAGAAAAGAAAGAAAAAGAAAAGACAAAGGAGAAAGGAAACAAATTGCAGTGAAAAGCATTCTCAAATAAGTAAAGTGGCAGTGAAAATATATATTTACCACAACATGACATCCCTAGCCTTGAGAGAATTCACAAGAACACCATCATAGCTGCAAAACGCACATAAAGTAAGTTATATATTGGAAACAAAATTATTGATTTTGGTAACCAAATGTTTCTCATAGATTTTTTTCCAAGTTGAGATGAGCAGATATTCAGAAACCATTCAAACTAGAAATGCACAACCTACCTTAGCCAAAAGAGAAGGCTCTTAGCTATTCTTGCTTCTTCTAAAAAATTCCTCAAAAATTAATGTCTAGTAGTACACGATATACTAAAAGAGTATAACTGGCTTACTTTAACCAATCTATAGCGATCTCTGATTTGTTACTGATTGCTAGAATAGTGGCAGACAATCCTATGTTTCTCCAAACAGCATGAGCTGGACCATCTTCAAGTGAATAAACCTGCACAACACAGGAACCAAAACCCACATGACGATAAAGAAAAGACACCTGTTTCAGCTAGTTGAAAGTATTTGGGAGGTATTTCGACTCAGATTTGGGGCTGGCTGAAGGATGTATTTCAACTCCCTTGTGTGGCCTGGTTTCAGCCTAAGGTTGAGGCCTGTTTCAGCTCCCTTGTGTGGCCTGAAGAAGGCCTGGTTTCAGCCTAAGGTTGAGGCCTGGTTGAGGCCTGTTTCAGCCTAAAGAAGAAGGAAAATAAGAGAAGTTTAGCTGTCATTTTAAGATGGAATCTAGACTTTTCATCCTTAACGACAGATAAGTCTATCTCCTAAAAAACATAACTATCAGAAATCTGATTGAGCAACCAAATATAAGAAATAATTTATACCCATAGGTGGACCCAACATATCATCAGATTGACAGGGGAAGGCTGACTTGTTCTTGCTCGCTGGTTGAGGTAATGGAATGCTTTAGGGTTCCCCAATTTGTACTTCTCAATATCCTGCAAGGTTGAGTCAACAATTCCAAAATCATGTCTCTTTAAGCATAAAAAAAATGGCATATTGACAATTTTCAAGACAAGCAAGATTAATTATCTTACTTCTAGAACTTGTTGTTCAATTGTCCTTCCTTGTATTCCAGACCGTCCACCCAAACATGCAAGATATCTCATGAGCATCTTTGTCGTTTCAGTTTTACCATCCTCACTTTCTCCACTGACCAGAATGGAGTTGCTCTTCCCTTAATTTATCACCCCAGAATTGTTGCACAGTCGCTTTCTTCAAGAAAAAAAGTCCTAAACACGAGTTTAAGTGACAATAAAGAATCATGCACCAGTTGTAAATTCAGACTACACTATGAGAACTACGGATTTGATTTTCAACACTAAACAGCTCCAAAACCACATACTTTTGCTGCTAGAGACTGTGGATAAAATATATGAACACAATCCCCATCAAAATCCGCACCTATGGGAGCACAAATAAGAGGATTGATCTTAACGGTATGGGGGAAATGCAATACTAAAAAGGGATCAAGTTCAATTCCCATTGTACAATGTGGGAGCTCGACTCTGAAGCGTCATTGAAGTAAGAGTGGCACCTAGTTAGAAGGGACCATGCAACTACTTTTCTCTAATGATAAGTTAACTTCTTTGTTAATGCTGGTGCAAGATATTAACAAAACAGGATTCAGGAATGCATGAGAAGATAGATGTTGAACAGAGTGATAGCTATGCAATGGTCATTGGTGCATTATAAAATTCTTGGGCCAAAAGTTTGTGCACTACTGTTCAGGTTTTCAGTTTGTAAAAGTGGGGCCCATGGGACATACTGCTTAGCAAAGCTCATATTTAAGATCATTCCATCAAGCGAAAAATAAATAAATCAGGACTGACTGCTTTTTCTTTTTCCCCTTTCAATATCGTGAGAAAAAGGGCAGCTGAATTTGCATATCTAGCTTCACTTTTTTTAAAAAATATAAAATAATAATTATTATTTAAGAATTGGATTTAGTAGGCAACTAATTTGAGAGATTTCTGGACATGGTGTGCCGCAACAGCCATTACGGGTGTGCCTATTGATAAGGTCACACAAACCCGGACGAAGGAAAAAAAAAAAACAAATATCAACTTGATCCAAAGATTTTGTTGCCCATTGATGGTCAATCACCACTATTTCCTACAGTACAGTCCACCTGAGAATTGGATCTGCTTCATTTGGGATCATGCTCTAAAATGATATGGTAAAACAGAGGGAGGGCATGGATACAAAATACATATATCAAGGTGGGCCCCATGGTCAGGGCCACACCATCTTGGGTGAGGCCGGGGCACACCTAATCCACTCCCAATTTTTGTGGTAAGGCTCTGCAGGTTGTTGTGCTTGTACGCACTTTGTGATGGACCTTCTTTTGATGTCTGCTGATAGGATTCTCTGAAACACCAACCTTATTCCATCCCCAACCATAAAGTTTTCCATCAGATGTGATTGCCATAGTGTGTTTCCAATCACCTGATATCTGAAATCATTTAAGCCAAACTATAAGAAAAGGGCATTTTCTTGTCAAAAATCATAAAACTTTTTTATGTTTCCCCGGCATTTCAAAGGCAGACTATAACAATCAACATGTTCAGTCAGCCCATCCAAAAAACATAGCGAAAAAGCAACTCCTTCAAGTTACGTTTCAAGTCAATAGCAGCAACCATTTAAGTTTCTCAAATAATGCATCATGCCACCATATGAAGTTCATCATTGATTTTTTTTTTTTTTTTTTTTTTTTAAGATAAAGTTCATCATATTGGTAATTATAACAAAATCATCTATCAAACTCCACATCTTGAAATTGATGAAGCACACATGCCTTTGAAATAGAACCATTCATATGAGTAGATATTTGTAGATATAAAAGGCAATACTGGACCATTGACCTTTCTTTGAAGGCTAGAAATGAGGAAAATGGGATTAGAATCAGCATGAGTGCAAGCACAATCCAAACACAAAATAGACCAAGTCCTCTAAGCACAGCCAAATACAGTTAGAAGTTAAGCAATTTAAGCCGTATCTTCAAAACTCAATCTAGGGCTCAAAATGGACTCAAAAAGATCATAAGAATTGGGAAGGAAAGACAAGCAAATTAAGCCCAAAAATGGAGGTTTGCGGTAAATGCTGATGGGGTAGCAAAAATCATTTTTCTACTAACTAGCGAGCACAAATTTTTTTACTAAATCTCTGATGAGAAGAAAAATCATTCCCACCAACTTTGAGAGCTTTCTGAAAAATGCTTCTCTGCCCAATGGAAATAGGATTCCCACAGCCAAAGGGACTCATAAAAAATGTGTGGGTGCCCCCAAACCAAAACTAGGTTCAGTCCCACACCCTCATCTTTGGACTAGATTGGTGGAGATTTAGGTGGATCGGAAAAATCATGGTGGAAATCAATAACGGATCATGCAGTCTCCTGTTGTCTTAGGTTTGCCAACAACAAGATCAAAAGATGGCAACTCCTATTTCCACAAAGAGAGAGGAGTCATGAACTAGTAAAAAGAAAGAAAAAAAAATGAAAATGGTAGAATTCTATGCTGTAAGGCTTTCTCAAAAACAAATGATAGTACTTTCTAACTATGTCACCTTAGTGCAAGTACTGGCATCAAGTAAGGTATGGATCTGGTTTGGCACATCCTCAGAAACTAAAAATTTCAAGGTACAGATAAGGCAAAGATGGAGTACTTCTCGTAAGTACAATTATGCTAAAAATACTTCCCTAACCATATTACAAATTGAATTTGTTTCCCAGTCAGTGCAATTCACCATAAATTCAAATTAACTAACTCTAGAGTTCAAAATCCTAGCAAATTTGAATTTCAAAACTCAGGGAACAAGGGATTCCTAATACTTACCTTTATCCAATATTGTTAAAATCAAACGATTTACGATTCAAATCATACACTTCGAATTGTATCATATATAACTTTTGGTATTCATTACACACGATGAACAATGGATTTTATATTCATGAAGAAGTAGCATACATTAGCAGTTAAAAACAAGTCATAATATTTTCATTTCAGGAGGGTCTTAACAATGGATCTATCTTTTCGTATTCATTACACACACGATGAAGTTACAAGAGTGGTTGTTGCAGGTTCAGGAATCATTTGTTCTCTAACCCATTGGAGTGAGATCCATCAAACAGCTCAAACACATGATGAGCTAAGAATGTTGACTTTCACTGACCCTCATCCATGATTCCTTGAAGCATTTTCATGTTTACACACATTGTTTAAACCCATATATTTATGCTTTGACATAAAAGCTTGCAAATCACAAGAATACCTTTAAAGGTCTGCTAAAACTAAGAAAAATGAAATAACATCTTCAAGCACTTTGCACGCATAGTCTCAAGCACATTTCCTTCCATCTTATCCTAAGTAGTGCCCATCCAAATGGAATCTCTCAGTTGGTCCAATAATGAAAATGAAATTTCTCAAAATGGCCCATATAGATGAAAAGGACAGTCTTGAAAATGCAATCAGTTACTTGCTTAGTACAGCAAAGTTTTGTCCTTTGTGCCCATCCAAATGGAATCTGGCCATGGCTAGACTTGGGGCAAGGCATCCACCAGATGTCTTTCTTTTAATCTAGAAAAGGGCCAGTACCTATGAGATTGAAAGCCAATATTTGCAAGTGTGGTAGCTAGGCCAGTTTGGATCGCCCCCGATGAGCAATTTGGGTTGAGATGTGCCAGTTTATGACATTTGGGGGTTACAGGTCAAGCTCAGGTCTAGATTTTAGGCCCATTTACTAAATGGATTGGGCTCCGTGTGGCCCTTGACCTGACTCAAACCCGACCCATTGCCACCCCCAGGAAAATCCCTCCATCCAACTTCTGGGGTACATCCAAACAACCCCTTTATACTTTTCCCATTAACAATATATGCCGAATGTAGCAATAGAGCACTAGCAGAACAATGAATACCAACAAACAAGATATACTGCAACTAAAAAGAAAATGGCTATTTTTTACTTCCTGCAACTCTATTTGTTTTCAGCTCAATATCATGTCTTGTATAAAAACCTGAAACTTACCCGTTAGCAAAAAAAATGCATAATACTAATGAACCAAAACAAAGGAATGCAAGCAAGGAAACCCTTGGGTGCATGATAATTAATGCTTTGGAAAAGCGAGAGCCACCACAAGGTGGAAGGGCTACCTGAAAATAAGCTAGAGTGACTTCTGTTATGGTGAGCAACCATGGGCATCGGCTAAGGAGTGTGGTGGTGTATTATGATCCCAATGGTCTTAAGTAGGGGCGGCAATTGGTGGGGTTTAGACTGGGTAGGGGTTAGCACAAGCCCGACCCATTTACAAAATGGACCAAGAATTCGCGCCCAAACCTTACCCAAAGTAAAGGGTTTGTCAACATTAAAGGGAACAGACAGGTAGAAAAACCAGCATAGAAGACAGTACATTGGCAGCCATGGATGAATTTGTTTACTTTTAAGTAGCAAAAGGGAGTTCCAAACAAGAGATACAAAGTCACAGAAGATTACATTTTCCATTCAATGTAGGCAACTTCTTTCACAAAATAATTAGAATGAAATAAAAGAACATGCAATGACAGCTGCTAAGTATAGCCACAAAAATTGAAGCGAGGAAACTCACTTTCCATGTTGTTCTTGCACAATCTGAGTGACAGATTTTGTGATTGCTTCCTGCTTCAAATGCCCAAAAAAATCTACAGAACTAAAATTAGTAGAGCATAGACTTGGAGATATCGACTTAGAAATAGCCTTTCACATTTACATCAAACAAATGAAATAAAGGGTAAACTAAAAGTAAAGAAAATACTGACGATCCTTGGATTTGATATGAAAATTTAACTACACAGAAATTTGCCTGCATTGAGGGCTGAAGACTATCACCACAGAAACAAATGAATAAAATTATAACAGCATCAACAGTAATCACAACAAAGTTCTATCACCAAAACCTTCTTTGTTGAGCCATTTCATCAAACAGTTAGTATGCATGAAATCTGAAAGAGAGAAAAAAATATAGAGAGAGAGGAGGAGATCAAACATATGAAGAGGAACCTCAGTTTCCTTCGATTTTAAGAGATTTCACAAAAATATGAAAGGATGGCGGAGATGCATGGCTGCAGAATGGCGGATACAAACCTATGTAGGAGTTTCGTGGCTACTGCAATGGAGGTCCGAGCAAGATGATGATGTGAGGGAGATAGAAGATATGGCGGAGATGCATCGGAGAGAGAGATGGAGCAGGTGAGAGAGAGAGGGAGGGAAGAAAGGAGATCGGGAGAGCGAGAAAGAGAGGGAAAGAGGAGAATGGGAGCAAAGATCGGGAGGGAGAGAGAGAGAGAGGGAGAGGGAGCTGAGAGGAGAGGAAAAGGTTTTTTGGGTGCCGCTCTGTTTTGAGCGTGCGCCCTTTTTTTTTGGCGTGGAGACGGACCAACACATGACGGTCCTGTCAGGGGGCTCCGTGGGGCCCACTATGATGTATGTGGTTTATCCATGCCGTCCATTAATTCTGATAATTAATTTTAGAATGTGATCCTCAAAATTAGGTATATTAAATACCCACGTGGACCACACCATAGGAAGAACATGTGATTTAATCTCCACTGTTGCCTACCGTGTGGTCCACTTAAGCCTTCGATCTATGTGTTTTTTGGATTCATGCCCTAAAATGATATTTCAAAACATATGGATGGCTTAGATAAAACATATATATTGTGGTGGGCCGCATAGAACCCCCCACGCTACTTGGTTCAGAACTCCTCAGCTACGGATTAAAACCGTAGCTCAATAGCTACGGTTTATATCCGTAGCAGATAACTAACATAGTCCGTGGACTTTGCCCATTTTTTTGGTAGTGATGATGTGCCACCTGATCATGTTGATGCCTCATTAATGCAAGACATTGTTAGAGATGATACAAGTTTCATTGATGACAACGTTGGAGACTATGATGAGGAAATACTAATCAGCGATAGTGATGGTGAAGAAGAAATAGCCCTAAGTGATAGTGATATAGACGACGATTATTAAATGTACATATGATTTACATGTCATTTTTCAATTCAAATAATTTATGTATTCCATGTATACGTGAAAATTACAAGTCATGATTAATTCCTTTTATTGACTTGTTTATAATTCACATTTATAGTTGAGACAATTTCTGATCATGTCATCCTCAAACCGGAGCATAGCAGAAGCACGCAACGTACTTCATCAGTTGTTACAGATGGACGTTTCGGTCTTATCTTCTTCTGGTAGGGCCATAGAGATACCCGGTCTGGTCGATAAGTGTAGAGTGGAATATATCGATGACGACTCAGATGAAAGATTATACAATCTCAAAGAAATTCCGGAGCTGATGGAGATATATAATCGTGGGAAACGAGATATGGAAGATGCGATTCTGTCACTTGCACATCTGAATGGAGTCCCGATAGATCAGATTTCTCATATTGTGACTGTCATGTTGGCTATAAAAATGTCCAATGCTTCACACAGGATGACAAACACTTCTGAAGAAACGATAACTTACGCAGGGAGTACTTCGGATAGTTTACCTCATAGTTGTTTCGTATTACAACAAATATGTGTATTTAATATACAATGAAAATGTGTAATGGAATTTCCAATGGTTATAGATTAAAGTTTACAGTTTTATTATATTATGCTTGTATTATAGTGTAATGGTCTAATCATATTTTATTCATCTCTCTGAGCATAAGCACAAATGCATTATACCATCAACACTACTTGTATAATGTTTTAGTATATTCCACTTGTATTGACATTGTTTAAATTTATAAGTTCGTAGTTCGCACATATTCAGTGATGGCACCAGGTGGGACAGTACGTCATTCGTGCACTAGATCTATCCCTTCTACCCGTGATGCGACGAAGCCAGCATCGCCGTCGCATATTGCATCGCAGGTGTCTGATCCCTCAGTCGCGCATATACCAGGCATTCCATGTAAATTTAGACATATATTTCTTTTAATGATTTATGTTTATGTTTAGACTTACATAATTCTGTTGCAACAGCGTCGTCGACCAGCCGACGAGGACGTGGACCCACGCGTGGGTTACTTTTAGAGCGACTTACGCGTGAGGGTAGGGTGACGGTAGAGTTCCCACAAGACTGCATTAGACCTGTTAGGAACAATGCCATGTTGTTTACGTCAGAAGTCGGTGGCTTATACCGATCTTTGATTCCCCCACCACCCCCCGTTGGAGAGACGTGACAGATGATGTTCGGCAGCTCATCCGTCAGCGCCTTCAGGTAAATTTTAGTCAATTAAAATTTATTTTATAAATGTTCATTTACGGTTAAATTATTTTCTTAATGAGTTTATTGTCTTAATCTATTATTTACGAAACTGCAGGATAAATTTGACTTTGATTTGAGTGTTCCGCACATCTCTCATGCCGTCGACGACATGATGAAGGAGCGGTTCAAGGATTACCACACTAGGTTACATCGGCAGTACAAGCAGTGCGTGAGCTACGAGGAGGCCGTACAGTCCGCACCGCTGCACGTGACCGATGGGGACTGGCGGATACTCTGTGATAGGTTTTCGTCTGATTTTTTTCAGGTAATATTTACATATTTACGATATCTTAACGTAATAATTAAATTCGTAATTAATAACAATATATTATGAATAATGTGTTCAAGAAAAGGAGCAAAATAAATTCTGACAACAGAGGAAAATTAGAAGTGAACCATGTAGCTGGTTCAAAGTCATTCGTACGACTTCGTCACGACATGGGAAGAAAGAACTGTTAATTATTACGTTTATATATTCTTTTCATACATTTATATTAACTCTATTGTTCTTTCGATTGCGCAGCGAGATTCCGTCACTAGCCAGGAGCCTGGACCAGTAGACTTCTACAAAGGGACTCACTGTCGGCAGACGACGGGATCTTAGGTACATCCTAGAGCCAGTGAGATTTGGGTAAAAATTCTTACATTGTAAAATTAAATTGCATTAAATAATAATAATATCATTTATTATGAAAATTCATATGTTTTTATTACAGGAGGAGATGAACACCTTACGCAGTCAGCCCACTCCCGATGGTACTTAGCGGAGTGAGTTAGAGATCCTGAGTCAGGTGCTTGGCACCCGTTCTGGATATGTGTGTGGGTTTGGCCATGGTGCTAAGCTCATGGCACCCGCTAGAGTTGCCTCCAGCCGATCCATCGTCGTTGGCGACAGCGCCGTACGCCGAGCTGATACCGCAGAGAGAGAGGTTCAGCAGCTACGAGTTGTCGTCGATGACATCAAAGAGCAGCTAGACAAGCAGAGGGACGAGCAGGAGAGGAAGATGATGGAGGACCTGGCGAGGTAGAGGGAGGAGCAGGAGAGGAAGATGGAGGATCATCTGGCGAGGCAGAGGGAGGAGCAGGAGAGGAAGATGGAGGATCATCTAGAGAAGCAGAGGGAGGAGCAAGAGAGGAAGATGGAGGATCATCTGGCGAGGCAGAGGGAGGAGCAGGAGAGGAGGATGGAGGAGATGCGGGTGGAGCATGAGCGACGGATGATGCAGATGTTACAGGCTTTCGCTGCACGCTTACCCACCGATGCCCCACCACCTCCGCCTTCATCTTTGTGATTTTTTGTATATTTGTTTATTATGTTAAGTTTATATGTATTTATGCGTGAATGAATGTGATGCAGATAAGATTGTTTGTGTTTGAATGAATATAGTTTATGTTTGGGTTTGGGTTTAACTGGATGTGAATGTCAATATGATGAAATATATTATATAACAAGTGTATATTAGGATGAATATGATGAAATATATTGTTAACAGGTGTATATCAGGAATTTTGGGCGGAATTTTGAGCTGTATAGTTTTTTTAAAAAGAGACTTTTAGCGATGAAAATTTTCGTCGCTAAAAGTGGAACGATTTTTTCTTGGAAATTGTTTTGGCAGTGAAAATTTTCGCTGCTAAAAGTCTTAGAATTTTTTGGTAGCGTAGCTTTTCGCTGCTAAAATCTTGAAAATGTTTTTTTTTGCAGCGAAAATTTTCGCTGCTAAAGTCTTGATATTTTTTGGCGGACAGCTAAAAGTCTTGAAAATTTTAATATATTTTGGAAAATAGTTTTTGCAGCGAAAATTTTCGCTGCTAAAAGTCTTGTAATTTTTTTTTGCAGTGAAACTTTTCGCTGCTAAAAAGTCCTGGATATTTTTTGGCGGCGAAAATTTTCGCTGCTAAAAGTCTTGACAGTTTTTTTGGCGTCGAAATTTTTCACTGCTAAAAAGTCCTGGATATTTTTTTGGCGGCGAAAATTTTCGCTGCTAAAAGTCTTGGCAGTTTTTTTGGCGGCGAAACTTTTTGCTGCTAAAAGTCTTGAAATTTTTTTTGGCAGCGAAAGTTTTCACTGCTAAAGGTCTAGGAAAATTTGTTTAGCGATGAAAATTTTTGTGGTTAAAAAGCTTTCATTTAGCGACGATTTGATTTTTTGCTGATAAAAGCCTTGTACATCGGTCTTTTAGCGACGAAAATTGTCATCGCAAAAAGTTTTTAGTTGCGAAAAGTTGACTTTTAGCGACGAAAATTTTCGTCGCTAAAAGTGGTGTTCTTGTAGTGATAGTTCATATGATATATAGAGATTTTCATTTTTATGGGGAATTATATCATCATGGACCTAAGGATACACACTTTATCTAAGAAAAGTGGGTGGGGTCCATGGTTCAGCTGGTTGGATGTGGGCCACGTACGTGTGATAGACGATGTCACTGAAATCTCTCGGTAGGAAGATCCTAGCAACCAATCTTAGGCCTTTCTAGATAGTTGATTTTCAGGTTGCATACTGAGAATGCTAGAATTATTCTATCCATAGTTTAAAAACACGTCTCTTTTTTATTTTTAATATTTCAAATGTATAAAATGATACATAAATAATACCAAGTTATGATGAGACAAGCCTACTTTTTATCTGAGTTTTTTCGTGTCTGTCCAGCTTAATCAAATTTTCTCGAGCTTTGATTGAGTTCACACGTGTCTTAAATCTAGTAGAGTTTTTTTGAAGTTACTATACTATAATTCTGTCAGATGCGGATTGCCTATAGTGAGCCCCACCATGACATATGTCTCTTATCCATGCTATCAATCCATCCATTTTTTAAAAGATAATCTTAAGATATGAGCCCAAAAAAGAGGTAGATCGAAATCTGATGTAGAGCGGGTCGCGGACAGTTTCATGGCCAATATGGATCAGAAAAGGCCTAGTCAACGACAGAAGTGATTCGAACAGTCGGACCTTAGATCGGGCATATCTCGCAATCCGGAATGAGTTACCTGACGTAAAATATATGATTTTGGAGTAGAACGAGCTACTTTAGCCAACCAACCCTGGTATGCGTAGTTGCGACTCCCGGAATTGCGTAAAACCCCTGGATCGACGGTCGTTTCCCTGTTTTAATTTCGTTTTTACTATAAATAGTAAGTTTTAGTTTGATTATAACTCTTCATCCGTTAGGCTTTAAGAGTTGCGCCTAACGTGAAAAGAGCTTAGAATAATTAGGAGAACGGTTTGGTGAAGCCAAATATGACACTTACTATTTTTGGCCGAAAACCTTGCGCACTAGTAGACATCACGACCATCTATAAATAGTAAGTTTACTATTTATAGTAAGTTGCAAATTCTAGGAGTTTTAGTTGAAGTTTGATTTTGATTTCTTTTCCATTGCTTGGTATCCCTATTTAAAGGGTTGTGAACTCGTTTTTATTCATTCATTAATCAATTTCGAATTTATTAGAATTTATTTCTATTTTCTGCTTTATTTCTTCGTGGATTCGAGAAGTCTCTGTAAGGAGTCCAGAGAAGTTCCGTCGATTCAGAATAGTTATCCTCTTGAGGAAGACGGTGCTCAACCTCACGTCCTCCCCTGCGTCATAATCCCATGTGGATTACACCACATAAAACAATTGTGATTGAACGCCCACCATTCAACACTTCTCGAAGCCACAAAAGTTTTGGATAAAATTGATATTTGTGTGACACTCAACAGGTTGGATGACAAATAAACATTGTAATGGGACCTAAAAAGTTTTTAATGATAGGGAATCTCCATTGTTTTTCAGTCATGCCGTCTCCTTGAGATTTGGATCTGCCTCATTTTTTGTTCATGCTCTAGAATGACTTGGAAAATAAATGGATTGGAGGATAAAACACATACATCATGGTGTGCTTACATTTTAAAATTTGAAAGCTCATTTTAGAGCATGATACTAAAAATAAAGCTTCATCAAATCTTAGGTGGAACACACCACATAAAACAATCATGATTGAATCCCCACCATTAAAAGCTTCACGGATTACACTAGAATGTTTATTTGTCATCCAACCTGTTGATAAGGTCACAAACACCCAGATGAAGAGACCACACAGATATCATCTTGATCCAAAGCTTTTGTGGCCCACAAGAAGTTTTAACCACTGTTTACTGTGCTATGGTCCATACGGGATTTGGAACCGCTTCATTTTTTAAATCATGCACTAAAATGAGCTTTCAATACGGATGGACGGTGCGGATGTAGTCACATGCATCACAGTCCCCTCAGTCAGGTAAGGTGGATCTGGGTCTCACCTAATCCACTGCCGTTCAGTAGCCACCGTGCTACTGACAGCGTCAATAGGCAATCTTCGTCTTGGTTCTATCAAAGACGTTTCTAAGTCATCGTCCATCCATGGTGTGTCCCATCAGTCCAATGGTCTACACAAGCCTCACGTGTAACACAATCAAAACCCAAAAGAAGAAAAAAAAAAAACTAAGTATCGTGGGGTTAAGCATCACATAAGTCTCCCTTTCTTTTTATAATGTCCCGTGCCAAAACAGGCATTGACCTGACCATATCCTTCTACACTAGACAGATCCCCGCCATGTTGGGCGCCTACTATTTCAGCGGAATTCTTCCAACTTGCTTTTTCTTTCTCTACATTCTATAAGAGATAATTTTTGATACTCTGGTAGAGGATGATGGTTAATACTCAGGTACTTAGAAATTACCTGAAAATGGCACATGTAGAATGCAGGTGATTAAAATTATGCTGTCCAAATTATAGATCGTAGTTTAGATGTTTTATAACCCAAAATTATGCTTATTTGATTGTATGATTATCAGATTAGTGGACACTTATTGGACGGTTAATAATGACAAATAATCCAGTCTGCTGTCTCAATAAACAAGTGTCCACAAACCAGAGGTTATGATTGTTCAAACAGTCTGATTTTTTATTGTGAATTCAGCTGGTTTAATTCGAGTTAATGTGTACCACTTGGATAATTCCCGAGTGGCTGTGTATCAAGTGTCATGTGCTCCCGTGTAATATAACTTACCATCCGATAAGTTATTTATTTATAGATCTTCGCCAACTCCACATGGATCACACGTGCAGACATAGAAAGCGTGCGAAGCATCCGAATGGTGAACAAAGCGGACCCTTGCCATATGTGACCCACCTGATGAGTTGGCTAACCTGAGTTTTTACATATGGGTAATCTTCATGGTGGGGTCCACCTTATTAACTTCAGTTCATCTAATTAAAAATCTGGCTGATGTTGAGTTTTAAGAGAGTAATCAGAAATTGATGGCTGTCATCACGTATCAATTATTAGAGTTTAGTATGTAGGTGGGCCACGAGGTAATATATTATTTTAATAAATGAAATGAAAGGCTGGAAAGAAAGGTGTGTAAAAGGGTGAGATGGAAATGAAGAAAATTCTATTTGGTTTCTATCACATCTTTAATACAATTCAATGCCGTTAGCTTTACCGTCCCATGCCTGCACGTCCACTCCACTCAAACGTTGAAAAGAATATGAAGTAGGATGGATTTGATGAACGGTTGTAGTTGAATCTCATGCCATGAGTGGGGTCCACAATATGGGAGTAAATGAGTAGCCACCTGCATGTACTACCATATAGTGGCCTGTATATGTGTCACATCTTGAGAAGATATGAGCCGTTAAAAAAATTGAAGGAGCCGTTATGAAGATGGCAGTTGTAGAATTCAAGCCGATTCATTTATTAGGTGGGCCAAGCTGTCAAAATTATTGGGCAGGTAGTGGTCTGATCCACCGTACACGTGGCCGGGGCACCAAGGAGTGTTTAAATACAATTTTTTGACTTGAAATATAGAAACGTCTAATTAAATAATCATCATAGAGGAATGGCCAAGGTGCTTCCCATTTCTGCCCCCACCACATGGTGATCTGTACCATTCATATATGAAGTCTCACCGTAGATTGGCTATGATGAAAAATCTCACCGTTGTTTCGGACTCAAATATGTATGGAAAGTAAGGATCACTGATCAGTGAGATTTTTCTTTTTGCCATTGTGGACAATACATCCTGATTAACGGTCTGGATCATCATGTGGTGGGTCAGAGGGGGAGGGACCATGGGGCAGCATTGCCCCAGAATTTAGTGAGAGTAAAGCGAATTGCATGCTAGTAACTCAGTACCCAATTAAACTTTGTGGGGGCCACCGTGGGTGTATTTATCTTGTCGACGTCGTCCATCTATTTTTACAATCATTTTAATGCATGAGCCCAAAATTGAAGCATATCTAAAGTTCAAGTGGATCACACCACATGAAACAGTGGGGATAGGGTCATCCAACCTGTTTCTAAGGTCACACGGACATAGTCCTAACTCTTATCCCAGTGATAGACTCACAAGAGTTTCAACACTAGGTCAAGGGCTTGAGTACCCATAGGTGGTGAAATCCCACTACAGAGTGAGTGTGTGGTTGTGTGTGCCCCCATGGAAAACAAGAAAAAAAAGGTCACACGGATAGAGAGCTAGCAAAATGGACGGACGGTGTGGATAAGACATGTTGATGCAAGAATATGGACAGCCCTCTTCAGACCTCTCAACACCAGCAAAAGAGAAGAGCAAAGGAGACCTTGGCTAGAGCAAAGGACCCTCAGATGCCAAAGTCAGGAGAGGAATGGTCGTGTTGAGGGGTTTAGGGCGAAAGATTCTACGTACCTTTTCAATGTGGGTAAATCCTTTTATTTATAGTATATGTAGGACAGGATAGTCCGTAATCTCAAGCATGATCTTAGCCGTTAGGTGAGATGTACGCAAGTGGTGAATGTTGGTAGTTACCCTGGAATTACGCGGTGGATGGTTACGTGCGGTGGATGTCGACAGTTACCCTGGAGTTGCACATACTCGAGGTAAGTCGGCACTGCTCTGATCGAAGCATCATAGGTCGGTGCGACCCTGATTAAAGCATCGTAATTCGGTACGGAGCAATCTAAGGTCGACACGGTATGGACTTCTTATTTCGCCCGAGGTGAACTCATATATGAGTAATCCGAGGAAGCTATTAGGACTCATGAAGAAATTAAAAGCTAAAGAAATTGGACATCACAAAGACCTTTTGGACAGCCGTTCTTTTGTTTATCATACATGGGCGAGCTTCCTTATACTCTCAAACATCATCAAACGTCTGTTTGGCATGCTGCCATCCCCCTACCTCGACCATCATGGATAGTTGGAGCTGACCTGAACTAAATCTTCAGTTATTTGTGTTGAGGCCGAGCCGAACCAATCAAATTGACAGGATGGAACCGACCCGACCTGAGTCTCTAGTTATTTGTGTCGAGCTGAGCCGAACCAATTAATTGACTAGCCAGGGATTGCTATGAGGAGTTCGGAAGTTCTGCATTGGTCGTCTGGGCTATTGGCTTTTCCGAGCTGAGGGTTGGGCCTATCTTCTCGTGGGTTCCTTTTATTCTCGATGAGCTCTTCCTCAACTTCACCGATCTGATCACTCCCCTGCCCTGTTTTGACCTGGGGCTTCCGGACAATCCTTGTGAGGTACATAGGTGGGAGCTCGGAAACATGCGCGGCTGAGGACTACGCTTGAGGATGCGAAGTCTTGTTTCTCTGAATGAAATGGCATAGGAGTGTATGCTTGTCAGCTCGAGCCGACCTTGAGGGAGGTCGGACCATATTTTCCCATAACAAGACACATACATCCATGGTGACATTTTACATATATCCTGAAACAAATATAACTTTTTTGGATGATTCAAATGTTAGATTAATAAATATTTATTGGACGGTTAAAAAAATTCCTTGGTGTAATTTTAAAAAGCGTTTACAAGTTAGATGTTAGGATTATTCAACTAATTTGATTTTTAGAATGTAACTTAGCTACAGTGGATTTAAAATTTTAGTCGATTTAATTAGTATTAATTTATGCCACGTGTATCATATCTAAGTGCTTGAGTATCCAGCGTCATATGCAGACAAAATATCAATTAACTCCCCTTCAGATGATAGCACCAAGCATGCGAGTAGGGGTGTCAATGGCTCGAGCTCGGGCCTAAAAATCTAAATTTTGAATAGCTCAGTCCCAAAATATTTCAAAATCCAGGCCGATACAACCCCAGGCCCGGCTCGAAACAGTTCAAAATCCGGACCGTTTCCTACCTCAGGCCTGGCCTACTGACAGCCCTGCATATGAGACGCAATCTCCATATTAATTACTTCTTGAGATTTTTCTGACTATAAATCTCACCTTTTACCCACAGGCTTTTTTGAATGCTCCCAAACTTTATTTTCCAAGACTAGATAATTGCCTTTTTCTAGATGAAAATACCCTTGCAATGCAAATTCATTTTCTTTAATCTTCTCTCCTATTATATTATGCAAAAACCCATTTTCTGAAATCTTTTCTTCTCCTCATACAGCAATAACCCTCTTCCTTAAACTCATTTTCTTGAATCTTTTATCCTCTTCACATGGCAATATTCATATACCTAAAACCCATTTTTTGAAATCTTTTATCTTCTTCATATAAGAATACCCCTCCACCAAACCATTAATGTTACTTCTTTGTCTTCGTTTTAGTTTGTCAAGAAAGGATAAAAATGGTGCCTCCATTGAAGAAAGTATGCACTACAGGTAATTTGAACAAATTACCCTAAACCTTAAACTGAAAAAATTTCTTGTGGGCCATAGAAGTTTTGGATCAAGCTCGTATATGTGTTTTCCGTTCATCCATGTCTACATGATCCTATGAATAGGTTGGATGACAAATAAAACATTATTGTGGGGCCTAGCAAGGTTTCAACGGTGGAAATGATTATCCCCATTGTTTCCTGTGGTATGATCCACTTGATCTTTGGATATGCTTCGATTTTGGGCTCAACCCCTTGAATTAGATGGAAAAACGGATGGACGACGTGGATAGACCACATAAATTCAAGGCGGGCTTGTTCAATTTCATGTTAGGCTCGTTCAATTTCATTTGAAGCTCGCTCAATTTCATGTTAGGCTCGTTTAATTTCATTTGAAGCTTGCTCAATTTCATGTTAGCCTTGTTCAATTTCATTTGAGGCTTGCTCAATTTCATATTAGCCTCACTCAATTTCATGTTAGGCTCATTCAATTTCATTTGAAGCTCGCTCAATTTCATGTTAGCCTCACTCAATTTCATGTTAGGCTTGTTCAATTTCATTTGAAGCTCGCTCAATTTTATGTTAGGCTCGTTTAATTTCATTTGAAGCTCGCTCAATTTCATATTAGCCTTGCTCAATTTCATGTTAGGCTTATTCAATTTCATTTAAAGCTCACTCAATTTCATGTTAGGCTCGTTCAATTTCGATTGAAGCTCGCTCAATTTCATGTTAGCTCGTTCAATTTTATTTGAAGATAGCTTAATTTCATGTTAGCCTTGCTCAATTTCATGTTAGGCTCGTTCAATTTCATTTGAAGCTCGCTCAATTTCATGTTAGCCTTGCTCAATTTCATGTTAGGCTCGTTCAATTTCATTTGAAGCTCGCTCAATTTCATGTTAGGCTTGTTTAATTTCATTTGAAGCTCTCTCAATTTTATGTTAGCCTCGTTCAATTTCATGTTAGGCTCATTCAATTTCATTTGAACCTCGCTCAATTTCATGTTAGGCTTGCTCAATTATCCGTAGTTGTAAGAACTTTTCGCTACAGAGGCAATGGCTACGGATCTAGCCATAGAGCTAATTGCTCTGAATCTAATGAAGCTATGACTATGCTACCGATGGCTACAGTAATAATCCATAGCCATATGTCTTTAGCTACGGCCTTTAGCCCTTTTTCTGGTAGTGGACGGTGCCACCGTAAAAGCATGGATATTTTCATCTACAAAGAGTTAATTGGTATAGTAGTGGTTTAGTTACGGAATGTAAAGTTTGAGAGCATTCAGAAATGTGAGATTTATAGTTGGAAAAATCTCTTACTACTTCGCACCCGTCTTATTCTTAAAGATACAGTGCATCGAGGGAGTATTGTAAAAGTATGGTTTTACTTTTTGAGAAAAACTTTGATACTTTGGCAGAATGCTATGGCTGATACGCATTCACATAAAAATTGGATGCTTGAAGTGAAATTAATCCAAAATATGGGTACCATTTTTAATGTATCATGAGCCAAAAATTACTATTAAATAATCCGACTATTAGATTGGAGGGTAATTATTTTACGGTTAGAAATGGAAAAAAGGCAATTGTCCTATTTCAAAAAAAGAAAAAAAAAGTATCCATGAGTAAGAGGTTAGGATGGTTCAAACAATCTAATTTTCCTCTATTTGACTTACCAAAGATGGGTTATAAATTTTTTAATTTGAGTTAATATATGCATGTTCATCTGAGTGCGTAAGTATCAAAAGTGATAAGCTTCCTCAGTACCATATAACTCCTGTTCTAAAATGGGTTTCTACTTTAAGACACCCTAGGTTTCTTGAAAATACGATAATGACGTTTCTTTTTAAATCTTCGTGTTTAACACTTTTGCCAACTTTTAATAAAAATTTTAAGACAAAAATATTTTGCATTGAGCCTTATATCAGTAGCTCTTTTCTACATGTGTACTTTTTTTTTAAAAAAAAAAATCACTATTCAATGACCAACCTTTCTTTTATCACTATATATATTTCAATGGCCTTTCTAGCTTAAATGAGAGAAAAGGAGCAAGGAATGGGTATTTATACCCCTAGAAAATTTCCCCAAATCGGTCAATTACGTGACCTGTCGGTCAAATTGACATCAACTGATGTCAAACCGAGAAAACATCAATTTTTTTGTTAAACACAGTGTCGTATGGATGGACAAGGTTCCGGTTGGACTGACAGAGCATTGGCTTCTTCCTGTTTTCTGGCTGCTCAAGAGTGAATCATAAATGGGCCATAACTATTGACCCGAGATGAGTTATGGGATGCAAGATCTATGAATTTTGACTGTAATAGGCCATCCGGGTTCATCTGACCTGCATAAGTGGGTCATTCCACTCTGTTTCATTATAAAATGTCTCCTTCCCCCTTACAATTTTAGTTATACGACAAACTTACTATTTTTAGTAAGTTTCAGGTTAGACGTGTCTCTTTCATCTTAGAGTTTTAGTATGTGATGCCTTCTTAGGATTTGCAACTCATCAAGCCAGGAATCATCTGGCAAGATTAGAATAAGACTTACTATTTTTAGTAAATTTTATTATTTTGGGTAAGTTTTGGGTTAGTCAAGTTATGACTCTTGATTAGGATTAGGGTTTTCAAAACTAGATTCCCACAATAGTCTCAATAGTTTCTCGAGTTTAAACATGTGTGTGCGCGTGTGATGATAAGGCCTAAATATTACATATTTATCCCCTATATTGCATCATTTTCCCTTGCATTTGAGTGTTAAAATGATTTTAATTAAGTTTGTTTTCATCTTGTAGAGAGATTCTAAAGTCTAAGTTGAATCCGTGCTTAAAGTAATAATTTTAAGCCTACAAAGAGATCAAGTTCACTGGCAACAAAGAATTGGAGAATTGAAGATAATAGTTAAAGATTTCAAGTGCTAAATGTCAAAGAAAACTAAGTACAAAAGTGGAGAACAGAAGATCAAGTGTGTCGAGAAGAATTGAACAAAATCAGCGATTGGTGATCTCATCTGTAAGGCCCGTATCATAGTCCTTACCGTTCCGTAGGCTTTCGTGATCCTCTCGGTCAAATTCCGGCAACCCTCGACCTGTATCTGACGTTTGTGCGCGATCCTAAGCGAGTCCTTCATACCAAAGTCAGCTCGACCCGAAACTTGTACCCTCGCGACCGCGCTGTCGCCGCGGTTTCGATGTCGTGACTCGTACACCGATCCGATACCTGGGCCAGGAGATGTGGACCCCCGTTCATTTCGAGAAAAACGCTGCGCGTGCGAATTCTGAGAGAATCTCTACAACCTATTCCATCAATCAATCAATCAATCAATGTCAAGTACATATCCTATCACAAGTACAAGTCAAGTACAAACAACCTATTTCTCTCCCATTCCCAAAGTCAACTCTCTCTCTCTCCACCCATCCCTTTCTTACAACTCCATCACTTCACCTACTCATCATCCCATCCCTTTTCACCCATCACTTCCCTCTCTCTCTTCACTCCCAAACAACAACAAAAATCCAACGTCCAGCTCCCCAAGCTCTCTTCCAAAGCCAAGTGTGGCCCACCCTCTCATCTCCCATCTCATCATTCTTCATCAACCTCCATCAAAATTGAAGGCACAGAGCATACAAGTCCAAGGAGCTAAAGAAGAAGGTCGATAGGTGAGTGATCCACTGTTGATTTCTAACTTTAAGGCCCACTTGTTGGGGGACCCACTTGATGTATGCATTGTAAAAGGGAGGGTCCCTCCTCTTCATCACGATCTCTCTCTCTCTCTCTCTCTCTCTCTCTCTCTCTCTCTCTCTCTCTCTCTCCTTTCCAAGTTTTGTGGCCCCCATTGTGATGTATGGTTTATGGATTTAATCTAGACCATCCATGGGCCACCATGGTGCACATGTGAATCCTTGCCATTCAGCACCTTGATATGGGGCCACCTTGACGTATATAGATCGTGGGCCACGTGTATGTGGACCCCACCATGATGGACGTCCAAACATGGAGCGTCCAGCAACTGAGGCTGCTGGACCGCATGTTGCTGTGATGCTTGGGAAGGAAACTCCTCCCTTTTAGTATTATTATTATTATTATTATTATTATTACTACTACTAGTATTATTATTATTATATAATATGATGATGGCCCTACGTGGGACCCACCATCTGCATCTGCCCAGCAAGGACGTCATATAGTAGCTATATAGCTACTGTATTGACGTCAATAAGGTTTGTGAGACCAGTGACGTGGTGCCCATCCCCACCGTCCAAAGCAGCAACGGTGGGGCTAACCATGATGTGTATGGGTCCTCACACGTGGGACGTGGGACCCACCCTCCTTGATAGTGGCGTTACATCCCAGCCATCTATCCATTTGACGAGCTTGTCTTAAGCTTGAAAAAAATGAAGCATATTCACGTCTCTGGTGGGCCACGTACGTGGATTCCCACCCTGATGCATGAGTTGTATCCCTACCGTCTATCCATTATGAGGGACCCACCGCATGATGGATGTGCTACATCCAGCCGTCCATCCATTTGGCTGACTTGTCTCAAGTATGAGACCGGAAATGAGACAGATCCAGTTATCATGTGGACCACACTGCAGAAAATAGTGGCGTTGAACGTCTACCACTGGAACCCCTTTGGGTTACAGAAGTTTTGAATCAATATAATATTTGTTTTTCCCTCTCTGTTCAAGTCCTTGTGACCTTATGAACATTTTGGATGGAAAATAAACGCTTTGGTGGGCCCCCTCTAAATTTTAACAGTGGAAATCCTTATCATCGTTGTGGTTTGTGGTATGGTCCAGATGGTCTTTTGACATGATTTATTTGTTTGGAAAATGCTTAAAATGATCTCTATTGATGGATGAACAATGTAGTTGTTGTGGCCCATTGACCTGACCCATTTGATCGGCCCATTCAACTCGACCCATTCGACCTGGCCCATTTAAATCAACCCGTTCAACTCGGCCCATTCGACCTGGCCCATTTGAATCGATCCATTCAACTCAGCCCATTCGACCTGGCCCATTTAAATCGGCCCATTTAATTGATTCGGTCTATTTGATTGATTCGACCATTTGATTGATTCGGCCCGTTCGATGTAATTGACGCCCATGATGATGTATATTAGGCCCTTGTGCTAGGCCATGGGCCCCTATCCGATTGGCCCTATGAGCGCCACTCCTTGGGAGCAATGTTGGTTAAATGACCATATTGATGGGCAATGATGGTTGAACGTCCACTTTATGACCTTCCCTTAGGTCTTGTTAGGCTCATCCTCATCATTCTTTAGTGGGTTAACTCAAACGATTGACCCTATTGATATTTCTTAACCCATTATCGGTCGGCCATCTATGGACCCCGCCTTACGTCAAGGATAATTATTGATGCCGATTGCTGATACCGACTACCGTTGTCGATTATGAGTTTGCGACAACATAGCATCATGATACATGCTCATACGCATCATCCGTATGTTTGTTATGAGATGTGATTGGCCATTTTATATGCCACAGTGCAGGTGGTTTATGGGACTCCTTGATAGGCGGAGTTATCCCGCATGAGCGCACGGTATGCGCATGATTGATGCATGATTGGGTAGTGTGATACATGCACTTTGCATTTGTGTGATTGTGATTATTGTATGTCCTAGCGACATCAGGACCATAGCCTCCACAGGCACATCATAGATGGCCGGATTGGATACCGGAAATACTATTTCTAGCATCGGGGCGCCATAAATGTCCCTGGGTAAAAATTCTTAAATCCGATGGTACCAGAGGATGACTCCAACGTCGAGACTGAGTGGATACATGAGCGCACGAAGGCCGTTTACCAGTAGGCTGCGTCTCCCACCGTGTCATGGTCGGTTGGAAAAGGGGTGTGACCTTACCCGCCTGAGTGAGGGAGCAATTTCTAGGTTGAGTTTGACCAACTTGAGGAATAGGTCCTCTATCGACGAGCCGGGCCCGATATTGGCAGGCGGATAGTGAGGGCTCTTCTACTCACCCAATTGTGCGCTCAGATAGGGGCGGTAAGCTGGCGTAGAGTGTACTAGACCCCGGTGATTATCCAAAGTGAGAACTATACTGATATTTGATGTTCTGGCAATAAATTGCAGTGACATATGGATTCGAATGAGGACTGGTGTGCTTGAGTTACATCTTACATCGCATGGCCTTGGTATGGCCAACATCATTCACTCCTTGCATCGCATGGTCTTGATATGCCCGATAGCACTCATGCCTTGCATCGCATAACCTTGGTACGGCTGATGATATTCATGGACTTACTGGCGTTTCTGCATTACTCCGATATTGCAAACTTGCATTTCTACCATATGCACACACTTTCACTACCCTCTAAGCTTTTTATAAGCTTATGCACGACCGTTGCGTGCAGGTGACGCTAGGCAGTAGCAGTTCAGGAGCAGGAGTGTACTGCAGAGTTTCCAGAGTTTTTGCTTTATTGTCTTGTATTTCCCTTCATATGCATTGTACCTTAAAGTTTTTTTATCATAGTGGATTTTGTGATGGTGTTCTTGTGGTTAATGTTCGTGGGTTATGCTTATGGTTATGCTCATTATGAATCAAATTGATGTTGAAAATCCTCCTTGTAGGATCCTAGGATCGGAACCTGGTAAATGGGTGTCGGGAGCTGAGAATGGGGTTCTATGGAAGTTGTCAGCGCCGAATTCGGCGATCAAGAATTTCATGAGCCCGGTTTCCAAGTTTAGGGCGTGTAACGCCCTGAAAATCGGGGGTCGTGTATATACCCAACTCCCAAGTTCCCGGGTGTCATTTATAACCGATTTTTAATAATTTACGTTTAATCAAATGTAAAGGCGCAGTGTGGAATTACTTGGAACATGAAGCACAACCACAACTAATCTGCTGAAATGAAAGAAGTCAAAAATATACATAAATCCAAAATAATATAAGTGGGTCGCATAAGGTGTTGCCCAACAAAATCACAAAAAGAATAATATGTCTGAAAGAGTAAAGCTGAGTCCACTACTCAGCGATCCAACGTCCCATCTACTGAGCCGATGAAGACCCGCTCATCAACTGAAAGTAAGAGAACTCGTCCTCCTCCTCGAAGCTCGCGTCGCCGGGCTCCTCATACTCTGCATCACCTGCATCTACGGCGAGTCTGGTTGGTGTTTTAAAACACCGTCCCAGAGTGGGAGTGAGTGATCAACTCAGTGGGTGCTATTAATCTTAAGTTATAACAGACATCAATTACATTATGAACTTAATGAAAAACAATCATTCATAAATACCTAATTAAACTCGTTAATGCATATGCATGATAGATGATATGATGCATGCCCTCACCACAACACTCCCTCGAGTGGCTCCATCTAACGATCGCGTATGACCAACACTCCCTCAGAGCGACCTCGACTGCCGAATCGCCACCCTAACTAGTACGATGCAATGATCATGTTAGTCGAGTTCTTAGTTAAGTCCATTCATCCAGCAGGTTGGGGAAATTGGTACACTGCACATATCAATGCCCTAAGCTGGTTGCAGGGCCAAGGCCCCCCAACGCGTGAGGCCGAGACCTCGCGATTCTTGATCCCGTCGGGTTTCCCCCATCCCCAACTTCAAGCACATGGGGAGTGCTGAAAAGTGGGATCGCTCACGGTCACTACGAGGAGGCGCGTCACCCCAGTTTAAGCCGACAGCTCGGACACAGTGTCCCATTCCACCATGCCCGGCTCTCGAGTCAGTGGATCGATTTCAAATGATTGACAATGGGCTCCAATAGTTGAAGGGTGTTCCAGGTTCCATACGGGTGTGGGCAAACATGGTTAACAAACAAGGTTGGTCAGTAAGTAGGGTAGACCGCATGAGTTTAGGCGAGTACGGGACATGCGACATCGGGTACGAGCGACCCATGTAGCCTAACTACTGTCGCCCACACGCACCCGCCCAAATCCATGGGTTTAACCTCAGGGCAGTCCTACCAACGGGACCACCTTCACTCTCCTCATATTCCTGACCAACCCAAGGATTTGATGGTAATCTATAGCATGCCAACTATCAGAGTTATCATTTAGCATAAAACAATATCATGTTTCATATTTTCTCAACATACAATTTAGATTTTCCTATCAATCAAAGCTGCCAATATCATGAATCAAGAGTACATGTGTTTTGTGTGGGTTAGTGAGGAAGCTAAGCACTTCCTATACCTAATAAAACCAAATTACACAAGAGTTAATGGATCCTACATGCTATGAGGCAACATCATATGAGAACCAAACAAGACAAGTACATGTAATCATCCATTTAAACCAAATCATACGAAAGGCAACAACATTCCATAACCATTCCATTTGAATCGATAGGATCAAGGGTAGGTTCTTCCCTAGGTTCGTCTAGATTCTTCAAATGCATCATCCAAGCAAGCGAAATCATTAAACTCATACTAAAATTGGTGCTAGGCCACCTAAGAACAATAGTCCGCACCTATGGATCGTTGAAGTCTTGAAAAATGACCTAGAAACGCCGAACCCGGTGCCGATCGGCCGGAATCCTAAGACATTGAACTTGCATGTTAGAATCTCATGCAAAACATCTCTCACACAAGGGTTTCAAGAAAAAGGGGTGAGGGGTTTACCTATGCAAGCAACGAAAGAGGTTCTCGGTTATGGTGGAGGGTTTGTTGAGGAAGAGGCGATGACTTGCAAGAAGCGGACTCCCTTGGGCCCCACTTTGATCTATGGCCCACCTTCATTCTCCTTCACACTCTTTCTTCTCTATTTACTCTCTTTGCTCCCTCCTTCCTTTTTTTTTTTCTCCTCTCTCCCTTTGTTCCACCTAGGGCAAATTCGTATGGGGAGAGGGGGTGCCCAAATAGTGCCTTTATATAATGCAAGGTTTGGTGTAAATGGCCCTAAAGGATGGGTTTTTACCATACTAGCCCTAGGGGGTATTTTTCTACCATTTTGGGGCTACTACGGGGCGTATGAGTCGACACCCACCGTTGGATAGTTGACCCTAGCGATGATCTACCCATAGACATGAACGTCCTGTCATTTAGATGCGTCGATCGACGGGTAGGATCAGAATTCAGTTCAACGGTCATCGACTATCGATTGGGCCCGCGACTATACGGAATGAGTAGGAAAATATCCTTACTCCACGTGTGAAGTTTGGTCGCAAACCGACGGTCCGAAATCCTCAACTTTGTATGAGAGTGGACGACCCAATTCACTTAAGTTTCAGTTCATTCTTTTAGGGTATTTGCACTTCTCATGCACTCGTCCTTTAGCTCAAGTTGAGCGGTTCTGGACAGCGCTCAGGTCCGACTCTCGTGATGGACGTCAAGCCCAGTAAGACGGATATTATTCTATAGTTTTGGAACTAGTGGCCCACCAACGAGCGGTCTAGAGCTTGTTCTGAAAATCGGGGCATTTCTGGAATGAATTTGGTAGTGAGATTTCTCGTGGGCAATGATCAGGGTTTGGATTAACTATGTTCATAGTGTGGCCTATTTATAACTAGTGAAAGTGGAGATTTGATTATGATTACTCTAAACCGTCAGTTTTAGGTTAAAAGAGTAACGAGGTTGATTTAGTCTATTAGTCAAGATCCGGGCCTCATCTGACTCGGCCCCGATTAGATCTTTAATGTAGTCATCATTGTCTTGATTAGTTAGTGATGGGTCGGTTAGATTTGGGTCCTATGTGAGTAAATCATGGGGCTACACCTAATGTTCAAGTGATTGGGCGGATTCGTTGGCTTCCTATAGTTGATTAATCGGACTTGTGCAGTTCTTTACTGGTACCACCCCTGTATAAACTAACATTGAGTGCTAATGGTCATTTAGTGATATTATAAGTTAATTAATAGAAAATTTTTTTAAGGATTTTTGGAAATCCAAAACAGTGAAAATCCAGGACGTTACAGGGCATGACATCATCGATAGGCCATCGATAAGACTCAAGCCTATCGAGCTTCATATTGAGAAATTCCAAAATTTCCCGACTGGTTGTTGGATTGTTTCTTCGATCGAATCAAAGATACTTTGATTCCATCGAGAAAATAATGCATTTTAAAAGTTTATTGCTGGTCATTTTTATACAGTCTTCGATGTCATTGAGCAATCCTTTGATTCCATCGATATGACCTCAATAGGTCTCAATCTTATCGAAGCTCACATCGACGAAGGCGGTTAATTTGTAAGTTTTACGAAATTTCAAGTCGGTACGAAAGCGCAAGCCTCCTATCTATATAAGTAGTTGTTTTAAACGTTCTTAGGCATCCTCTAGGGTTTGGAGAGAGAGAAGGGTTAGATAGAGCGTCGATACGTCTTTATGCCTCAATTTCCTTCTAGGTTCTAATATTTCTGTGTTTCTTTTGTTCTAGCGATAAATATGTCTAGCTAATCTCTTAGCTAATGTTAAGGGGTGAAGCTTGTAATTAATTATAATGTTCTAGTTCATTTTGATTCATATATTGGATTTGAATGATGATTATTGAATTGAATTTGGTTTGGATTTTACTTTAAAGCCTTGAGTTGTTTATATCTAGATCTATTGTAAACTTCGATTATAATAGATGCTTTGATTTAGCAATTGATTAGCTTAATTAGAGAATGAATCAATCTGTAAAGTTCTTTGATCTATTATAGACTTTATGCACAATAGATAATTGAATTCCCTGCAATTGATGTCCTAGTACTTCGTGAGAGAATTGTTCAATTAAAATCACACCTTATTAGATATTTGTAATTGGTTTAATTGTTTGATTTACCGTTAGAATGGATTAAAATCCAATTTTAGTCGAGTTATAGAAGATGAATCGATGAACTATATATTGTGATTGTTAGAAATGTATCCCCAGATCCTTAGTATTTCCTAATTACTGTTTTTACCCCTAAGTATCCGTTGGATTCTAAATTTCAGAAGTAGATTAGTTCTAATTATGTTCTCGACCACATACATCCCTGTGAAATGATATCGGTCTCACCGAATTATTACTGTATCGCAGCCCTACACTTGGGGTCTACAACCTTTGGGTCGTAATATGTGATAACATATTTTAATCGAAAAAGTTTAAGTAACACCCGAGGACATTCAATACCCGAGTATTGGAAGATTGGAGTGTTATAGATCGTTTTTATGTGAACGTACGATACTGGAAATGAACATAAATGCCCTTATAGACTTTGAGACAAATTTTAAATGGTCAAACGATGCCCAAATGAGATAATTCTTTTTCCATTTGAAAGCTCGTCACATTATCTTCCTAACGAGCCTAAGATCGCCCCAATCTGACAATCTGATCTATAGTGAGGAAGTTATAACTATTTTCATAGGATTACATCATATTGGAAACGAATATAAATACCTTATGAATTTTAGGCCCAGTTTTGAAAAGTCAAATGGTGACCAAATGAGACGATTCTAGTCTTATTTAAAATGTTTTCGAATTATCTTTCCAATGAGCCCAAGATCGCCCCGATTTGACTTGTAATAAGAGATTTATGATTGTTTTTATGGGATCACACAATACTTGAAGGAGCACAAATGTAATTACACTCATGTTCCGAATAAAAGATTGCTTTCTATACACACCTACGTTTGCGTTCATTTCCAATATCGCACGATCCTAAAAAATGATTATAATTACCTCGTTATATATTGCATTAGGGTGATCTTGGGCTCGTTTGTAAGATAATTCAACAACCTTTCAAATGGAATAAGAATTATTTGGTTTGAACATCAATCAACCTTTCAAAAGTGGGACCAAAGTCCGTAATGATGTTCACAAAATCTTTCGACCATGTTTCCAACATCACAAGATTCCATGAAAATGATCATAACTCTCTCGTTAAATCCGGAACAATCTTAAGATCCTCGGAAAGATAATTTGATGAGCTTTCAAATGAGACACCATTTGACATTTTAAAACTATGTCCAAAGTTCATGAAGGTGTTCGCGTTCATTAAAGTATTACGAGATTCCATGAAAACGGTCACAACTTTGTTGATACAGAATGATCTTAGGCTCGTTGGAAAGATAATTTGACATGTTTTTAATAGGATATGAATAATCTCATTTGGACATTGTTTAACCTTTCAAGACTGGGTTCAAAGTCTTGTTTGTGAGCAATTTTTTGTAGTAAGAGAGAAAAGTTATTTTTGAAAAGTGAAAATTTACAATATTTTTTCATCTCATTTTATTTCCAAACAAGCTGAAAGTCCATTTTCTAAGGTAATAGTTCTGCTGATTAAAACAGGAAATTACAAGAGGATAGTCGGAAAATACCAAAGATGGTCTAAACGCAGTGAGAATAGAAGAGTTAGACGAAAAAATAAATAAATAAATTTAGGTACGGAAAAGAAAATTAAAGATCTTATGTTGACCCGTGGCATAATGTAAGATGTGATCGTTGGAAGAAAGTTTTAAAAGCAGTCAGGAGTGTGGAAAAATAAAGGTTTACAAAGTTGTTTCCATACCACGAACTATTGTATTTCCACCGAAGAGCCTTCTAGAATTTTGGTAGAGAAGCAGAGGTTTGGTATGATCCATACTGGTGATGAATTCCAAAAGATACATCAACAGTTTTGTCTTTGAATCCGCTCATGTTTCAATAATCCCAACCGTTCATATGATGGGTCTCACCATTTACGATGGATAGCGACAAATAAATTCTTTAAATTGGATTATTTCAATCTTTTCATTGTATGGCTCTTTCGCTTTTAGCATGGACGGTCACCGTGGCCTTTGTAAAATCAAAGGGTTGAAGTATTCAATCCGTGGGATGTCCCATCAGGAAAACGGCTTGGATCATTTCCAAATCCAACGGCTATAAGGTCTTGTATATCCTATTACAAAACCTCGGGATGTTTTCGATCAAACATCGAAATTTGATGCTCCGGTAGAATGTGATGGATGATACGCAGGCAATTAGAAATCGTACACATGGAATACAATTTATTCCAACCAAACCGTCCAAATTATAGGTACCAGTTTAAATGTGTTATGACTAAAAAATTACTCTTATTGTATTATGTGACTATTAGATTGGTAGACATTTATGGGATGGTTAATAATGAAAAATATTCAACGGTCCAATCGGAGGAGACGATTTTAATCAATCTGATTTTTGGATTCAAAATTACTGACAGTGGGCTCCACAATTTTGTCGGTTTAATTTGATTTCATATACGTCATACGTACCAGTTTTAGGTGCGTGAGTATCAAGTGCCAGACTCAGCCAGAGTATCAAATAACTCTCCTTGATGAGTGGCAATCATTTCCAACATCTTCCACGGTACACTTGGCAGAGGTCCAACGTCTAGGATTATCAGAAGCATTGATGTCGTTGGCCGATTGGGATTTAAGCAGTGCAGTTTGTGGAGAATTCATATTCTTTGTCGCACCAAAAAGTCAAAAAGTCACGGCAACCTACCTTCTTAGGCCGGACAATAGACGGCCAATAATTACTTTCACGAAGAAACAGAAAGAAGGAAAGGTCTACAATCAATGTATAAAAGTTATAAGGATCTAACGGTTAGGATTGTCAAATGACTACATTTCCTATGCTATCAGTCATCTACATGGTGATAAAACAAACCGACGGTTCTCATTGCCCCCAACCTAGTGAAATTCGTAGTGGCCAACCTAGGGCCTTTTTCAATGAATGTGGACCGTTCTATCTCAAACGAGGACCATTTTCAATGAATGTGGACCGTTCTATCTCTAGGCTACAAACCCAAGCGTTAACATCATCTGATCGATGCTTTCGATCTTTTAGCCACAAAATGGGCCTCACTTTTCAGAATATAAAATATATGTGTGCCACGTATCATCGAATATCTCTACTATATTATATATATCTGTATTATTCGGTTTGTATTTTACGGACTCCTCTGTCATGCTTTCCCACTTTCTCTACGTTTGGCATTTAGTCCGCATCACGAGTACATCTAGAAAGACGGTTGGTGCTCGGTTGGCCTTATCATGATGTATTTGTTCTATCCACGCCATCCATACATTTTTTTCATATCATTTTAGGGTTTTATCTTAAGAAAGAGATGGATTTAAATCTCAAATGAACCCCACCACATGAAAACCGCAGTAATTTAATATACACCATTAAAAACTGCTGCGGCCACTGTAATGTTTTTTGACATCCAACCTATTAATTAGGTCATACAGACTTGGCTGAAGGGAAAAAAACAAATATCAACGTGATCCTAAACTTTCGTGGTCCCTAAGAGTGTGTTTGGTCAGTGAAATTGAATGGTATTGAATTGTATTAGATGAGATTAACATCATTATTGTACGATGATTATACGCCTGAAAATAGTGAACTAAGCAAAATCATGCTTGGTGCACCATGAAATTGTAATCAATTTACTGAATTCACAACCAATGTTGTTCACCAGCACATATATATAATCAGAATGTCACATGTAAACTGTATATGGATGGACGGCATGGATAAACACATGCATTAATGTGGGCCTTGTGTATGTACAAGATTTCAAAATTCATGAAAATCCTGCATGATATCAGATGATGTCATTTCATGGGACTAAATGCAATTTCATCCCACTTAATCCTAGCCTTTTCATCCGCTCCAAACAATGAATGGAGCTATTCGGGACCAAATACAATTCTATCCGACCTAATTCCACCTATATTTATGTGCCAAACGCCCCCTAAGAAGTTTCTACTGGTAGGCGTTGATTCAACACTGTTTACCGTGACGTGGTCCACTTAAAATTTAGTTCTACTTCATTTAAGGGCTCATACCATAAAATGATATGAGAAAAATGGATTAAGGGCATTGATTAAACACATACATGATGGTGGGGCCACAGATCACCGACCTCTAGCCATTGTCACTGGCCAGTCCGCGTCCATCTAATGTGGGGCCCACCATGACGATTGATTAAGTAACACCCATCCGTGCGTCTGTTGCGCCGCTGATAAAAGGTTGCGGGTCTACGGGGATATCTATGGTGCACGGGTTTCCACGGAATCAACTCTCCGGAGGTGGTCCTGGTCCATATCTATCATGATCAGACAGCCAATGGAGTTAGATTAAGGCTGCCAGCTGTACACGACACCCCAGCGTAGGAACGCATTGGCCGGAGTCCCCCCTCATGTGGAAGCCGCCCTTTCAAATTCCATCTCGTGTCAACGCACGTGAGAATCCTTTTCTTTTTTGAGTCGGCACATGTCACATTCGTGCAGCTCGTGGGGTGTATTTATATGCTTTATAGACCTGTAGCGCGGCGGGTGTTCTTTCAATTATTGTATTTGTTTATACTCAGGTACTTAAAATAGTATTTTGTTTAAAAGGCTTTGAATCATACTTAAAATAATGTGTAAAAGATTTGAAGTCACTAGCAGATGAAGGCCTGAAATCTAGAGTCGACTAAACTTGTAAAATTATCTTGATTGAGAAATCGGATATTCTTCAAATAACTCTGGATGAAGTTTGCAATCATTGATTATGGTACTGTGTAAGAATTTCATAAGGTGGGCTTAATTGATCAACGGTCTAAATTCGCGCAAGGGTTGAACGTTGTGATTGAGCATACCGGTGAGCCCCACTATATCCGTGATGAGTCTCAAATTCGTTTTGGAGTGATGTGATTGAATTGTGTAATACACATAGTGTTTCGGTGGACTAGGAAATCTAATTTGCGTGGAGTTTTAAGGGAGATGCATTTCGATGGGTTCCAAATGCTTCCCTCCGACAACTAATTAAACATAACTAGGTCCCAAACCTACACATGTATGTGTGTAATAAGTTTTTTCCTCCAATCTTGATGTTTCTCTAAAGGTGTAAGGTGCAGAAGTGTAGTATCTTGGGAAATCCGTATAGAAACCTGAGTTCAACCACAGGCGGAGTCGGTTGAGGGCCATACTTAACTAGCTAGCAACATCGAAATGTACGTTGGTACTTAACATTAGGGTGATTAAAGTCAGGCCACCATTTCTACAAATGATGAGAGGTTAGGATCGCAAGTGCTACTAGCCCCAATGCCATATAAGACCCGAGGGAAATTCTGAGGGCCCGCCCCTCTCGAGAGTACCTCGAAACTCTATAAGGGACCTAGACTACGCATCGGGGGTCCGCTAGCCTTGAAATTATAGAATATTGTCCGCCTTATTGGGTTCGACGTCCATCGCGGGAGCCAGACCTGGATGGTGTCTAGAACCGCTCAACTCAAGCTGAAGGGCAAGTGCATGAGAAGCACAAATGCCCTAGGGGAGAACTAGAAACTTAAGTGAAATGGGTTGTCCACTCTTGCACGAAGTTGAAAGTTTTGGACCGTTGGTTTATGGCCAAACTTTACAAGTAGGGTAAGGATAATTCACCATACACATTCGTATAACCGCGACCTTGATTAAACACTTCTGACCGTTTATCTGACACGGGCTTCCCACAGTCGATCTGTGCATCCGATCGTGCCGAGACTGTGTCCTAGCATGGATCCATTGGTGGGTAACCTACCTCATGGTGTAGATGAGCCCGCGGGCCCTCCTTGGGGCCCCGTTAGTTAGAAATGACCACCCATAGGGTATAGATGTCAAATAGAGTGACCCTAAAGCCATTTGCACACCATCTAGAGCTATAAATGGCTCCTAATTTGCACCCTTTCCTCCCCATGCGAATTTAGGAACCCTAAAGTGGGAGAGAGAAGAGAAAGAAGAGAGAAAAGGAAGAGAGAGATCGAAGGAGGGGTTGCTACGAAGGGTGACCCCTCTTCCGTTTGACTTGCAATCCTAACAACGACCACCCCTGCTGTCGGAACTTCTTCGACGACGATCTAGGGTAAAACTACGAACTTTCCTTGTAGATGTAGGTCTTCAAATGAGTTTTCCCCAACCCTGGCCAACGATTCTTCCTTGGAAACGTAACCCTAGGAGCGAGTTCGAGTCGATTAAACTTGTAAAATTACTTTGATTGAGAAATCGAATATTCCTCAACTAAAATAACTCTGGATGAAGTTTGCAATCATTGATTATAGGTAAGGGTACCGTGTAAGAATTTCATAAGGTGGGCTTAATTGATCAACGGTCTAGTTTTGTGTAAGAGTTGAATGTTGTGATTGAGTATACTGGTGAACCCTACTATATCCGTGATAAGTCTCAAATTCATGTACGGGTGATGTGCTTGGACTGTGTAATATGCATTGTGTTTTGGTGGACTAAGAAACCTAATTCGTGTGGAGCTTTAAGGGAGATGAGTTTCAATGGGTTTCAAACGCTTCCTTCCTACAACTAATTAAACCTAACTAGGTCCCAAACCTACACACGTTTGAAGCTTTTTCCTCCCATCTCGATGTTTCTCTAAAGGTGTAAGGTGTAGAAGACTCCAACAATGGTTTCTCAACTAGGTACGCCTTTATTAGCTTATTTGATCTCCATACCCAATGCATATGATGATCCTTTTCAATTCCACATTTTAGTCTACAGTTGGTATCAAAGCAGACTATGCATGGGTTATGGTAGTTCAATGTAGATTGTTGAATCCATTTTTTTTTGACTTTTGGTTCAGATTTGGACTATGCATTCATGGACATCCAGAATCATATTTGGGCCATCGAGGGCGATTCTGCTCTTGATTCCAGCATTCAACGATGTCAGTAGCACATGCAGCCATGGACGCCTACGTTAAAGGCTTTGTTGTCAGTCATCCAGGGGTTGGTGGAATATGACATTAGGGCTAATCTGTCATGCCCCGAAATTCGGTGCCCGAGTTGGCCAAACCCGACTCCGAATCCTAGGTTGTGATTAAAATTTTAAACATTTTTAAACATAAATTTAAATAAAAACTACATTGCAATAAATCAAATATTCATTTAATATAATGTTTAGACTCACTTTTGAGTTTTTTTTTTTTTTTTTTTTTTTCACTATACTTTTTTTTCTAACACAAATAGAGAAGATCACTATGACTAGATGGACGGTTAGATCGTCGCTTTGCTTCGCCCTTAACTAATCTTCAAACCCTGAAACACTGTTAATGTGGGGGTGAGCATAACAGCTCGTGGGATCATATCCAACCAAAATTTGAAAATTGTATAATTATACAAAATGTACAAATAATGAAAATAATTTGTTTAAATTTTAAAACATGAATTAAAGTACTAAATCTTAAAAGATGAGATGAATACAATACTGAAATTGTAAAGATGCTTCGAATGCCAAACTTTTCATGAATTTTATAAATAACAAAATTAAATAACTAACATCTCTTACAACACTGTATCCAAGTAGATGGTCACGTTACATTAACGCCCATGCACAGGTACCTCTAGGTGAGGGATCCATTTATACGTTAACTGGTCAGACTACTGCTGTAGTTGTACCTCTGGCGTATGTCCGCGCACATAATTGTACTCATATGTCATAAACAAATGAGACTCAAAAGGATCCAGTGGGTTATAGGGTTTTTCACCCAAGGAACACAATCGCCCTACTTGCTAGCTTTAGGGACTTCCACCTAAGGGACACAATCGCCCTACTTGCTGGCTTTAGGGACTTTCACCCAAGGGAAACAATCGCTCTACCTGCTTATGCCTTTTAGGGACATCCCCATGACAGCGCACCTGCATTCCAACATTCATTCTTAACTAACAATAAATATGCACACAATATGAGTAATCACTATAGATTCAAATCAAAATTATTAAATATGCAACTTATTGTAGTTTACATACAAATTACATAGCTACACCACATATTCTTCGTTATTCTCAAATTATATATAAAAGTTGTTGTAAGGTTCGATGGCTATTAACTTAATAATTATTTTAATTAGGTAATTAAAATTCTTGATTATAATTTTAGAATTAATTTTTAATATAAGTTGATAATTAACTTATTAAAATTAAAATTTTATTTAAATTCACATTAAAATTTCTTTATGAAATTGTAAATCAGTTAAGCGTAGGAACTTCTAAATGTAACCCATGTTAAATTCTAAATTCAAATAAATTAATGTATTATTTAGATTTAACAATTCTAATTTAATTAATTAAGTAATATATGAATAAAATCTAACTATTTTTTTTTATATATAATTTCCTTTTTCCTTCTAATAGATTATAATAAAGATTTATTCTAAATATATATTAACTGGATTTTATTTTTTTCTTTAAAAAAATCATAAGATTTACATTTTTATTTTATTAAAGTTCATCCTACTAAGCTTAGGTAAGTATATAGATAGAAAATCCACATTAATAATTAATTTCTAATATCTAAAATTTAATTTATTAAATGTCAAAATTTTAATTAATAATAATAATAATTTTTTGTTTAATCCAAATTAATTCTATAAATTCTAAAATTCATAACCTAATTAAATTACCAATGAACAGCTAAGTTAAAAAATGTTAAATTAAATTTAAATTTAAATTAGTTAATTGCACATAAGTATTCCCAAACTAAAATTGTACTCAATTTATGTTATATTAAATTATTAAATTTGAACTTTATTTATTATTAAAATTTATCTTACATTATACATATCATTATTTTAATTAGTATGAATTATTCTGATATATTATTTCTAATTAGTCTTTAAAAAGATATAAAATTAATAACTTGAGTCACTTTATAGATTTACGTCAGCATAATTAATTTAAATTATAACTTAAGTAAGATTCAGAATAATTTTTTAAATTTAATTTCTACATAATTCAATTAACTTTAAATTTATTTGTATTAAATTCAAAAATCTAGAAATGCTAATTTTTATATATCTATATATATCTATATATATATATATATTCTCTATATATATATATATATATATATATATATATATATATATTATATATATAACTCTAATTTTATTGAACGTTTTTTTTTCCTACAAATATTCCATGAAAAAAATCAACAATAAACAATAATTTGCTACGAAATTCAATTTAAAAGAAATAAACTATAATGATAAAAAAAAAGTAATTTAATGACAACAATTATAAAAATTTCAGACTAGAGATGGATCACCCACCTTAATAAAATCTTTACAAAGTTTCTTTATTTTTTCTCTTTTTTTTTTTTTTTTCTCTCATTTTTTTCTATTATTTTTTTTTCACACTTTTTCTTTTCTCATGCCTATACGGCTACATCCATGACCCTATTTATAATAGAGAGTCCCACTATCATGCCCCAAACTCGGAAATTGGGCTCACAAAATTCTCGATCGTCGAATCTGGCGCCGACAACCTCCGTAGTACCCCAATCTCGGCTCCCTGCACCCATACACCAGGTTCCGATCCTGGGATTCTACAAGGAGGATTTCTAACATGATTTTGATTCGTAATGAGCATAACCAAAAGCATAACCCACGAACAATAACCATAAGAACACCTTCACAAAATCCACTATGATAAAAAACTTTGAGTACATTGCGTATGAAGGGAAATACAAGATAATGATAATAACGGAAACTCCTGAAGATCGACTGCACGCTCCTGCTGCGAGTAAGCTACGACTGCGTCCTGGCGTCACCTGCATGCATCAATCGTGCATAAGCTTATAGGAAGCTTAGAGGGTGGTGTAAGTGTGTGCACAATATGACCGTGCTCAGAATGCAATATCAGAATAAAGCGGAATCATACTGATGAGTCCATGAATGCAATCAGCTGTACCATGGCTATACGATGCAAGGCACGAACGTTATCAGCCATACCAAGGTCATACGATGCAAGGAGTGAATGATGTCGGCCATACCAAGGCCATGCGATGTGAGATGCAACTCAAGCCGACCAGTCCTCATCTGAATCCACATGTCAATGCAACTCATCGCTAGAGCATCAAATATTAGTACAGTTCTCACGCTAGACAATCACCGGGGTCTAGTACACTTCACGTCAGCTTGTCGCCCTTATCTGAGCGCATAACTAGGTAAGTGGAAGAGACCTCACTATCCGTCTGCCAATATCGGACTCGGCTCGTCAATAGTGGACCCATTCCTTAAGCTAGTCAAACTCAACCTAGTTATTGCCCCCTCACTCAGGCGGGTAAGGTCACGCCCCTTTCCAACCGACCATGACATAGTGGGAGACGCGGCCTACTGGTATATTGCCCTCGTGTGCTCATGTATCCACTCGGTCTCAACGTTGGAGTCATCCTCTGATACTATTGGGTTTAAGAATTTTCACCCAGGGACATTTATGGCTCCCCGATGCTAAAACAGTATTTTCAGTATCCAATTCGGTCATCCATGATGTGCCTGTGGGGGCTATGGCCCTGATGTCGCTTGGGCGTACAATAATCATAATCACACAAATGCAAAGTGTATGAGTCACGCAGTTCAATCATGCATCAATCTTGCGCATACCGTGTGCTCATGTGGGATAACTCAGCCTATTAGGGAGTCCCATAAACCGCCTGCACTATGGTATATGCAATGGCTAATCACATCTCATAATAAACATGCAGATGATGCGTATGGGCATGTATCATGATGTTATGTTTCACAAACTCATAATCGGTAACGGTAGCCGGTATCGGCAATCGACACCGATAATTGGCATCGATAATCAACCTCGACGCAAGGCGGGGTCCATAGATGGATGGCCAATGATGGATCAATTAAAATCAATGGGGCCCTCATTAGGGAATGATGAGAATGGGCCTAACAAGGCCTAAGGAAAGGTCATAATGTGGACATCCAACCATCATTGCCCATCAATGTGAACCTTTAACCAACATTGCTCCCAAGGAATGACGCTCATAAGGCCAATTGTATAATGGGCCTATGGCCTCATACAAGGGCCTAATATACATCATCATGGGCCCCGCTTATGGGACATATATGCATCACGTTGGGCCTCACTCATAGGCCAATATATATATATATATATATATATATATATATAATATATATATATATATTATATATATATATATATATATATATATATATATATAACATCGGGCCGTATCAAATGGGCCGAATCAAATGGACCGAATCAAATGAGCCGAATCAAATGGGCCCAAATCAAATGGGCCAAGTCGAATGGACCGAGTTGAATAGGTGATCAAATGGGCCGATTCAGATGGGCCAAAGTAAATAGGCCAAGTCGAATGGGCCGAGTTGAATGGGCTGATTAAATGGGCTAAGTCGAATGGGCTGAGTTGAATGGGCCAAATTAAATGGGCCGATTCAAATGGGCCAAATCAAATGGGCCAAGTCGAATGGGCCCAAACCAACCACACCATTCATCTATAGCTAGAGATCATTTTAGAGCATTATCACAAAATGAATCATATCCCAAGGACCATCTGGACCATACCACAAATAACAGTAGTGATAATGGTTTCCACTGATGAAATTCCAGTGGGCCCACTATAGCATTTATTTTCCATCCAGTCTGTTCATAAGGTCACGAAGAGGATAAACAAATATCATGTTGGTCCAAAACTACTGTAACCTAAAAGGTTTCAATGGTAGACATTCAATGCCACTGTTTCTGCAAGGTGGTCCACTTGATACTAGATCTGTCTTACTTTTAGTCTCAAGCCTTGAGACGTAACACCAAATGGATGAACGGTTTAGATGTCACACATACACCAACAGGCTCCACAGAATTGCTGGTGTTATAGGGCCCATTGATGGGCGGTATAGATGCAGCACATGCATCAATGGTGGGGTGGCCAGCGCGTCAGATGGATGGACGGTTTGGATGGAAAACATCCATTATGGTGGGGCGTTGACCGTCCAGCAGATGGACGGCCCTGATTCTACCAAGTGGATGGACGGTTTAGATGGAAAACATCCATCATGGTGGGGCGTACGTCGCACCGTCTAGATGGACGGTGCAGATGAAACACATATAGCTACGATTGGTCCCACCAGAACTTGCTGACGTCAACCTCACATTAGCCAGTGCTGTGTGAGGTACACCATACAATCTGCTCATCAGGTGGGTCCCACATATGTGGCCCACCTCCATATATTATTTATATATTATATTATTATTTTTTTGCTTAATGGTCCAGTGTCCAGAGGGTTTGGACACTCTGAACGGTGTGGATTTAATCCACATCACATGAGGGTAGGCCTCACCATCCTGGCCCCTGGACGGTGTGGTTCTAATGCATATATCATGGTGGGTCCACACGTGTGGCCCACCTAAGCTCTGTATAAAGCTGATATTTGTGTATTTCTTCATCTGGGCCTGTCCAGACGGGCGGGCAGCAATCCCGTCCGCTGGACGGTCCATCGAGGTGGGCCCAATGCCTGGATGGCATAGATATGACACATACTTCAAGGTGGGCCATACAATCAGGAAAAGAGAGAGAGAGAGAGAGAGAGAGAGAGAGATGGATAGAGAGAAAGAGAGGGAGATTGGCGTAGTGGAGGGACCTCACCACTATGGGCCCCTCAAGATTACAACACATACATCAAAATGGGTCCCACATACAAGTGAGCCCTCAAATGGAAATCAACGATAAATCACCCACCTATCGGCCTTCTTCTTAGTCCCCTTAGCTTCCTTAGCTCCTATGCTCAACTTTTGACAGTGGATGATGAAGTTTTGATGGTGAAGATGAGAGATTGGGTGGTAGAAAAGTCGGCCACACTTAGGTTGCTCTTGGAAGGCTTGGACATTGGATTTTTTGTTGCTTGGGAGTGAAGAGAGAGAATGAGAGAGAGAGGGAAGTGATGGGATGAAAAGAGATGGAGTGATGGGTGATGGGTGGAGTGATGGAGTTGTAAGAAAGGGATGGGTGGAGAGAGAGAGAGAGAGTTGACTTTGGGAATGGGAAAGGGATGGGTTGCTTGTACTTGTGATATGGTGTGTACTTTAACTTGACTTGATTGATTGACGGGATAGGTTGTAGAGATTCTCTCAGAATTCGCAAGGCGTGGCATTTCTTCAGAATGAACACGGGCCCACATCTCCTGGCCTGGGTATTGCATCAGCGCGTGAGACGTGGCGTTAAAACTGCGGCGATGGCACGGTCGCTAGGGTACAAGTTTTGGGTCAAGCCGACTTTAGTATGCAGGACTCAGCTTAGGATCATGCGCAAACGTCGGATATAGGTTGAGGGTTGCCGGAATTCGATCGGGAGGACCGCAAAAGCTTATGGAACAGTATGGACTATGATACGGGCCTTACACCCACCATAAGTAGTACACACATGAAAAAAATAAAACCTTCTCTTTAAATGACATCTCATAGAGTGAAACACCCACAACCATTAGTTTCATTTACTACAAAAAAATGCATCATGTGTGTATAATGCATGTGGTGTGTGGTTGTGCATGTGTGAACAGTGTACACATGGCATACATGTAAGATGATTATTGTACAATGGATGGTTGATCAGGTGGGTGGGTTGATGGGTTAAATTGATGGATGTATTTGGGTGGTGGATGACTAATTGAGAAGTTCTTTGGACGGTGTTGATTTGTGTATGAATTTAATGGTTTCATTTTATTAGTTTGAGTTAACGAACGGATGGTTGACTGATCTTCTGATAAAACTTGGATGACTTGACATGGTTTGGTTGGTCATTGTGATGGGTGGTCTAGATTATTGACCCCTGATGATAGTCACATGCTTTATGTTCCTAAATCCAACACTCATGTGGTAATAACTTTACTACAAATTAATGTATTTATATTTTATTAAAAATTAAAATATTTAAAATATGTTGTTAACACTTTAAAATGTTAGAATTTAAATAGGCATGCTACACATGTTTAGGATATACTACATTATAGAGTTATATCGTACATGGATGGACCGTTGGGATGTATTGAAAATAAGATTTAAGTGGACCATGCGGTACCTTAATGAGAAGAGAGGTAAATGCACGGTTGATTTTATGAATGGGTTACCCAGTTGTGAGATATGGGGCTAGAGCTGGGCAAAACGGACCCGATCTGGTGGATCCGACCCGACCAGACCCGATCCTACCCGACCAGAACAGAACCGACGGTCTGTTTCGGTGCTGACCGGGTAGCCCCATCCAGATCCGAAATATTTTGGGACGAGTTCGGATTGGCCCTGATCCGACCAGACCCGACCCGAAAACCCGACCCAAATGGTCCCGGACAGATCCGATCCTACTCGATCCGGAGTAGTTCTTATTGATTTTTCTATTTTTCCCGTGGTATGGTCTGCTTGAGCTTTGGATATGCATCAATTTTGGGTTCAACCACTAAAATGATATGCAAAAACGAATGGACGACGTGGATAAATAACATGCATTCAAGGTTGGGCCCAATAAAATTTAGGTGTACAATAACATATTAGTCTAGTGATATACAATACACAAGACAGCTTAGCTGTAGCCAGTAGGTTGTCTCGTCAAGACGAGCACGGACGCTCCTCGAGCTCCGAGTGGTACGAACGATTCAAAGGATATCAAAGTTAAATGGGCCCCACAGTGATGTATTTATTATATCTACACCGGTCATATTTTTTTAGAGACTATTACAGACCATTTCCAAAAAATTAATAATATCCAAAGATCATCTGCACCACACCACAAATAGAAGCAGAGAATGATTTTCACCGTTAAACAATTTGTGTGGTCCACATGGTATTAGATCTGTCTTATTTTTAGTCTCAAGCCCTAAGACGAGCTCACCAAATGAATGGACAGTTTGGATATAACACATACCCCACCGTCAGACTCATATGGCTTGTTAACCACTAACCTTGACACAGCTCGTAACGTCACGTTTGCGACGTGCGTGAAAAGAAGCAAGTGTCGTGCACTGCACGTAAACGTCCAGCTTCACTTTTCTCATAGTTATGTGGGGCCACCTTGATGTATATGTTTTATATAAGCCGTTCATTCATTTTGAGGTATGATTTTAGCCGTTGAATACAAAAATATGATTAAGGTTTGGTTCGCAGATCCGATTCAGTTTTATCAACAGGTCGGAATCGGACTCGGATCAGCCCATTCAAATTTCGAATCTGTTCGATTCAGGTGACCCGTACTCGATCCCCGGATCGGAACGAGTTCGAGTCAAGCGGTTGCGATTTCAGATCTAATCGGGTTGGACCGAATCCGATCCGACTCGCACCGATGCCCAGCTCTATATGGGGCGTCGAATTTATAGTTGTACGTATGGATACATGGATGGTTTTCTTCTCTTTTAAAATTATAAGTTTACCACCAAAATATATGGCTTGTGGACGTTTAAAACTTGTTAAATCATATTTCAATGTAAGAAGTACTCCATTAAATTTGTCGAGATAAACATGAGAATCTTCACGGTGATTTTCATTTGATTTTTGGGTGGGCCAATTGGTGGATCCATTTATGATATACGGTTGAATGATATGATATATAAAATAATCAAATAATTAAGGGTCTAATCCTATATGCATGTTAATGTATGGTTACTTTTATACTCAGATATGTACGAGATGGGCTTTTAATTGATTAGATAGATGTACAGTTAATTTTAGGTGTATGAGTAAAGATAGTGCATGTACACATATACATATATACACAACTAAAACCATATAATTAAAAATCAATGATACATACCAAATAAATCGATCATGCATATCAATGGTCACAATTTGTACACTTTATACATGCATGTATACATGGATGTTTAGATGGATGCAAGTGTGCATGTATGCGGATGCATGCATGTGCACCAAAATCTCATGTCAATACATAATCGATGTGGCCAAGCCAGTGTTGTCGACTCGCGGCCATTCAAAGATGCCATCATGACCAACAACCTTAGACGCTTCTTCCCTAACAACGTCAAAAGGTTAAATCCCTTCCCGACTAGCTTCCAACAGCATGTCAAGCTTCCATGCCACCCGCAACAAAAAAAAAAGGCAGAAAAACGAGGATGACCCACCACAAGCCATCAACACCACCTCGATTGTAACACCCTCGTACTTTTCAATAGTCGGGTGTTACTATGGGTGTTACCGTTTAGATCAAATTTAGCACGAGCATGTGCGGGAACATATGTAGCTTATATTTCACATTATCATCCAATGATTCATAATTTGTCCACCTTAACCATTTGATTTAGACTATGATGATAATGGACCTTTAAGAGTTGAGTTCAATCCGCTCTAGATCTCTAATGACTTTTTAACCCTCTGAATTTGGGCTAGGACAACCCATAACGTATCTGTAAGGTCTAAAGTCATTCCACTTTGATTTGACCCTTGATTTCATGATGGACTGCCACATCACCCAATCAGGGGTCTAATAATCGAAACCAGACATTGGATTTCATCCAGATACTTTAAGGGACCCTTTAGGTTAACTAATAATCGATTAAGATAAAGTCTGACCTTTAGATTTTAAGAATTGCTAATAAATAGCAAAAGAATCCACATTGTGCAGCCCACAAAACATTAGACCAAGAACATTAGGCCTAGTAGGGGGCTGATTGGATTAATGACCAGTCCCAATCACCTTTCCAACCATCTGGTTAATGTATATACATAATAATAATAATAATATATACATAATAATAGTTGTAAGTGCTTGTATTTGAAGCACACTTAGAGTTGTCAAATTTCGTAGACAAAGTACCAAATTGATCGCAAGTACACTCCAGTCTTCTTTGGCATCTCATGAAGAACGGCTCAACATCGCAATACTTAAAGACATCGCAATGGTTTCAAGATTAAGATCTCTACATATGCCAACTAATAGGTGGTATGACCTTAGAAAGACCCTAGATTAGGTGTTTTTGAAACATGGTCATAAATGTAATATGTATAATGTAAATTCACTGAAGTTCTGCTAGTCTAACTTCAAGTTCAGCCAACCTAATTGAATTCGGCCAGCTTAACTAAATTTGACCAAGTATACAGCAACATTCGAAAAATTTGTTGCAAGTTCGGCCAACCCAACTTGACATTGGGCCAGCCCGAAGTATTTTATGTCAAGTCTCCAGTAATGGAATTCTTCTGAATTCAACGGGGTTCGGCCAGCCGAATTGGAGATTCGACCAGCTGAATTTTAACTCGGGCCAGCTGAATTTTTTTATTTATCTTATCCCATGAAATCCGAGAACCGTTGGAATACAATCATTGGAATCCGGCCAGTCGAACCAATTTTTAGGATGATCGAATTTCCAATTTTTTTTGCTATAAATATGGGCCTTCTCTCATTCAGTTCTATAATGAAAATTAGAGAAAATTTACCTCAAAGTTAGAGAGAAATTTAGGCTCTCCTAAAGCTACCAGTGTGATATTTCTTATTCTTATTTAATTTATTCTATTCTCTTTCTCAAGTTAGCTTTAAATGTAATTAAGAGACTAATCTAAACTCTACTTGATATATAGAGAACTGAATTTGCAGTAGTTGGGGTTTTTATTCCTTGAAATATATTAGATCCCTATATTATTTTTGGTTCATCATATACTACTTCATCAAATCCTAAGAAAGAAGATCGTTGTTAAGGTGAACCTGTGAAAACCTTGAAATAGTGAAAGCTAAAATTATGAGGGTAGTAATTTTGGGAGTGGAGTAGGTGTGGGTTTAAGCACTGAACCACTATCCTTGTGCATTTGTGGTGATTGTCTTATTTGATTATTTTTTCTTTCTAGTTTGAAAGTTTGATTTCAAAGACGTCATAAAATAATGTTGTCCTGCCTAAAATTCTAGGTGAAGATTGTCCTACGAATTATTTGAATCAAGGTTTCAACTCTGTGTAATTGAAATTATTTATTTATTTATTCCGCATTATCTCAAAGAATTTGGTATTGTCCTATTCACTCCCCCCCCCCCCCCCCCCAGAACATCGATAGCTCGTCTTTTAATAATGATGATGATTGTAATAATGATATTCCATATTATAAATAGGTCATCTGGTCACTAATCCAAGCCACTAAGTGGTCCCTAAGACCCTTTGGACCATTGATGTTCAAATTTGGAACGATCTTACCATCAGATCGATAGAAATCCATAACTGGACATTCAAATCAAGTGTCGTAGCCCATTTAAACTATGGAAATGCCTTAGTCATGGTTGGGTGTCCTAGTTTGAGGTGTGGAATCAAATGGACAGAGACGATTTGTTAAATACCTCATTGTGGGCACCACAACCACTGCGGGTGTTCACCAGGGGTGGTACACCTAAAGCGCACCGAAACCGGATACAGGACAAACCCGGTTTGACCCAATCCCGAAGGAGAAAATCTCCTTCTCCTTTTGTGTTTTCCCACTAGCAAACAAACACCATTCGTTTTGATCTCATTGTGGCCCACCGCCACGAACCATCTCAAATATTCGAACCGTTCATCTGGTACGGACAAGGATTCCGACCAAAAGCTAGGTGGTCTCGCACCTCGGTTTGCACGGGTGTACACACGAGTTTGAGCGCAAATGGGTTGCATGAGAGGAGTCTTTCCAAAATATGAAATCCAGTTTTTCTTGCCGAGCTGGCAATCCACATGAAAGTTCTTCCTTGAATCTCAACCATAAGAATGGGAGAATCCCAACCCTCCAACCTAGGGCTCCCTTGCTAGCAGTGCAATCAAAGAAACAAATCGGTAGGAGGAGAGAGAGGGCATAAGTAGAGAAGCCCTAGATCTTATTCTGACCATTCGTTCCCATCCAATGGATTTGGGAGCGTTAGAGTTTGCTATAAAGGAGGGAGGAATCAGACAACAACTGGTTTTTCTCATCTTCTTGTAAAATACCCTAGAAATTTGCCACAATCTTCAAGCTCCGAACCCACTGACCCAACCTCCTTTAAACTTTGAAAATCCACGTCCACAAGCTCCTATGAAGCCATCAGGACCATCCACAAGCATCGGTTTGAAGAAAGAGGCGATAGATCTTGATATGACATTAATGGTCCGATCATCTTCCTTGTTCTAATGGTAGTTGCACGTTCATGTCGTTGAGCCGATCTTAAATCTATTTCATCCATTCGATGGGCCATTTTAGGATCTTCCAGCCATAGAAATCTAAGCCAAATTCGAAGCAGGGTGTTGGTGCGTGGATCTAACCATCACAACATCAATTACATGCTGTCTTCGCTGACTCACTCGAGTCATTGGCTAATTCTAGTTAAGTTTTCTAGCTGGGTTTGGGCGAACTCAGACCTCTCCGGTTGCTCCTGAGATAGAGAAAAGAGCATAAGAAGAAGAAAGAAGAGAGAGAGAGAGAGAGAGAGAGAGAGAGAGAGAGAGAGAGGGCATGGTTTGCTACACCGACTCAATTCCACCGAGTTGCTTGTGAGTTGAATGGGTCCCAAGTCGAGTCCCAGCTGAGTCCATTTCTCGTGGTGGTCCAGAATGTTGCTGTACTTACAACAGAGAAAGAGAAAAGAAAGAGAAAGAAGAAGAAGGAGAAGAAAGATATCAGAAAGGAGAAGAACGAGTAGAGAATCAAGTTATGGAGTCAACTCGGTCCAAAACAGAGTCAAGTCATTGACTCGCTAACTTATGGTGAGTTCAACCAAGTTTTGTGGGTTTCAACCAAGTGGAGTTGTGGAGTTCAAGTCTCTTCATCGAGTTGACTTAGTGAGCTTCACTAAATCTGTTGATTTTAGAGAGTTGATTATTGGTTATGTCATTCCAACATTTGGTGTGTCTTTTGATTTCCCTCTAAGTTGGGATCACTCAGGAATCGAGTTGAAGCTAGTCGACCTAGATGAGTTAGCTTAGATGGGCTATGTGGGTCTCAGTTACTATTTTTGAAATTAACTTAGTATTGGTCCTTGGTAGTTCTTATCGGATTGTGATCGTGTGTGGACCAAGCCAATTGAGTCTATTAGGATATTCGAATCATATGCTCAACATTTATCTCGCACATACACTTTTATGTTGTACATGAATATCTTCTCACACTCGTGGACTGTTAGTAAATCTCAAATTGCCACATCGATTGGTGAAAAATGCCACTTATATATGTATATTAGATTCACGATGTAACTCGATTGATTGTGATTACAATAGACCCTCGAAGTAGTGGTCATTTTGTGTATTGGATTAAATGAAATTTTCTCGTGGACTTACCATCTTGTGGATAGTTTGTGTCTATGTGACTTTTTGGGGATAATTCATTTTTATTATGTCCTTGAATGAACCATTTGTCCTATGTAGCTTTAATTGACTATTTGCCCTATGTGGCTTTGATTGAATATTTGTCATATGCGGCTTTATGGAATATTTACCTTATATGGCTTTGATGAATTATTTTCATATAACCCTGCTTTAGTAAGTTCCACTTGTTGGACTATGATTGGCCACTAGTTGATGATGTTACCATTAAACATCCTTGTGTTTGAGTCTCATGAGTCGGGGATGGTGGTATGAGACACTGTGACCAAGCTATGGCCTATGCTGGGTGACGAGTCCTCCATTGTGATCTTTGAGCTTTCTTAAAATGGCTGTTTGAAAATGAAAGAATAACGGTTGGGCTAATCATGTATTTCATGTCTCGTGGGCATTATCGGGTGTCTGGTTGATTGTTTGGAAAGACCAGTGTACTATTCAAATGTCCAAATTTGTGTGAGCTAGTCACTACGCACTTACTTGATGTATTTTCACTGGTGACTAGCCACTTTGAGGTTGCATGTAGGTTTTACCCCACTCATGGGTTTTGCCTAAAAGCCAGCTGGATGAGAATCCACAGACCGAGTGCATTCACGCATCTATATATTTAAATAAGATTGCATCGTGGATTATTCTTTTCATTTTCTTATTTAACTAAACTAATGTAGTGGTGTGCAATCTTGAGGAAAATTCACACAGAGCTGGCCACTCATTCTTTGAATACATAACCGTATAGGTAGTGCAGGTGGTTTAAATGATATTTATGTTAGGATTGATGATGAGCAGGGTACAAATATCAGGGATGCATAACTGTATCTGCTCAAGAAAATTAAGCTGTATGATCTTGCAGCTCAAGCCTAGCTGCATTTTTTTAAATGTTTTATGTGTTAAATTGTTTATTTCATACATTTGTTAATATTGAGACATTGGTTTGTATAAGCGCTATGGGCAGCCGCTCGTATATTTGAACATGTATGCAAAGTTTCCTTTATATTTGATTTGTACCTCTTCCGCTAAAATGCTCATTCCGAAAATATGTGTGTGTGTGTGTGTGTGTGTGTGTGTGTGTGTGAAATTAGGCTATCTTTAAAGGTTAACACTCGGGTTTTTAGAAAACGAGTAGTATACTTGAGTTTCAAGAACTGGGGCATTCCTCTTTGGTACTGGCATGCGTTTAGGTCCATGCTGGTTTGATCTTTTCTAGATCTTGATCAATGGTTGTTTTGGGGGCTTATATAAGGGTTTTTCATCGCTATCTCATCGTAGCAGCGCCATGTCTGGAATCCACCAAAATCGACTGTTGTAGTAGGGAACCTAACATCAATTCTAGGTCTTCGAACGTTGGGTTCTTCCAGGAGTCAAGGCAAGAGGGGAGTTGTAGAATAGTTTGGGGTAATGACTAGGGTTTGGATTGGGGCATCTTTGGTAGATGAAAAGGAAATGGGATTTTTTTTTTTTTGTTTAGTTTTCTCTTGGGTTGGAAGTGGGCCACGTTAATCTAATTCGGGCCTATATATGAGCCTATGTGGCTAGCCTTCACCGGTCCTGTTCGTAAGCTCATTTGCTTCTATGCCTATAGATTTTCATCTTAAGACCTTAAAATATCATTATCAGGTATCTCATCAAGTTCTACAAACTCAGTATGCTCAATTTGCCCTTCTTGTTGTCCCAACTTATGCTTATGCATGACAATTTCATTGAATACCACATCCTTCCTCCTAATTATTTTTCAATTTTCAGTATCCCAAAATCGATAACCAAAATTATTAAGGCATATTCAATGAATGTGCACATTTTGCACTTAGGATCAAGCTTGGTCCTATTTTCATAATCAATATGGACATAAGAGATACAACCAAATACATTTGCATGTGACAAGTTTATCTTCTTTTCAATCCATGCCTCCTTTGGAAATCCACCATCGAAAGAAATTGAGGGTTCTTCATTAATCAAGTAAGAGACAATATTTACAACATATGCCTAAAAATGTTTAGGCAATCCAGCATGCATTCTTATGCTCCTTGCATTCTCTAGAATGGTTTTGTTCATGCAATCAACTACACCATTCATATGTGGCATTCTTGGAGTCATTTTCTATCGTTTAATTCCATTAACTGCACAATACTTCTCAAACTTGTTATCATAATACTCTCCTCTATTATCTAATCTACGACACTCCAACTTTATTTCCATTTCATTTTTAACCAAAGTTTTTTCATTTATTGAACATATCAAATACTTTCAATTTATGCTTCAAGAAATAAACTCACAATTTTCTACTAGCGTCATTAATAAAGGTAGAAAAATCAAGAGAGCCGTCAAAGAAGGATACCTTGGCTAGTTCCCATACATCAGTGTGAACCAGTTCCAACTGCTTCAACTTTGGATTCGTGACCTTCGAGAAGTTTACTTTGTTTTATTTTCCATAGATATAATCTTCACAAAAGTCCATATTATTAAATTTCAACCATAATTGCTTCTGTTTCGAAAGTAGAACCTCCATCCCCTTTCGCTAATGTGCCCAAGTCTATGATATCGTATATGCGTGTCCACCCCCGATGATGCTCCACCCCTGATGATGCAACTGTAATGGAATTATTAGAGCTAAAAGTTAAGTAAATAGTGTCTTTTTTTTTTCTTACCCAAGTAATAAATATAGCCTCATTTATGATCTTCCATGAATCACTAATGAAAGTTGTTATATGTACCTGAGTTGAACTGAGTCGAGCTTGGCACAGCTCAACTCAGCTCGGCCACTAGTTGACCCCAGCTCGAACTCGGCTCAGCTCAGTCCTCGAGCCTGACTGGCCAGCTCAGCTCGGTTCGATCAACAACTCGGGCCAGTTCGAGCCAAGTTCAAGCCGAGTTCGCCTGTGCAGCATTTTGACAAACACATGAATTGCACCTTCAAATTCTCACTGTATGTAAAACAACAACAACGGTTTGCATGTATTTCTTCAAACACCTTGTAGGCAACATCAAGATCAAGAAAAAAGATATTTGTTTCATATACATACCTTCCTTGCCACCAGTCGACACTTCGTTGAGTCATTTCATCGAACACTTAGGGCCTGTTTGTTAACGCTGAATTTTTACACTTAATGCAGAATTGGGAAAATATTCCGTGTTTAGTGGTGTTTGTTAATGTATTGTTAACGCTGAAGAAGGAAAGTGCTAAGTGGTTTTTCACTGAATTCTTTCCATGACAGGAGTCTGGCTTAATGGTGAACGTTGAATGCGCTCCATGAATTTTTTATTAAACAAAAATTTTTGCTTCTAAAATTACCCTTCTAAGTTACTACAGATTGGCTACTCCCCTTGCCACCAGCCCCATGGCTGGTGGTCAGTGCTCTGTGGGCCCACCATGATGTATGTGTTTCATCCATTCCGTTCATCCATTTTTAAAGATCAATTTAGGGATTTATTCCAAAAATGAGCGGGATATAAATCTCAGGCTGACCACAACACATGAAAACAATAGTGATTGGATATCCACCATAAAATCCTCTTAAGGCCCACTGTACAGTTTATTTGACATCTAATATGTCAATTGGGTCATACAGGCCCAGATGAAGGGAAAAAACAAAAATCAGCTTGATCCAAAACTTTTATGGCCCCCAAAATGTTTTTAATGGTCGACGCTCATTCAACGTCATTTCCTGTAATGTGGTCCACTTGAGATTGGGATATACCTAATTTTTGTCTCATATTGTAAAATGATATTTAAAAATAGATGGATGGAATGGATGAAACACATACATCATGGTGGGGCCCATAGAGCACTAGAATGCCAGGGGAGTAGCCAATCCGTTTTCAATACATGTCGTGCGAAGACGGAGCACCGACCTCCTGGATGTGGATTTCCTACGAAAGCCTTTAACAAGAAGTTCCTGCGCTTGAAACTTAGGTGGGGTCCATTGTGATATTTTTTTCAGAAATCCACTCCGTCCATCCGTTTTATGAGCTCATTTTAGGAGGAGAAACCAAAATTGAGCAGGATACAATACTCAAGTGGGCCATATTAAAGCAAAAGGTGGTTGGGGAAATTTCTACCATCGAAACCTCCCTAGGTTCGACAATGATGTTTACATAATATTCATACCGTTAATAACGTCATTTGTGCTGGGATGAACTGAAAACACAAATAATAGCATGATTCAAAAGTTTTTGGGCTCCATGAATATTTCAACTGTGGACGTTCAATTATCACATTTTCGGTTCACTTGAGCATTGGATACGGTTCATTTTTGGCCTCATATCCTAAAATGAACTCAAAAAAGGGATGAACAAATAGGATTTCTCACAAATATGAAAATGGACCCCACTTGGGTTCCCCGTGCAGGAACTTCATGCCAAAGGCTTTCGCAGGAAATCCACGTTGGACACTCCTCGCTCTCCCAATTGTACGAATGGTTCAAAGGAGATCAAAGTTACATGGCCTTACAATAATGTATTTATTATATCCACACTGTTCATCAAATTTTTGAGATTATTTTAGAGCATTAGCCAAAAAATGAATCATATCCCCTTGACCCTAAACTTCTGTGACCCCCAAAAGGTTTTCAATGGTAGATGTTCAATCCCCCACTGCTTTTTGAAGTGTGGTCCACTTTATTTTTGGATCTATCTTATTTTTCGGCTCAAGACTTACGACGAGCTCAAAAAATTTATGGGCGGTTTGGATATAACAAATACCTCATGATGGGACCCATAGAACTTGTTGACGTCAATACACCAGCTATAGCTGGTGTGTGGTACAACAGTTAATCCGGGAAACTGATTGGCTACTCCCCCTGCCACCAGCCAATGGCTGGTAGTTGGTGTTAGATTTCAGATTCAGGCTTTAGATTTCATATTCAAACTTTAGACTTCAGATTTAACAAACGTGGCCTTAGTGAGTAACATCAATATCAAAGTAACCAAGCCACCGAACTGGTTCGATCCAAGTTTGATTCGAGCTGGGTTCGATTCGAGCCGAGTCGAGCTCGAGCAAGCTCAAACTTGGTTCGAAATTTTTTTGAGCTCAAAAGATCAACTCAAGTCGGCTCAAACTTAGTTTCGAACCGAGTTGAATCGAGCTTTTTCAAGTCGAGTCGAGTTGAGCGAGCTAACCGAGATAACTTGGTTCATGTACAGCCCTAGTTATGTGTCTAGAATCTGCAAGTTGGTCAACTGAGTTCAAATTCTGTTTCAGATTAGAACACGCCCAACATCTTTTAACTCCAACCCTGCACATAGTTATGAATGTCCCCCTTTCCAACAATAGGTTTATCATCTCCTAGATAGACTTTTCCAAGATTACCATGCACATAGTTATGAAGAGCATCCCTAGTCAAAGTGGTATGAAACGAGGTACTGGAATCTATTATCCAAGAATCATTACGAGTATCAAAAAATAGAATTAGGGCATGAAAAATGTTTTCATTGGAGATGTTTACAGAGGCTTTACCCCCTTGATTATTATTTTCTTATTATTTTTCAGAACTTTACAATCCTACTTTATGTGCCCCTTTTTGGTACAATTCCACCAACCATCATCATTTCCTTGTGGAGGCTTGGATGATATGATCTTCTTTTATCTCGAATGATCATGATTTTTGTTTTCTCTTTTTGGCGTTCTTTCCCTTTCTTGCATTCAGAACATTCTTGTAATGCCCTGATTTTTGCCCCTCGAGTATAATGCTCTAGTAATGAAAATCCATGTCACACTCAGATAAATAGTCCACGTGGATATTCTTTTTTTTTTTTCGTTACATATAATAGATATTCATTTAAGCATGATCAGAGTATTGCATTTGGGAATAAAATGACACGTGGACATGTGATTCTAGTTTTCCATGCATAGGCAGATTTCAGTCATTCATTCCAAATTAGAGTGGCGTTCAATCAGCGAGCATCAAATGATAAGTAAAGATAAACACGCCAAAGAACTTCAAGGCATATATTAAAATATGCCAAACCAAAAGGGTCCATCTGAGACTATATACAAACTATACATAACCAAATGTATTGGAAATGAAGTAGCAAAAGAAAAGAACAGACAAACTACTGGGTGAGCTTCTAGGGCTCAGTCCTGCTAGCATAAGGCTCCTCATTTCCTTGCTCCACTCCATCCTCTACTAGGACATCCACAGGTACATCATCACATGGTTCTACACCTGCATCATCTAATTGTGTTTCGATAACATCAATGGCTATCATAGTGAGAAATTCTCTCACAAGATTACACACGCGACATACAACCAAGTATAGTTTTCAAGTAAAAGAAAGAATTGACAACACATATCATACATGCTAATCTTGTTACAAATGGAACACAACAACATATCAAATATTCACAAGTATAAGTCATCAAGTTAAAATTTTAAATCCGCAATTGAATCTTGATTAGTGAATGGATGTATGAATGTATCTGTCACAAGAACCCAAGATCATAAGATACATTATCGACATTACCTGGAATCTCAAGTAACAAACAATAAATCACAAGAGACATCATAGGCATTATCGGAATCTCAGGTGATGATAATGAATCACAAGAAACGTCATCGGCATTATCCAGAATCTCATGTAACGACAATGAGTTACAAGAGACGTCATTGGCATTATCAAGAATCTCAGGTGACAACAATGAATCACAAGAGACATCATCGGCATTATCCATAATCTCAGGTGATAAACATCCAAAATCTAAATGTCAAGAATAAGTGTGATTAGACTCACAAAAGGGGATGACCGCACAAAGACTAATCACCAACAAATATATAAAGGTACGTGCTCACAATGATTAACCACCCAATAAAATCCACACAAAGATGGACGTTCTTACAATTTACTAACCACCAGAGAAAATACAACTACGTGCTCACAATGGCTAGACACCTAATAACACCCACATGCCATGTATGCATGATTGGCCCAACCATTATTGGTCCAATTTATGAACAATCTCGTTATGATAACCCTTAACAACTAGTGGCCTTTCCAAATCAATAATAGCATGAGAGTTCAATTATCGCTTCCATTGCAAGTCTGATCATAATAGTGGTCTAGTCACCAGGGAAAATACAACAAATACATGCCCACAATGATTAGTATCCCAACAAGCTACTTAGGGCAATCAATTCCATTCAAGGACACCATAAATGTTTTAATTCATCAAGCCACATAGGGCAAACAATTATCGCAAGGATTTAATCCAATTAATCCAATTTACATAACCTCCATATGATAAAGGCCTCTAGTTCAAGGTACGCTTCCATCGATTCATGAAATCAACAATCCAAATCACATAAGAAAATTTGTGGAGGTGACAATATGAACAATTCATAAAATGGCAATCCCAATCACATAAACAATTTACAATACTCCACAAGTTTCACAATTAGGTTCCAATTGCCACGTTTTCATATTTCTAAGCATATTAACAATCTAGCACATGATGCTTGTATAATAATATACTAGAATTCATGTTCATGTGAAGCATACAAGACATTTATATTTAAGCAATTGTAGACACTTAAGAGAGTGCGCAAGAGCTAAATAGGTGATATGTACATATACAAGGTTCTAAAATTCAAGAAATCTACTAATCATGCTAAGATTAACGCATATAATGTATATGGTAAAGAGTTGTTGCATGATTCACAAGTCAAATTGATGTAACCATTCAGATATTAAAAACTATTACTAGTTTAGACATGTCTAGTAAAGCTTGAGGGAAAGTTCTCACCTCGAAATTGGATTCCTAGATTCTCAACACTCCGCTCCGAATGCAGTTTAATTGAGGTGGCTCCTAAGGTTGAAAATTAAAGAAAACCTAAGTTATAACTCTGATTCGGGTCAAATACCTTAATTCTACCTGAATTAGGATTCTAAAGAGAAATTAATAAGGAATTTTCCACTTACCTAGCTAATTTTAGTCAACTCGACTTGACGACTTGATTCCAAAGTCGAGTAAGACCGAGGATCTCGCAACGCTATCCCCAAACATTAATCGTGCATGGGGCTGGGCTGCTCTAACGTTAGTCAAGACCCCACAAATCTGAAATGCACAAAATGCCAAGTTAGAATTCTGGGACTCGAAAAATTTCTCACTTAAATAACTCGATCCTATACCAAATTTTTGGGAACTTAAAGAATGACTCGCATGCACGGCTAGAGGGTAGCTTACACAACTAATCACAGCTTTCTCTAGCCCAATTTTAGTGAAGGATAGTCGAGATAATCTGCTGGAGGTGTATGTGGCTACTAGGCACGAACTGATAATCCTCTCTCTCTCTCTCTCTCTCTCTCTCTCTCTCTCTCTCATTCTTCTCCTTTGGCCTGCAACAGATTCCAAACTTGGCCAAACCCATCGAGACTTGGCCCACGATGACCTGGAGAGGCGAAATCCACTCCCCCACTCTCTCAGATCTCCCTCTCTCCCTCTCTCATCATCTCTCTCAGATTTCTCAGGTTAGAATGGGGTTTGGAAGGGTTTAGAAGGGTTTAAAATAGAGAAATGAAAGAGATTTTTATAGCCTTCACATTTCTCGATTTTAGTGGACCACGACCATTGTTTTGACTGATAGAAACCGACAGGTGCTATCGGCCATCATTTTGATTGATAGAAACCGACAGAACGTAATGTAAACTTGTTGTCTTCTCTCCACGGTCGGTGAAATTGACAGAAGTTGTCAGTCGAACCGACAAAACAACAATTCGCCTCATAATGCCTTCAATTATTTTGGTCTCATGGGTTGGTCAATGGGATCTCTCAGTTAATCCTGAATTTAATGTTCAATTTAGTGCGATCAAGAAGGAATTTGTTTGATCAGACCACTAAGGACTTAATGAACGGTGGATCTGAGGATCCAGGTCCCTTACTTGATTTCATACGGTGTGATCTATTCATGTGCGAAGTTCAATTAAGTTTTGGGTTTTCGGGAAGAAAATTTCATGTAAATTCTATAAGTTTTTCAGGTTTAAGCACATGCATATACGTGCGGTCACATGATAAATCAATTTTTTTATTATGACACCCGAGGACATCCAACTCCCTAGTATTGGAGGGCCGGTCTGTCACAATTCCCTGATGTTTCACCTGAAGATACCAAGACTTTCTTCCAATATTCCTCCCGTAGAATGAGACCTACAATATTATTATACTTTAACTTCAAAGATTTGGTAGAATTGCTTATGGCTACTAGTAAATTGTCTCAACTTTCTGGTACTCCTAGTAAGATCAAAAGAGCTTTGATTTCATCATAAAAATTTAGGCCTATGGACTCCCACTGGCTCGTGACTCTGTTGAACTTGTTAAGGTGTGCAACCATATTTTTGTCATTAGACATCTTTATATTCAGTAGCCTCTTCATTAAGTGAACTTTTTTTAAAGCATATAGTTTTTCATACATTTTTAATATGGCCGCCATCGAATCTTCTGTGGTCTTCTCCTTCGTGATATTGAACATAACAAATTTCACCAGAGAAACTCGAATTGTTCTCAAAGCCTTTTTGTTGAGCACCTCGTAATCGATATTAAACTTTTCTAGTTTTTAAATTTTTTTTTTTTTTTTTTCCTACAAGAGGAAGACAGAGATCCTTCTGATAAAGGTAATGCTCTATCTGCAATTTTTAGAAGCTAAAGTTCAGATCATTGAACTTATCAATCCCCACATTTCTTTCTTCCGACATTGCTCCCACTCAAATTAAGATCTATGATGCCGGTTGTTAGGAGAATGATTCTTTGCTGACTACAAGAACAATAATATTGATTATAAAAAAAATAGAAAAAAAGATGCAAAGCACGACACAAAATTTGTATGGTTCTCTTTCACTATGTTCATGGATTCACACTGATCTACTATGCTAATGGACAAAAAATAAAAAAACAACTCTCAATACAATAACTACTTTCTCTCTCTCTCTCAATATAATATATATTATTTCAAATAAAATAAAGTTTGTATAAAATTGCATGTAAATTATGAAATTACCCTCCCTCCAAAGTAATGACTAGATGAACAATACATCTCTAACTAGGCTCCACATATCCAGACAATGTCCATTCTAACATCCCTGTAATTCTCACTCTAGCATATAGGTTTACAATTTCCAAGTCTTTCAATACTATCACGGCTCTATCTTCAAACCAACTTAAAAGTTGGCCAAACCAAAGGGCGGGATCTTCTTCTAATCCTCCCATCCATATTGTGCATTATGTGATTGTCAGGACTAAAAAAAAATTTTGAATGCTTTGTAATATTTTTATTTTTATTTTTCTAACTTTTAGATGTTTTAATTTATTTATTTTTAAATTTTTATTTATTATTTATTTTATTTCTCTTTTGCCTTTGGTCAAGCAAAGCTACTTAAAAGCAATCCGTGCAGGGCTTTCTATATCGCTCAAAGTCGTCAGATACAGATGGCCTCACAAATCACAGACCAAGACTTATCCCTTATTTCCACAATTCGAATCTTTTTTAATTCCAAAAAGCTTAAAAGTCCCCTCAATCAAATCAAAATCAATTATTAAAACATCTTTTCCACGACTTCCTTAGTCTTCCTTCCAGAAGTATCCCCTGATTTAGCTCTTCTTTTTTCTTAAGATAAAACAACCCACAACGTGCACATACTCATTAAACCCTCTCCCAATGGAACCCATCTACTGAGTAATCGAATGATCCAAACCGTCCATGTTGTGGACTCTATGCTATAATGGCCACAACAAGAAACCTGCACCGAACGGATGATCATGACCATCTTTATCAAAGGAAATCATCGCTAAAGCGTGATTACAAGGAAATAGCTTAATCATGGTATTAAGGAGAATACAGACGGTTAAAACCGTTGGACCATCTCAACATGAACAGAATCTCAAACTCTACCCTAAAATGGACACGTGGGTCGCCCGTAAAAGAGATCACCGTTCATAAAGTGGGCTACAGACAATCCTATACATCCGATTTACAGTATCTCCATACCCAAAAGATAACCGAAATCCATTAATTATTCGTTCAAACAAGATGACATTTCATAACGACTTTTAAGACATAGATATACCCTAAACGATAGGATAGACCCCGTTCACATGTTCCATGTGTATGAATTTGGATCAACGCCAGAGTATTGTGTAGCATACAGAGGTTATCCAATATGAATGATCAATATAAGATCACCATCTTATCACACATGTGGGCCCGGAAGCGGATTGGCTAGTCTACCACACACCAGCTATATAGCTGCTGTAGGTACGTGTTGTGCGAAGACGAGCATTGACGCTCGTCCATCTCCGAGTTGTACGAAAGGTTCAAAGGAGATCAAAGTTACATGGGCCCACAGTGATGTATTTATTATATATATCTACACCGTACATTTATTATTAGAGATCATTTTAAAACATTATCCAAAAAATGAATCATATCCAAAGATCATTGGACCACACCACAAATAGCAGTGGAGGTAATGATTTTCACGGTTAAACAATTACAAGGGCTTTCCATCCAATATGTTCATAAGGTCACAAAGACCTGAATTAAGAGGGAAAACAAATTTTGTATTGATCCAAAGCTTCTGTTGCCCCAAAAAGGGTTTCAATGGTAGATGTCTAATCATCCACTGCTTTTTGTAGTGTGGTCCACTTGATAGTTAGATCTGTCTTATTTTTCGTCTCAACCCTTAAGATGAGCTCGCCAAATTGATAGACGGTTTGGATATAACACATACCTCATGATCACACCCACAGAACTTGCTGACGTCAATTCAGCAGCTATATAGCTGGTGTGAGGTACACTAGCCAGTCTGCTTCCTGTGGGCCCACCTTAATTAATGAGTGTGGTGTTAGGATACTTTGTTTCTCACTAATAGAAATTTAGTATTTGTTACATTTGTGATTGAAGAAGCAGGTTGGCTGGTGTTCCACACACCACCCAATCGGCTGGTGTGTTGATATTACCAAGTTCGGTGGGTCCCACCTTAGGTATGTGTTATGTCCAAATCGTTCGTTCAATAGGTTAGCTCGTTGTACGGTTTGATCAAAAAATAAGATAGGTCCAAAGATCAAGTGGACCACACTGCAAAAAGCAGTGGGATTGAATGTCTACCATTGAAAGCCTTTCGGGGGTGACAGAAGTTTTGGAATATGATATTTGTTTTTCATCTTCATCCAGGTCTCTACATGACCTAATGAACAGATGGGATGGAAAATAAACATTATGGTGGTCCTTGGAATGTTCTAACGGTGAGAATTATTCTACCCACTGCTATTTGTGGTATGGTCCATCTGAGCATTGGATGTGACTCATTTTTTAGATGCTCGAAAATGATCTCTCCAAATGAATGAACATGTCGATGTGATAAATACTAGAGCTAGGCATGTCTGACCTGATCCGATGGATCCAACCCGTTCCGAACCGAACCGACGGCCTGGATCGGTGCGGATCGAGTAGGATCAATCAAATCCGACCGTTCATCAGATCGAGTTCGGATAAATGGTCAATCCAGACCGATCCGATCTGAAATCCGATCCAAATGGATCTGATTCGATCCGATCCGACCCGATCCGTACAATGTTCATTCAACACTATTTACTGTAATGTTGTCCACTTGAGATTGGAATATACCTCATTTTTTCTTTAATATCATAAAATGATCTTGAAAAATAGATGGACGACATGGATGAAATAAAGACATCATGCCGAGGTCCACAAAGCACCAACTATCCATCATTGGTGGGTGGAAGGAGGAGTAGCCAATCCTGCATCTGCTATGCTCAAGGCTCGAGATGCATTGAGCACCGAGCTACATAGTAGGGGAATAACCGAAAAGGTTCTATGTCGTACAGCTCATGGGAACTTCCCGTGAGGTTGAGCTGCGTGGGCCCCACCGTGATGTTTGTCGAATATCAACACGTGCATTTGATGGGTCCCCTTTAAATTATGGGATATCCCAAAAATCAGCCGTATACGGAACTCAGGTGGGCCATACCATTTAAAATCATGTGAAGACATTCCTAAAACATATAAAAGCACTTGGTGGGGCCCACCTAAAATTTGGATGCATCTGAAACTTGGTCTGACCCATCATCCAAGTGGGACACACATAATGGATGGTTTGGATTTTTGAACCACACCTCAGTGGGCTCAAAAAAGGATCATGATGTTTTAATGGGAGGGTAAATGTAAGTACGTAACCCCTCTGGTAGGTGTATAGTGTACGTATGTAGACTTCCATGCACCATGCCAGTTTGTGTATTAACGTAAGCAAGTTCTGTGGGTCCCATCATGAGGTATGTGTTATATCCAAACCGTCCATCCATTTGGCGAGCTCATCTTAAGGCTTGAGCCGAAAATTAAGACAGATATAAAGATCAAGTGGACCACACTGCAAAAAGCAGTGGGGGTTGAACATCTACCATTGAAACAGAGAATTTGATCTGAACTGTACCCAACCCGATCCGACTCGGTTTCCCTAACTGAGTTAGACTCAGTTTGGGTCAGGCCAGCAGTGTGACAAATTGGATCGAGTCAAAGGACCCGGACTCGGTCTCGAATCGGATCGAGTCCGGTCATGGCATTGAAAGTTTTGGACCGAGTCAACTTGGACTCAATTCGGTCTGACTTGACTCGATGCCCCACCTCTAATAAATACATAATTTTGGAGCCCATATAACTTTGATATCCTTTGAACTATTCCTATAGCGTGGAGCTCGAGGAGAGTTCGCACCACACGTACACACTAGCCAGTTCGGTGGTCTGTGGTACACCAGCCAATCTGCTCCTTGTGATTGGACCACATCATGATATTGTATTTAATACAATAGTGTTGACGACCTCAATGATGATGTTGACCCATTACCATGCAGGAAAACAACAAATCTTGTTTGTGAAGAAAATCGTGTTTGGCAAGTAAAGGATATAGATCTATGAGTGTGAATAATCTAGTCCGTAGAAGGTGTTGTAGCCTTTTTCTAGCTGTTCTCGAACCAATCAATGAGTAATGGACACACGTCATTGTAATAAATTATAAAATGACACACGCTATTATAGGAAAGAAATAACATACATAAAATCTTTAGATATATTTGGAGAGCTTCTCACAAAAGTACAATTTGTGCGGAGCTAGATAATACATGATATTTGATGACGAGGCACGATCGAGAAATCCAAAGCATAGGAAAGTAGTTGAGCGAGAGAGAACGATTATAAGGACACATGTCAAGAAAAAGAAGGATGTAAAAGACTAAATGTAGCAACGATTCAATTGTCATAATCGCTTAAAAAAAAAAAAAAAAAAGAATAAAAAAGAAAAAAAAGAAAAAAAAAAAGACAAACATCTAAAGAGAAATTGTAACAAAGATTTATAAACTACAAAATGTTCAACAAAGTAAGTCGTCTCATAACAATCAAATAAATCAATCAAATTATCTTTATCTTTTCTTATCATAGCTCAGCTTTATCTTAGGAGTAGTGATAATATAGTAGCGGTAATCTTTAACTGTAATTCAAGTCTATGCTTTTACGTAGGACTATTTTCATTCTCAAATACAAGTTCATATTTCAGAAAGGCTTCTTACAATTGTTCCTTATGATCGACTGTAAGTATTTTCTTTTTTGGTTCAATTGCATTGATTGGAATATTATAAGTCCTTTCATATGGAAGGCGAGAAGCAACCCATCATCACAAGAACCTCACCCTCTGAATATCGCCTAATCATCTTACAATTCCATCATGAGTGGCTTAATAGGCGATCGATCTTCTTAGATCTCGATCATATACACCCACATTTGACATATCTGCCTATCTTGGTGCTTGGGGTCAAGTTGTTTGGTTTGAATTAAGTCGCACAATTGATTTTGGCACGCCTGCACACACCACACGTGACCTAAATCAAACCGAGTGCCAATAATTTTTAGCACGCCCGGTGGGACAAAAAAAATGCTTAGTTGCCATAAATATTTACTGTGTATTGACCGTGTAAAAGATTAGGTGAAAAGCATGAGCTGAAGATGTACTCCTAATACTTTTGCAGTTAGTGAACCTTCTACACAAGAGAAGGAGATGCGGTGTAGCCAGTACCTGATTTGCTGTCGAACCTAGTATTTAATCCTCCAAATAAGGACATAGCATCTTCATCTCGGACAGATCCTTTTGAGATAATGGAGAATGAGTTACACGATATGCAAATGGGGATTCAACATATTGCAGAGTAGTCATGAGCTCAGGCAAAGCAGTCTCAAATTTGGGCTGAAACTTTCAACAGGTAGATGGCTAGTCAGACTGAGAGCTTGAATCGGAAGATGGCCATTTTCATAAAAAGAGCCCCCACTGTGCCTTAATTGATAGTGCCTTAGCAAACTGTTGAGATGAACTCTATCGAAAAGTTGGCACCAGCACAGCTAGTACGATAACACCTCTTTTATAATGAAAAATGCATCTTGCTCTAATAAATTAAGTGTGGAATGTTCTTGCGCCTGCTAAGTTCATATGATTTGAATGAGATAACAAGAATTTCTTTCCCGATTGGGGGGGGGGGGACAACTTTTCCCTCCCTTACTACTTGATGGGACCTGAACTACCTCATGTGGCTGAATCGTGCCATTTGGACTACGACTAAGTTTTAAAATTGGTCAAAGAAGTGGAGGCCAAGTTCCGAGTCGCACTACCACTACTATGTATCACAAACCTTATCCGGAATGGATTGATCGATAGTCTCCATTGTCACAACCGAATTTGATGTTGTTCGACCAAGATGACCGAATTTGATGTTTTTCGACCAAGATAGCTGAGTTAGACCACGATGGTCGAATTTGATGTTTTTACCCGGTTGATCGTTTATATTTATTTCATTGAACAACGAACCACCGTGGCTTTCATCTTTTTGCCGAAAGGTAAAGCGACGTTAGGGACAATGTTGTACCATATTTCTGACTATTCCTGAAATAACTAATGAAGAAAGGGCACGCATCATTGCACAAGAAAGAAATAACATCGTAAGATCTATAGAGATGTTTGGAGCACTTTTCATGAAAGTGCAGCTGGTGCTAGTTAGATTATACACGTCATCTGATGACGAGGCATGATCGAGAAGTCGAAAATGCAGGAAAGCGGTCAAGCGAGAGAGAACGGTTAGATGGACATTTGTTAAGAAGAAGAAGGATTGAAAAGACCAAATATGGCAACAATTCAGCTACCATAACAATTGAAAAAAAAAAAAAAAAAAGAAGAGAGAAATACTTGAAAGGAAGTTGCAACAAAGATATATAAATAGCAAGATCATGCCAATTCAACAAATCAATCAAATTATCTTTATCTTTCCTTATCATAGTTTAACTCTATCCTAGGATTAGTGATAATCTAGTAGTAGTAATCTTTAGTTGTAATTCAAATTTATGCTTTTGCATTGCACTATTTAAATTTTCAATACAAATTCATCTTTCATAAAGGCTTCTTGCAGTTATTTCCTAAGTATTTCATTTTTTATTTGATTGCACTGGTATATTAAAGTCCTTCTGTATGAAAGGCTAGAAGTAATCCATTACAAGAAGAACTCTACCCTCTGAGTTTTGGGTGATCATCTTACAAGTCCATCACGAGTGGTTGAATTGGCGACCTATCTTCTCATGTCTCCGTCATATATGCTCACATTTGACATATCTACCTATCTTTGCACTTTGGGTCAAGTTGTTTGGTTCTAGCAAGCCCACACACACCACACATGAGTGCCGAGTCCCGTGCCATTGCTTTTTCATAGGTTCAAGTCATCATTGATGACATCAGTTGAAAAAATATGCATAAAATAAAAAAACAAAACACAAATGGGAAAATGTATGTATTTTCTCTTTCATACATCAATTTTCTCTAGACCCAATCATGTATATGTGTTAGATCCACACCATTCATTCATTTTTCTAGATTAGTTAAAGACAGCGCATATCCAAAGCTCAAGTGGACCACACTGTAGGAAGAAATGGGATTGAACAACTACCTCTAACCTATTCATTAGGTCACAAAGACTTGAAATATGGGAAAACACAAATATTAGCTTGATCCTGGCCTTATCTAGCCCTAGGAAGATTTTAATGTTAACATCCAATTCCCACTTTTTCCCTGCGGTGTGGTTTATATCTACTTCATTTTTTTTTATCTCATCTCTTAAAATAATCTGGGAAAATGGATAGACAATATGAACACATATATCATCGTGGGTCCCACTGAAATTACATGCGTCAAAACTAATGGTTTTCTTCTCTCCACAATTGGAATGCGCTTTTTTAACTTGGTTAAATTTCCTGAGGCCCACCATGACGTATGTGTTAAATCCACACTGTCCATTAATTTTTTGAGATCAATTTAAGGCATGATCCTGAAAAAGAGCCAAAACCAAAACTCAAGTGGACCACACCACAGGAGACGGTGGTAATTGTATACCTATCATTGAAAACTTGGGCCACAGAAGGCTGGATCAATCTAATATTTGTGTTTTGCATTCATTCAGCTCTTGACCTTATGACCAGGTTAGATGGCAAATAAACATGATGATGATGGCCCTAAAAAAGTTTTAACAGTAGTTGTTCAATTTCCACTGCTTCTTGTGGTGCAGTCCATTGAGCTTTGGTTTTGCCTCGTTTTTAAGCTTGTGCCTTAAATTGATATGAAAACAATGGATAGACGGTGTGGATCTCACACATATATTATAGTGGGGCCTATCACATATATTACGGTGGGGCCTACGAAGGACTGGGAAGAAAACCATAAGTTCATACATGTGGATTTTATGTTTTAAATCCACATGCTATGAAGGACTGGGAAGAAAACCATAAGTTCGTACATGTGGTATTTATGTTTTAAATCCACATCGTCATCTCTATTTTGAGAGAATTTTAGGGCATGATAGAAAAACGAGGATGATCCAGATCTAATAGTGGGCACACCGTAGGAAACGGTGGGAATTGGAGGCCTACTATATATTGGAAAGTTCTTGGAGCCACGTAAGGCTCGAATCAAGTTGATATTTGTGTTTTTTCTCTATACATATTTGTGTGACCTGATAAAATGTTAAGATGGCAAATAAACATTGTGGTGGGTCATAGAAAGGTTTCAACTGTAGTTGTTCAATCGCCAATTCCTCCTACAATGTAGTCTACTTGAGCTTTGGATCCGCCTCATTTTTAGGATAACGCCCTAGATTAATATGGAAAAATGGACCGACGGTGTAGATTTAACACATATATCATAGTGGGTCCACAGAAGATCCACCCATCAGCAAACCAATTGCCACCAGGGAAAACCGGTGTATATGAAAGAGGAAAGACATACATTCATATGTATTTTTATTTTTTATTTTCATTATAAATTATCTGACAGCTGATGTAATCAACTCTGACAGATGATCCACATTGGGAATAACTTCTTTTAGGCCTTGTTTGGGTAACGGGATTAGAAGGGATTTGGTGGTATTGGATTCAAAAAAACATCATTATTACTCATGGCAGAGATTGTCCCTGATTCCATGGGATTAGATTAATGCTATGCTTTGTTGGTAATACAGTGGTACATTGATTGGATATACCAACCATCATTTGAAATTATCAGAATAACACACATTTATTATATCTAAACCGTTTATTTGTTTTGTAACCTCATTTTATGGTATGGGCCGAAAAATGGGGTAGATCCAAAACTTATGTGGCCCCAAAGAAGTTTTCAACGGTAAGTATTCAATCCCCGTTACTTTCAGTGGTGGGTCCACTTGAGCTTTAGAATTACTTGATTTTTGCCCATGCTCTAAAATAATCTCAAAAAATGGGTGGACAGTGTGGATATAGCCCACACATCAGGGTGGGACCTACACAACTTGCTAGCATTGAGTGAAATTGGCACCTACCCAACGCAATTCCATCCGAGCTAATTCCAAGCTTTTCCAAACATGGAGTGGAATTGGCACGGAACCTGATGAATCCAATCCCGCCTAATCCCTTCTAATTCTGTTGCCCAAACAAGGCCTCAAGTAAAACATGAATTCTTACAACCCAAACTACTTCAACGGCCATAAAAGGTATAGTTGTGATAAGTTAAGGCCCTCTTTGGGCAATGGGATTAGAAGGGATTAGGTGGGATTGGATTCAAAAAAACATCTTTATTACCCATGGCAGGGATTGTCCCCTGATTCCATTGGGATTAGATTAATGCTCTGCTTTGTTGGTAATACGGTGGTACATTGAATGGATATACCCACCATCATTTGAAATTACCAGAATAACACACATGTATTATATCTAAACCGTTCATTTGTTTTGTAACCTCATTTTATGGTATGGGCCGAAAAATGAGGTAGATCCAAAACTTATGTGGCCCCAAAGAAGTTTTCAACGGTAAGTATTCAATCCCCGTTGCTTTCAGTGGTGGGTCCACTTGAGCTTTAGAATTACCTGATTTTTGGCCCATGCTCTAAAATAATCTCAAAAAATGGGTGGACGGTGTGGATATAGCCCACACATCAGGGTGGGACCTACACAACTTGCTAGCATTGAGTGAAATTGGCACAGGACCCAATGTAATTCCATCCGAACTAATTCCAAGCTTTTCCAAACATGGAGTGGAATTGGCACAGAACCAGGTGAATCCAATCCCACCTAATCCCTTCTAATCCCGTTGCCCAAACAGGGCCTAAACGAATTAGGTCCTTATTCTTATCCTGGTGGTAGACTCTTAGGCCCTGTTTGGGCAACGGGATTAGAAGGGATTAGGTGGGATTGTATTCAAAAAAACATCATTATTACCCATAGCAGGGATTGTCCCCTGATTCCATGGGATTAGATTAATGCTCTGCTTTGTTGGTATTACGGTGGTAGATTGAATGGATATACCCACCATCATTTGAAATTACCAGAATAACACACATGTATTATATCTAAACCGTTCATTTGTTTCGTAACCTCATTTTATGATATGGGCCAAAAAATGAGGTAGATCCAAAATTTATGTGGCCCCAAAGAAGTTTTCAACGGTAAGTATTCAATCCCCGTTGCTTTCAGTGGTGGGTCCACTTGAGCTTTAGAATTACCTGATTTTTGGCCCATGCTCTAAAATAATCTCAAAAAATGGGTGGACGGTGTGGATATAGCCCACACATCAGGGTGGGACCTACACAACTTGCTAGCATTGAGTGAAATTGGCACGCGACCCAATGCAATTCCATCCGATCTAATTCCAAGCTTTTCCAAACATGGAGTGGAATTGGCACGGAACTAGATGAATCCAATCCCACCTAATACCTTCTAATCCCGTTGCCCAAACAGGGCCTTAGGAGTTTCAACACCTAGTTGAGGGTTCGATTACCCATAGGTGGTGAAATCCCACCATGGCTTGAGTGCGTGGTAGTGTGTGTGCATGTGTTAAAAAAATTTAATAATAAATAAAAAAATAAAAGTTAAACTAATCGGGTATTCTTTTCTATAAATGCAGTAGCCCTTCATCTTGTATAGGAAATTCTAAGTATCATTACATTGTTTTTAAGCCACAGTTGAATAGCGTCCCATTCATGTTCTAATTTCAAATTCAGCTTTTAAATCTCTATTATGGATGTATACATCTATTTATTATTCTATTATTCTAGTTTTATTGTCTAATGTCTTAAATTTGTCTATAATAGATACTGTTGATGTCATTGACAGATTACTTGATTCCAATGAGCAAATGTCGATGCCATTGACAGATATTCAATTCTATCGAAAAAAATCAGAAAAATTCAAATTGATTGTTGAACAATTTTGGAAGTTACTATTCAATGGCATCAGTTGGTTCTCAATGTCTATCAACACCATCGTAGGCGCGCCCAAAATTACATAAATATATGATTTGTTTCCTATTTTGATTGGATAATATATATACAGGTGTAATTGAGATTAAGGAGAAGATTAGAGCTTTCTAAGTTGTTTTAAAGGGTTCAAGCGCATAGCATGAATTTCAAAAGAGATTCAAGAGTTGTTCAAATCGGCAATATCTACCATTTCTTATAATATTATTTTCATAATGTATTATTCATTACTTTGTGTTATGATTTTTTCTCTTAAAAAATTTTCAACGTAAAATTCAAATGACCTTCCTATTGAGTTTGTTTATGCGATTGTGATTACATTGCATAATTTTGCTTTATATGCTTATGCGAGTCTCAACAAGTTTTCTAACCGGTCTATCTTTTCTAACCAATGATGATATTTATCACGACCATCTATTAATAGGCTCTAGAATGGATGGATCAGATTGCCGTATAAAATCACTTCCACAGCCATTGCATGGAAGGTAACTTTGAGAGTCCAGGTCAACTACCCTGCCGTATGGTTACAGTTATTCAAGCCTTTTGACGGTCCAATCATCCAATTGGACTGTCTCCACTAAAATCTAATCTACATACCGTCAGTAATACAAAGCATATGTGACGTACCCACTTAATCCGTCTAGGTTTGCAAATCCCACACGAGTGTATAACTCAGCCCATCTGTGACGTACCCAATTAATCCATCCAGGTGTGCATATCCCACACGAGTGTACAACTCAGCCCATCTACACCCCATCACGGCACATTGGTTGAGATCCAAGACGTCCATATATTGATCTACACCAAAAACTCATCATCTGGGCCATAGTGTTAGAAATCTTCTACACCCGTCTATTTGTTTGATATATTTTGACCCACCTTTTTAAATGTCCAGGCCTTGTTTTCGGACTAGGAAATCTATACAGTGGGGACCATCATCAGATGGACGGCTTGGATCTTCTAGGCATGTCCATTACACACGTTTGTAGGTTTTCCAAAGTTCCAATCTATGTTTTGGAGTTATCTGAGTCGTCCAGATTGACTGCTGACAAGCCACATGTTGTGGATTAAAAATGGAGAAAGGCCAAACGACAGCATTGACTTCGTTCGTTTGGATGGGGTTGGTTAGTGTACGGTCCAACGGCACCCATTACGGTACGGAGGTTTGTTTCCATCCCGGGGCGCATCTCAAATGACGATCTAAACCGTTCATCTCTGGATTATATGCTACCCAGACCACTGTACGAAACGTTCGTTTGAACTTGATGATTGTCTATGAAGACAAAAATTTTTATGGATCTTATCCCATTCCAAGTTTCAATGGTTAGGATTATCGTATTATTGGAAGAACATAACTTGCATGCTGTGGCAGTTAGAACATGAACAGTTCAGATCAATATAAGAATGCAATCCTACGTGGAAACAGGACACCGTACGGCACTGTGGTAGGGAGCACTGTACCCTATCAAAACTAGGGGTGTACACCGAATCGCACCGAGCGTCAGCTCGACTCAGCTCCGCCGCTAGCTGACCCCGGCTCGGCTCAGTCTTAGGCCGGCCCAAATAAGTTGTGTCAGCAGCTTGGGCCAATTCGAGTTCGAGTCCAAAACGATCCTCTATAGCATTTTCACAAACACATGTCATGTATTTTTTTATTTCTCATTTTATGGAAAACAACAACAATTGTTCGAAAGTATTCCTTCAACATCAAAATCAAGAAAAAAATGATATTTGTTCTGTATACATACTTTCTTTTCCATTAGTCAACACTTGATTGAGTTATTTCCTTGGATGTTTGGTGAGGAGCATTGATGTCAAAGTAACCAAGTCAGTGAACTATTTTGATCGAGTTCGAATCAAGTTAGGGTTTGATTTAAGTTGAGTCAAGCTTAAACTTAGCTCGGAATTTTTTCGAGCTCTAAAAATCAGCATGAATTCATCTTCCAACCAAGCTGACTCAAAAGGGCTTTTTTGAGTCGAGTTGAGCCAGCTAACCGAGCTAACTCGGTTTGTATACACCCCTAATCAACCCCTTTCTACTCGCTGTTGAAAGCGTTAATGGCTCAGAAACGTCAATCAGGAGAGCTAAATGCACTCACCTCACACGTGTAGATGTGGCTTTTGTGTGCAAGATCAGAACCGTTCGTCATGCAATCCCATCAATGTAGATCCTATTTGAGTATTTAGTGGGCCACATGTGTACAATAAAAATGAATGGGTGATGGAAATCAAACAATGGTTCAAGTTATGTGTAAGCATGTGGCCCACCTGAGGGTCGTATTTGCACTCTTTTAGATTTAGCGGCCGAGATAGCGACGGTTAATTGACAAGCCAGTCGGATTGTATACACGTGTAACTCTTTCCCGCGTGCCAGGGGAGTGAACTCGATCGAGTGAATTAGCATTTCGCATACGAGAGATGATAAAGTCGACGGGAGATACTTTGACGGCGGCCAGATCTTTGATCAGATGATCGTTTGGTGTAGGACCCACCCTCCCCGTGGCTGGTTGTGGTCCCCCACATGGTTAGTAGATAAATGCTGATCTCCACAACTGTCAGCCGTTTGTTTGATCTTGATGGCTTGACGTTGAAAATGTGAGGTCGTCGTGGACATTTTCACACGGCACATTTCTCTCAAACAAGGGTCCTGATGCGCCAGGACGTGAGCAGTGTGCTGATGCTATGAATACGTACCAATGGAGCCACGTTTCAGAGATCCAGACCGTTGACCTGACCGACAGGAGTGGATGTGGCATACCCCCATAAAATCTTGTTTACAGGTCCTATCCATCCAAATTTTGGTCCTTTTACGGTCTAATTACGCCATTTTTTGCACATCCATACCGACTATTGAGATGCCGTTTACCATCAGCATTGCATCTTAATAACGTATGCAATTCTGCTCTCTAGTATCAAATGTATCGGTTGCCCATATAATTCGGTGGCACGTCACTTACAAGAAGTAGAACGGCAATAGTGATCTTATTACAAATCTGGGTCTTTACTCTTGCCCGGGTGGTAGACTGAGTTTCAATACCTAGTCAAGGGAGTACCCATAGGTGGTGAAATCCCACTACGGCGTGAGTGTGTGGGGGTGTGTGTGTTAAAATAATAATAATAGATAACCTTTTGATAGATACACCTGCGACTCAAAGTCCAGCAATAATGTACTTGAGATTTTCAGGACGCTCAACCAGTCGAAGGTTACGCAGATGGTGTGCGGATTCCGCGCAGACTGCTTAAATTTGAGACAGTTTTTAGGGAGGTGTGTAAGTAGGGTTTCCCCATTTATAAATAGGAATCCCTAGGGTCATTTTAAGGTATTCTAAGGCTTCCTAAAGGTATTCCAAGGGTTTCTAAAAGGGTTCTAGGGTTATCAAAGGGTGTAGTAAGGTGAGATTTAAGTTTGTTTAAATCGGGTAAATTCTCTCTCTTTGTAATTTCTATTTTCATAGTGAAGATCTGTCGCTTTGTGCCGTGGTTTTTTCTTAAAAGGGTTTTCTACGTTAAATCTTTGTGTTCTCTTGTGATTACTTGGTTCTCTTGGATTGCTATCCTAGATCCAAATCTGTGTGATTCCGCAGCACAAATCCCAACAAGTGGTATCAGAGCAATCGTTGGGGCACAGATCTGAATCTACATGATTAACAATAATGGGAAGTACTAGGTATGATATTGAGAAGTACTAAGGGAAAAATAACTTTGAGTTATGGAAGATCAAGATAATCAGTTCCTTAACCAAGTAATGCGAGAATGGTGCTCTTGAGGCGAGAAAGTCTAGTATGACTGACGATGAATGGAATACCCTTAATAAGAAGGTTTTATCTTCAATCCGCTTATGTCTCATGGATGAGGTTTTCTATAACGTTTTGAGGGAGAAAACTGAGGCTAGTTTATGGGCGAAGTTAGAGGATATCTATGCGAAAAAAATCCTCTGAAAATCGCTACACTTGAAGTGGTAGTAATATAACTTCAAGATGACAGATGATAGAGATCTGGAGGCTCACATCAGCAATTTTAATAAATTGATTTGTAAATTACTGGATATGGAGAAAGTTACCAAATATGAGGAACAAGCATGTAAGTTGTTGAATTCTCTTCCGACATCATATGAGTTATTCAAGGACACAATGTGCACCATAAATAAAACCCCGAGTGTTGACGCTGTTATCTCAGCTCTTCAAGGAAAGGACATGAGAAAACTAAACAACGACATAGGGATATCTTTCGATCCACTGATTACAAGAGGCAGGAATTCTGAACGAGATACAGGATCTTCAAGAGTTAGATCCAAATCCAAGGGCAAGGGCAAAGGAAAACTAAAGTGTTGGAATTCTGGGATATCTGGACACATCAAGAAGGATTGTACCAATCCTAAAGCAAAGAAAGAAAATTCAATGGCTTCTTCTAAGGAGGCCAATGTTGTCACATTTGATGAAGAGACAAGTGGTGGTGATGTACTATATGTGTCCATGATCGGACACTTGCATGACAATCATGGAGATGAGTGATAGGGATTTTCTCCTCATTGCTGGGTTCGATGAAATCGAACCAGTTTCGATATCATCGATAATTGCATGATTTTTCACTACTGGTCGCTAGACAGTTTTTTTGGTCTATCGATATCATCGACAGACCTTCGATGATATCGAAGCTGTCATCGAGAGACCTTCGATGACATCGATAATTGTTGAAATTTTCACCCCTGGTCGCTGGACAGTTTTGGTCCTGTTTCGATATCATCGAAGGACTGTCGATGATATCAAAGTTGTCATCAAGAGACCTTCGATATCATTGAAGAGTTCCGCAGATGCGATTGTGGAAACGCAAATTTTGCGGATTTTGTTTCCTATTTGGATTCTACCTCCTTCTATTCTTATATAAAGGGGTGTATTCGGGATTGGGGTGTATTCCAGGGCATTCTAAGTTTCCTAAAGACTTTCTAGGAGGACTTAGGGCAATCAAAAAGGTGAGAGAAAGAGAGAGAAAGACAGAGAGGAGGCTTGTGGAAGGGAGACTATGCTCGTAAAAGGGATCTACCATATCTCAGCGCTTCCACTTCCTCGTGATCGGCGACATCTCTCCGTTTTTCTTTTGTTCTCTTATTGTTTATTCACTCCTGCGTGAGTGAAGAAGGTTTGATCCAAGCGGTGTGTGCTTGTGATCGGTTGTAACGTTCTGTTTTATAGTGGATTGTTGATCTGGACGAGGTCCCGTGGTTTTTACCTCTTTGAGGATTTTCCATGTAAAAATTCCTGGTGTAGTGTGGTTTATGTTTTGATTTAGTTCATTGCATTATTATTCCATAATTCTGGTTTGATTCGGGAGGCTGATCCTAAGGTTTTGTGCAAGGCCCCCAACAAAGTGGTATCAAAGCTAAGTTCATTGAATGGGTAGGATCGGTTTTGAATTATGGAAGGTGGCTCATCAAGGATGATCAACCTCAATGGTTCTAATTGGACCATATGGAAGGCTAAGATGAAGGACTTTCTTTATTGCAAGGACCTATATTCTCCAATTTTAGGCATATCAGCAAAATCCAAGGATATGTTTGATGATGATTGGAAGAAGATGGACCGAAGGGCGGTGGAGTTTATTAGACATTGGTTGGATGATTCTGTGTTCCACCATATGTCTACAGAGACCTCATCCGCTAGCCTATGGCTGAAATTAGATGGGTTGTATGAGAGGAAGACAGCCGGTAATAAGATTTTTCTGGTAAGGCGACTTGTGAATCTCAAGTTCAAAGATGGTGGTTCTGTGGCTGAGCACATGAATGAGGTCAACAATATAGTGAATCAACTCTCCTCTATGAAGATGGTCCTGGATGATGAATTGCAGGCTTTACTATTGCTTAGTTCATTGCCTGACAGTTGGGAGACATTGGTGGTGTCACTAAGTAACTCCGCGCCAGACGAAAAGATATCCATGGAACAGGTTACTAGTTGTCTCTTCAATGAGGAGATAATGAGGAAGTCTCAGGGGCCTACTCAGCAAGAGGCTCTTGTGACATAGGAACGAGGGAGAGGAAAGAACAGGAAGGGCGGGAAGGCCCAAGATAAATCAAGAGGCAAGTCGAGTAACAAAAGGATGTTGATTGCTGAAATTGTGGTAAGAAGGGCCACTACAAGCATGAATGTCATGGTAAGAAGAACAACAAGAAAGGAAAAGGAAAGGAGAAGGAAGATGAATCAGATTTCACAGCGGTCGCTTCAGATGGCGACGTTGTAGTTATTCTTTCAACAGATCACGTTATGTCTCACAGCTACGAGTCAGGACACCGACTGGGTGATAGACTCGGAAGCTTCTTTTCATGCCACTCCACACAAAGACTTCTTCACAAGCTACAAGTCAGGTGACTATGGGACCATGAAGATGAGAAATTCTGGTGTATCGAAGATCGTGAGAGTTGGTGATATCTGTGTGAAGAGCGATGTGGGCTGCACATTGGTTCTCAGGGATGTGAGACCTATCCTAGACCTTCGCCTCAACTTGATGTCGACGGGAAGGTTGGATGATGATGACTATGAAAGTCGGTTTGCTGGTGGGCGATGGAAGCTCATCAAGGGTTTGTTGATCGTGACCAGAGGAAAGAAGTGTTGTACCCTTTAAAAGACAAGTGTCAGTGTGTGCAAGGGTGGGTTGACCGCAGCAGAAGATTCAACTATTGACATGTGACACAGGCGTCTAGGCCACATGAGTGAAAAATGGCTTCAACTACTAGCAAAGAAGCGACTCCTTCCACACGTGACATGTATACCTCTCAAAACCTGTCTTGATTGTTTATCAAGGAAACAACATAGAGTTTCATTTGTTAAAGCTGCTTCTCATGTTAATAAAGTGCATGCATTAGATTTAGTTTATTCTGATGTTTGTGGTCCTGTGAGGACAAAAGCCTTGGGTGGGGCATTGTATTTTGTCACTTTTATAGATGATGCATCTAGGAAGGTTTGGGTTTATGCTTTGAAATCCAAGGACGAGGTCTTTGGTGTGTTTAAATTGTTTCATGCTATGGTCGAGAGAGAGACAGGTAGATCATTGAAGTGCATCCGCACTGACAATGGTAGTGAATACATTGGCAACTTTCATGAGTAATGCAAGTCCCTAGGTATACGGCATGAATAGACGGTTCCCAAGACCCCCCAGCATAATGATGTAGCTGAGTGAATGAATTGCACTATTGTAGAGAGAATCAGATGCATGTTATCCCATGCGAAGTTGCCCAAGACGTTTTGGGGAGAAGCAATGCATATGGCGGCGTATTTGATAAACAGGTCTCTATCAACCCCGTTGAATGGAGAAGTGCCTGAGAAGGTGTGGACTGGACAGGATCCATTGTACAGTCATCTCAAGGTGTTTGGATGCAGGACATCCGTTCACGTACCAAAGGACGAGAGGTCCAAGCTCAATATGAAGATCAGACATGTGTGTTCTTAGGGTACGGTGATGAAAAGTTCGGTTACAGACTGTGGGATCCGACCGAGAAGAAACTCGTCAAGAGCAGAGATGTGGTTTTCTTTGAAGATTAGTGTATAGAGGACATTGGTAAGCCAGAAATGAACCAGCCTAGTTCAGGTGAGCTAGAGGACGTGAATCCGAATGTTCTTCACGTGGTACTTGATGACGGGAGAGTACAACAAGGTGCAGAGGAAAAGGGAGTTCCTTCAGAAGATGGACCAGGGGAGCAGCCCCGACTTGATCCACCTGTTGAGCCACAGGTGAGGAGGTCATATAGGGATAGACATCCGTCCAAGAGGTACTTGCCGCATGAGTACATTATGCTCACTGATGGGGGAGAGCCAGAAGATTATTCTGAGGCTCTAGCTGACGAGCATAAGGGGGAGTAGTTGAAAGCTATGCAAGAGGAGATGGAATCCTTGCATAAGAACCACACCTATAATATGGTGAAATTGCCTAAGAGCAAGAAAGCTTTGAGCAACAAGTGGGTGTTCAAAAAGAAGGTCGAGCAGAAGAATTCACAGATGAGGTTCAAGGCCAGACTTGTGGTGAAAGGTTTTGGTCAGAGGAAAGGTATAAACTTCGAAGAGATATTCTCACACCAGTGGTGAAGATGACATCCATACGAGTGTTGCTTGGGTTGGCGGCTAGCATGGATCTGGAGATAGAGCAGTTAGATGTTAAAACTACCTTTTTTCATGGTGACCTAGAAGAAGAGATCTACATGCACCAACCAGAGGGGTTCGAAGTCAAAGGCAATGAGCATATGGTGTGTAAGCTGAGGAAGAGCTTGTATGGGATGAAACAAGCTCCACGGCAATGGTACAAGAAGTTTGATTCATTCATGTTACAACATGGGTATGACAGAACGGAGTCGGACCACTGTATGTTCACGCACAAGTTCTCAGATGGTGATTTCTTAGTTTTGCTGTTATACGTTGATGACATGCTCATTATGGGAAAAGACATCAAGAAGATCGACAGGATGAAACAGGAGTTGGGCAAGTCGTTTGCGATGAAAGACTTGGGCCCGACTAAACAGATCCTAGGAATGAAGATAACCCATGACAGAAGCAGCAAGAAGCTTTGGCTGACATAAGAGCGGTATATTGAGAAAGTCATAGAGCAGTTCAATATGAATGTAGCGAAGCCAGTCAGTACTCTACTCGATGGTCACTTCAAATTGAGCGACTGGCAGTGTCCCAAGACGAAGGCAGAGGTGGAAGAGATGAAGAAGATACCCTACGCATCAGCTGTAGGAAGTTTGATGTATGCTATGGTGTGTACACGCCCAGACATAGCATATGCAGTTGGTGTTGTCAGCTGATATCTTGCCAATCCTGGCAAAGATCATTGGGCAACGGTAAAGTGGATACCGCGGTATCTAAGAGACTCATCCAGGTTGAGACTATGCTATGGTGATGGAAAACCTGTGTTAGAGGGCTACACAAATGCAGATATGACAGGTGACATACACTCCAGAAAGTCTACATCGGGGTTCATATTCACGTTTGCAGGGAGAGCGGTTTCTTGGCAGAGCAAGCTACAGAAGGTCGTAGCATTGTTGACGACAGAGGCCGAGTACATTGCGGTCACAGAGGCATGTAAAGAGATGCTTTGGATAAAGAGGTTCCTACAGGAACTTAGCCTGAAGCAGGAGCAGCACGTGGTCTATTGCGATAGCCAAAGTGCTATACACTTGAGCAAGAATCCAAGTCAACATTCTAAGTCAAAGCACATAGAGATTCGGTATTACCGGATCAGAGATATTTTGGAACAGAAGGTGTTACAGCTTGAGAAAGTCCACACGGACGATAATGGGTCAGACATGATGACCAAGGCTTTGCTCAATGGCAAGTTTGAGGTTTGTAGAAACCGGGCTGGCTTAAAGAAGGTGGATTCCTCCTGAGTCGAAAATGGGAAGATTTGATGGAGATTTTCTCCTCATTGCTGGGTTCGATGAAATCGAACCAGTTTCGATATTATCGATAATTGCAGGATTTTTCACTGTTGGTCGTTGGACAGTTTCTTTTTTATCCTGTCGATATCATCGACAGACCGCCGATGATATCGAAGCTGTCATCGAGAGACCTTCAATGACATCGATAATTGTCAGAATTTTCACCTCTGGTCGCTAGACAGTTTTGGTCCTGTTTCGATATCATCGAATGACTGTCGATGATATCGAAGCTGTCATCGAGAGACCTTCGATATCATCGAAGAGTTCTGCAGATGCGATTGCGGAAACGCAGATTTTGTGAATTTTGTTTCCTATTTGGATTCTACCTCCTTCTATTCTTATATAAAGGGGTGTATGCGGTGTTGGGGTGTACTCCAGGGCATTCTAAGTTTCCTAAAAGTTTTCTAGGAAGGCTTAGGGCTATCAAAAAGGTGAGAGAGAGAGAGAGAGAGAGAGAGAGAGAGGAAGCTTGTGGAAGGGAAGCTATGCTCATAGAGGGGATCTACCATATCTTAGCACTTCCACGCCTCGTGATCGGTGAGATCTCTCCATTTTTCTTTTGTTCTCTTATTGTTTATCCATTCCTGCGTGAGTGAAGAAGGTTTGATCCAAGCGGTGTGTGCTTGTGATCGGTTGTAACGTTCTGTTTTATAGTGGATTTTTGATCTGGACGAGGTCCCATGGTTTTTACCTCTTTGAGGGTTTTCCACATAAAAATCCCTAGTGTGGTGTTGTTTATGTTTTGATTTAGTTCATTGCATTATTATTCCATAATTCTGGTTTGATTCAGGAGGCTAGATCCTAAGGTTTTGTGTAAGGCCCCCAACAATGAGTGGATCCTTGACACGGGAGCATCATATCACATAACTCCTCATCAGAGTTGGAGAGCATACATTCAAATCAACTATAATAGCAAGGAGATTGAGAAGAGATATGTTGATGCAAATGTACAAAATGCAGGGATAATGCGAATGAGGGGTGCAACGTCCAACTCAAGGGTTGGATTGTGGGATCAATGAATGCGATCCACCATGATCTATTGACCTGATGAGGGATGGTAAAGGAATGGAAAATTTTAGTCAATCTGAGTTTTTGATGGGCAAGATCTAGGAGACCAGCAAGCCGCAGAGCATACACTCGAGCTAACTGGGAAAGTAGGGGGTTGAGAAGAGATATGATGATTCAAAATATAGATATAGAGATGAATGCAACTAATCTATAACCGGATGAATGGGTGAACAGGTTATTGCAAGGATTGACTATAGTAGGTTAGATCGGCCTTCTAATGTCTTAGGCAACTAGGATTTGGGTGTGGTTAGGCGAGTTTGGGGTTGGAAGGGTTTCCTCTCCTTGCGCTCTCCTCCTCTCCTTAGTGGATGGATGCATTGAGTTAGACTCACACTCCTCTCATTTTCTTCTAAAAGATGAGTGGCTTTAGTAAGTGAAGAGAGAATGGGTATTTATGAGTGTAGAGGATGGCATGTTGTAGTTGTTGAAAAGTTTGTGAGCTAAAGAAGGCTAAGACGGTTGTGATTGGCTGAGGGGATGGATGTGCCACATGGCATCTTGCTATTGGTAAAAGGGCCAGTAAATGGTATAATTTTGGAAAAAACTAAGGGCAAAATGGTCATTTTGGCTTGAGTGGGACTCTAAGGTGAGGTGTAGAATTCTCTCCTTCACCTACCATGTAATCAAATCTCGTGATATTCCACATGGTGGGTAGCACACCATGCGCTATTGCCAGCATAGATGAGCCTAGTTTTCATTGGAAACTTCGATGAAATATGGATACTTCTTTGGGCTCCTCACTCTCAGTTTATTAAGGTATTAATGCTAAATGGCCTAGATTTGGGCTTAGACCGGGCTTTAAACTGGACTTAACCTTAGGGTTTGGGTGCATATAGATCAATTGTCTTCCTTAGGTGGGGGTGTCTACATATGTATGATTATAAATTTCCTTATATAAGTAGGTGAGCTAATCTTGACTTGCACCTGAGTGCCAAACCATAACCAAACTGCTATGGTGAGAAAAAGGGGCCCGAATGCTCAAGTGTTCAAATTCAATATTCACTTAATGCCATAGACTATGGTTTCAACTTTGAAGAGTTGGACTTTGGAGACTTGAATGATTATAGTGCAACTCATCTTAGTCAACTCATAGACTCCCCAGTAACCGATTCCAGTGAGTCGGCCATTCAGCCTACTCATGACTCTCAATTACTCATGCATCCTTATCTTAGTCCACTCCGGCCACTATATCGAATTTGCATCCATGCCTGCCCATGCACATGTACCAGTAAGTATGCATGCTAATATCACATATTTATATAAAATTAATAGATTTCATGTTTGTCACGCACACATGATTTTTTGATTATTTATTAACAATGTAGGACCACACATACATGCTGGCAACAATTTTCATGGGTTACACATCATTGTTACACGAGGTGCATGCAATCTACATCCACAAGTCATCCCCTTGGCTACTTTGATTGGAAAAGAAGTTAGCTGATCCAATCGTAATTTTAAAATTCCAAATCGAACTCTTATCCAATATCCGGCACAGCCAGGAAAACTCAAAGAAGATATTCAGTAATTAAACTACATAGAATATTTAAATAAAAAGTAGATATCTAGATTAGCACAAATCTCTCCGAGTTTGAACTGAGCCAACCTTGTAACCCAAGTTTTTGAGTTACTCAGCTTCATTTCTGACTGAGTCAAGTTGAATCAGGTGAGTTTCGATCCAAGCCTCTAAATTTAGGAGCCATCCACTCCATTTCATACCGGAGCTGATTAGGTGAGGTGGGTGGTACCCCTGACTGTGGGGATCACACTGATGTATGTTCCTTAAATCCAAGTCATCCAACCATTTTTTCAGCTTATTTTAGGGCATTATTTCAAAAATGAACTGACCCAAATCTTAGGTAGACAACACCACAGGAAACAGTCAATGATTAAATCATCACCATTAAAAAGTTTATAGATTCCACAAGAATATTTATTTTCCATCCAACCTGTTGACAAGGTAGAAAAAACTTAGATGAATAAACTACACAAATATCATCTTGATCCAAAGCTTTTGTGGCCCACACGAAGCTTTTAATGGTCAGTCACCACTGTTTTCAGTACTATGGTTCATCTTAGATTTGGATCTGCTTCATTTTTTGGTTAATACCCTAAAATGAGCTTTCAATACAGATGGACAGCGTGAATGTATTCAAATACATCACAATGGCCCCACAGTCAGGGGTCTCACCACACCTCGGTGGATCCTGGGTCTCACCTAATCCGCTCCCATTTCACACAACCGTCCATCTGGTGAATTGGGACCCTCTATCACAACTCACAAGCTCGTCCGATTAGTACGTGTGGACAGCAAGTCACTACACGTGTGCGGGCACGGCAAACCTTGTAGAATCTTAACTGACTGATTTTGAACAAAAGAGGCAGGTAAAATAAAAAAAAAAAAAAAATGGGCTCATACCCTCTCCGAAAAAGAAAACCAGTCCATTTGGGCTAAAAACACAGGTTGCGCCTAACACCGTTTTCAGACCCATTTTTAAAAACCTTTTGGCTTCCCCATCCCATCTACTTAAAATAGGTCTAAGCTGCCAATAAAACCGGTCTAAGAAGGAATATTTGTTTTCATTGTGTCCTTTTTTATTCAAGTCAAGCACCTACCTACCTCTATGTCTCCCACCCTGGATTCCGTTTCAGTGTAACGCAGACGCGGATTTCTGGCTAAAGCCTTCGGCAGGAAGTTCCTTCGATGGAAACCTGGGTGGGGCAAGAGTGATGTTTGTTATAAATCCACTCCGTCCATCCGTTTTATGAGCTCATTTTAGGACATGAGTCTGATAATAAGCAGGATACATTACTCAAGTAAGCCGAAAACGTGGGAATTGAACGTCCGCAGTTAAAATATGCGTGGGCCACAGAAGTTCTAAATCAGGATAATCCCAGTAGGAATGACGTTATGAACGGTGAGGATGGCATGTAAACATCACTATCCACCTCAGTGAGGTTTCAATGGTAAGAATTTTTCTAACCACCTTTTCCTATCCTGCGGCTAACTTGAGTCTTGGATCCTGCTAAATTTTGGCCTCAAATGCTAAACTGAGGTAAAAAAACGGATGAACGGGGTGGATTTCTCAAAAACGTCACGGTGGGCCTCACCTAAGTTTTCAGTGCAGGAACTGCGGAAGGCTTTCGCTAGAAATCGAAAAACATCAGCACTGTAGGCCGTTTTTATGCTTTTTTTTTTTTTTTTTTTTTTTTTTTTTTTATTATGAAAGTTTGAAAACTTACGTCACGAAAGTAGATCTTTTTAGGGTACGAGTACAGGTGGATATAGGTTTTATTCAGATAAAATAAAAAAAAAGTGACTGATCGGTCGCGTCTACAGTAAAAAATACGCCGAGTTCAGTTAGGCCGTGTACATCCACGCAGTCCATCCGCGCCAGGTAATTTCAGCACATCGGCTAAAAAATGAAATAGATTCAAATCTCAGCTGACTACACTACAAAAAATATACAAATGATTGAGCATCCACCGTTGAAAACTTCATAAGGCCCACCATAATGTTTATCTTCCATGGAACCATTTGATAATGTCGCTCAGACATGAATGAAAGGGATTCAAAACTTTCATAGCCCACAAAAAGTTCTTAACGATCAAACACCACTATTTCCTGTGGTGTGGTCCCGAAAGATTGGATCTGCTTCTTTTTTTTGGCGCATGCATTAAAATTATTTTTAAAAAATGAATTCAATCCAAATCCATCGCGAGACAAAAGAGAAATAGAAAATATAGACAGATCCAAATCTCATCCGGACTACACCACTCTAGATACCATGGTAATTGGACACCCACCATTAAAGGCTTCCTAATGCCAGCTGAAATATTTATTTGCCATCCAACCCGTTGATTAGATCCCAATGATCTAGTTGAAAGGAAAACACAAATATCTGCTTGTTCCAAAACTATCGCAGTCCCAAATATTTATAAAACTATCACCGTTCAATCACTACGTTTCCTGCAGTAAAGTTTGCCAGAGATTTAGATTTAGATTTACCTCATTTTTTAGCCCATGAAAAAAAATAATCTAAAAAATAAATGAACATGGATAAAACACATACATGGGTCCACAAAATACCAACCAGTAATGGCTAGTGGGAGCGTAAGTAGGCAACGGACGTGGGGTCCTTACTCTTACTCCGGTGGTAGATTCCCTGGAGTTTCAACACGTGGTCGACGGTACGAGTACCCATGGGTGATGAAATCCGACCATGGCGCGAGTATGTGGTGGTGTGTGTGCGTGTTTAAAAAATTAAAAAAGAAAAAAAGAAGAAAAAAAAAAAAAAGGCAACCGACAAGTAAGTCAAAGCTCGGATTCCTACATCCCTCTACGGTCAATTTCCCTCTCTGTATATAAACAGTCCCTCACACCCTTCATTCGGTATATATCCTTACTGGACTCTTCTTAGCTTTACATTGTTCTGTCGGTGTACACACCTCAGCGAGAGATGGTAGCAGAGATGTTAGCCAGAGGTCCAATGGGCGGGGCCGAAATGGTCCAGTTCGGAGCTCACGTGATCAGAGGCAGATGGTTCATGTGGTTCGCTGCCTTCCTAATCATGTCAGCCGCAGGCGCAACCTACATATTCGCCATCTACTCCGAAGCAATCAAAAATTCGCTGGGCTACGACCAGCAAACTCTCAACACTCTCAGCTTCTTCAAAGACCTCGGCGCCAACGTCGGCATCCTCTCTGGCCTCATCAACGAAGTCACTCCGCCATGGGTCGTTCTTTTCATCGGCGCCGTCATGAATCTAACAGGCTACCTCATGATCTGGCTCGCCGTCACGGGCCGCACCGCTCGCCCCCGCGTCTGGCAGATGTGCCTCTACATCTGTATCGGCGCCAATTCCCAATCCTTCGCCAATACCGGCGCTCTCGTTACCTGCGTCAAGAACTTCCCAGAGAGCCGCGGCGTTGTGCTGGGTCTTCTCAAGGGGTTTGTCGGCCTCAGTGGCGCGATTCTCACACAGTTCTACCACGCCTTCTATGGTGACGATTCTAAGTCGTTGATTCTCCTCATTGGATGGCTCCCGGCTGCTATTTCAATGGTTTTCCTTTACACGATTAGAATCATGAAGGTCGTCCGCCAGCCAAAGGAGTTGAAGGTTTTCTATTCGTTTCTCTACATCGGTCTCGCGCTTGCTGGATATCTCATGGTTATGATCATCGTCCAGAACCGGGTGAATTTCACTCAAGCTGAGTTCGGCGCTAGCGCTGCAATCGTCATACTCATGCTTCTTCTCCCACTCGCTATCGTCGTCAAGCAAGAGCTCATGCTTTGGCGACTCCGCCTCCAAACCATCAACAATCCAGCTCCAATCACCGTATCCGTCGAAAAAGAAGAAAACCCATCACTGCCAGTGATAGAGACTCCTCCCCCACCGCCGAAGTTAGAGATTTCAGAGAAACCCACCAAACCAAAATCCATGATTTTGCGCGTGATAGCTAAACTCAAATCGCCGGAGCGAGGCAATGACTACACCATCCTACAAGCGCTTTTCAGCGTCGACATGCTCATCCTCTTCCTCGCAACGATCTGCGGCGTCGGAGGCACTCTGACAGCGATCGACAACATGGGTCAGATCGGAAAGTCATTGAACTACCCACAACGCAGCATCAGCACGTGCGTCTCCCTCATCAGCATATGGAACTTCTGCGGCCGAGTAGTGGCTGGGTTCGTGTCCGAGATCTTCCTGACTCGGTACCGATTCCCCCGCCCACAGATGCTGACGCTCGTCCTCCTTCTATCCTGCGTCGGCCATATCCTAATTGCATTCCCTTTTTCTGGGTCCCTCTATTTCGCGTCTGTGATCATCGGATTCTGCTTCGGGGCACAATGGCCGTTGCTTTTCGCCATCATATCTGAGATCTTCGGTCTCAAGTACTACTCGACCTTGTACAACTTCGGTTCGGTGGCGAGTCCGATCGGGTCGTATATTCTCAACGTGAGAGTCGCGGGCCATCTCTACGATAAAGAAGGGCAGAGGCAGAGGGCGTTTGCTCGTGGCCCAGGATCGGACGATCTAACTTGCGCCGGAGTGCAATGTTACCGGCTTTCTTTTATCATAATCACGGCGGTGACCGTTTTCGGATCGTTCGTTTCGTTCGTTCTAGCGATGAGGACGAAGAAGTTCTACAAGAGCGATATCTATGCGAAGTTCCGCGCTGCAGCGGAAGCGGCGGAAGCGGCGGAGGCCGAGATGGGAGCCGTCGTTGGTAATGGCAGAGCGGTTGTGGAGAGAAACCGAGAGAATGGGTCGACTGCCGCAGACGGTGGTGACAAGCACTGAGTTTGATGGGTATTAGGATTCGAAACTCGGTCAAATCGTTCCGACTCGCTTCAACTCATTCTAACTTGGTATGACTCGTTTCGACTCGGTGAGAAAGGAAACTGAGTTGAATGAGTTCTTGACTCGGAAACTGAGTCAACTATGCCCAGTATTGATACGGTAGAAAGTCTAGTGAAAGAAAAGAAGACGGGAAAAGGTTGGTGTATATGATTATTATACAAAGAAAAGGAATCAAGGGTCTGAATTCAACCAACGGATGTCCATTAATCAAAGGTTAGGATTGTTCAATCAATCTGATTTTAAGCCAGTGATCTATCTACAGGGGATACTGCAATATGGACTGTTTAAATTGAGTTGTTTGTATGCCACGTGTACAAGGCCTAAGAGCCTGCCAGACTTGAGTAACTCCGCTTTATGTTTCAACAACATAGCTTTCTTTACAGCCCACGTGTCACTTTTTATATTAAATCCGAGCCGTGGAAAAGGTAGTTCGAATTATGAGTATCGTCTAGAACAAAAAATTAAAATTTTCTATTTATAGTGACGTATACACCGTTGAAATAAATGTAAAGACGATGTATGATTCATATGGATATTTATGTCCCACCTAATAAATGGATTGTAGTAATTATTAGTTTATATTATTTTCAAGGAATTTTCCATCATTTTAACGGTTTGGATGTTCTAGATACCGGTAACTTTTTTCTTTTTTTCTTTTTTTATTTTTACCTCATGCCTTAAAATAATTTTAAAAAACAGATGGACGGATGTCTATGTTACCTTCTAAACAGGTTGAATGGAAAATAAATATTAGGTGGGCGTACGAAAGTTTTTACTATAAGAGTTGTTGATGCAAAAAATTGGTGTGTCCTCATTCGTCCTACCACCTCCACAAAAAGGAGACAAAGAAGACCTTGGCTAGAGTCGGGGAACCTCCGATGCTGAAGTCAGTGACTGGACCGTGTAAAAAGGGTTTTTCAAAGGGTTTTCCAGAGAGTTTTCTGTATACCTTTCAGCGTGAAGATTTCCTTTATTTATAGGAATGGGAGGGTCTCATCGTGCAGGGATTCTTCTCCTAGTATATCGGAAATTTGATTCTAGTTTGTTTTTGGATTCTACCCGATCCCGAGATGTCGGGATTGGGAATCCTTTCACAAGATCTTCGGGACGGTGTTTTCATTTACACCATTTTTTCCTTGCTTGGCTCGGTCCTAACCGACTCTAATAGTGAATGAGTCTCGGCTAGTTGTAAGGATAAAACAGCCTGCCTTTTGTCGGATGAGAGGGAACTGATCCGTAATCGATATCCTCTCTTAATCCGCTAGCCGACTCTATAACCGACCTAATATGGGTCGGTTTCACGGTCGGTCGGGTGGCTCCTGAATTTTGTGCCTTAATCGACTTCTTAAGATGTTGTTGCCTCGTTTACCAAGTCAACTTTATGCATCTCATGTACTTTGCATTGTGGCTCATGACTTTGTAAATCTCGATCTGGATTGATTCCTCGCAATCCGAGCTAAGTCTCTGCTTTAGGCATTTTGCTTTTCTACCTCGATCGGGCTTGATGCCTCGGAGTCCCCAGCAGTGTCAATAGAGTTGGTCTATCCCATAGCCGAGCCTTCAGACTTGTACTATTTTTTCCCCAACAGTAAGCTTCCTTACTCCTCGCGTCAAGCATGTTGACGCTGAGGAGTAAAGAGTTTTTGGGTTGGCTTGGGCTAAGGCCGACGTTATGATGGAACATTTAATGCTCGCAGGAGTCGTGCGTCGTCCAGAACATGCGTCGATTCGTTGATCGAGGCCGCACGCGCGGGAAGCGTCAGAGCGTTTCTTCGGCTAATGAGCTTCGGACGCGTGGCGAGGGCGACGTCTCCGTCAGTCGGTGTGCGCCACGTGTCGGGCGTGGGAGTCGAAACGGCCGTCGATTCGACTCCTCCTTAAATGCCCTTGCCGCATGGCAGGGCTTTAAAAGGAGAAGGGGGGCGTTTCTCTCCCATTTTCACGCGCCTTCTTCTCTTCTCGTTTTCGTTTTCTCTGTTCTCCCACTTTTCGCCATTTTCATCCTTCTCCTCTGATTTCTGTTTCCACGTTCGCCCCTTTTCCAGTCCTTAACACTATCTCCGGTGAGTTTTAATTATCTCCCTCCCTTTCGCTTTTAATTCTCGTAGCAATGCAGGATTCTCAGAGCCCTCGGGAGGGAGCTTCTGGTGACGAGGGCAAAGCGAGACACTTCTAGAATGTTTCGTAAACACCCTCGCTGCTAGCGGAGATGGCCATAGGTACCAATGAGGCCTTTCAGTATTCAGAAAGGGCAATTGGTTCTTCAGCGGAGCGCCCTGCTTCTGCGGGTCCCTCTCGTGGAGGGGCATCATTGGCTACTGCCCTTGGCAGACCTAATCCTCCTGGGGAGGAAACGGAGGAAGATGATGAGGAGGTCGTAGGGGCCAGTGAGTCGGTCTCCACCCAGAGATCGGCGAAGGTTGTTGAGTCGATGGCCGAGGGAGGGGAGGCAGGAGATGAGCAGAAGGGTCCGATTCCCTTGGTTTTAGTCGAGGCGGATCTGGATAGGATTAGGGCACGGTACCATGTCCCAAACTTGGTCATCCTTCGCCTTCCTCTGCCGAGTGAGTTACCCGACTGTCTTCCGGCTGGGATGGTTACAATTTTTCAAGTTGCTTTACAATGCGGCTTGCGTCTGCCCCTCCAAGGCATTGCTTGTGATTTGTTTTCCCGACTCCAGATAGCGCTTGGGCAAATAGTTCCGAACGGGTGGAGAAACTTGTGCGGATGCTCGGTGTTGTGGCCTGAGACAAAGCAGCTCCCACTGACTATCGACGAGTTTCTCCATCTGTATTAAGTACGGACAAATTCGCAGCAGCCCGGCTAGTACTTTTTTGTGCTTGGTGAAACAAGGGCGGTCATTTGATAACCGACCCTCCTACCTCCAACAAGCATTGGAGAGATAGATGGTTCTAGGCATGTGGCCGCTGGGAGACTGCCAAGTCAGGACTCATTATGTAACGCCTCGACTTTTCGAGACCCGAGTATACAACCTGTTTCCCAAAAACCCGAGTGTTAACTTTAAAGGATGGTCAAATTCAATATATATATATATATATATATATATATATATATATATATATATATATATATAAACTATCAGATTAAGCAAATGAGCGTATAATGGATAAATCATACATAATAGAATATTTCAGCTACGTTTAGGATGTACAAGAAGTTGCCCATAATGACTTATACAAACCAATGTCTCTAAATTAACAAATACATGGATTTCACAGTTTATACAAGAGAGATAACAAATGCATATAAAATCTGAGTCGCAAGATCACGCAGCGCCTCGTGGCAATACAGCCATACACCCCTGACACTTATACTCAACTCCTTACCAGCCTGAAACTGAATGCCACCTGGCCACTTGTTCTACCTGTATGGTTATATATTTGATGGATGAGTGACCAACTCAGTGTGAATTCCCCTCAAGATTTCACACCGCCGCATTAGATAAGCATAGTTATAAAACAGCAAGGCAATCAAAACAATACATGATGCAGTTTTTTTAAATGCATAGATGCGTAAATGCACATCGCCCCGGGGATGCACATCCGTGCGGAAATTGGGCTCGTCACCCATGCAATCATCGACCTGGGAAAATCACCCAGTCGGAACAATAGATCGATAGTCGGTGGTATGGGAGCCAGCGAAACGATACCCTGATGATCCTAAGGCACGTGCTACAACATTCAGAATTAGCCACCCGTCATCGCAAATATGTCATAGATGCATGATTAGCCAAACCATTATTAGTTCAGTTATAATCAGCCGATTTAAATAAGCTCAAGGTCACTACGGGGGCTTGTCACCAGCGTAGGCCAACAGCTCGGGCATAAGTCTCATACCACCATCTTCGGCTCATGAGGTTACCACCTTAGGATGTTTAATAGAAACCCGTCGACTAGTGACCAATCATATTACAGTATATGAGGCTTACCATCGCATGGTTGCACGATAAAAATATCGAACCCATATAGGAAAAATATCAGAACAAAGCCTCATAGGGTGATACCAAAATAAGCCACGTAGGACAATTATCAAAATAAGCCACAGAGGGCGAGTATCAAAACCATGCGATAAAAGATCATCCTTGAAAACCATTGAACACAACAACCCTAGATGGTAGGCCCACATCAATGGTCAATTTGAAACAACATTCAATAACCACTAAGCCGAAGGTCCATTTTAATCACAACCAATCGGGTTACATCACAAATATGGGTGTACATATATAGGTGGGGATTTCCCACTGATGTACCAGTTTAAGTTCCATATGCAATCCACAAATAATCCACAAGCATGAATAAATATGCAGGATAAATATTAAGCATGAAACGTAGCAATTCAATTCCAGTAATTAATACATGTGACTATGAAATAGAGATATCAATTTTAAATTAAAATAAAAACTATAACTTAGGCTAATGAGAAGATGGAAAGCTCAAGGGGAAGAATCATCACCTGATTTTTGAATTTCCAACTAACGTTGTTAGGAAGTGCGTGTATCCTCAGAATTGAATCCTACCATGAATTGTGAAGTTGTACGTGAGATTAATGTCCTACCATGCATCTATGATTAAGACCAATATTTACTGTGGTTTAGATTACTTGTTTTTAGGGCTTAAGTTTTATCTTAGAGTTTAGTTGTAGCCTTAACACTAGGGTTTGAATTGTAGTTGATGTGTAATAGCTTACAAATACTAATTTAATAGTTATAAAATATTTACAAACTTAAGTGTTATAGTTAACATTAGTTAATAACCATTATGATGATAATTAATATTATGATGTACTACCTATGATAAGACAATGCATTAACATTTAATAGTAGTATCCTTTTAATTTCTTATATATAATAACTATCATTAGAATGGATAATTTAATAATGGTCATGCATCCTAATATTTAACAATCCTATCAATAATGGAAATGGTAATCAATGTTAATTTAATAGTCAGAAAATAATTGTCAACATTAGTGTTACAATTAATATTAGCTAATGCAGCAAAATAATCATTATGGTGACATCAACGACTATCTAAAATGAATATTTAAGAATAATAAACAGGATACTACTATTTACTCATTGTAATTTATTTATAATAACTAATTTAACATAATGGTTTACTAATCGCTAATCTTTGCTAATATTAATAATTCTAATGGCAACAAATGATAATAGTACATCGAAACATAACTAGAATGAGGGGAAAATGTCGACTCACCTATGTCAACATGGCTTGACTCAGTTTCAACCGAGTCAACTCAGCAGCCACAAAAGACCAACTCTCTTTTCTTCTTCTCTTTTCTTCCCCTCTTTTCCTTTTCTTTTCTCTCCATTTTCTTTTCTCCTTGCTGGACCAGTTCCATCCCTGGCTCGACCGAGTCAACCCAACGATCTCCCTTTCCTTCTCTCCATTTCCCTTCTTCTCTCCTCTTCCTTTCTCTATTTTCTCTCACTTTTTTCCTACTTCCTTTCCCTTTCTTCCTTCTCTGCTGGAAATGCCTAGCCCAGATAGACAATAACCCTGACTCACCCGACCCGGCCCGATGACTCGGCTCGGTTTGAGTTCAACCCGATAGCCACTCTCCCTCATTTCTCCTCCACTCCTCTTCCTTTATTTGTTTCTTCTTTCTCAAAACCAGAAGATGTCTGGGCTTGACCAGACCTGTCCAACCCGAGTGGAGGTCAGGTCGGACCGAGCGAGAGCGTGGCAGCGACCCGCTTTCTCTATTTTTCTCCCCATCTCTCTTCCCTTTCCTTTCTCACTTTTCTTTCTCCTTCCTTCCTTCCTCCATTTCCTCATTGACCTTTCATAAGGTTTGGAGTGGACCGAACCCCTGCGACAACAGGTTTGTTGGCCAGGAGAGGACCAAACTCAGTTTAGCTTCAAACGAAGGAGACGATCCGCCATTAATGGCAGAACACGATCCAAACCTTCATTTTCCATTCGATTCTTCTGGAGTCCTTGTATACGTCTAAGAAAGCTTCAGGAATGCAAGAACTAGAAGTCTGTGATGATTTGGGAGATGGGTTCGAGCTTGGAAGTTCCCAGTCCAACTCTCCCTTGGGCGGCTGCACTAATGAGATGGGAGGACGTTGTAGCTGAATCCCCTCTCTTCTACACCTTTCCCTAATCCGTCCAGGCCGTCAGATGAAAAATAAACGGTCAAGATTGAGTTGGCTTACAGCGGTCTCCAAATACGGCTGGCAAAACCAACCCGCCCTAGTTTTCTTTTTACTATGGGTAGAAAACCCTGGGGTGACTTGAAATGGGTGGTTAGGATAATCCTAAACGAATGGTTGAGATTGAGAGTCTCCACTTCACGCGGATTACCAACCTGGCAGTTTCTGTTTTTGGAAAGATTGGTTTTCCATAGTCTGAATGATCTTGATCTTGTGTCCATACGTGCACGCACCTACGTGTAACAACATCTAGGGTTTGGTCACAAGACTCGTCCGAACCAGATGGACGGTTCAGATCATAAAGATGGGCCCCGCTGGTGGGCCACCCTCGCAACAAACGGACAGCGCCCGATAGCTGGCAAAATGCAAAGAGAGAGATGTCTCTCCTTTTTAAGTGAAACGCGGGTCAGCCCACTACTGACCGAGCTGGCACGCCCGGCGCACTGCGGGTACGGGTACACTAGCTGCACTTGCACCTCGTGTGGGGCCCACCATGCTGTTTGGGAGAAATCCACACCGTCAATCCTATTTGGTGGGCCCTACCACGACCTTTTACCAAAGGTGGGGTAGTTCCAAGGTCTAGGTGGGGCCCACAACTTGATTTGGGTCTCATTTACGGATTCCCTGCTGATTTGTTGGTTGGATCAGCCCGAAATTGAACGTCAATGATTAAAACAGTCTAAGGGACTATTTAAGCTAAGATTCAATGATCGCGTTACGGATATATGGCTTGCTCTGATTTTATAACACTAAATATTATGTTATACTACATTTAATAATATTATTTACTATTATCATTATTATTATTATTATTATTACCATTATTATTATTATTTTCACTATTATTATTATTATTGTTATTATTATTATTATTATTATTATTATTATTATTATTATTATTTATTAATTAAAATTGTAGGGCTGATCTCTAGTCAGAATTATTCCTCCAGGTGAGTAGATCACTTTGAGTTATATACCTCATCCTTCGACTAATTTTAACTGTTAAATGAACCACACGAAGTGAACGCCCACTTATTACTCTCAACATCCTCGTGATCCAAATAACTCGACGGTTATTAATTATCCTAGGAATTCTATGAAGTAATTAGGTGTGATCTAGTAGTCAAATATGGGGGTAGGTGATCCAGTTTGCATTTCCAAGGGATGGATTATCCAACGAGACGTTGTAACCTAACGAATGGTGGTCTTGTGACCGTTATCCCTAATTTACTTTATACGTTCTAATTGTACTAAGTGGGTGTATTCTGGAGCATCATTATGATTAAGATTCTAAAATGGGATTTTTATTTATTTAAGTACTTGGTAGATTTAGTCACGTTGTGGTAGTTAAATGGACTGATCGATCTTAAATCTTACGATTTGTGTCGCAAGTTGTCGTCATCCAAAATCAGATGGTTATTTTATGATTTATGAAGATTTAATAGTCAGATAAATTCTAAATCTGATCATTAATGATTCATAGGGTTCTTAGTAAGTTCTAGAAGAATTTGACAGTTATCATCCTGATCAGATGATTAGATTATCTGGTTATACGGTAACACCCGAGTACTAGAAAGTACGGAGTGTTACACATTGAACCTCGCATTCCTCGGGCGTTCTCCCAAGCAGGTGATTCGGCATGCACTTTCTTCTTTATCTCCTCACATTATTGTGTCTTTGAGTTTGATTGAATGTGTTTCGCAGATATCCTCATTCAAAGGCCAAAACTCGGAGCCGGCGCTTTAGCTCGAATCAAGGATATGAAGGCGCTAAGTCCAGAGGAGCGGTCTTTGAAGATACTTTTCCAGTCGGAGCGTCTTTTTGACTCGGGTTTAGACTCAGCCTTAACAGGTAACTTCTGGATGTTTAGTTGCGTTTTCTTCAAATTTTATTTGACTCGTCTTACTTTTGATATAGAGATGCTTGAGGCCCGGCCTGTTCTCTGTCCGCCTTCCAAGATGAAGGCCCCTCCGAGGTCAGAGACTCGGCCTCCAAAGAAGCCGAAGACGGTCTCGAAGGCTAAGGGACAAACCGCCCCGGCCATTCCGACCGTGATAATCCCCGACCTAGAAGAAGGGGCGGAAGCAGCGGACGTGGTGGCTCCCGAGTTTCAGGCGTCTCCTGAGGCAGGACCTGTTGCCGAGCAGGTTTCGGAGCAGAGGAGGGGGGAACCCTTAGGAGGGGAGACGACTCAACAGGAGGCGTTGTTCTTCTAACGAACCATGTCGGACATGGTCCCTTGGGCTATTTCCCATGGGACCGAAAAAGAGTTCGCTGCCCTCTTCGAAGCTCCCCAAGGGCGGACTCTCTCTAATCATATATTTTCCTTTTGCGGTTCTCTCTTTGTCTGCTCAAGGCTAGCTCGGAGTTGGCCAATGCTCAGAAGCGGGCAGCGGAGACGGAAGCACAGCTTGAAGCTGCTATGACTCAGATCAACATAATGGTCAGCGACTTAGGGCTTACCAGGAAGGCCCTTAATGAAGCCAGGGCAGAGTGTACTTGTTTGACCTCGTAATTGCAAGAGGCTTGGGAGGAGAGTCGACTAAGTCGTCAGGCCCTATCTTCTTTGGAAGAGAAGTTGTCTCGGCTCAAGACTGAGACTAAGGCTGCCATTGAGCAAACTAAGGTCCAAGCCATAAAGGACTTCCTCGAGTCCCATGAGTATTTGGAGGAGCGGGATAACTTATATCAGGACGACTATATCAAGTGCATGGACCTGATGAAGCAATCCTTCCCCGACCTTGATCTCTCGGGATTTGATGAAGGTGGCTTTGGGTCTGAGGGTTCGGAGGCTGAGGTAGCTGGACCTGCTGATGCAGGGGTCGAGCCTGAGATTGCTTCTAAGGTTGCTCCCGAGGCGGCGCCAAAGGTTGCTCCGAGTGACGGCAGCAGTTAAGTCCGAGCCACCTCCTGAGTTAGCTCCTGATGATCGTTGGAGCTTCACTTTGGGTGTAAAGCACTTCAAGCACACCAAGCTTCAGACACTTCAAGCACACCAAGCTTCAAGGTGGGCTTGAGAGCATCTGCAACCGAGAGAGGGTATCGTGTGTCGTGGCCAACTCTTTTTGCCTTTATCTTCGCTATTCCATCAATGTAATTTGAAAATAGGAACTGATGTAATCCGATGTAAAACATTTACTGATGAATGAATATACTCAGTTTTCTTATTCATTTAACTCAGCTTACATGTTTCTCATTCTTTACTTGATTGAATCTTTTCAATTGCTCAACAGCCGACCTAGGGATAATAGATTTTTAGATGCTTGACATTCCAACGATGAGGAAACAATTGCCCGATTAGATCTTCCAATCGATACATTTCGGGTCGGATAGTGCTCGAGACTACATAGGGTCCTTCCCAATTGGGTCTCAGTGTGCCCGCACCAACTTCCTTGGTGTTTATGAACGTTTTTCGGAGGATCATGTCTCCCACTCGGAAGTGTCTAACCTTGACTCGGGCATTGTAGAACCGAGCTACCTGTCATTACCGAGCTATCATCCGCAGTCGAGCTTTTTCCCTTTGTTCTTCCAAGAGATCGAGTCTGAGAGCTAGGAGTTCTTCATTGTCTTACTCATTAAACGAGCTAATCCGAGCTGAAGGCAGTCCGATCTCGACCGAGATGACGGCCTCCTATCCGTATGCAAGGGAGAAAGGAGTTTCTCCCATGGCAGTTTGAGTGGTGGTTCGGTATGCCCACAGTATTTTAGGAAGCTCTTTGGCCCATGCTCCTTTAGCTCGGTCGAGTTTGGTTCAGAGATGCTGTTTAATGATTTTGTTGACTGCCTCGACCTATCCATTCGTTTGAAGATGATGGGGGGACGAGTAGACGTTTCTTATTACGAGATTGTCACACATCTCTCGGTATTGCCTATTGTCGAACTACTTCCCGTTATCAATGATGATGGTCCGAGGTATCCCAAATCAACAGATAATGTTTTTCAAAATAAAGTCCGTGATCTTTTATTCATTTATCCTAGCTAATGGCTCGGCTTCGGCCCACTTTGTGAAGTAATCTACAGCAACGACGGTGAGCTTAGTCTGGCCTTTCCCTAAAGGGAGCGGTCCGCTCCTCACTGTGCGAACAGCCAAGGACCGGCCATAGGGGTCAGTTATTCGGGAGGTTATCTCAGAACAACCGCGAATCGTTGGCATTTGTCGCAACTCTGAACGAGCTTTCGTACGTCTTACTGAATGGTCGGCCAGTAATACCCTTGTCGTAAAACTTTATGTGCTAATGATCGTCCTCCCGAATGATTTTTCGCAAATCCCTTCATGGATCTCATGCAGCACATAATCAGCCTCGTCAGGATTTAGGCAGCGTAGTAAAGGAGCAAAGAATCTTTTCTTGTATAATAACCCGTTAAGTATGGTATAACAAGAGGCTCGGATCTTCAATCGTCGGGCCTCGGCACGATCCTCGGGCAACCTTCCACTGTCGAAATATTTAACGATCAGGTCAAGCCAAGTAGGTTCCGTGTTCATTGAGTGTACGGCCGAGCTAAGCGGGTCATCGATGCTCGGCTTAGCGATATACTCGATCGGAACAGACCTGGGTATATCGTCCTCGTCGGTAGAGAAGCATGCTTCATCAATAGGTCGGCCTTAGCGTTTTTTGCTTGAGGGATCCGAGTGACAATGCATAGTTGAAAACTATCGATCAATTCTTTAGCTTTCTTCATGTATGCTTTTAGTTATTCTTTACGTGTTTGATACACGCTAGTGACCTGATTGACGACCAACCATGAGTTGCTGAATACCTTGAGATGGGTCACACCCAGGCTGGCTGCTAGTCAGAGGCCAAGCAACAAGGCTTCATATTCTGTTGTATTGTTCGAGGCTTGAAATCCAAGTCTTAAGACATATTACATGTAAGTTTGATCAAGAGTTTCTAAGACGACTCTTGCCCCGCTTGCCTTAGAATTGGATGAGTCATCGACATAAAGCTTCTAATGGGTTGGGTGCGAGGTCTCAGGAGAAGCGATTGTTGACTCATCGTTTGATTCGGTAGATGGATCGGCTTATGGTGTAACTTCAGGTATGAAGTTGGCCACAGCTTGTCCTTTAATTGCTACTCTCGGCTTGTACTGAATGTCGAACTCACTGATCTCAATCGCCCACTTCATTAGTCAGTCGAAAGCTTCTGGTTTCTGAAGGATCTGACGCAGTGGGGGGTCGGTCATGACGACGATTGTGTGAGCTTGAAAGTATAGCCAAAGTCGTCGCGAGGAGACGATGAGAACTAAGGCCACCTTCTCCAGAGGTAGATATCTTATTTCTGCCGGTAGTAATGTCTTGCTGACGTAATACACCGGCAACTGCTTTCCTTCATGCTCGCGTATCAAAGCCGAGCTTATGGCTACTTCTGAGATCGCCAGGTACAGCAGCAAAGCTTCCCTAGGCTTAGGCTATGATAGATCCGAGATACGCCTTCAACTGCTGGAACGCTGCTTCGTACTCTTTCGTCCAATCTACCGGTTGTTGTCCCTTCAGTTGTTTGAAGAATGGGAGGCACTTATCGGTAGTTCAGGAGAGGAAGCGGTTGAGTCCGGCTACTCTTCCAGTCAGCCTTTGTATGTCTTTGACCATTTTCGAGGATTCCATGTCGAGCAATGCTTTGATTTTCTCTGGATTCCCTTTGATCCCTCGCTGGCTGACTAGGAATCTGAGAAACTTACATGAGCTTACACCGAAGGCGCACTTGCTCGGATTCAACTTCATCTGGTATTTGCGAAGGATAAGAAACATCTCTTCTAAGTTGGCAATATGATCGGCCGCGTGTACGCTTTTGATGAGCATGTCATCAATGTACACTTCCATGGTTCGGTTAATCTGCCGAGCAAACATTTTGTTTATTAATCGTTGGTAGGTCGCTTCTGCATTCTTTAGACCAAATGACATCACACGGTAACAATAAAGTCCTTTGTCAGTGACAAATGTAGTCTTAGATTTATCTGATTGATGCATTACAATTTGATTTTATCTAGAATAAGCATCCATAAAACTAAGAAGTTCGTGCCCTGCTGTGTTATCCACCAGCTGATCGATCCTTGGAAGAGGGAAGCTATCCTTTAGGTAGGCTTTGTTTAAGTCGGTATAGTTAATACAAACTCACCACTTCCCATTAGATTTCTTAACGAGTACAACATTAGCTACCTATTCCGGATAGTATATCTCATGGATGAATTTAGTCTTGAGGAGCTTGCTAACCTCCTCCTCAATGATGGCGTACCTTTCTAGGCCGAGGGATAGTCGCTTCTGTCGGATCGATGTTGAGTTGGTGAGTCATCACCGAGGGATCGATTCCTGACATATCTTCATGATTCCATGCAAATACATCAGCGTATCGTTGGAGTAGGGATACCAGCTTATCTTTCAGGGGTGACTGTAGGGACGAGCCAATTCGAACTGTCTTGGATTCGTTTGCCTCGACCAACGGTACTGAGACAAGGTCTTCTACCAGTTGTCCTCGCTCGTGGGTCTCAGCCCAAGGATCCAGTAATTCAATCATGGTTACCTCGGCTGGAACTTTTACGGTCGTCGCATAACAGCGCCTCACGTCCTGTTGGTCACCTTTGACGACTCCTACTCCCGACTCGGTCAGGAATTTCATAGAGAGATGGTACGTCGACACCACAACTTGGAGAAGGCATAGAGAGGGTCGGCTGAGTATAGCGTTGTAGACTAATGATTGGTTGACTATCAGAAAATCGACCATTACTGTTGCATAATGTGGAGAATTTCTAGTAGTTATTGGCAATGAGACGGCTCCTTCGAGGAGAGTTCATCCGATCGTTCGACACCCATTTTATCGAATGCTTGAGTGAACAACATATCTGCGCACGACCCTGTATCAACCAGAATGCGGAATACGTTGTGATTTGCTATAGTAAGGGTGATGACTAGTGCGTCATCGTGCGGATGATGGATGCCCCGAGCGTCTTTATCGGTAAACGATATACAATACTTCTCCCTTTTATTCTCTTTTGAAGGCTGAGCTAAAATAAGGATTTCGGACTCGGGTCGACTGATGCTTCGGGCGTGGTTTTTTCAAGCATTATTTGAGTCGCCCCCACCTCGGGGACCACCGACAATTGTTCGAATTTCCTCCGTGGGTCGGTTGTCACCCGAGAGTTCTTCCATTGTCCCGGTTCTTTCGACGTGCTCTCTTAGAGGGCCTTTTCAGATGAGTCTCTCAATTACTTCTTTCAAGTGATAACATTCACTCGTATTGTGTCCGTAATTGTGATGATAGTGGCAGTATTTGTTTTTGCTCCGTCGATTCGGGTTGCTTCGGAGCCTATCTGGCCAGTTGACAAACCCCTCGCCCTTAATCTCCATCAAAACTTGCTCTTATAATTTATTGAGCGGGGTATACGTCGTAAATTTGCGATCAGGTCACTTACCCGACCTGCGCTCATCACGTGCCCGATCATCTTTACGCTTCCTTCCACCAGTCGAGTGAACTTCTTTTTTTTACTGACTCTTTGGCAGGAACTTTCGCGTTATGAGCAGCTTCGCGCATGATCTGGGTTTCTTCAGCATTCGAGTACTTATCTAACCGAGCCATGAATTCGACCAGAGTGGTAGGCGAGTTTTTGTCTAAGGATGCCAGAAATGGTTTATCTCTAACGCCTTATATGATCAAGTTGAGTGTTTTTTCATCCGAATGTTTCCGGACTTGGAGCGACTCGAAATTGAAGCGTTTGATATAATCTTTGAGCAGCTCTCCCTCCTTTTACACTATGTTGTTCAGGTGCGTAGGTGGCTTCAACTTTTTCTTCCCACCAATAAAGTTGGTGAGGAAGGCATCGCTGAGTTCTGTGAACGAGCTAATGGACTTTGGTTTCAGTTGTTTGAACCAAAGTCAAGCTACGTCGGCTAAAGTGAGGGAGAAAGCTCGGCACATCACGACGTCTGAGGCATCGTGCAGTTACATATGCATCCGGAAGGATTCGATATATTTGGTTGGATCAGTTTTTCTAGTGAAGGGTGTAATCTGTGGAAAATGGAATCACTCTGGTAACCGAGCTTGCATTATCTCTTCTATGAACGGGGATGCTTTTGCCTTAGGCTTCGTCTGATGTGTATCACGACCCTGCTTCATGTCTGCAAATTCTTCCTGCACTTCCCTCCTCAAGTCCTGGAGGTCAGCTTTCCAGGGTTCATCGCTGTCCGCCATCCCCTCAAATGGGGGCCTGTTGTGCCTTCTCCGATCTATTTCGTGTCGGAGGTCGGTGGCAGGCAGCGGGGCAGTCACGGAATGAGCGGGTGTCGGCTCGGCCGGACCCTGGTGCTGACTTTGCTGAGAGACAGATCGTGGAGCGATAGGCTGAGGGTCGGCGAACCGTTGCGGGACATTTTGTAACGCCCTGAAAATCGAGGGTCGAGCATAAACTCAACTCCCGAGTTCCAACGCATCACGTATGCAACAAAATGAATGATGATTGAATGTTGTCTGTATTAGTGTAGTGAACATGAGTGAGATTAAGCCAAACAACATATCATACTCCAGAGACAGTTAAATTTGGAAGCGGAAGACTAAGATAGCTATATGTAATATATAAACTATGGTGAGTCTCCAGAGTGTGATAACAATACTAGGTTAAATAATTACAAGTACATTTTAAAATATACCTAAGGTGTAGTGTCATCTAGTTAACATCCATGTAATCCCATCGATCAAGACACGACTTAAATGAAACTGCCATAAACAACATATACGAGAAAGCACCCTCGTCATCACAAAAGCCCGGCTCCGCCTCAAGAATACCGTCGCCATCTACAATCAGACAAAGTCTTGTGGGTGTTCGGAACACCATCCCGTAACATGGGAGTGAGTAGCTAACTCAGTGGAACAATAAAACATAGGTTAATATGTTATCGATTCAGTTAAGCAGTAATGATAAAGCAGTATAATCAAACACTCCTAACTACTCTTATTAATACAAGTATGAATGCAGTCATGATGTATGCCCTTACCACACCCTCCCTCGTGCTACACCATCTTACGTTCGTGGCATGCTTGCATTCCTCAGTGCTCCACATCTTCCAGGCACATGCAATGCATGATAGCATGGTTACCGAGTTGTTATTAGTCCATTTCAAACAGCAGTATTGGGAAACTAAGGTACCTCCCTTGTATCATTCCCAAACATGATCCATTTTAGGGTCGTCAGTCCTAGTTAATCTCATACAATGGTGTGTTTTTTAAGTCGCTACAAAGGCTACCAGGGCTGTTACGCACAAAGGTTACACCACTCCCCCATCACCCTTTTAATGATTCATCACTATACAGATACAGGCCTAGTTTCATACTCTATACACTGCGGCAAAACTCATCTCCTCACCGTAAATTCAGAGTATGCTCGAGGTCGCTATAAAGGGCTGTCAGGGCTGTTACGTACAAAGGTTACACCACTCCCCCATCACCTTATCAATGTAGGCCGACAACACGAATATAGTGTGCCATATCACCATAATCAGCTTACGAGTCTGGTTACTCTCTGGTCACTACGAGGAGGCACGTGGCCCCAGCGTAGGCCGACGGCTCTACCACGGTGTCCCATACCACCATGCCCGGCTCATGAGTCTTAGCGGATCGAGGTACCATGGTTAAGGGGATTTCACTGGTAAGTTTGGTACCCTAGGTTCAAGCAGTAGCGTCCAAACATGGTGAACATACATTAGACATAACGGGTTACTTGACGAGCCTGACTAGCTCGAGCGCACAATCAACTGAACGACATGAAGTGCATAAGCACTTCGCGTGGCCTAACCACTATCGCCAACTGAAGTACAACTCGGGTTCGTCAAACACATCCTACGTGGCGAAATGAATCTCAACCACGATCTCAAGTCTGGTACCGATTGTCTGGACTATAAACATAGTCCCAAACTCAATCAATCCTTATCTAGAGCATGTAGAGTAAAGCATACTAAACGAAGTAATTCAAGTATGTTAACAAGCATATCGTAAAGCATGTTATAAAGTATGTTATAAACAAGAATACAAACACATATATTTCATAAGTAAGCAGTTAAAGTAAACAACCACATGAAAGAAATCATACACGTCTCTAAGGTAGTTGAGAATCCCATCTCAACACCTACCAAGACACCATCAGCCAAACACTTACTCTCACAAGCATTTTCACAAACACTTAGAATACACTATTTCAACATACATAGTGTATGTTAGTAAAACATGCATTAGGGCGAGTCCTTTCGCCAAACAAGTATTTTATCCATATATAATATATTCATACAGCAAATAATCATGACAAACACATCTCCAAAATTTATACGTATACGGTATTTTCTAGAATACACTATTTCTACATACATAGTGTATATTAACAAATCATGTATTACGGCAAGTCCTTTCGCCAACTAAGTATTTTATCCATATATATTATATTCATACAACAAATAATCATGGCAAACACATTTCCAAAATTTATACGTATATAGTATTTTCTACGAATCCTAGAATATGTAAAATTTCATATTCTATGTCTTTAATCGAAACGGAAAACAGACAGCACTTTGTACATGTGCAATTGCATGCAGATCATGAATCTATCATTATCTGACATTGAAAGCGTTGAAAACCATAACCTATACACCTAAAGTCCTCACCTTTTTCCTTAGAATCATAATGAATACGATAGGTTTGCTAAGCTTCCGTATTCGGCAGTTTGGTAACCTATAGAATGAAATAGGTTAGCTATTTCATAACCTACAACCCTTACAACTCCAAAACAGATTAGGGTTAGGGTTTCTTACCTAGAAACGAAGTCGAAATCGCCAGAAAAACGATGAGGATGGGGTGGTGTAGCTTGTGTAGCGGTAGGGAATAGTAGTAGGGAGATTCTCCCAATTCTCTCACTCTTTCTCTCTCTTTTCTCTCTTCTCTCTCTAGCGTTTCCCTCAAATTCGTATGGCTGTGAGAGAGAGAGAGTTCTAAGGTCCTTATATAGCCTAAAAATACTCTGAAATAGACTTGTGGACAAGGTATACTTAGGTTATAACCAAAGCGACTCTGTTTCAGCTCAACGGAGCACTTCTGGTGGGCCTCCTTGAGCCAAAGGTCAGACTTAAGTTCACCAACCTTGGATCTAGGTGGAGTTAAGTTTTCGTTTTAGTCGGATTCCTAGATCACGCGTGGCGGACCAGTTTTAGTTCAACGGTCAGCGGGTCTCAATCCAAAATTCCAAGTACATGGATATGTTTCTAAAATTTTTCCTGATCCGAGGGTGTATTTGGGTCAGATTCTAACGGTCTGGTTGCTTACAAATTGACCGCAAGTAACAAGTCTCAGATTACTATTCAAGATATTTATTTTGTAAAGAAAACAAGTGTTTTCACACTCTCTCGCTCCGTACTCAAGCGAACAGCCGTGGGACACTGTCTGCATTTGATTTTCGAGATGGTTGTCAAGCCCAGCGAGGTGGTCCTAAGTCCTTAACCTCATATTATTCGGACTCCTGATGTGCGGTCTAGACCTGATACGGAGTTTCAATGTGCTCCCGAGAGCAGTCGAGTAATGAGTTTGATCCTAGATTTTAGGGTAACCTAGCGTCAATGATTCTACAAGTTTTGGGTCTTGCAGACCGTATTTAAAGTGGATCAAACGGATTTCGTAGCTAATCTAGTTTAGTACTTAGTTACTTTGTCTCATTTCTAAAGGATTTAGTCCCGTAAGATTTCTGTCTGAGGTGGTACCTAGGCCTTTGTAGTTTGTATATAAGGTGATCCAAGTTATAACACTTAACTAGTTTAAGATAGTGTCTAGGGTGAAAGTACTTAGAAAAATTGAAGAACAAGGTGTTGAATGGTGGGATTTGTGAAGGAAATGGGTTCAAAAGCGGTTTTAGACTTTGGGATTGAGTTCTGACAAGTTAATAAGGTGTTAGGAGTGACCCATTACCTAAGGACGTCTAATTCTAGATTGGCAAAAATCTGGGAAGTTACACATTTGCCCGACTGATATCATGATGAGGTAGAAGTTGTTGTCATTGGATCTGTTCCAGCATTTGCTTCATATAATTCATATCGGTCCTAAGCTCTCAGACTTCTTTGTCTAACCGGTCATTCCCTCGGTTCCGCTGGAGTATGCCTGGTCGAAGCAGAGGTTGTCGGACGGGCCGCAGAACCTTGTTGATTATCAGGTCAGTTCTGGGCCCCCTGGGCTCCGTTCGTACCCGACGGTCCTTCGATTACGGGGGGTCCAGTGACAACGACCTCATTTGGCTCATCTTGAGCGGTTCTTCTAGTTCTAGCCATTGGAACCTGTTTGAAGCTTCTGGATAGAGCCTGACAAATGACTTTTCATATCGTTTCCCAAAGATGACGTCAATCTGTTGATGGAAAAAACTGGTGTGTCCTCCTCTGTCCTACCACCTGCCCAAAAAGGAGATAAAGGAGACCCTGGCTAGAGCCGGGGACCCTCTGATGCTAAAGTCAGTGATTGGACCATGTAAGAAGGGTTTTCCAGAGAGTTTTCTGCGTACCTTTCAGTGTGGAGATTTCTTGTATTTATAAGAATGGGAGGGTCCCATCATGCAGGGATTCTTCTCCTAGTATATCGGAGATTTGATTCTAGTCCTTTTCTGGATTCTACCTGATCCCGAGATCTTCGGGATCGAGAATCCTTTCACAAGATCTTTGGGACGGTGTTTTCATTTACACCATCTTTTCCTTGCTTGGCTCGGTCCTAACTAATTCTAATAGTGAATAAGTCTTGGCTAGTTGCAAGGATAAAACAGTCTGCCTTTTGTCGGATGAGAGGGAACTAATCCGTAATCGATATCCTCTCTTAATCCAATAGCCGACTCTATAACCGACCTAATATGGGTCGGTTTCACGGTCGGTCGGGTGGCTTCTGAATTTTGTGCCTTAATCGGCTTCTTAGGATGTTGTTGCCTCGTTTATCGAGTCAACTTTATGCATCTCATGTACTTTGCCTTGTGGCTCATGACTTTGTAAATCTCGATCTGGATTGATTCCTCGCAATCCGAGCTAAGTCTCTCCTTTAGGCATTTTGTTTTTCTACCTCGGTCGGGCTTGATGCCTCGGAGTCCCTAGCAGTGTCAATAGAATTGGTCCATTCCATAGTCGAGCCTTCGGATTTGTACTATTTTTTCCCCAACAGGAGTCATCCTCACCATGGATTCATGTAGTGTCGTTCACTCTAATTAACTTTCTATCTTCCTTTAAAAAAAAAAAAAAAAAAAAAAAATCTTTTTTCCTCTTTTTAGCTCAGGTTTTTAAATAATCTTAAAAAATGGATCAATAGATGTTTATGTTATCTTATGAACAGGTTGGATGTAAAATAAATATTATGTGGGCCTACGATAGTTTCAATTGCAGGAGTCATCCTCACCACGGCTTCATGTAGTGTCGTTCATTCTAACCTTCGATCTTCCCTTTTCATTTCTTTTTTTTTTTCTTTTTTTCTTTTTTTTTTTTTCAATTTTTCAATTTTTTAAGCTCAGGCAGGAAGCGGATCGGCTGGTGTACCCCTACACCAGCCATATAGCTTCTGTAGATACGTGCTGCGCGAAGATGAGTGCCAACGCTCCTGGAGCTCTGTGTTGTACGAACGGTTCAAAGGAGATCAAAGTTAAATGGCCCCACAATGATGTATTTATTATATCCATGCCGTTCATCCATTTTTTAAGATAATTTTAGGGCATTAGAAAAAAATAATAATCATATCCAAATCTCAAATGGACCACGCTAAAAATAGCAGTGAGGATAATGATTTTCACCGTTAAAAAATTCGTAGGGCCCACCATAACGTTTATTTTTCATCCAATCTGTTAATAAGGTCACAAATACATGGATGAAGAGGATAAAAAAAAATTCATACTGATCCAAAACTTTCATAACCCCCAAAGGGTTTCAATGGTAGACGTTCAATCCCCTACTACTTTTTGCAGTGTGGTCCACTTGATATTTACATATGTATTATTTTTCTTCTTAAGCATTAAGAAGAGATCTCCAAATGGATGGACAGTTTGGATATAACACATACCTCATGATGGGACCCACAGAACTTGTTCACGCCAACTTAGAAGCTATATAACTGTTGTACCTCACACCAGCTATATAGCTGCTGTATTGACATCAACAAGTTCTATGGATCCCATTACAAGGTATGTGTTATATCCAAATTGTCCATCCATTTGGCAAGCTCTTCTTAAAGCTTGAGACAAAAAATAAGACAAATCTAACTATCAAGTGGACCACACTGCAAAAAGCAATGGGGGAATGAACGTCTACCATTGAAATCCTTTTTTGAGTCACAAAAGTTTTGGATCAATATGAAATTTGTTTTTCCTCTTCATTTAAGTCTTGTGACCTTATTAACAAATTGGATGAAAAATAAATGTTATGGTGGGCCCTACGAATTGTTTAATGGTGAAAGCTATTTTCTCCCTTGCTATTTGTGGTGTGGTCCATATGATCTTTGGATATGATTCATTTTTTGGATAATGCTTTAAAATGATCTCTAAAAATAGATGAATAGTGTAAATATTATAAATACATCACTGCGAGCTATGTAACTTTGATCTCCTTTAAACCGTTTGGAGCTCGAGGAACGTCGATGGGACACGTACCTATTGCAGCTATATAGCTGGTGTGTGGTACACCAGCCAATCCGCTTTTGCTCGGGCAAAGCTTGGAAGTGGATTGGATGGTGTACCACACACCACCTCCTTCTTGTGTTAATGTCACCAAGTTTTGTGAGTCCTACCATAATGTATGTGTTATATCCAAACTGTGTGTCCATTTGGTGAGCTCGTTGTAAGGCTTGAGCCGAAAAATAAAGTAGATCCAAAGATCAAGTGGACCACACTACAAAAAATAGTAGAGGATTAAACATCTACCATTGAAACTCTTTTGGGCTTATAGGAGTTTTAGATCAATATGATATTTGCTTTTCCTATTTTTCTAGATTTCAGTGACCTTATGAATGAGATTAGATGGAAAATAAACATCATGATTGGCCTTACGAATGTTTTAATAGTGAGAATCATTGTCGCCACTGCTACATATGTTGTGGTCCACTTGAGCCTTGGAAATTACTCATTTTTAGGATAAAGATATAAAATGATCTCTCCAAATGGATGAACGGTGTAGATATGATAAATACATCAGTGTGGGGGCCATGCAATCTTGATCTCCCCTAAACCATGCGTACCACTCGAAGCTCGACGAGCACGAGCGCTCGTCTTCACAAGACATGTAGCATACAAGATAAGTTGGTGGTGTGTGGTACACCGGCCAATCTCCTTGCGATAAAACACATGTATCATGATGGCCGACAGGACCTTCCAGCTCTAGCTTGGTCCGTTGGGAAGTGAATTGGCTGGTGTACCACATACCACTTATTGGGGGAAAAAATATAACAAGTCCTTGAGTCGGCTTGAGAATCAGAAGAGCTAAGAATCAGAAGAGCCGTGAAGCAATGGCTCGGACTCGTCGGACGCCGAGTCTGAGTAAGGCCTAAAGTCCATAAGAATGCTAGATGTAGAGACATAGCTCGGATCGTGAGGTATCTGACCCGGCCGTAGCCTAAGCGTCTTGAGCCATGAAGTGAAACCTCCAAGGGAGGAACTGCACCTCAAGGCCCAATCAGAAGCCTCGCAGAGGAAAGCCCAAACAGACTTAATATGAGTCGGCTCTAGAGCCGTCCAAACTTTAGTCTGACCCACAGATTGGGTCGGTCAATAACGTGGACAGAGAATTAGCCGTAAAACAAGTCTTAGCACAACCGTGTTGGAGAGACAAGTGCCGGCCGAGCTATATTGCTCCATATCTGGGAGTTACCTAAAAAGAAAACTCTGGATCTCCACCCGAGATTTTCGGAAGATAAGATTAAGATCTCCGAGAATCTAGAAATATCAGGGATTACGGATCCCAAGAGATTGAGATCTACTTTAATTACGAAAACCTTAAGAGGTATGACGGTATTATAAATATAAGGACCTTCATGGTAAAATGTATGTAAAAAACTCTCACCCTAAAGACCTTTCAAAAAAGACCCAGATTCTGACTTAAGCATCGGAGGGTCCCCTGGCAAAACCAGGGTCACCATTCTCCTTTTACATGTATATGTTTCAGGGTCATTGAGGAGGCGAGCCGAAAATAGCATCAACAGTTTGGCGTCGTCTGTGGGAAACGATACGAAAAGTCATTTTCTCCAAGTACTAAGCACTCACTAATGGTAAGAACAAGAAGAACCGTCCAGAATGAGCCTAGTGAGGTTCTTGTCACCGGACCACTGACGACCGAAGGTTCGCCTGGTACAAATGGAGCCCAAGCCTTAGGGACCCAGAACCAACCTGATAATCGACAAGGTTCTGCGACCCATCAGACAACCCCCATTTCGACTAGGCACACACAATGAAATCGAGGCAACGAACGATTGGATAAGAAGGTCTAAGAGCTCAGGACCGACATGAACTACATGAAACAAATGCTGGAACAAATTCTTCATCAACAGGTCCCACAGCCTCAGCAAGATGAGGGCTGGGTTAATACCCAACGACAATTCGTCGATCCTCAGCCCGTCGCACCCCGAACTGTCCCTCAACAAAGCTAGCACCAGGTTCCAGTTGAGCCAGCGCCGTCCCATAACTCCATGACCGTTCTGCTGCCTGCCACCAATCTACAACATGAAATAGATCGGAGAAGGCACAACAGGCTCCCTGTTGATGGTACAGCTGATAGCAGTGAGCCTTGGAAGGCTGACATGCAGGACCTGCGAAAAGAGATGCGAGAGGAAATTGAAGATATGAAGAAAAACCACTACGTCAATCAAACGATACCCGAGGTAAAGGCATCCCCGTTCACAGAAGAAATCATACAAGCCCGGTTATCAGAACGATTCTACCTTCCTCAGATCCCGCCTTTCACTGGTATAACCAATCCAACCGAGCACATTGAGTCCTTTTGGACTTATATGGAGTTGCATGATGCCTCTAATGCTGTGATATGTTAGGCCTTTTCTCTCACTTTGGCTGACGTAGCTCGGCTTTGGTTCAAACAACAAAAATCAAAGTTCATTAGCTCGTTTACCGAACTCAGCGATGCCTTCCTTTCTAATTTCATTGGTGGGAAGAAGAAATTAAAATCATCTGGGCACTTGAACAATATAATCCAAAAAGAGGGAGAGCTACTTAAGGATTATATTAAACGCTTCAATTTTGAGTCGCTCCAAATCTGAAAGCACTCGGACGAGACAACTCTCAATTCAATCATGTAAGGTGTCAGAGACAAGCCGTTTCTTGCGTCTCTGGATAAGAACCCGCCCGCTACTCTGGCCAAATTCATGGCTCGGTCAGATAAGTATGCATATGTCGAGAAAACTCGAATCCTGCGCGAGGTCGCTCAAAACGCAAAAAGCCCTAGCCAAAGAGCCTGCCAAAAAAGAAGTTGACTCGACTAGTAACAAAAAGTGAAAAGATGATCGGTCTTGCGACAAGCGAAGGTCGGGAAAACGACTTGATCACAAAATTTTGACCTACACTCCGCTCATCAAGCCACAAGAGCAGGTATTAATGGAAATCAAAGATAAAAGATTCGTCAACTGGCCAGATAGATTCCGACATAATCCGAACCGATGGAATAAGAGTAAATACTGCCATTTCAATCATGATCATGGACATAACATCAGTGACTACTACAATTTGAAGTAGGAGATTGAGAGGCTCATCCGAGAGGGCCATCTCGGTGAGCACGTCGATCCTGGAGCCAGAACCACGAAAGAACGCCCAAACGATAACCGGCCTATTGAGGATATCCGAATTATTATCGGTGGTCATTTGGGTGAAGGCGACTCAAGTAACGCCCGAAAAAACCATGCGAGAAATATTAGTCGCCCGAGTCCGAAATCATGGTTCTAGCTCGGCCTCCTAAGGAAAGAAAGCTTGAAAAGTACAGTGTAGCATTTACTGAAGAAGATGCTAAGGGCATTCATTACCAGCATGACGACGCGTTAATCGTCACTGTCACTATCACAAACCGCCGGGTCTTCAGAGTTCTGATCGACACGGGTTCATCTGCGGACGTATTGTTTACACAAGCATTCGACAAGATAGGCGCCGAACGATCGGCTCTAAGGCCTGTAAGGACTCCGTTGATCGGATTTTCGGGTGGACGGATTCTTCCCGAAGGAGCAATTCGCCTCCCGCTCACTGCCGGGGAGATGCCGAGCCAAGCCACTATTATGATCAACTTTTTGGTAGTAGATCAATCTTCAGTTTATAATGCTATCCTCGGTCGACCTTCTCTCTGTCTCCTCCAAAGCATTGTCTTGACCTATCACCTGTCCATGAAGTTTTCAACTGAAAATGGCATCGGGATGGTAAAAGGAGACTAGCACGATGCTCGATGATGTTATGCCACTGCTTTGCAGGTACCCACGGAGGTCACGACAATCGAAATCTTGGATCCACGTGACGAATCTCCTAGCCGCGGCCAGCCCGTGGAAGACCTCATCCAAGTACCTTTGAATGAGTCGGACCTTTCGAAGACCGTTGGAATTGGATCATCCCTAGCCCTGCTACCACGATATGCCAACGTCTTCGCATGGACTCATGAAGACATGCCGGGTATTGATCCTTCAGTCATGACTCACCGGCTTAATATCGACCCGAATTACAAGCCGATCCGTCAGAAACGGCGTGCCCTTGGCCCTGAGAGATACACCGTAATCGAGGAAGAGGTTAGAAAACTCCTCAAAGCCAACTTCATTGAAAAAATATATTATCCCAAACGGGTGACCAACGTTGTGTTGGTTAAGAAGGCTAATGGGAATTGGCGAGTCTGTATAAATTATACTGACTTAAATAAAGCCTGCCCTAAAGATAGTTTTTACCTTCCTCGAATTGATCAGGTAGTTGATAGCACTATGGGGCATGATCACTTAGCTTTATGGATGCTTACTCAGGTTATAATCAAATTATAATGCATCAATTTGATAAATAAAAAACCACCTTTGTCACTGACAAAGGTCTTTATTGTTACCGAGTAATACCATTTGGATTGAAAAATGCTAGAGCGACTTACCAAAGATTGGTCAACAAAATGTTCACTCGATTCATAAGACAAACAATGGAGATCTACATCGACGACATGCTCATCAAAAGTGTTAAAGCGGCCGACCATATAGCCGACCTAGAGGAAATGTTCTTCATCTTGCGAAAGTATAAGATGAAACTCAACCCGAGCAAATGTGCATTTGGCGTGGGCTCAGGCAAATACCTCGGGTTCTTAGTCTGGTAACGGGGGATTGAAGCTAACCCGGAAAAGATTAAATCTCTACTCGACATGGAGTCCCCTAGGACAATCAAAGATGTTCGACGATTGACTGGAAGAATAACAGCTCTAAATCGCTTCGTGTCCCGAGCTACCAACAGGTGTCTCCCCTTCTTCAAACAGCTGAAGGGTCAGCAAATTGTTGACTGGACAGAAGAATACGAAGGCACCTTCCAGCAAATCAAAGAATATTTAGGATCGCCACCATTACTCTCTAAGCCCAAGCCAGGCGAACCATTACTGATTTATCTAGCAGTGTCCGATGCAGCGGTAAGCGCGGCCCTGATTCGCAAGCATGAAGGCAAACATCTCCCCGTTTATTACATCAGCAAAGCTCTCATCTCAGCAGAAACAAGATATCCGACCTTGGAAAAAGTGGCCTTAGCGTTAGTTATATTGTCCCGACGCTTATGGCCATATTTCCAGGCTCACTCGATCATTGTCATGACCAGCCTTTACGTTAGATACTGCAAAAACCAGAGTCTTTCGGGAGGCTTACAAAATGGGCGATGACCTTAGTGAATTTGACATCCATTACAAGCCCCAAACTGCAATCAAGGGACAAACCGTGGCAAACTTTATCGTCGAAGTCACAGTACAAAACAAAATTTGTGTTGCTGATTCAGAAGTATCGTCCGATCATTCCTCTCTCCCCAACCCTTGTGGTCTCTTTACGTTGATGGTTCATCCAACTCTAAGGCAAGCAGGGCAGGGGTAATCCTGGAAACTCTTAATCACACGACCATTCAATATACCTTGAGACTTGAATTTTAGGCTTCCAACAACATAGCCAAATATGAAGCTCTGCTCCTAGGACTCCAGCTAGCGGCCAGTTTAGGGGTCACTCATCTGAACGTGTACAACGACTCCCAACTAGTCGTCAATCAGATAACCGACATATATCAAGCTAAGAAGGAAAGGCTAAAAGCCTATCTCGCAAAGGCCAGAGAGATGATCACCGGGTTTTGCCAATGTTTTATTACCCGGATCCCAAGGGCCGAGAATGCTAAAGCCGACCTCTTAGCAAAGCTTGCCTCAGCTGACGAAGATGATATCCGCAGATCCGTTCCTATCGAATTCGTGGCCAAACCAAATGTCGGAGGAACTGAATCTTCCACCCTGCTCCCCATCGAATCCGAACCATCTTGGATCGATCCAATCATCAAATATCTTGAGGACGGTGAACTTCTTGAAGATCGAGCTGAGGCTCTACGACTGAAGAATCGTGCTACCCGCTATACCATGCTTAGCAACATACTATACAAGAAAGGATATTATGCACCCCTTCGGCGATGCTTAAAACTGAGTGAGGCCAACTACGTTCTGCGTGAAATTCAAGAAGGCATCTACGGCAATCACTCGGGCAGCCGATCCCTGCCTCACAAATTCATTTGGCAAGGATATTATTGGCCGACCATTCAACTGGATGCTCAAACCTCGTTCAGGGTTGCAATAAATGCCAGAGATTTACTACTATCCCTCGACAACCACCTAAGGAACTGACGCTAATGGCCGGACCTTGGCCCTTTGCCCAGTGGGGAATCAACATCATCGAGTTGTTCCCTCTAGGAAAAGGTCAAACTAAGTTCGCCGTGGTCGATGTCGACTAATTTACTAAATGGGCCGAAGCCGAGCCCCTAGCCAAGATGACCAAGCAAAAGATTACAGATTTTGTTTGGAAAAATATTATCTGTCGATTCGAGATACCTCAGACTATTGTCTCTGACAACGGGAAACAGTTTGATAATAAGCAGTACCCAGAGATGTGCCGAAATCTGGGAATCAGGAACATTTACTCGTCCCTAAGTTATATACAGGCAAACGGATAGGTCGAAGATGTCAACAAGGTCATAAAACAGTATCTTCGGACTAAGCTGGACTGAGCCAAAGGAGTATGGGCTGAAGAAATTTCCAAAGTTCTTTGGGCATACTGAACCATGGCCCGAACTGTGACAGGAGAAACCCCGTTCTCATTAGCCTATGGCTCGGAAGCAGTCGTCCCTATGAAGATCGGTCTACCTACCGCCCGAGTAAGTTCGTTCAACGAGTAAAACAATGAAGAGTTGTTGACTCTCAACCTCGACCTTCTGGACGAGATCAGAGAATTGGCTCGGCTTCAGACAGCCGCCTATCAACGATTGGTGTCTCGGTCTTACAACGCCCGATTCAAAGTTAGGTGATTTTGAGCAGGGGATTTAGTCCTCCGAAGAACGTTTCAGAACACCAAGGAAAGTGGAGCAGGAACGTTGGGCCCCAATTGGGAAGGCCTGTACATTATCGCAAACACTGTCCGACCTGGTACTTATCGACTGGAAGACCTAGCAGGGCAGCTCCTGCCTCACTCATGGAATGTCGAGCATCTCAAGATATACTATCCTTAGTTCGGTAAAAAAGCATTCCATACTCAGCTCGGTTGATTAAACACTTGCAAAAAAAATGTGTAGAATGCTAAATAAGCAAAAAAAACATATATTCATTGATCAGTAAAGTGTTACATGGGTCAGTTCATTGATTACAATTGTTTTAGAATGATACAACGATAAGTACTCAACATTTGGATATCGATAAAAGATAGCGCTCAACGTTGTTGATTCGCTCGGCCTCGAAGCTCGGTGTGCTTGAAGTGCTTGAAGCAGATGTGGAGAATAAAAAGGAATTTTGCTTCACCACACTAACTTCAGGGATCGGCTTCGCCCGCCGCACTAAGAGCTAACCCAGGAGATGCTGATGGAGCTGCGTCAGGAGCAGCAGCAGAGGCGTCATAAGTGTAAGCCCTGAGGTCAACCGCTGCCTTGCCACCGGACCCCAACTCGCCCTCATCAAAGTCGGATAGATCGAGATGGGGAAAAGCACCTTTCATCACCTGATACACTTTGCATAACCCTCTCGATAGACAAGGGTTTGCTCCTCCTCGAAGGCTGAAGATGAAAGGAACTCTTCCACCGCCTCATCCTTTGCAGCCGCAAGGGCGGCCTCGGTTCCCTTTGCATGCTCCTAGAGCTTCTTCTGAGCCATGTCACGCTCTGTGGCCGCTTGTTCGTAGGCCAACCTGGCCTCTTCCAGTCATGAGGCCACGTAGTCTCTTTCCGTCGTGGCTGAACAAGGTAGCCTTTGCCTCCTCAAGCTGGCCCTCCGCAAAGACAGCCGAGACTCGGCAAATGATAGTCGAGACTCTGCTTCTGACCGTCGAGTCTCAGCATTTGACTGCCTAGCCTCCGCATCGGTAGCCTGCCTAGCCAAGGTAGATACTTCGGCACGGACCTTCAACAGGCAAGGGGCGAACTATACAAGGAAAAAACTCTTTTAAAATAAAGGAAGTCTGAAACAAAATGACTAAGAAAAGTGGTCACATTACCTCGAGCAACAACGCCCCGATTCTGTCGAGCGTGTTGTCCACGGAAGATGACTCCAAAAGGCCGAAGAACTCTCCCGCGAACATCTGCTGACTCGCCCACAGAAGGATCTCCTCTACTTTCTGGCGGAAGGCTATCCTCTCTTCCTTAGCTACTCTCATCCTCCACGGCTCCCTCTCCTCAGCTCTCGGAGCGACGGGCGCCTCAGCACTCTGGCTCAAGAGCCTCCCGAGGCTGCTCAGAGGACGTCGCCACCACCTCTGCTGCCCCTGCCTCTGGGGTGGCCATCTCCGTCGCATCCGCCACCTCCATGCCTTCATCAACCTCGATAATAGTCGAGGGAGCAGGAGGGTGGCCCTTGCTGGGCCCTTTGAGACCGCCCTATGTCTCTTTAAGGTCCGGGAGCCCGAACGAAGTGGGGCTCGGATTTGAGGCAGAGAATGAAGAGAGGGCCGAGCCTCAGACATATATGCATTCGAAGAGAAATAAACGTCGTTACCGTCATAGGTGAAAATAAAAGACAAACAAGGACAAACTTCTTACCGGTCACTGCGGAGTCGAGGCCCCACTCGAAAAGAAGCTCTGGCTGGAGAAGCCTCTTACAAGATCTCCTCTCCGGATCAAGGGCTTAGACACTCTGAATCCAGTCAGAGAGCCCGAGTCGAGGATCGGAGGATGTTTCGGTATTGCTGAAAAATAAAGAAGTCATACCCATCAGTCGGCGAAGATGCGCTAAGTAAAAAGTGGTATACCGTGTCAACTCTACCTACCGTACAAAAAGCTTGAGGAACGAAGGGGTGGATATAACCAGTCTCAGCCGACTCCCACCTACCGAGGGCCCAAAACTACCTATCCCTCCAGTGCTTGTTCGATGAAGGAGGGTCTGTTATTAAGGGCCCACTGGTGTTCCGCCAAGAGCAAAAGAAGAACCAACCAGGGTTCTAAGTGTGTACCCGCACTTGATATAAGTGGAGAAATTCATTCACACTTAGCTCGGGCTGCCGCATCTCAGCCTAGAGCACTGCACAGCCGAACAAGTCAATCCACCCGTTCGGCACAACCTGACCCAGGGCTATACCAGACTGCCCAGTAGTTTCCGAGCAATCCTCTGAAGCGGCAATCGAAGACCACATTGCAGTGTGATGTGGAAAATTACAACTGCCCCGGGTGGTGGTTGGTTGGGCAGTTTTCCAGGCCGAAGGGAGAATCAAAATTACCGAGTCCGGAATATGATATCCTGACCGGATCTTAGACAGCTCCTCTGCTGTCATCACCGAAGGCACGAGTCCTTTAACCCGCCCTTCGGTCTCAATTTCCTCCTCGCCACCCTCCTCAATGTCAGAACGGTAAGAGGAGCCTCCAATGGCCATACGTTCAGGAAATGAATTCGATGCCTCCACCGACGCCACCGGCCTCTCTGTCGGAGGGTCTATAACCCTTTGCGAATGGCAAAATAGGAGGTCCACCTCTCCAGCAACCTCCGTCAACAATGAGGGTGATTCCAAAGCCACCCAAAAGCTGCTCGCTTCACCCTCACCGCTGTATTCTCCCTCCCTAGGGCTTGCGGGGCCTGAAATTGTTAAAAAAAAAAAAGGGAGGAAGAATGAGTTCACCGGGAGAAATTCAAGAGTGCCGGAAACAAGCGGCGGCGAAAAGGGTTTATTGTGCCAGAATTCCTGAAAGAAGATCGAGAGAACGCACGAGGAAAAAATTGAAAGTGAGTGCAAAAATGGCAAAGGCTCGTTAGGGCACCCCCCTTTTTATAAAGTTACTACGTGGCTCCAGTATTAAATGAGGAGTCGAAGCGACACCTTCTCGAGTGCCCTGTCTTTACACGTGGCGACTCCCTATGTGTCGCAGCCGAATGTCTTGCCACGTGTCTGACTTTTATACGTCCTGACACTGCAACGATGGCTGCTCTACTCATGCGGCCTCGATAAACAAATCGACGTGCGGTCAAGCGAAATGACGTCTTTCAAGAGTCGGGCAAACCGCCACACATTCAATAAATGCTTCATCATTGCTCGGCTCTAATGCAATCCGACTCAATCCAGTGATACTCCGCAATCATCTTAAGGTGATGTATGGAGTAGGGGGCTTACTGCCGGTGGAGAAAATATAACAAGTCCTTAAGTCGGCTTGAGAATCGGAAGAGTAGTGAAGCAATGGCTCGGACTCGTCGGATGCCAAGTCCGAGTAAGGCCCAAAGTCCATAAGAATGCTGGATGGAGAGACGTAGCTCAGATCGTGAGGTATCTGACCCGGTTGTAGCTAAGCGTCCTGAGCCATGAAGCGAAACCTCTAAGGGAGGAAGTGCACCTCAAGGCCCAATCAGAAGCCTCGCAGAGGAAAGCCCAAATCGACTTAATATGAGTCGGCTCTAGAGCTGTCCAAACTTCAGTCCGACCCAAAAATTGGGTTGATTAATAAAGTAGACGGAGAATTAGCCGTAAAACATGTCTCGGCATGACCGTGTTAGAGAGACAAGTGTCGACCGAGCTATATTGCTCTGTATCTGGGAGTTACCTAAAAAGAAAACTCTGTATCTCCACTCGAGATTTCCGGAAGATAAGATTAAGATCTCCGAGAATCTAGAAGTATCAGGGATTACGGATCCCGAGAGATCGAGATCTACTCTAATTGCGTAATCTACTCTAATTATGGAAACCTTAAGAGGTATGACAGTATTATAAATACAAGGACCTTCATGGTAAAAGGTATGTAAAAAACTCTCACCCTAAAGACCTTTAAAAAAAGACTCAAATTCTGAATTAAGCATAGGAGGGTCCCTGGGCAGAAACAGGGTCACCTTTCTTCTTCTACTTGTGCAGGTTTCAGGGTCATTGAAGAGGCGAACTGAAAACAGCATTAACACCACTGATGTTCGCTGGTGTGGTTATGTAACCAAGTTTTATGTGTCTCATCATGAGGTATGCGTTATATCCCAACTGTCCTTCCATTTAGCGAGCTTGTCCGGAGACCTGAATTAAAAAAGTTAAACTGGGCCACACTAAAAAAACAGTGGGAGATTGAATGTCTACCGTTGAAACCCTATTAAAAGTCACCTAAGTTTTGGATTAATATGATATTTATGCTTACTTTTCATCAAGTCTGTGTGAACTTGTGAAAATATTGGATGAAAAAAATAATAATTTTATGGTGTGCCTTATGAATGTTTTAACCGTAAGAATCATTGTATATTGATATTTGTGGTGTGGTTCACTTACGTCTTTGATATGATTCATTTTTTGGTGATGGTCTAAAATGACGACGGTTTAGATGAAATAAATGTATCATTTTTGGGCATCTATCTCCTTTGAACGGTTGGTACAACTCAGATCTCCAGCCGCGACAGTGCTCATCTTTGTAAGACACGTACCCACACTAGCCAGATCAGTGGCGTGTACTACACTAGCCAATCCGCTTCCATCCCCGTGCCATGCGCGGCTCACGTGCCAACATGAAACACATGTTAACTTGGGTCACATTTCTTAGATCCAGGCCATTCATCGGGTGGAAACCACCTTGAAAACATCCCGGCTAAAATATGAGGCCACTTCCCTCACTATCTGGCCCACAATTATACGAGGAAAGGAACGGTTTAAAAAATAAGACTAGCGGCATATATTCATCTTACGTGTGAAAATGTTCCTTCTCTTCTTCTTCTTCTTTTTTTTTTTTTTTTTTGGAGTCGGAGAGATTTACGGTGTCCCGCATCTAATGAAAGATCCGGATCGGATACGTGTATGCATTTGCACATGTACGATAAACGTATGTTGGCGTGTGTATGAGTGGTGCTAGCACACTACAAATAGATACAGACAAGTGCGTGACTGGACAGTGCTTGAGAGTGGGCCCACTTGATCCGACCTCTCTTAAATGTGGTAGGCTCGCCCAGCTTGAGTTGACTGGGTGGGCCATACTCTGCATGGAGATGGATACTTTTCATGGGTTACACATCATTGTTACACGAACTGCATGCAATCTACATCCACAAGTCATCCCTTTGGCTACTTTGATTGGAAAAGAAGTTAGCTGATCCAATCGTAATTTTAAAATTCCAAACCGAACTCTTAGAAGATATTCATTAATTGAACTACGTAGAATATTTAAATAAATAGAAGATATCTAGATTAGCACAAATCTTTCAGAGTTTGAACTGAGCCAATCTTGTAGCATGAGTTTTTGAGTTACTCGCTTCATTTCTGACTGAGTCAAGTCGACTTAGGCGAGTTTCGAGCCAAACGGCTAAATTTAGGAGCCATCCACTCCATTTCATACCGGAGGTTATTAGGTGAGGTGGGTGGTACCCCTGACTGTGGGGCTCACACTAATGTATGTTCGTTAAATCCATGTCGTCCAACCATTTTTTTAGCTTATTTTAGGGCATTATTCCAAAAAAACTGACCCAAATCTTAGGTAGACCACACCATAGGAAACAGTCAGTGATTAAATCATCACCATTAAAAACATAATGGATTCCACAAGAATATTTATTTTCCATCCAACCTGTTGACAAGGTAGAAAAAACCTAGATGAATAAACTACACAAATATCATCTTGATCCAAAGCTTTTGTGGCCCACAAGAACCTTTTAATGGTCAACACCACTGTTTCCAGTACTATGGATCATCTTGGATTTGGATCTGCTTCATTTTTTGGTTCATACCCTAAAATGAGCTTTCAATACAGATGAACGGCCTGGATGTATTTAAATACATCACAATGTGATGTATTTAAATACATCACATTGGACCGTGCGTCGAGAGTCCGATTGCTGCGAAACTATACGAATATGACCGCCTTATTGGGCTTGAATACCATACTAAAAATCAAGTCCAAATAGTATCCCGAACCACACAACTTGAGCCCGGAGCGAAGTGTGTGAGAAACGCGAATATCTTTAGAAAATGAACTGAAACTTAAGTGAATTGAGTCATTCACTTGTGGGCCAAATCTAAGGATTCCGACCGTCAGAATCTGACCCAATTACACCCTCAGATCAGGAAAAATTTCTAACACATGTTAGTGCACTTGTGGCCCTAATCAAGTACCGGTTACTGTTGAACTGAAACTGGTCTGCCATGGTCGATCTGTAAATCTGATCAGATTGAAAACCTAACTCGACCTGGATCCAATGTTAGGGAGCTTAAGTCCAACCGTACGCAGAAAAGGGGCATCCAGAACGGCTCCATTGAGCCGAAACAGTCAAGTTTTGGCTATAACCTAAGTATACCATCGCCCTAGGGCCATTGAGGTCGATTTTAGGCCTATATAAGGACCTTAAACCCTCTATCTCCCTTCACATATGAATTTTTAAACCCTAGAGAGAGGAGAGAAGAAAGAGAAGGAAAGAGAGGAAAAGTGAGAGGTAGAGTTAGGGTTTGTTCTCGGGATTCAATCCCGCCGTTCCACGTGCTTAGCTACCACTACCGTATCGCTATTCTGGCAATTCTGATTCCATTTTCGGGTAAGAAATCCTAACCCTAATTTGTTTTAGGGATTCAGATAGTGTATGTGATGAAATACCTAACCTATTTCATACTATAGGTTGTCGTTGTGCCGTAGATGTCACGCCCCGAACTCGGAGACCGGGTTCACAAAATTTTCGATCGCCAAATCCGGCGCCGACAGCCTCCATAATACCCCATTCTCGGCTCCCGGCACCCATATACCAGGTTCCGATCCTGGGATGTTACAAGGAGGATTTCTAATATCAATTTGATTTGTAATGAGCATAACCAAGCATAACCCACGAACAATAACCACAAGAACACCATTACAAAATCCACTATGATAAAAAACTTTGAGTACAAGGCATATGAAAGGGAAATACAAGATAGTGACAATAACAAAAACTCCAACAGCTCGGCTGAACGCTCCACTGCAGCGAGACTACGGCTGCATCCTGGCGTCACTTGCACATATCAATCATGCATAAGCTTATAAAAAGCTTAAAGGGCGGTGTAAGTGTGTGTGAACGTGCTCAGAATGCAATGCCGGAGTAATGCGGAATCATACTGATGAGTACGTAAATGCAACCAGCCGTACCAAGGCTATGCAGTACAAAATTTGAATGCTATCGGTCATACCAAGGCCATGCGATGCATATGTAAATCAAGCATGTCAATCCTCATACCAATGCAACTCCTCACTAGAGCATCAGTACGGTTCTTAGTCTGGATAATCACTGGGGTTCATTACACTCCAAGTGGCATTGTCTCTCTCCAAGCAGCACAGTCCAAGTGAGCGTAAGAAACCTCACTATCCGCCTGGCCAATAGTCAGCCAATACCTATCCGACACGTCGATAGCGAACCCATTTCCGAGCTGGTCAAACTCAGCCTAATAATGCCCCTGCTCTTGGGCGAGTAAGGCCACCACTCCTTTCCAACCGACCATGACACAGTGGGAGATGCAGCCTCATGGTATTCAGCCCTCGTGCGCTCATATATCCACTCGGTCTTGACGTTGGAGTCATCCTCTGGTACCATCGGGTTCAGGGACTCTCACCCAGGGACATCTATGGCGCCCCAATTGCTTGAAATAAGATTTTTCCGGTATCCAACCAGCCACCCACGATATATCTGTGGAGGCTTTGGCCCTGATGTCGTTAGGGTATATCTCAATCATACAGATGCAAGTGCATGAATCATACTGCCAGACATGCATCAATCTTGTGCATACCGTGCACTCATGTAGGGCAACTCCGCATATCGGGGAGCCCGTAATCAGTCTACCCGAAGGCACATGCTATGATCAGACACTCCTCATCTCAAGCATACATATGATGCGTATGATCATGAATCATGGGGCTGTGCTAAACATGTTATAAAGCAATAAACTATCCTCTCAATGAAGAAGGGCGTAGATGGCCTACATGAAACAGATACGGGCCTATCAGTGGCCTTAGGGAGAGTTATAATGTGGACATCTAACCAACATTACTCGTACAATGTAGACGTCAAACCAACATTGTCCCCAAGCTCGGCTCGCCTTAAATACCATTAAATAAACCCTGGTGGAATTACACATTGCAATGTGCCTTAGGTACATTCCATGGGGCTCTAAATACATCAAATGGGCCGTATCTCATAAGCCTTATATTCATCAAGTGGGCCACCTCAATGAACCTCACAAATGGGCCTTAGGTACATTGCAATGGGCCATCATCCATGGGCCTGAGAATGCATTAAAATGAGCCCAATCACATAAGTTATATGTGTATCAAATGGGCCTAATCACATAGGCCTTATATATATCAAAGTGGGCCTCAACAATGGGCCACAGATGCATCAAGTGGGCCTCATAATGTGGGCCTATACATATATCAAGGAAGGCCCTGACAACGGGCCTAAAAACACATCAAGATGTCCTACATACATGGGCCCATATATACCAAAGTGGGCCTCAATATTGGGCCAAAAATATTAAGATGGGCCTAAGTACATGAGCCCATATGCATCCAAGTGGGCCTCATGTGAAGCCCACCAAAATGTTTATTTTCAATCCAACCTTCTCATAAGGTCTCATGGGCCTAGGGTAGGGCCCACTGAAGTGTTTATTTTCATCCAATCTTTTCAAAAGGTCATGGGACCAGGGGCTCACAAGAATGTTTATTTGGCACCCAACCTGTTTATGAGATCAAGTGGGCCAGGGGCCTACTGCAATATTTATTTGACATCCAATCTGTCCAGGGGCCCACAGTCAGGGGAGGGGGGCCACAGCAATGTTTATTTGCGATCTAACCTATTCATGAGGTCACGTGGACCTTGGGCAGGGCCCACTGTAATGTTTATTTGCCAACTGACCTGTTGATAAGGTCACATTGTCAGGGGTCCCACCGCGAGGTGGTTCACAAATCCAGCCCATACATTATGTGTGTCCCACCTGTCTGAGGGTCCAGACCAATTTTCAGCCACATCGAAAATTCAGGTAGGCCCCACCATGTGTTTTTATATGATATAGGCATGTCTTCACATGATTTAGATGGTATGGCCCACCTGAGTTCTGTTTGCGGCTGATTTTTGGGGACGCCCTACAGAAAAAGGGGACCCACCAAATGTATGGTGTTGATGTTCGAAACGCATCACGTGGGGCCCACGGCTGGAGCCGTGAGGGCCTGACTCGCCCGCCCGCCGTCCATGCAGCGCAGGCGTTGCCTGCGTCTATAGCAGCAGCAGCGCCGCTTCCTTTTTTTTTTTTTTTGGGGCCCACCGAGTGTGATTCACAATCCAACCCACCCATTATGTGTGTCCCACATTTTGGCCATCCAGACCGAGTTTCAACTGCATCCAAACTTCAGGTGGGTCCCACCAAGTACTTTTATATGTTCTGGCATGTCTTTACATGGTTTTAGAGGGTATGGCCCACCTGGTGATCGAATCACCTTGAGACTTTGGCTCAACGCCTAAAATGAGCTGGAGAACAGAATGGATGGCATGGATCAGATTCATACATCAAGGTAGGGCCTGCATGAGCAGCCCACCCCAAAAGCACTATTTTTTTTGTTAGCTTGTTAGTACACCACCATGTCACTACACGCACTCCATGTTAGCCTCTCCTACGTCCAGCGTCTCTGGACGCTGGACGACACAAATATCATGGTGGGTCCCTCATGGTGGGTCCCACGTGTACATGTCCATGCTCATCAAGGTGGATCCTGCATGTTTGTGGCCCACTCTACATATAAATATTAATAAAATATTATAATATATAATATAATTTAAATAGGTGGTGGATCTCTCCTTAAATGAGGTGGGCCACCCCATTTGATGGATGGAGTAGATTTAACATATTGGTGGGGCCCACTTCATTCTAAGGAAGAGAGAAAGAGAGAGAGAGAGAGAGAGAGAGAGAGAGAGAGAGAGAGAGAGAGAGAGAGAGAGAGAGATACACGTGGAGGGGAGGGACCCCGCCACTTTGGGCCCTCCCAAATACAATGCATTCATCGAGTGGGTCCCACACAAGTGGCCCTACAAATTGAGATTAATGGTGAATCACCCACCTTGTTGGCCTCCTTCTTGCTCCCTTAGGCTTGTATGCTCCTTGTCTTCTCTTTCAATGGTGGTTGATGATGATCCAACGGTTGAGATGGGAGATGTGAGAGTAGGGGAAAGTGAGCCACTTTGGTGTTTGGGAGGGAGAGGAGGTTGGACATGTGAAATTTCTCATGGGAGAGTGTTTGAGAAAATGAAAGAAAGAGAATAATAAGAGGGATGGTTGGAGTGGTGGATGTAAGGAAAAGGGATGGGGAAGGTATGGTTGTGTTTGAAATTTGTGAAAAGAGGTATGGTGAAGGGAGAGAAGAGTTGACTTAGGAGAAAAGAGGGAATGACCATGAGTACTTGTTGTTGGGTGAGGTATCATGGAGGTATGGTGGTGTACTTGACTTGATTGATGAGACATCTCGTAGAGATTCCCTCGAGATTTGCAACGTGCGACGTTTCTTCGAACCGAACGCTGACCCGTATCTCCTGGACTAGGTATCGGTTCGGTGCGTGAGACTCGGCATTATAACCGCGGCGACGACGCGGTCGCCAAGATACAGGTTTCGGGTCAAGCCGACTTCGGCATGCAGGACTTGGCTTAGGATCGCACGCAACGTCAGAAATGGGTCGAGGATTGGCGAAATTCAGCCGGAAGGATCGCGAAGTCCTACAGAATGGTACGGTCTAGGTTACGGGTCTTACAGTAGATGAAGGCGGAGTGTTCAAACTGAATCCGTTACAAGTTTACCGGTGAAAGGTGCAGACTATAAACATATAGGTTATGGTTTTCAAGGCTTTCAATGTCGGTTAATGATTTATAACCGACTGGGTTACCATTTCACATGTTAGATACGCTATTTCCCTTGCTTTACGGTTAGATATGAACTATGTTGAATATAGGTTATTCCATGTGTAGGTTGAAATGACTGGATATATCAGGAATTTGGTTTTGTGCTTGTCATGATTATTCACCGTGAACATGTGATTGTTGAATACGTGACAACTCTTATGAAAGGATTTGCCCTAATATAGCTTATAACTGAGTTGTATCGTGTAGGTTGAAATGTGTAGTCTAAGTGTTTGTGGAAATGATTGAATGAGTAAGGAATTTGAATCCTTGCTTGTCATGATTATCCGTCATAGATATATGTTTGTTGTATTCGTGACAACTCCTTGGCGAAAGGACTTGCCCTAATCCATGTTATGGCCGACATACGTCATGTATGTTATAGTGTGTAGTCTAAGTGTTTGTTGAAATGACTGAATGAATATGGATTCATGATTTGTGCTTGCCATGTATATGAAATGTAAGAACATGATTGATGTGTATTAGACAACTCCTCGGTGAAAGGATTTGTCCTATTATATGTTGAAATCAACATACATCATGTATGTCGGTTATGTGCAGTCTAAGTATTTGACAAAATGCTTGAATGAGTTGTTGCTAGATGAACTGTAGTTAATAAGGTAGTTGAGATAGGATTCTCAACCACCTTAGCTATGTACATAAATTCCTTCAAGTAGCTATAAATCTATATGGTGTGTTTGAGTAGAATATGTATATGTAACATGGCATGTTATATATGTTTCATTGTATTTTCAAATGCTATCCATGGTTTAAATGATTGTTAAGTGTTGTATGATTACCACGTGTACATATTTCTTGCATCATAATGTGTTTGGGACTACGACGTAGTCTAGGCAATCGGTAAAAATTTCTCTTTGAGTAGCCGAGCTAATCTCACCACAGTTGATGCGTTCGGTGAATCTGAGTCGTACAATGATTGTCAAAAGTGATTAGCACTCCATGTCGATTAATTCTGCGTATGCTCGTACCAATTGAATTTGTCAAGTAACCCGATTGACCCGATGTATGTTCACCATGTATGGACACCATTGCTTGAACCTAAGGTACCAAACTCACCAGTGAAAATCCCTTTTAAACCTTGGTACCTCGATCCGCAAAGACTCATGAGCTGGGCATAATAGTATGGGACACCGTGGTCGAGCTGTTGGCCTACGCTCCGTGACGAGCCTCCCCGTAGTGACTAGTAAGCAACACTGCCTTGTGAGCCGAGTACGGTGGTATGTGATACGGTATTCGAGCTGTCGGCATACACTGATCAGGTAACGAGCCCTTTGTAGTAACCTCGAGCATACTCTGAGACTGCGTTGAGGCGACGAGCCTTTTCGTAGCAACTAGAGTATAAACTAGGCCTACACTAATAAGGTGGCAAGCCCTTTGTAATGACCTAGAACCATAATATCGTATGAGATTTGTTAGGACTAACGACCCCAGAATGAATCATTGTTTGGGAATTGATATAAGGGAGGTACCTTAGCTTCCCAACACTATTGTATGAATCAATCTAATTAAGTATTGGCTAACATGAGCATGCACCGCACTGCATGTGCTTTGGCGAGGAAGAGCACTTTCGGGAGGTTGTCATGCACGCCTTGAGATGAAGACGCTGAGGGAGTGTAGGCAAGGGCATGCATCATTAATACATATCATGTTTGCATTAATCAAAGTACTTAGGGATGCTTGATTGTATTGCTTTATTATTACTGCTTGATTGAATTGATAACATGTTAACCTTTGCCTTATAGTTCCACTGAGTTGATCACTCACTCCCACGTTACGGGACGGTGTGTTAAACACCAACTAGACTCTATTTTAGTTTCGGATGATGGTGATGCTTACGAAGCAGAGCTGGATTTTTATGATTATGAGAAGGGTTTCTCCTATATGCAGCTATCAGGTAGGTCTATGTAGACCATGTTCTGATTGACAGGGTTACAGGGTTGCTGATTAGATGCCATTACACTTGTTATTTTACACTTTTGGAACACCCATGTATATTCATTTTGTTCATTTTTAGAGTATACATGTATATATTTAACCTGGTAACATGTTCACACTTCGGAGACTTACAATAGTTTATATATTTTATATATCTATCACAGTCTTCCGCTTGCGTAATTTAACTATCTCTGGAGTATGATATGCTGATTTGGTATAATCTCACTCATGTTTAATGCACTAATACGAACAACATTCAATCATCATTATCTATGTTGCATAAGTGATGTGTTGGAACTCGGGAGCTGAGCTTCTGCTCGACCCCCGATTTTCAGGGCGTTACACATGGGCTAAAGAACTTTCCAAAGTTCTTTGGGCATACCAAACCACAGACCGAACTGTGACGGGAGAAACCCGGTTCTCATTAGCCTATGGCTCGGAAGCAATCGTCCCTGTGGAGATCGGTCTACCTACCACTCGAGTAAGTTCGTTCAATGAGCAAAACAATGAAGAGCTGTTGACTCTCAACCTTGACCTTCTGGATGAGATCAGAGAATTGGCTCGGCTTCGGACAGCCGCCTATCAACGATTGGTGTCTCAGTCTTACAATGCTTGAGTCAAAGTTAGGCGATTTCGAGCAGGGAATTTAGTCCTCTGAAGAACGTTTCAAAACACCAAGGAAAGCGGAGCTGGAACATTGAGCCCCAATTGGGAAGGCCCGTACATAATCGCAAACACTATCCGACCGGGTACTTATCGATTGGAAGACCTAGCAGGGCAGCTCCTGCCTCACCTATGGAATGCAGAGCATCTCAAGATATACTATCCTTAGATCGGTCAAAAAGCATTCCATACTCAGCTCGGTTTATTAAACACTTACAAAAAAAATGTGTAGAATACTGAATAAGCAAAAAACATATATTCATTGACCGGTAAAGTGTTACATTAGTCAGTTCATTAATTACAATTGTTGTTGGAATGATACAACGATAAGTACTCAACATTCGAATATCGGTAAAAAATAGTGCTCAACGCTGTTGATTCGCTCGGCCTCGAAGCTCGGTGTGCTTGAAGTGCTTGAAGCAGATGTGGAGAACAAAAAGGAATTTTATTCCACCACACTAACTTCAGGGCTCGGCTTCGCCCGTCGCACTAGGAGCTAACCCAGGAGATGCTGATGGAGCTGCATCAAGAGCATTAGCAAAGGCGTCATAAGTGTAACCCCCGGGGTCAACCGCTGCCTCGCCACCGAACCCCAACTCGCCCTTATCAAAGCCGGACAGATCGAGATGGGGAAAAATACCTTTCATCACCTCGATACACTTTGCGTAACTCTCTCGATAGACAAGGGTTCGCTCCTCCTCGAAGGCTGAAGATGAAAGGAACTCTTCCACCGCCTCATCATTTGCAGTCACAAGGGCGGCCTTGGTTCCCATTGCAAGCTCTTGGAGCTTCTTCTAAGCCATGGCAAGCTCTGTGGCCACCTGTTCGAAGGCCAACCTAGACTCTTCCAATCGTGAGGCCACGCGGTCTCTTTCCGTTGTGGTCGACACAAGAGCAGCCTTTGCCTCCTTAAGCTGGCTCTTCACAAAGACAGCCCGAGACTCGACAAATGATAGTCGAGACTCCGCTTCTAACCGCCGAGTCTCAGCATTTGATTGCCTAGCCTCCGCATCCGTAGCCCGCCTAGCCAAGGCAGATACTTCGGCACAGGCCTTCAGCAGGCAAGGGGCGAACTGCACTAGGAAAAAAGCTCTTTTAAAATAAAGGAAGTCTGAAACAAAATGACTGACAAAAGTGGTCACATTACCTCGAGCAATAGCGCCCCGATTCTGCCGAGCATGTTGTCCACGGAAGATGACTCCAAAAGGCCGAAGAACTCTCCCGTGAACATCTGTTGACTCGCCCAGAGAAGGATCTCCTCAACTTTATGGCGGAAGGCTATCCTCTCTTCATTAGCTACTCTCATATACCATGGCTCCCTCTCCTTAGCTCTCGGAGCGATGGGCGCCTCTGGCTCGGGAGCCTCCCGAGGCTGCTCAAAGGACGCCACCACCGCCTCTGCTGGCCCTGCCTCTAGGGCGGTCATCTCCATCGCATCCACCACCTTCGTGCCTTCATCAACCTCAATAACAGTCGAGGGAGCGGCAACCTCAATAACAGTGGAGGGAGTGGTAGAAGCGGCCCTTGCCGGGCCCTTTAACACCGTCCTATGTCTCTTTGAGGCCTGGGAGCCCGAACGAGGTGGGGCTCGAATTTGAGACGGGGGACGAAGAGAGGGCCGAGCCTCAGACATATATGCACTCGAAGAGAAATAAACATCGGTACCGTCAGAGGTGAAAATAAAAGACGAACAAGGACAAACTTCTTACCGGTCACTGCGAAGTCGAGGCCCCACTCGAAAAGAAGCTTTGGCTGGAGAAGCCTCTTACAAGATCTCCTCCCCGGATCGAGGGCTTAGAAACTCTGAATTCGAGTCAGAGAGCCCGAGTCGAGGTTCGGAGGATGTTTCGATATTGCTGAAAAATAAAGAAGTCATACCCGTGAGTCGGCGAAGATGTGCTAAGTAAAAAACAGTATATGTAAGTGCTATGGTCTCATGCTCCTTTGGTTGTCAAATTTTGGTGTGCCAAAACATCTATCTGTGTCCTGTGCTTGTATGATGATTTATATGAATTCAAGACACTGCTTAAACTCTTCAAGAAGCTACATGTTCAAGTCTGAAGAAGCAAGCTACTTGTTGAAGTCTTCAAGAAACTGCAATGTTGAAGTTCAAGTCTGAAGAAACAACGCATGAAGTAGTTTTATGTTCAAGCCTGATATGGTTCAAAACAAGCTCAAGATTTCAAGCCTGATATGGTTCAAAATATCTACATTCGTTGAATGGTTGAAGTTCAATGTCCATACGACATGGTTCAGGTTTGAATGACCTTAGGTTGACCCTTTAAGTAGGTCACTTTGGATACATAAATCAAATATTTATTTTACACAAGTTTGGTCTATTCTACGACCAGTCCTAGCTCTTGTTCGACCAGTCCTAGCATTGGTTCGACTAGTCCAAGAAATTCCACGACCAGTCCTAAGTAGTTGAAGATTTTTCAGAATTTTTGGTACGCCCACGACCAGTCCTGGAGATCCTTCGACCGGTCGTAGGAATGGCTTCGACTCGTCTTCGACCAGTCGTGGAGCTACGACTCAAAGTCCATCAACGAAATCTCTGGTCTTACGACCAGTCGTAGGTGACCCACGACCAGTCGTAGGATACTCACGACCAGTCGTGGAACGGCTTTTAAAGATCGCGCTTATTTTTTCAAAAATCTGTTAGATCTACGACCAGTCGTAGGTTTCTAAGACCAGTCGTAGGAGCGATTTCTGCTTCTATAAATTGAACACGAAATTCAGAGTTTTCACACTTCAACCCCATTCAATTCAAGAATTTTCAAGTGATCACTCTGAGATAAGTCTGTGTTTATTTTAAGCTAGATTGTGCTTATTTAATATTCCTTTTTGCTAGCTTATTTAATTTGATTTTGTTTCTATATTCCAATCTTATTTGAAAATAGGAATTATCTTATTCCTTCTTCTTGGAATCAAAATCAAATATAGCTACGCCTAACGAGTTAAATCTAAAATCAATTAGAATTTAGAACCTTATGAATATGAGTATTGGAATTTGAACTTTTACATTCAAATCATCTACTCCGATTGGTTCTACCGGGCTACTACGAAAAGGAGAAATCCAGGTATTTTACAATTCTGTAAAATTTCATTTCTTTTGGTTTTGTTTGAGGTTAAGCCAGAAAAATCTCATTGTACTGGTTTTGTTTGAGGTTGAACCAGAAAAATCTCATTGTATTGGTTGTCTGAGGAAAACCAGAAAACTCAGAAAAGAGGGGTTTTTGAATTGTGTAAGCCCAAGTGAAAAAGACACAATTGTAAAGGTTTTTGGTGAACCTGTGAAAACCTATTTGATAGTGAACGCTAATATCCCCTGTGTGAGGATATTAGGAGTGGAGTAGCTTTTTGTGTGGCTGTTGGAAAACAGTTGGTGTACACACAGGCGAACCACTATAACTCTTTGTCTTGTGGATTGAATGCTTGCTTAATTTTCATATCTTTTATCATTTGATTGTGTGGAATGTACAAGTGGATGTGAATGTTGTAACTATTTACATTTCAAGCAAGTGTGGGGATTGTTGTAATAATTTAGATCTTTCTTCTGCATTTAATTTCAATTCCTTGCTATTTCATTTACTTATATTAAAATTGAGTCCTTGATCCAAAAGAGGTTCTAGAAATAAGGTTGTCCTACCATAAGCCCTTGTTTATTATGGTGTAAGGTTGTCCTTAGAACTGAATTTGTATCAATCTCTCAATACCTATTTATCAAGGTGATTTAAATTTAGCTTTGTGAATTGATTCAGATTGTAAGGCTATTGGTTTAATTTATTTCCGCTAATTTTATTTTAAATTTGGCATAGTCCTATTCACCCCCCCCCCCCCTCTAGGACATATAGCTTGGCCTTTTCAAGTGGTATCAAAGCCTAATAGCTCATATTTGTTGCTTTTTATTTGGATTTATTTCCTGAGCTAACGATCTAAGCTATATAAAAAGATGTCAAATTTTGATAGCCTTTCAGTTACTAGACCTCCTCCCTTTGATGGCTCCAACTATGCCTATTGGAAAGCCAGAATGAGGATCTTCCTCAAATCAATGGATGAAAGTGTGTGGCAAGCCACAGTGACTGAATGGAAACCTCCTATCATGGAAGTAACTGGTGTTGATGGTTCAAAATCTATGAAAATTACACCGTATTACCAATGGACCACACTTCAGAAAAATGAGAGTAGCGCTAATGCTAAAGCACTAAATGCAATCACTTGCGCACTATCACCGGATGAGTTCAAAAGAATCATATCCTGTGATACTGCAAAGCAAGCCTGGGATATTTTAGAAATGACACACGAAGGTACATCAATTGTCAAGAAATCTAAAGTCCAACTCCTCACAACTAAATTTGAAGAAATTCATATGGAGGAAAATGAAATGTTTATGGACTTTTACACTAGATTGAATGACATTGTAAACTCAATGTGGGGTCTTGGCGATAAGATCCCACAAAGTAAAGTGTGTGCAAAAATACTACGCTCTCTTCCTGAACGGTTCAATTTTAAGGTAACCGCAATCCAGGAACTTCGTGATACGGACAATATGAAAGTAGAAGAATTAGTTGGTTCTTTACAAACATATGAATTAAGTTTTAAAGATCCTAAAGGTAAATCTATTGCTTTGAAGTCATCTAAAAGTATTACTCAAGAAAATTCAGATTCAGAAAAGTCTGAAGATGATATGGCCCTTTTGGCGAAAAAGTTTTATAAGATTTTCAAAAGTAAGAAAAGAGTCGATTTTCAAAAGGGAAATGAAAAGAAACGTTCCAAACCTAAGTCTAAAACTTGGAAATCATTGAAAGATAGTCAATGCTACAACTGTCAAGAATATGGGCATTTAGCAAACAAATGTCCTAAAAAGGACAGATTCAAAAGGAAGGGTATGTTGGCTACTTGGGATGAATCGTCTGATTCTGAAGCCTCTTCTGAGTCAGAAAATTCAGAAACTGAGTCGGGCAGTGAACTTAAGGCCCTTATGACTCTAGCCAAGTTTACTTTTTCCGATCACGATGATTCAACAAGTGAAGAAAATTTGGATAGTGATCATGAATTTGATGAAGATCTTCAAGATGCTTACAATGCCTTATATAAGGAAAGTTGTAAAATTGCTGTCAAACTTAAACTTCAAAAAGAAAAGTTTTTTAAACTTAAAGAATGTTTTGAAACTCTTGTTTTAGAAAAAACCCAAATTTCAGATTGTTTTGAAAAATCAAAGTGTGATCTAGAATTCAAAACCTCCCAAATTGAAAATTTGAAATCGGAAAATGAGAAACTTAAAAATGAAGTATCTTCTCTTCTGAGTTTGAAGGACACATGGAGATATGCCCAAGGTGATCCAAAATTAGAAAAATTATTATCCGGATCAAGAAAATGTGGCGATCGATCTGGGTTGGGCTATGATAAAAACACATCTCCTAAACAGAAGAATACTCCTTCCAATTTTGTGAAAGGAGAGACTTCTAACTCAAAAGGAAAAGGTACTAGTCAAGTTTTTTCTAAAAATATAAAAACTTTTCAAAAACCCAAAAGCAGCTATATAAATTCTAAAAATCAGATTCGAAACCCACTAACTGAAAAAATTGTTGATTTACTTAAGGAGCTATTAAAATCTAACTCAGTAGGTCACTCTTACAATTATAAACAAAAGAAGACCAATTATTCTCCTAAACCCAAAACAGTACTGAAATGGGTTCCTAAGGTTGCCTGTTTGGTTGCTCACACTGCTTTCAAAGCTACAAGCCATTCGAAATGGTACCTAGACAGTGGATGCTCCAGACATATGACAGGCGACAAAGCACTATTCACCGATCTTAAAGATATGGCTGATGGGTCAGTTACATTTGGTGATGGTAGCAACTGCAAGATAATTGGCAAAGGTACGGTCCAACTCTATAACCTTCCCTTATTTAAAAATGTTTTATATGTTGAGGGTTTAAAACACAACCTGTTGAGCATATCTCAAATATGCGATAACAACCATAATGTTAAATTTTCTAATCAAGGGTGTGAAATTATAAATGAAAAGGGTTCTGTAATATTAACTGGTCGCAGAACTTCTGAAAACTGCTATATAGTAAGCGATAGTAGCTCATCTAAACAAACGTGTTACATGGTCCATACCGATGAGACAGAATTATGGCATAAACGCCTCGGACATGTACACTATCGAAATTTATACAGATTGAGCAAAGGTGAACTAATTAGAGGTCTACCTAAGATACAAAAAGTAGACAAGATTTGTGGTGAATGCCAGTATGGTAAACAAACTAGGAGCTCTCACAAAAAGGTGAACTCCAATACCACCACAAGACCACTCGAGCTTCTCCACATGGATCTTATAGGACCAACAAGAACGGAAAGTCAAGGTGGCAAAAAATACATCTTAGTTATTGTAGATGATTATACAAGATTCACTTGGGTTTCATTCTTGAGAGACAAATCAGAAACCCTTGATGAAGTGAAAAAGATTATAAAACAGATTCAAACTGAAAAAAAATTCTCAAGTCTTCAAGATCCGTAGTGATCATGGATCCGAATTCGAAAATAGCGGTTTTGAGAAATTCTGTAGCGATCAGGGAATATCGCATGAATTCTCTGCACCTAAAACTCCTCAACAAAATGGAATTGTCGAGAGGAAGAATAGAGTGCTTCAAGAAATGGGAAATGTTATGTTAAATAGCATGAAGCTCCCTAGGAATCTCTGGGCTGAAGCTGTGAATACAGCCTGCTACATTATTAACCGTGCTTATATCTGTAAAACTAATAATAAAACGGCTTATGAAATGTGGTTTGAGAAAAAGCCTTCAGTCAAATACTTTCGAGTTTTTGGCAGCAAGTGCTATATTTTGCGTGACCGTGAAAATTTGGGAAAATTCGACACTAAAAGTGATGAAGGGATCTTTTTAGGATATTCTTTAAACAGTCGTGCATATCGTGTTCTGAACAACAGGACCGGTGTGATTCAAGAGTCAATAAATGTTGTGATTGACGATCTTTTGAATACACCCGTCCCTAGTTCAGATAATGATGAAGTGCTTATACTTGAAAAACAAGAAACTTCATCAAGTGAACCTATTTCTGAATTAAGGACTGTTAAAGATCATCCAACTTCTCAAATACTTGGAAACCCTCTCACTGGTGTGCGCACTCGTAGACAATTAGAGGACATATGTAACTACGTGTGCTTTACATCCCAGATTGAACCGGTTAACATAAAAGAAGCACTTTCGGATGAAAACTGGATTCTTGCGATGCAAGAAGAACTTAATCAGTTTGTCAGAAATGTTGTTTGGTACCTTGTTCCTAGACCTAAAGATAAACATATTATTGGAACAAAATGGATTTTCAAAAACAAATCTGATGAACTTGGAAATATTATTCGAAATAAAGCAAGACTAGTTGTACAGGGGTATACACAAATTGAAGGTATTGATTATAATGAGACATTTGCCCCTGTAGCTCGTCTTGAATCAATCAGACTTTTTATCTCCATTGCATGTTTTAGAAAGATTAAAATTTATCAAATGGATGTAAAGAGTGCCTTTCTGAATGGTGATTTACATGAAGAGGTATATGTTGAACAACCTTCAGGGTTTGAAGATCCTAAATTTACTGATCATGTGTATCGTCTTAAGAAGGCTCTCTATGGTCTAAAACAAGCTCCCAGAGCATGGTACGAAAAACTGACTAAGTTTTTACTGAGTCATAATTTTCAGATGGGATGTGTTGATAAGACGCTCTTTGTTAAGAAACATAACGATGATATTCTAATGGTTCAAATATATGTTGACGATATTATTTATGGATCAACCTGTACTAACATGACTGTTGAGTTTGCAGATTTGATGAAGTCTAAATTCGAAATGAGCATGGTAGGAGAATTAAACTATTTCCTAGGGTTGCAAGTTAAACAACAACCTGATGGAATTTTTATCTCTCAAACCAAATATGCTCTGAATTTAATCAAGAAATTTGGATTTGAGAAAGGTAAAAATTTTGATACTCCTATGAGTACAACTTTGAGACTCTCAAAAGACTCTACAGGTAATGATGTGGATCCTAAATTGTATCGTAGTTTGATTGGTAGTTTACTTTATCTGACTGCTAGTAGACCAGATATCGCTTTGAGTGTTGGTATTTGTGCTCGTTATCAATCAAATCCTAAAGAATCTCACTTAACTGCTGTTAAGCGGATTATGCGATATGTCGCAAGTTCTACTAAACTGGGTCTCTGGTATCCACATGAGACTAATGTTCAATTAGCCGGGTACGCAGATGCTGACTGGGCTGGAAACATTGATGATAGGAAATCAACCAGTGGTGGTTGTTTCTACATTGGAAATTGTCTTGTTTCTTAGTTTAGTAAGAAGCAAAGTTCTATATCGCTATCAACAGCTGAGGCTGAATACATTGCTGCTGGAAATGCATGTACTCAACTTGTTTGGATGAAACAAATGTTGAGCGATTATGGAATTACTCAGGATTCTATGATTTTATTTTGCGATAATTCCAGTGCAATAAATATCTCTAAAAATCATGTTCAGCATTCACGTACTAAGCATATTGACATTAGATTTCATTACATTCGTGAATTAGTGGAAGAAAAGGTAATATATTTGGATTACATTCCAACTGAGACTCAACTTGCGGACATTTTCACTAAACCGCTCGACAAAAGCAGGTTTAATAAATTAAAGTTTGATCTCGGTATGTGCAATTTAAATTGAATTTGCATGATTTGGTGTATCATAATGTACATAAGTTTGATGATTTATTTGCTTAAATTTGAAAATTATTTGAAAAAATTACAAATTTTGAGTCGTACTCGACCAGTCGTGAGTGTACACGACCGGTCGAACACTTACACGACCGGTCGTGAAACTCGGGATTTCACTTTAATTTGGGGATTTTGACTCTTCTTCTTCATTTCTTTTTACCCTCCAACGGCTCTAGCTACGACCGGTCGAACCCACCATCTTAGTACTTCAAGGTTAGTGGTTTCTTTGCATTTTTATTGTAGATTCTTGATATTAGTGCTTCAAATCTCATTCTTGCGGAATCTATTTGGTCGTTCATTGCAAGTTTGGGGTTTTATCTTGAAAAATCTGTTTTATCTAAAACCCATTTCTTCTATCTTGCATCTTGTTGTTTCCTTGAAATCCTCCATTGAAAATGGATGCTAGAGGTAAAAAGAAAACTACTAGAGGTCCCTCTTCATCTAGATCAACTTCTATTGCACAACGTCATCTTCGGTCTCCCGAAAATGATCCTCCTAATGTTCGGGATTTGCGTATGCGCAATGTTATTGTTGAGCGTCCTGTGAATGTTAATCACATTGCTTCATTTGGTATCCCTCAACTGTTGGAATCTGTGGGATGGGATAACATCTTGCATTGGGGTGGAGCTGCATACCAGTCCATTGCCCAATCCATGTTTGCATGTATCTGTGATTTTTCTCTTGAGAATTTAACTTTTAAAGTTGATACTCAAGAAGGATTGTTTTTAGTGGATCGACATTTGATTGCTGACATTATGGAAATACCTGTCAATGATGAGAGCATTCCAATTAATATTTTACATGACAGTCTCTCAGAATCTGAACGAAGAATGCTTACTAGAGATTTATGTAATTTGGATGTTCACTGGACTCATAAAGGTCATGTACTTCCCTCAAGGTTTTTGTTACCCAGACACAGAGTACTTCATAGGATATTCATCTCAAATCTTTATCCTCGTGCTGGTAATAAAACCGAACTCACTGCCTTTATGGTTCGTGTTTTGCATTCTGTTATCTCTGGTGCAAAAATCTGTTTACCTTCTTTAATTTGTCATTCCATTATTTGTCTCGTCACCATCCTGGACATAGTGATATACCCTTTGGTTATTTATTGACTATGCTGGCAAATCATATGCTCGTGGCTATGCCTACTAGAGAAAAACCCATCCATCATCTCTCTTTTAATAATTCCAATATTAACAAGATGACTTTAGAATTGGCTGATGGCCAAGTGGATGCTGGTAGCGGTGGTGCTGAAGCAGGAGATGCAGGTCAAGCTGGTGATCCTACTGAAGACGTGAATATGGATGATTTATTTGAAGAACTTGAGTCAGACTCGGCTGATGATCCTGATTTTCAGCCCTCTGATTTTGATGAGAGATTGAATTCCTTCAAGAGCAAGTGGCTCAAATTCGTGTTACCCAAGACACGCAATTCTCTTATCTACGCAAATATATGAGACGGATTGCGAAGGGCTTACACAAAATTGATCCTTCTAATCCTGCTCCATCCTCTGGTTCTGACTAAATTTTTGCTAAATTTGTAATATTTTTTTTAAGTCTGAACTTTTTATATGCTCACTGACTTTTTGAATTATGCACTAAAGCTCTCTTGAATCTATATTCTAACTGCTATATTCATTATCATTGATGCCCTTCTTCCTTTGTCATTTTGTGACAAAAAGGGGGAGAAGTTTTGGGAGTGGCTTTATTTGGTTTTAATAATTATACTCCTATTACTCAGGGGGAGTTAAGCTTCTCAGGGGTAGTTATGGGAGAATGATGCTAGTTATTACTTATTATATATATCTGTGCATGCTTCTCTATTGATGAACTTGTGGTGTGTATGCTTCTCTATTGTTGAACTTGTTGTGAGTACTTTGTTTCAATTGGAAGTATTGGAAGTATTATAATTTGGGTGTTTTGTCACAAATTTGACAAAGGGGGAGATTGTAAGTGCTATGGTCTCATGCTCCTTTGGTTGTCAAATTTTGGTGTGCCAAAACATCTATCTGTGTCCTGTGCTTGTATGATGATTTATATGAATTCAAGACACTGCTTAAACTCTTCAAGAAGCTACATGTTCAAGTCTGAAGAAGCAAGCTACTTGTTGAAGTCTTCAAGAAACTACAATGTTGAAGTTCAAGTCTGAAGAAACAACGCATGAAGTAGTTTTATGTTCAAGCCTGATATGGTTCAAAACAAGCTCAAGATTTCAAGCCTGATATGGTTCAAAATATCTACATTCGTTGAATGGTTGAAGTTCAATGTCCATACGACATGGTTCAGGTTTGAATGACCTTAGGTTGACCCTTTAAGTAGGTCACTTTGGATACATAAATCAAATATTTATTTTACACAAGTTTGGTCTATTCTACGACCAGTCCTAGCTCTTGTTCGACCAGTCCTAGCATTGGTTCGACTAGTCCAAGAAATTCCACGACCAGTCCTAAGTAGTTGAAGATTTTTCGGAATTTTTGGTACGCCCACGACCAGTCCTGGAGATCCTTCGACCGGTCGTAGGAATGGCTTCGACTCGTCTTTGACCAGTCGTGGAGCGACGACTCAAAGTCCAGCAACGAAATCTCTGGTCTTACGACCAGTTGTAGGAATCTACGACCAGTCGTAAGTGACCCACGACCAGTCGTAGGCTACTCATGACCAGTCGTGGAACGGCTTTTAAAGATCGCGCTTATTTTTTCAAAAATCTGTTAGAGCTACGACCAGTCGTAGGTTTCTAAGACCAATCGTAGGAGCGATTTCTGCTTCTATAAATTGAACACAAAATTCAGAGTTTTCACACTTCAACCCCATTCAATTCAAGAATTTTCAAGTGATCACTCTGAGATAAGTCTGTGTTTATTTTAAGCTAGATTGTGCTTATTTAATATTCCTTTTTGCTAGCTTATTTAATTTGATTTTATTTCTATATTCCAATCTTATTTGAAAATAGGAATTATCTTATTCCTTCTTCTTGGAATCAAAATCAAATATAGCTACGCCTAACGAGTTAAATCTAAAATCAATTAGAATTTAGAACCTTATGAATGTGAGTATTGGAATTTGAACTTTTACATTCAAATCATCTACTCCGATTGGTTCTACCGGGCTACTACGAAAAGGAGAAATCCAGGTATTTTACAATTCTGTAAAATTTCATTTCTTTTGGTTTTGTTTGAAGTTAAGCCAGAAAAATCTCATTGTACTGGTTTTGTTTGAGGTTGAACCAGAAAAATCTCATTGAATTGGTTGTCTGAGGAAAACCAGAAAACTCAGAAAAGAGGGGTTTTTGAATTGTGTAAGCCCAAGTGAAAAAGACATAATTGTAAAGGTTTTTGGTGAACCTGTGAAAACCTATTTGATAGTGAACGCTAATATCCCCTGTGTGAGGATATTAGGAGTGGAGTAGCTTTTTGTGTGGCTGTTGGAAAACAATTGGTGTACACACAGGCGAACCACTATAACTCTTTGTCTTGTGGATTGAATGCTTGCTTAATTTTCCTATCTTTTATCATTTGATTGTGTGGAATGTACAAGTGGATGTGAATGTTGTAACTATTTACATTTCAAGCAAGTGTGGGGATTGTTGTAATAATTTAGATCTTTCTTTTGCATTTAATTTCAATTCCTTGCTATTTCATTTACTTATATTAAAATTGAGTCCTTGATCCAAAAGAGGTTCTAGAAATAAGGTTGTCCTACCATAAGCCCTTGTTTATTATGGTGTAAGGTTGTCCTTAGAACTGAATTTGTATCAATCTCTCAATACCTATTTATCAAGGTGATTTAAATTTAGCTTTGTGAATTGATTCAGATTGTAAGGCTATTGGTTTAATTTATTTCCGCTAATTTTATTTTAAATTTGGCATAGTCCTATTCACCCCCCCCCCCCCTCTAGGACATATAGCTTGGCCTTTTCAGTATACCATGTCAACTTTACCTGTCGTACAGAAAGCTCGAGGAATGAAAGGGTGGATAGGTCCAGTCTCAGCCGACTCCCACTTACAGAGGGCCCAAAACCACCTATCCCACCATTGCTTGTTCGATGGAGGGTTAGTTATTAAGGGCCCACTGGTATTCCGCCAAGAGCAAAAGAAGAACCAGCCAGGGTGCTGAGTGTGTGCCCGCACTTGATATAAGTGGAGAAATTCTTTCACACTTAGCTCGGGCTGGTGCATCTCAGCCCAGAGCACTGCACAGCCGAACAAGTCCATCCACCCATTCAGCACAACCTGACCCAGGACTATACCCAGACTGCCCAGCAGTTCCGAGCAATCCTCTGAAGCGGCAATCGAAGACCACATTATAGCGTGACGTGAAAAATCGCAACTGCCCCAGGTGGTGGTTGGTCGGGCAGTTCTCCAGGCTAAGGGAGAATCAAAATGACTGAGTTCGGAATATGATATCCAGACCGGATCTTAGACAGCTCCTCTACTGTCATCACTGAAGGCACAGGTCCTTTAACCCGCCCTTCGGTCTCAATTTCCTCCTCGCCACCCTCCTCAAGGTCAGAACGACCAGAGGAGCCTCCAATGGCCATACGTTCAAGAAATGAATTTGTTGCCTCCATCGACGCCACCGGCCTCTCTGCCAGAGGGTTTATAACCCTCTGCGAATGGCGAAATAGGAGGTCCGCCTCTCCAGCAACCTCCGTCAACAGTGAGGGTGATTCCGAAGCCGCCTAAAAGCCGCTCGCTTCACCCTCACCACTGTATTCTCCCTCCTTAGGGCTTACGGGGCCTAACTTTGTTTTTTTTTTTTTTTTTTTTATTTTATTTTTTTAAAAGGGAGGACAAAGGAGCTCACCGGGAGAAATTTAAGAGTGCCGGAAACAGGCGGCGGCACAAAGGGTTTACAGTGCTGGAATTCCCGAAAGAAGATCGAGAGAAGGCACGAGGAGAAAATTGAAAGTGGGCGCGAAAATGGCCAAGGCTCGTTAGGGCACCCCCTTTTTATAAAGCTGCTACATGACTCCAGCATTAAATGAGGAGCCGAAGCGATGCCTTCTCGAGTGCCTTGTCTTTACACATGGCGACTCCCTATGCGTCGCAGCCGAAAGTCTTACCACGTGTCCGACTTTCATACGTCCTCAAGCTGTAACGCTAACTGCTCTACTCGTGCGGTCTCGATAAACGAATTGACGCGTGGTCAAGCGAAACGACGTATTTCAAGAGTCGGGCAAACCGCCACACATTCAATAATGCTTCATCATTGCTCGGCTCTAATGCAATCAATCGAGTGATACTCTACAATCGCCTTAAGGCGATGTACGGAGTAGAGGGGCTTACTGTTGGGGGAAAAAATATAACAAGTCCTTGAGTTGGCTTGAGAATCGGAAGAGCTGAGAATCGAAAGAGCAGTGAAGCAATGGCCTGGATTCGTCGGACGCCGAGTCCGAGTAAGGCCCAAAGTCCATAAGAATGCTAGATGGAGAGACATAGCTCGGATCATGAGGTATCTGACCCGACCGTAGCCTAAGCATCCTGAGCCATGAAGCAAAACCTCCAAGGGAGGAAGTGCACCTCAAGGCCCAATCAGAAGCCTCGCAGAGGAAAGCCCATACCGACTTAATATGAGTCGGCTCTAGAGCCGTCCAAACTTTAGTCCGACCCAAAGATTGGGTTGGTCAATAAAGTAGACGGAGAATTAGCCGTAAAACATGTCTCAGCACGACCGTGTTGGAGAGACTAGTGTTGGTCGAGCTATATTGCTCCGTATCCGGGAGTTACCTAAAAAGAAAACTCTGGATCTCCACCCGAGATTTCCGAAAGATAAGAATAAGATCTCTGAGAATCTAGAAGTAGTCTCGGAAGATAAGATTAAGATCTCCAAGAATCTAGAAGTATCAAGGATTATGGATCCTGGCAGAACCAGGTCACCTTTCTCCTTCTACTTGTGCAGGTTTCAAGGTCATTGAGGAGGCGAGCCAAAAACAGTATTAACACCAATTATTTTAGCTGGTGTGGTTACGTAACCAAGTTTCATGTGTCTCATCATGAGGTATGCGTTATATCCCAACTGTCCTTCCATTTAGCGGGTTTGTCCGAATACCTGAATTAAAAAAGTTAACTGGGCCACACTTAAAAAACAATGGGAGATTGAATGTCTACAGTTGAAACCCTATTAAAAGTCACCTAAGTTTTGGATTAATATGATATTTATGCTTACTTTTCATCAGGTCTGTGTGAACTTATGAAAATATTGGATGAAAAAAATAATAATTTTATGGTGTGCCTTATGAATGTTTTAACCGTACGAATCATTGTATATTGATATTTGTGGTGTGGTTCACTTACGTTTTTGATATGATTCATTTTTGGGTGATGGTCTAAAATGACGTCGGTTTAGATGAAATAAATGTATCATTCTGGCATCTATCTCCTTTGAACCGTTCGTACAACTCAGATCTCCAGGCGCGGCAATGCTGGACGCGGATTTCCTGCGAAAGCATTTCGCAGGAAGTTCCTGCACAAGATTCTGTGTGGGGCCCACTACAATGTTTGTGAGAAAGCCACTCCGTCCATCCGTTTTTTAGTTCATTTTAGGACATGCGACCAAAAATGAGGAGGATCAAAAACTCAAGTGGGCCACACGAGAGGAAACAGTGGGGATTTAGTGACCACCGTTGAAACATTTATATGACCACAAAAATTTTGTATCGGTTTAATTTCTTGACTTTTTCATTTCATCTCGGTGAAAATGACCTTATAAACGGTTTGGATGGAATATAAACATCAAGGTTGATCGTGGGAAGGTTTCAACGGTAGGAATTCGTTTTCCTGCTGTTTCATCTAGTATGACCCACTTGAGTTTTGGATCCTAATCATTTTCGGTCTCATGCCTTAAAATGAGCTCAAAAAACGGATGGACGGGTTGGATTTCTAACAAACATCACAATGGACCCCATCCAAAATCCTTGCGTAGGAACTTCTGCGAAAGGCTTTCGTAGGAAATCCGCGTCCGGCAGTGCTCGTCTTCGTAAGACACGTACCCACACTAGCCAGATCAGTGACGTGTGCTACATGGAAACGGATTGGCTACTCCCCCTGACACCAGCCCTGGAGCTGGTGGTCGGTGCTCTGTGGGCCCTATCATGATGTATGTGTTTCATCCATTCCGTCCATCCATTTTTAAATATCAATTTATGTCTTTACCCAAAAAATTAGAGGGATATAAATCTCAAGTGGATCACACCACAGGAAAAAAAATAGTGATTGGATATCCATCATTTAAATCCTCCTAAGGCCCGATGTACTGTTTATTTGACATCCAATCCGTTGATTAGGTCATAAAAACCCAGATGAAGGGATAAAACAAAGATCAACTTGATCCAATACTTTTATGGCCCCCAAAAAGTTTTTAACGGTCAAAGCTCATTAAACACTGTTTCCTGTAATGTGGTCCACTTGAGACTGTGATATACCTCTTTTTTTTTTTGCATTACCATAAATTGATCTACAAAAATAGATGGACAGAATGGATGAAACACATACATCATGGTGGGCCCACAGAGCACCGACCAGCTCCGGGGCTGGTGTTAGGGGGAGTAGCCAATCCGTTTCCGTGCTGGAAACGGATTGGCTACTCCCCCTGACACCAGCCCCGGAGCTGGTGGTCGGTGCTCTGTGGGCCCTATCATGATGTATGTGTTTCATCCATTCCGTCCATCCATTTTTAAATATCAATTTATGTCTTTACCCAAAAAATTAGAGGGATATAAATCTCAAGTGGATCACATCACAGGAAAAAAATAGTGATTGGATATCCATCATTTAAATCCTCCTAAGGCCCGATGTACTGTTTATTTGACATCCAATCCGTTGATTAGGTCATAAAAACCCAAATGAAGGGATAAAACAAAGATCAACTTGATCCAATACTTTTATGGCCCCCAAAAAGTTTTTAACGGTCAAAACTCATTAAACACTGTTCCTGTAATGTGGTCCACTTAAGACTGTGATATACCTCTTTTTTTTTTGCATTACCATAAATTGATCTACAAAAATAGATCGACGGAATGGATGAAACACATACATCATGGTGGGCCCACAGAGCACCGACCAGCTCCGGGGCTGGTGTCAGGGGGAGTAGCCAATCCGTTTCCATGCGGATTGGCTACTCCCCCTGACACCAGCCCCGGAGCTGGTGGTCGGTGCTCTGTGGCCCTATCATGATGTATGTGTTTCATCCATTCCGTCCATCCATTTTTAAATATCAATTTATGTCTTTACCCAAAAAATTAGAGGGATATAAATCTCAAGTGGATCATACCACAGGAAAAAAATAGTGATTGGATATCCATCATTTAAATCCTCCTAAGGCCCAATGTACTGTTTATTTGACATCCAATCCGTTGATTAGGTCATAAAAACCCAGATGAAGGGATAAAATAAAGATCAACTTGATCCAATACTTTTATGGCCCCCAAAAAGTTTTTAACGGTCAAAGCTCATTAAACACTGTTTCCTGTAATGTGGTCCACTTGAGACTGTGATATACCTCAATTTTTTTTGTATTACCATAAATTGATCTACAAAAATAGATGGACGGAATGGATGAAACACATACATCATGGTGGGCCCACGGAGCACCGACCACCAGCTCCGGGGCTGGTGTCAGGGGAGTAGCCAATCCGTTTCTAGCACGGTGCCATGCGCGGCTCACGTGCCAACATGAAACACATGTTAACTTCACATTTATTAGATCCAGGCCATCATCGGGAGGAAACCACCTTGAAAACATCCCGGCTAAAATATGAGGCCACTTCCCTCACTATCTGGCCCACAGTTATACGAAGAAAGGAACGGTTTAAAAAATAAGACCAGTAGCATATATTCATCTTACGTGTGAAACTGGACCTTCTCTTCTTCTTTTATTTTTTTTCTGTTTTATTTTTTTTTCGGAGTCGGAGAGATTTACGGTGTCCCGCATCTGATGAAAGATGTATGCATTGGCACATGTACGATAAACATATGTTGGCGCGTGTATGAGTGGTGCTGGCACACTACAAATAGATACAGACAAATGCCTGACTGGACAGTGCTTGAGAGTGGACCCACTTGATCCGACCTCTCTTAAATGTGGTAGGCTCGCGCAGCTTGAGTTGACTGAGTGGGCCATACTCTGCATAGAGATGGATAGTTATCATGGGTTACACATCATTGTTACACGAGCTGCATGCAATCTATATCCACAAGTCATCCCTTTGGCTACGTTGATTGGAAAAGAAGTTAGCTGATCCAATCGTAATTTTAAAATTCCAAACCGAACTCTTAGGAGATATTCACTAATTGAACTACGTAAAATATTTAAATAAATAGAAGATATCTAGATTAGCACAAATCTTTCAGAGTTTGAACTGAGCCAAGCTTGTAGCAAGAGTTTTTGAGTTACTCAGCTTCATTTCTAACTGAGCTAAGTCGACTCAGGTGAGTTTCGAGCCAAGCGGCTACATTTAGGAGCCATCCACTCCATTTCATACCGGAGCTGATTAGGTGAGGTGGGTGGTACCCCTGACTGTGGGGATCAAACTGATGTATGTTCCTTAAATCCAAGTCATCCAACCATTTTTTCAGCTTATTTTAGGGCATTATTTCAAAAATGAACTGACCCAAATCTTAGGTAGACCACACCACAGGAAACAGTCAATGATTAAATCATCACCATTAAAAAGTTTATAGATTTCACAAGAATATTTATTTTCCATCCAACTTGTTGACAAGGTAGAAAAAACCTAGATGAATAAATTACACAAATATCATCTTGATCCAAAGTTTTTGTGGCCCACGAGAAGCTTTTAATGGTCAATCACTACTGTTTCCAGTACTATGGATTATCTTGGATTTGGATCTACTTCATTTTTAAGGTTCATACCCTAAAATGAGCTTTCAATACAGATGAACGGCCTGGATGTATTCAAATACATCACAATGACCCCACAGTCAGGGGTCCCACCACACCTCGGTGGATCAGGTGAATTGGGAACCCTGTTACAACTCACAAGCTCGTCCGATTCGTACGTGTGAACAGCAAGTCACTACAGGTGTGCGGGCACAGCAAACCTTGTAAGATCTTTAACTGACTGATTTTGAACAAAAGAGGAAGGTAACCAATAAAATTAAAAATTAAAAAAAGGGTTCTTACCCACACCGAAAAAAAAAAACCAGTCCATTTGCGCCAAAAATACAGGTTGCGCCTCACAGCATTTCAGACCTAATTTTAAAAACCTCCTGGCTTCCCATCCCATCCCATCTACTTAAAATACGGTCTAAGCGGCCAATAAAACCGGTCTAAGAAAGAAATTTTCTTTCCATAGTGTCCTATTTTTATTCAACTTTTCATAGTGTCCTATTTGTATTCAAGTCAAACACCTGCCTCTCTGTCTCTCTCCCTGGATATCATTTCGGACGCGGATTTCCTGCGAAATCCTTTTGCCGGAAGTTACTGTGCAAGGATGCTGGGTGGGGGCGACCACCATGTTTTTGAAAAATATATTTCGTTCATCCTTTTGGTGAGATAATTTTAGGACAAGTGCCCAAAAATGAGTTGGATCCAAAATTAAAGTAGACCACACCAGAGGAAAAATTGGGAAAAAAAATACCTACCATTGAAACCTTCTTGGGCTCCACCTTGATGTTTATATTTCTTCCAAACTGTTTATAAGGTCATTACTACGGGATGAAGTGAAAATACAATAGCTTGAAACAAAGCTTTTATGGTCATAAGAATGTTTCAACGGTTCTTATTGAATCTCCATTGTTTCCTCTCGTGTGGCCCACTTGAGTCTTGTATTCACCTCATTTTTTTAATTTTTTTTGGTACTAAAATGAGATCACAAAATGGATAGACAGATTATATTTCTCACAAACATGGTGGTGTGCCTCACCCAGCATCCTTGCGCAGGAACTTCCTGCAAAAGGCTTTCGTAGGAAATCCCCGTCCTTCCATTTCAGGGTAACGCAGACGCGGATTTCCGGATAAAGCCTTCCTTAGTTCCTGCAATGGATAACTAGGGGCAGAGTATGTTTGTGATAAATCCACCCCGTCCATCCGTTTTATTAGCTCATTTTACCGCATCGGTCTGAAAATAAGCTGAATACAATAGTCAAGTGACCGCCTGCAGTTGAAATATTTGTGGGGCCACGGAAGTTTTAAATCATGATAATCCCAGTAGGAATGACGTTATGAACGGTAAGGATCGCATGTAAACATCATTATCCACCCCAGAGAGGTTTCAACGGTAAAAATTTCCTTAACCACATTTTCCTATACTATGGCTAACTTGAGTTTTGATCGTGCTAAATTTTGATCTCAGCGGGCAAAATGAGCTCAAAAAACAGATGAACGGGGTAGATTTCTCAAAAACGTTACGGTGGGCCCCACCTAAGTTTGCATAAGGCTTTCGCTAGAAATCCGGATACGCCGAGTTCGGTTAGGCCGTGTGCATCCAATCAGTCCATCCGCGCCAGGTAATTTCAGCGCATCGGCTAAAAAATGAAATATATTCAAATCTCAGTTGGACCACACCACAAAAAATACACTAATCCAACATCGTTGAAAACTTCATAAGGCCCACCATAATGTTTATTTTCAGTAAAAACATTTGATAATTTGATAAGTTCACTCAGACATGAATGTAAGGGATTCAAAACTTTTATAGCCCCACAAAAAATTCTTAACGATCAAACACCACTATTTCCTGTGGTGTGGTCCTGAAAGATTAAAGACCTGTTTGGCCGGACCAATCCCATAGGATTAGGAGGGATGGGATGGATTTTAAGGTAATGATGGTGATGTCAATGGATTGGTTTAAGAACCATGGGATTGCTATATTCCGGGACAAGTTCATCGACCCTGTTTGGCACGGCCGGCATATTTCAGGATTTTTACTATTGGGTCTCTTATAATCCATCCAACCAAACGTGCCCTATGCATGATCGATCAAGATTATGAGGGTTGAGATCAATTTTAAGGTAATGATGGTGATGTCATTGGATTGGTTTAAGATCCATTGGTTTGCTATTCCTTAGGACAAGTTCATCGAGTTTGTTTGCCTCGTTTGGCATATCCACGATTTTACCATCCCTCCTAAACCCTCTTATTCCGCCGGGCCAAACAAGCCCTAAATCTGCCTCCTTTTTATTTGGGGCCATACATTAAAATATCTAAAATAAAATAAAAATGTATTGAATCTAAATCCATCGCGGGTCAAACAGAAAAAGAAAATAGAGGCAGATCCAAATCTCATCTGGACCAGCTACGCCCAACATTAAATACTTCCTGAGGCACGCTGAAATATTTATTTGCCATCCAACCCGTTGATCAGGTCCAATGACCCGGACGAAGGGAAAACACAAATATATGCTTGATCCAAAACTTTCACGGCCCCATTTTTTTTAAATGACCACCGTTCAATCACTACATTTCTTGTAGTATGCTCCGCCCGAGATTTAGATCTGTCTCATTTTTATCCCATGTCATAAAATAATTTTAAAAAATAGATGACCGGCGTGGATAAAACACATACATCATGGTGGGGTCCACAAAACACCAACCAGTAATGGCTAGTGGTAGCGTACGCAGGCAACCGACGTACCAGCAAGGAAACTCAACAAGTAAGTCAACGCTCGAATTCCCACACCCCTCTCCGTATATAAAAAGGCCATCAAACCCTTCTTTCGGTATATATCCTTTCGACTCTTAGCTTTACATTCTTCTCTCGGTTTACAAAGCTCAGAGAGATATGGTAGCAGGGATGTTAGCCAGTGGTCCAATGGGCAGTGCCGAAATGGTCCAGTTCGCAGCTCACGTGATCAGAGGCAGATGGTTCATGTGGTTCGCTGCCTTCCTAATCATGTCAGCCGCAGGCGCAACCTACATCTTCGGCCTCTACTCTGGACAAATCAAAACATCGCTGGGCTACGACCAACAGACTCTCAACACTCTCGGCTTCTTCAAAGACCTAGGTGCCAATGTCGGCATCCTCTCTGGTCTCATCAACGAAGTCACTCCGCCATGGGTCGTTCTTTTCATCGGCGCCATCATGAATCTAACCGGCTACCTCATGATCTGGCTCGCCGTCACAGGCCGAATCGCTCGTCCCCAAGTCTGGCAGATGTGCCTCTACATTTGTATCGGCGCCAATTCCCAATCCTTCGCCAATACCGGCGCTCTCGTTACCTGCGTCAAGAACTTCCCAGAGAGCCGCGGCGTCGTGCTGGGTCTTCTCAAGGGGTTTGTCGGCCTCAGTGGCGCGATTCTCACGCAGTTCTTTCACGCCTTCTATGGTGACGATTCTAAGTCGTTGATTCTCCTCATTGGATGGCTTCCGGCTGCTATTTCAATGATTTTCCTTTACACGATCAGAATCATGAAGGTCGTCCGCCAGCCAAAGGAGTTGAAGGTTTTCTACTCGTTTCTCTACATCGGTCTCGCGCTTGCTGGATATCTATTGGTTATGATCATCGTCCAGAACCGGGTGAATTTCACTCAAGCTGAGTTCGGCGCTAGCGCTGCAATCGTCATACTCATGCTTCTTCTCCCACTCGCTATCGTCGTCAAGCAAGAGCTCATGCTCTGGCGACTCCGCCTCCAAACCATCAACAATCCAGCTCCAATCACCGTATCCGTCGAAAAAGACGAAAACCCATCACTGCCAGTGATAGAGACTCCTCCCCCACCACCCAAGTTGGAGATGTCAGAGAGACCCACCAAACCAAAATCCTTAATTTCGCGCGCGATCACTAAACTCAAATCGCCAGAGCGAGGCGACGACTACACCATCCTACAAGCGCTTTTCAGCGTCGACATGCTCATCCTCTTCCTCGCAACGATCTGCGGCGTCGGAGGCACTCTGACAGCGATCGACAACATGGGTCAGATCGGAACGTCATTGAACTACCCACAACGCAGCATCAGCACGTGCGTCTCCCTCATCAGCATATGGAACTTCTGCGGCCGAGTAGTGGCTGGGTTCGTGTCCGAGATCTTCCTGACTCGGTACCAATTCCCCCGCCCACAGATGCTGACGCTCGTCCTCCTCCTATCCTGCGTCGGCCATATCCTAATTGCATTCCCTTTTTCTGGGTCCCTCTATTTCGCGTCTGTGATCATCGGATTCTGCTTCGGGGCACAATGGCCGTTGCTTTTCGCCATCATATCTGAGATCTTCGGTCTCAAGTACTACTCGACCTTGTACAACTTCGGTGCGGTGGCGAGTCCGATTGGGTCGTATATTCTCAACGTGAGAGTTGCGGGCCATCTCTACGATAAAGAGGGGCTGAGGCAGAGGGCATTTGCTCCTGGCCCAGTATCGAAAGATCTAACTTGCGCCGGAGTGCAATGTTACCGGCTTTCTTTTATCATAATCACGGCGGTGACCGTTTTCGGATCGTTCGTTTCGTTCGTTCTAGCGATGAGGACGAAGAAGTTCTACAAGAGCGATATCTATGCGAAGTTCCGCGCTGCAACGGAAGCTGCGGAAGCGGCGGAGGCCGAGATGGGAGCCGTCGTTGGTAATGGCAGAGCGGTTGTGGAGAGAAACCGAGAGAATGGGTCGACTGCCGCAGACGGTGGCGACAAGCACTGAGTTTGATGGGTATTAGGATTCGAAACTCGGTCAAATTGTTCCGACTCGGTTCAACTCATTCTAACTCGGTATAACTCTTTTCGACTCGGTGAGACAGGAAACTGAGTCGAATGAGTTCTTGACTCGGAAACTGAGTTAACTTTGCCCAGTATTGATCGGTAGAAAGTCTAGTGAAAGAAAAGAAAACGGGAAAAGGGTGGTGTATATGATTATTATACAAAGAAAAGGAATCAAGGGTCTGAATTCAACAAACGGATGTCCATTAATCAAAGGTTAGGATTGTTCAATCAATCTGATTTTAAGCTAGTATTCTATCTACAGGAGATACTGCAATATGGACGGTTTAAATTGAGTTGTTTGTATGCCACGTGTACAAGGCCAAAGAGCCTGCCAGATTTAAATAACTCTTCTTTTTGTTTCAACAACATACAAAGCTTTCTTTACAGCCCACGTGTCACTTTTTATATTAAATCCGATCCGTGGAAAAGGTCGCTCGAATTATGAATATCGTGTAGAGCAAAAAATTATAATTTTCTATTTATAGTGACGTATTCACCGTTGAGATAAATGTAAAGAAGATGTATGCTTCATATGGATAGTTATGTCCCACCTAATAAATGGATTCCAGTAATTATTAGTTGATATTATTTTCAAGGAATTTTCCATCATTTTAACGGTTTGGATGTTCTAGATACCTGTCACCTTTTTTTTTTTTTTTTTTTAAGCTCATGTCTTTAAATAATCTTAAAAAACAGATGGACGGTTGTCCATGTTACCTTGTAAACCGGTTGAATGGAAAATAAATATTAGGTGGGCCTACAAAAGTTTGAATAGTAGGAGTTGTTGATGCAAAAAACTGGTAAGTCCTCTTCCATCCTACCACTTGGACAAAAAGGAGATAAAGGAGACTCTGGCTAAAGCCGGGGACCCTCCAATGCTAAAGTCAGTGATTGGACCGTGCAAGAAGGGTTTTTCAGATAGTTTTCTGTATACCTTTCAGCGTGGAGATTTCCTATATTTATAGGAATGGGAGGGTCTCGTCGTGCAGGGATTCTTCTCCTAGTATATTGGAGATTTAATTCTAGTCCGTTTCTGGATTCTACCTAATCAGGAATCCTTTTACAAGATCTTCGGGACGGTATTTTCATTTACACCGTCTTTTCCTTCTTGGCTCGGTCCTAACCAACTCTAATAGTGGAGTCTCGGCTAGTTGCAAGGATAAAACAGTCTGCCTTTTGTCGAATGAGAGGAAACTGATCCGTAATTGATATCCTCTCTTAATCCGATAGCTGACTCTATAACCGACCTAATATGGGTTGGTTTCACGATCAGTCGGGTGGCTTCTGAATTTTGTGCCTTAATCGGCTTCTCAGGATGTCGTTGCCTCGTTTACCGAGTCAACTTTATGCATCTCACGTACTTTGTTTTGTGGCTCATGACTTTGTAAATCTCGATTTGGATTGATTCCTCGCAATCCGAGCTAAGTCTCTCCTTTAGGAATTTTGCTTTTCTACCTCAGTTGGGCTTAATGCCTCAGAGTCCCGGGCAGTGTTAATAGAGTTAGTCCATTCCATAGCCGAGCTTTCGGACTTGTACTAATTTTTCCGCAATAGTAAGCTCCCTTACTCCTTGTGTCAAACATGTTGACGCTAAAGGGTAAAGAGTTTTTGGGTCGGCTTGGGCTAAGGCCGACTTTATGATGGAGCATTTAATGCTCGCAGGAGTCATGCGTCGTCCAGAATATGCGTCGATTCATTGATCGAGGCCGCACGCCCGGGAAACCGTTAGAGCGTTTCTTCGGCTAATGAGATTCGGACGCGTGGCGAGGGTGACGTCTCCGTCAGCCGGCGTGTGCCACGTGTAGGGCGGGGGAGTCGAAACCATCATCGATTCGACTCCTCCTTAAATGCCCTTACCGCGTGGCAGGGCTATAAAAGGAGAAGGGGGGCGTTTCTCTCCCATTTTCGCGCGCCTTCTCTTCCCATTTTCATTTTCTCTGTTCTCTCATTTTTCGTTATTTTCATCCTTCTCCTCTGATTTCTGTTTCCACGTTCGCCCCTTTTCTAGTCCTTAACGCTATCTCCCGTGAGTTTTAGCTCTCTCACTCCCTTTCGCTTTTAATTCTCGTAGCAATGCAGGATTCCCAGAGCCCCCGGGAGGCAGCTTCCGGTAACGAGGGCAAAACTAGACACTTTTGGAATGTTTAGGAATCGCCCTCGCTGCTGGCGGAGATGGCCATAGGTGCCAATGAGGCCTTTCAGTATTAAGAAAGGGCAGCTGGGTCTTCAGCAGAACGCCCTGCTTCTGCGGGTCCCTCTCGCGGAGGGGCGTCATTGGCTATTGCCCCTCGCAGACCTAATCCTCATGGGAAGGAAACAGAGGAAGAGGATGAGGAGGTCGAAGAGGCCAGTGAGTCGGTCTCCACCCGGAGATCAGCGAAGGTTGTTGAGTCGGCGGCCAAGGGAGGGGAGGCAGGAGATGAGCAGAAGGGTCCGGTTCCCTTGGTTTTAACCGAGGTGGATCTAAATAGGATTAGGGCCGGGTACCATGTCCCGAACTCGGTCATCCTTCGCCTTCCCCTGCCGAGTGAGTTATCCGACAGTCCTCCGGCTGGGATGGTCGCAATTTTTCAAGTCGCTTTACAATGCGGCTTGCGTCTGCCCCTCTAAGGCATTGTTCGGGATTTCCTTTCCCGACTCCAGATAGAGCCTGAGCAGATAGTTGCGAACGGGTAGAGAAACTTGTTCGGATGCTCGGTGTTGTGGGCTGAGATAGATCAGCCCCCACTGACTATTGACGAGTTTCTCCATTTGTATCAAGTACAACCAAATTAGCAGCAGCCCGGCTGGTACTTTTTGTGTACTTGGCGGAACAAGGGCGGTCCTTTGATAACCAACCCTCCTACCTCCAACAAGCATTGAAGAGATAGATGGTTTTGGGCATGTGGTCGTTGGGAGACTGTCGAGCTAGGACTCATTGAACCTCGCGTTCCGCGGGCGTTCTCTCAAGCAGGTGACTCGGCATGCACTTTCTTCTTTATCTCCTCGCACTGTTGTGTCTTTGAGTCTAACTGAATGTGTTTCGCAGATATCTCCTTTCGAAGGCCGAAACTCGGAGCCTGCGCTTTAACTTGGATTAAGGATCTGAATGCGCTAAGTCCGAAGGAGCGATCTTAGAAGATACTTCTCCAGCCAAAGCGTCTTTTTTACTCGGGTTTAGACTCAGCCTTAACAAGTAACTTCTGGTTGTCTAGTTGTGTTTCCTTCGAATTTTATTTGACTCGTCTTGCTTTTGATACAGAGATGTCTGAGGCCCGACCTGTTCTCTATCCGCCTTCCAAGATGAAGGCCCCTCCGAGGTCAGAGACTCGGTTAGAGACTCGGCCTCCAAAGAAGTCGAAGACGGTCTCGAATGCTAAGGGACAAACCGCCCCGGCCATTCCAACCGTGATAATCCCCGACCCAGAAGAAGGGGCGAAAGCGGCGGACGCGGTGGCTCCCGAGTCTCAAGCGGCTCTTGAGCCAGGACCTGTTGCCGAGCAGGTTCCTGAGCAGAGGGAGGAGCGGAGGAGGGGGGAACCCTCAGGAGGGAAGACAACTCAACAGGAGGCATCGTTCTTCCAACGGACCGTGTTAGACATAGTCCCCCGGGCCATTTCCCATATGAGCGAAAAAGAGTTTGTTACCCTCTTCGAAGCTCCCCCAAGGCGGACTCTCTCTCACGCGGTGAAAATACTCTTCGAGGTAAAACTTGAACCTCGAGTTTGTCCTATCAATTTGTTCGAGCCTTTAATCTGATCATATGTTTTCCTTTTGCAGTTCACTCCTTGTCTGCTCAAGGCTAGCTTGGAGTTGACCGATGCTCAGAAGTGGGCAGCGGAGGCGGAATCAAAACTTGAAGCTGCCATGACTCGGATCAACATAATGGTCGACGACTTGGGGCTTACCAGGAAGGCCCTTGATGAAGCCAGGGCCGAGAGTGCTCGTTTGACCTCGCAATTGTAAGAGGCCGGGGAGGAGAGTCGGCTGAGTCATCAGGCCCTATCTTCTTTGGAAGAGAAGTTGTCTCGACTCAAGACCGAGACTAAGGCTGTCATCGAGCAAGCCAAGGTCCAAGCCATAAAGGACTTCCTCGAGTCCCGTGAGTATTTGGAAGAGCGAGATAGCTTGTATCTGGACGGCTATATCAAGTGCATGGACCTGATGAAGCAATCCTTCCCCGAGCTTGATCTCTCGGGATTTGATGAAGGTGGCTTTGGGTCTGAGGGTCCGGAGGCTGAGGCAGCTGGACCTGCTGATGCAGCGGCTGAGCTTGAGGTTGCTTCTGAGGCTGCTCCTGAGGCGGCACTAAAAGTTGCTCCGAGTGGCGGCAACAGCTAAGTCCGAGCCACTTCCTGAGCTGGCTCCTGATGATCCTTGGAGCTTCATTTTGGGTGTCAAGCACTTCAAGCATACCAAGCTTCAGACACTTCAAGCACACCAAGCTTCAAGGCGGGCTTGAGAGCATCTGCAATCGAGAGAGGGTATCGTGTGTCATGGCCGACTCTTTTTGCCTTTATGTTCACTATTCCATCAATGTAATTTGGAAATAGGAACTGATATAATCTGATGTAAAACATTTACTGATGAATGAATATACTCGGTTTTCTTATTCATTTGACTCAGCTTACATGTTTCTCATTCTTTACTCGATCGAATCTTTTCAATTGCTCAACGACCGACCTAGGGATAATAGATTTTTAGATGCTCGGCATTCCAAGGATGAGGAAACAATTGCCCGATTAGATCTTCCAACCGATACGTTCCGGGTCAGATGGTGCTCGAGACTACATAGGGTCCTTCTTAATTGGGTCCCAGTGTGCCCGCACTAACTTCCTTGGTGTTTATGAACGTTTTTTGGAGGACCATGTCTCTCACTCGGAAGCGTCTAACCTTGACTCGGGCATTGTAGAACTGAACTACCTGTCGTTGCCGAGCCATCATCCGCAGCCGAGCTTTTTCCCTTTTTCTTCCAAGAGATTGAGTCCGAGAGTCAAGAGTTCTTCATTGTCTTGCTCATTAAATGAGCTAATCTGAGCTGAAGGCAGTCCGATCTCGACCGGGGTGACGGCCTTCGATCTGTATGTAAGGGAGAAGGGGGTTTCTCCCATGGCAGTTTGAGCGGTGGTTCGGTATGCCCACAGTATTTTAAGAAGCTCTTCGGCCCATACTCCTTTAGCTCGGTTGAGTTTGGTTCGGAGATGCTATTTAATGATCTTGTTGACTGCCTCGACCTGTCCATTTGTCTGAGGATGATGGGGGGACGAGTAGACGTTTCTTATTCCGAGATTGTCACACATCTCTCGATATTGCCTATTGTCAAATTGCTTCCCGTTGTCAGTGATGATGGTTCGAGGTATCCCAAATCGACAGATAATGATTTTCCTAACAAAGTACGTGATCTTTTGTTCAGTTATCATACCAATGGCTCGGCTTCGGCCCACTTTGTGAAGTAATCCACCGCAACGACGGTGAACTTGGTCTGGCCTTTCCCTAATGAGAACGGTTTGATGATGTCGATTCTCCACTGTGTAAATGGCAATGGACCGGCCATAGGGGTCAATTCCTCGAGAGGTTGTCTCGGAACGGCTGCGAATCGTTGACATTTGTTGCAACTCTAAACAAGCTTTCGTACGTCGTGCTAAATGGTTGGTCAGTAATACCCTTGTCGTAAAACTTTGTGCTAATGATCGTCCTCCCGAATAATTTTTGCAAATCCCTTCGTGGATCTCCCACAACACATAATCAGCCTCGTCAGGATTTAGGCAACGTAAAAAAGGAGCAAAGAATCCTTTCTTGTATAATACCCCGTTAAGTATGGTGTAGCGAGAGTCTTCAATCGTCGGACCTCGGTACGATCCTCGGGTAACCTTCCAGTTTTGAGATATTGAACGATCGGGTCGAGCCAAGTAGGTTCCATGTCGATTAAGTGTATGGCCGAGCTAAGTGGGTCGTCGATGCTCGGCTTAGCGACATACTCGATCGGAACAGACCTGGGTATATCGTCCTCGTCGACAGAGGCAAGCTTCGCCAATAGGTCGGCCTTAGCGTTTTCTACTCGAGGGATCCGAGTGACAATGCATAGTTGAAAACCATCGATCAATTCTTTAGCTTTCTTCATGTATGTTTTTAGTTGTTCTTTACATGTTTGATACATGCTAGTGACCTGATTGACGACTAACTGCGAGTCGCTGAATACGTTGAGATGGGTCACACCCAGACTGGCTGCTAGGCTTCATATTCTGTTGTATTGTTCGAGGCTTGAAATCCAAGTCTTAAGGCATATTGCATGTAAGTTTGATATGGAGTTTCTAAGACAACTCTTGCCCCGTTTGCCTTAGAATTGGATGAGCCATCGACATAAAGCTTCCAAGGGGTTGGGTTGGGCATGGTCTCAGGAGAAGCGATTATTGACTCACCGTTTGATTCAATAGATGGACTGGCTTGCGGTATAACTTTAGCTATGAAGTCGGCCATAGATTGTCCTTTAATTGCTACTCTCGGCTTGTACTGAATGTCGAACTCACTGAGCTCAATCGCCCACTTCGTTAGTCGGCCGGAAGCTTCTGGTTTCTTAAGGATCTGACACAGTGGGAGGTCGGTCATGATGACGATTGTGTGAGCATGAAAGTATGGCCGAAGACGACTAGGATTAGGGCCACCTTCTCCAGAGGCAGATATCTTGTTTCTGCCGGTAATAAGCTTTATTGATGGCAACTGCTTTCTTTCATGCGTGTGTATCAAAGCTGAGCTTATGGCTGCTTCTGACACTGCCAGGTACAACATTAAAGCTTCCCCGGGCTCGATTTTGATAAGAGAGGTGGTGATCTAAGATACGCCTTCAGCCACTGGAACGCTGCTTCGCACTCTTCCGTCCAATCTACTGTTTGTCATCCCTTCAGTTATTTAAAGAACAGCAGGCACTTATCGGTATCTCGGAGAGGAAGCGGTTGAGTGCGGCTATTCGTCCGGTCAGTCTTTGTATGTCTTTTATCGTTTTCAGGGATTCCATGTCGAGCAATGCTTCGATTTCTCCGGATTCGCTTCGATCCCTCGCTGGCTGACTAGGAATCCGAGAAACTTACTCAAGCTTACACCGAAAGCGCACTTGCTCATATTCAACTTCATGTTGTATTTGCAAAGGATAAGAAACATCTCTTCTAAGTCGACAATATGATCGACCGCGTGTACGCTTTTGACGAGCATGTCATCAATGTACACTTCCATGGTTCGGCCGATCTGCCGAGCAAACATTTTATTTACTAATCATTGGTAGGTCGCTCCTGCATTCTTTAGACCAAATGGAATTACATGGTAATAATAAAGTCCTTTGTCAGTGACAAATGTAGTCTTATATTTATCTGATTGATGCATTATAATTTGATTGTATCGGGAATAAGTATCCATAAAACTAAGAAGTTCGTGCCCTACCGTGCTATTCACCAGTTGATCGATCCTTGGAAGAGGGAAGCTATCCTTTGGGCAGGCTTTGTTTAAGTCAGTATAGTCAATACAGACTCGCCACTTCCCGTTGGCTTTCTTAACGAGTACGACATTAGCTACCCATTTCGGATAGTATATTTCCTCGATGAATTTAGCCTTGAGGAGCTTGCTAACCTCCTCTTCAATGATGGCGTACCTTTCGGGGCCGAAGGGTCGTCGCTTTTGTCGGATCGGTAGGTAGGTCGGATCGATGTTGAGTCGGTGAGTCATCACCGAGGGATCGATTTCTTGCATATCTTCATGACTCTATGTGAATACATCAACGTATCGTCGGAGTAGGGATACCAGCTTATCTTTCAGGGGCGACTGCAGGGACGAACCAATCCGAACTATCTTGGATTCATCTGCCTCGACCAACGGTACTGAGACAAGGTCTTCTACTTGTTGTCCTCGCTCGTGGGTCTCGGCCCGAGGATCCAACGATTCAATCATGGTTACCTCGGCTGGAGCTTTTACGGCTGTCGCATAGTACACCTCGTGTCCTGTTGGTCACCTTTGACGATTCCTATTCCCGACTCGGTTGAGAATTTCATAGAGAGATGGTACGTCGACACCACAGCTTGGAGAAGGCATAAAGAGGGTCGGCCGAGTATAGCGTTGTAGACCGATGGTTGGTCGACTATCAGAAAATCAACCATTACTGTCGCCTGATGTGGAGAATTTCCAACAGTAATGGCAATGAGACAGCTCCTTCGAGGAGAGTTTGTCCACCAGAGAACCCGATTAATCAAGTGTGAGCTGGTCGTAAAACCGATCGTTCGACACCCATTTTGTCGAATGCTTGAGTGAACAACACATTTGTGGACGACCCTGTATCAACTAGAATGTTGAATACCTTGCGATTTGCAATAGTGAGGGTGACGATTAGTGCGCCATCATGCGGATGATAGATGCCCCAATCGTCTTCATCGGTAAACGATATACAATGCTTCTCCCTTTTCTTCTCTTTTGAAGGCTGAGCTAAAATAAGGATTTCGGACTCGGGTCGATTAATGCTTCGGGCGTGATTTTTTCTTGCATTATTTGAGTCACCCCCACCACGTGGACCACCAACAATTGTCCGGATTTCCTCCATGGGTCAGTTGTCACCCGAGCGTTCTTCCGTTGTCCCGGTTCTTTCGACGTACTCTCTTAAATGGCCTTCTCAGATGAGTCTCTCAATTTTTTCTTTCAAGTGATAGCAATCACTCGTATTGTGTCCGTGATTGCAATAATAGTGGCAATATTTGCTCTTGCTCCATCGGTGAGGGTTACTTTGGAGCCTTCTGGCCAGTTGACGAACCCCTCGCGCTTATTTCCATCAAAACTTGCTCTTGTGGTTTATTGAGCAGGGTATACGTCGTAAACTTGCGATCAGGTTGCTTAGCCGACCTGCGCTTATCACATGCCCGATCATCTTTACCCTGCTTTCCACTAGCTGAGTGAACTTTTTTTTTTTGCTGACTCTTTGGCCGGGACTTTCACGTTCTGAGTAGCTTCGCACATGATCTGGGTTTCTTCGGCATCCGTGTACTTATTTGACCGTGTCATGAATTCGGCTAGAGTGGTAGGCGGGTTTTTGTTTAAGGATGCCAGAAATGGTTTATCTCTAACGCCTTGCATGATCGAGTTGAGTGTTGTTTCGTCTAAATGTTTTTAGACTTGGAGCAACTCGAAATTGAAGCGTTTGATATAATCTTTGAGCAGCTCTCCCTCCTTCTGTACTATGTTGTTTAGGTGCGCAGGTGGCTTCAACTTTTTCTTCCCACCAATAAAGTTGGTGAGGAAGGCATCTCTGAGTTATATGAACGAGCTAATGGACTTTGGTTTCAGTTGTTTGAACTAAAATCGAGCTACGTCGGCTAAAGTGAGGGAGAAAACTCGGCACATCACAGCGTCCGAGGCATCGTGCAGTTACATATACGTCCGGAAGGATTCGATATGTTCGGTTGGATCGGTTTTTCCAGTGAAGGGTGTAATCTGCCGAAGACGGAATCGCTACGGTAACCGAGCTTGTATTATCTCTTCGATGAACGGGGATGCTTTTACCTCGGGCCTCGTCTGATGTATATCACGACCCTGCTTCATGTCTGCAATTTCTTCCCGCACTTCCCTCCTAAAGTCCTGGAGGTCGGCTTTCCAGGTTTCGTTGCTGTTCGCCATCCCCTCAACTGGGGGCCTGCTCCGCCTTCTCTGATCTATTTCGTGTCAAAGGTCGGTGGTAGGCAGCGGGGCAGTCACAGAATGAGTGGGTGTTAGCTCGGTAGGACTCTCGTGCAGACTTTGCTGAGGGACAGATCGCGGAGCAACAGGATGAGGGTCGACGAACTGTTGCGGGACATTCGCCCAACTGATATCATGATGAGGTAGAACTTGTTGCCAATGGATCTGTTCCATCATTTGCTTCATATAATTCATAACGGTCCTAAGCTCTTAGACTTCTTTGTCTAACTGGTCATTCCCTCAGTTCCACTAGGTATGCCTGGTCAAATTAGAGGTTGCCAGATGGGCCGCAGAACCTTGTAGATTGTCAGGTCGATTCTGGGCCCCGTGGGCTCGGTTCGTACTCGGCAGTCCTTCAGTTGTGGGGGGTCTAGTGACAGCGACCACATTTGGCTCATCTTGAGCGGATCTTCTAGTTCTCGCCATTGGAACCTGTTTAAAGCTTCTGAATAGAGCTTGAAAAATGACTTTTCGTATCGTTTCCCACAGACGGCGTCAATCTATTGATGCAAAAAACTGGTGTGTCCTCCTCGGTCCTACCACCTGCACAAAAAGGAGACAAAGGAGACCCTAGATAGAGCCGGGGACCCTCTGATGCTAAAGTCAGTGATTGGACCGTGTAAGAAGGGTTTTCTAGAGAGTTTTCTGCGTACCTTTCAGTGTGGAGATTTCCTATATTTATAGGAATGGAAGCCTCCCGTTGTGCAGGGATTCTTCTCCTAGTATATCGAAGATTTGATTCTAGTCCGTTTCTGGATTCTACTCGATCTCGAGATCTTCGGGATTGGGAATCCTTTCACAAGATCTTCGAGACGGTGTTTTCATTTACACCGTCTTTTACTTGCTTGGCTTGGTCCTAACCGACTCTAATAGTGAATGAGTCTCGGCTAGTTGCAAGGATAAAACTGTTTGCCTTTTGTCGGATGAGAAGGAACCGATTCGTAATCGATATCCTCTCTTAATCCGATAGGTGACTTTATAACCGACCTAATATGGGTCGGTTTCACGGTCAGTCAGGTGGCTTATGAATTTTGTGCCTTAATCGGCTTCTTAGGATGTTGCTGCCTCATTTACCGAGTCACCTTTATGCATCTCACGTACTTTGCCTTGTGACTCATGACTTTGTAAATCTCGATTTGGATTGATTCCTTGCAATCCGAGCTAAGTCTCTCCTTTAGGAATTTTGCTTTTCTACCTCGATCGGGTTTGATGCCTCGGAGTCCCGGGCAGTGTCAATAGAGTTGGTCCATTCCATAGCCGAGCCTTCGAACTTGTACTATTTTTTCCTCAACAAGAGTCATCCTCACCACGGATTCATGTAGTGTCGTTCACTCTAATTAACTTTCTATCTTCCCTTTTTTTATCTTTTTTTTTTTTTTCTTTTTAGCTCATGTTTTTAAATAATCTTAAAAAACGGATCAACAGATGTTTACGTTATCTTATGAACAGGTTGGATGGAAAATAAATATTACGTGGGCCTACAATAGTTTCAATTGTAGGAGTCATCCTCACCACGGCTTCATGTAGTGTCGTTCATTCTAACCTTTTATCTTCCTTTTTCATTTCTTTTTCTTTTTCTTTATTTCTTTATTTAATTTTTCAATTTTTTAATTTTTTAAGCTCAGGCAGGAAGCGGATCAGCTGGTGTACCCCCACACCAGCCATATAGCTTTTGTAGATACGTGTCACGCGAAGATGAGCGCCAACGCACCTGGAGCTCCATGTTGTATGAACAGTTCAAAGGAGATCAAAGTTAAATGGCCCCACAATGATGTATTTATTATATATGTCGTTCATCCATTTTTTGAGATAATTTTAGGGCATTAGAAAAAAAAATTAATCATATCCAAATCTCAAATGGACAACGCTAAAAATAGTAGCGAGGATAATGATTTTCATCGTTAAAAAATTCGTAGGGCCCACCAGAATGTTTATTTTTCATCCAATCTGTTAATAAGGTCACAAATACATGGATGAAGAGGATAAAAAAAATTCATACTGATCTGAAACTTTCATAACCCCCAAAGGGTTTCAATGGTAGACGTTCGATCCCCTACTACTTTTTGTAGTGTGGTCCACTTGATATTTACATCTGTATTATTTTTCATCTTAAGCATTAAGAAGAGATCTCCAAATGGATGGACGGTTTGGATATAACACATACCTAATGATGGGACCCACAGAACTTGCTCACGTCAACTCAGAAGCTATATAACTGTTTACCTCACACCACTATATAGCTGTTGTATTGACGTCAGCAAGTTCTACGGGTCCCATTATAAGGTATGTGTTATATCCAAACTGTCCATCCATTTGGCGAGCTCTTCTTAAAGCTTAAGACGAAAAATAAGACAAATCTAACTATCAAGTGGACCACATTGCAAAAACGCAATGGAGGAATGAACGTCTACCATTGAAATCCTTTTTTGAGTCACAAAAGTTTTGGATTAATATGAAATTTGTTTTTCCTCTTCATTTAAGTCTTCTTACCTTATGAACAGATTGGATGAAAAATAAATGTTATGGTGGGCCCTACGAATTGTTTAACAGTGAAAACTATTTTCTCCCTTATTATTTGTGGTGTGGTCCATATAATCTTTGGATATAATTCATTTTTTGGATAATGCTTTAAAATGATCTCTAAAAATAGATGAACAGTGTAAATATTATAAATACATCACTGCGGGCCATGTAACTTTGATCTCCTTTAAACCATTCGGAGCTCGAGGAGCGTCGATGGGACACGTACCTATTACAGCTATATAGCTGGTGTGTGGTACACCAGCCAATCCGCTTCTGCTCGGGCAAAGCTTGGAAGTGGATTGGATGGTGTACCACACACCACCTCCTTGTGTTAATGTCACCAAGTTTTGTGAGTCCTACCATAATGTATGTGTTATGTCTAAACTGTGTGTCCATTTGGCGAGCTCGTTGTAAGGCTTGAGCCAAAAAATAAAGTAGATCCAGAGATCAAGTGGACCACACTACAAAAAATAGTAGAGGATTGAACGTCTACCATTGAAACTCTTTTGGGCTTATAGGAGTTTTAGATCAATATGATATTTGTTTTTCCTGTTTATCTAGATTTCAGTGACCTTATGAATGAGATTAGATGGAAAATAAACATCATGATTGGCCTTACAAATGTTTTAACAGTGAGAATCATTGTCACCACTACTACATATGGTGTGGTCCACTTGAGCCTTGAAAATTACTCATTTTTAGGATAAAGATCTAGAATGATCTCTCCAAATGGATGAACAATGTAGATATGATAAATACATCAGTGTGGGGGCCATGCAATCTTAATCTCCCCTAAACCATGCGTACCACTCGGAGCTCGACAAGCACGAGTGCTCGTCTTCATAAGACATGTAGCATACAAGATAAGTTGGTGGTGTGTGGCACCTGCGATAAAACACATGTATCATGATGGCCGACAGGACCTTTCGGCTCTAGCTTGGTCCGTTGGGAAGTGAATTGGCTGGTGTACCACATACCACTTGTTGGGGGAAAAAATATAACAAGTCCTTGAGTCGGCTTGAGAATCGGAAGAGCTGAGAATTGGAAGAGCCATGAAGCAGTGGCTCGGACTCGTCGGACGCCGAGTCCGAGTAAGGCCCAAAGTCCATAAGAATGTTAGATGGAGAGATGTAGCTCGGATCGTGAGGTATCTGACCTGGCCGTTGCCTAAGCGTCCTGAGCCATGAAGTGAAACCTCCAAGGGAGGAAGTGCACCTCAAGGCCCAATCAGAAGCCTCGCAGAGGAAAGCCCAAACTAACTTAATATGAGTCGGCTCTAGAGCCGTCCAAACTTTAGTCCGACCCAAAGATTGGGTCGGTCAATAAAGTAGACAGAGAATTAGCCGTAAAACATGTCTCGGCACGATCGTGTTGGAGAGACAAGTGTCGGCCAAGCTATATTGCTCTGTATCCAGGAGTTGCCTAAAAAGAAAACTCCGGATCTCCACCCGAGATTTCTGGAAGATAAGATTAAGATCTCCGAGAATCTAGAAGTATCAGGGATTACAAATCCCCGAGAGATTGAGATCTACTCTAATTGTGTAATCTACTCTAATTACGGAAACCTTAAGAGGCATGACAGTATTATAAATACAAGGACCTTCATGGTAAAAGGTATGTAAAAAACTCTCGCCCTAAAGACCTTTCAAAAAATACCCAAATTCTAACTTAAGCATCGGAGGGTCCCCTGGCAGAACCAGGGTCACCTTTCTCCTTCTACTTGTGCAGGTTTTAGGGTCATTGAGGAGGCGAGCCTAAAAGAGCATCAACAGTTTGGCGCCGTCTGTGGGAAACGATACGAAAAGTTATTTTCTCCAAGTACTGAGCACTCACTATTGGCAAGAACAAAAAGAACCATCTAGAATTAGCCTAATAAGGTCCCTGTCACCAGACCACCGGTGACCGAAGGTCGGCCTAGTACAAATGGAGCCCAAGCCTAAGGGACCCAGAACCAACCTAATAATCAACAAGGTTCTGCGACCCATCAAGCAACCTCCGTTTCGACCAGGCACACACAACGAAATCAAGGCAACGAATGATTGGATAAGAGGTCCAAGAGCTCAGGACTGACATGAACTACATGAAACAAATGCTGGAACAAATTCATCGTCAACAGGTCCAACAGCTTCAGCAAGACGAGGGCCGGGTTAATACCCAGCAACAATTCGTCGATCCTCAGCTCGTCGCACCCCAAACTGTCCCTCAGCAAAGCCACCACCAGGTTCCAGTTGAGCCAGCGCCATCCCATAACTCCATGACCGTTTCGCTGCCCGCCACTAATCTACGACATGAAATAGATCGGAGAAGGCGCAACAGGCTCCCTGTTGAGGGTACGACTGATAGCGGCGAGCCTTGGAAGGCTGACATGCAGGACTTGTGAAAAGAGATGCGAGAGGAAATCGAAGATATGAAGCAAAACCGCTACGCTAATCAAACGAGACCCGAGACAAAGGCGTCCCCATTCATAGAAGAAATCATGTAACACGGTCATCAGAGCGATTCCGCCTTCCTCAGATCCCGCCTTTCACCGGCAAAACCAATCCAACCGATTACATTAAGTCCTTTCGGACTTATATGGAGTTGCATGATGCCTCGGACGCCGTGATATGTCGGGCCTTTTCTCTCACTTTGGCTAACGTAGCTCGGCTTTGGTTCAAACAGCTAAAACCAAAGTCCATTAACTCGTTTACCAAACTCAACAACGCCTTCCTCGCTAATTTCATTGGTGGGAAGATGAAATTGAAATCATCTGCGCACCTGAACAATATAATCCAAAAAGAGGGAGAGCTACTTAAGGATTATATTAAACGCTTCAATTTTGAGTCGCTCGAAGTCCGAAAGCACTCGGACGAGACAACTCTCAATTCAATCATGCAAAGTGTCAGAGACAAGCCGTTTCTTACGTCTCTGGATATGAACCCACCCGCTACTCTGGCCGAATTCATGGATCAGTCAGATAAGTATGCAGACGTCGAGGAAACTTAAATCCTGCACGAGGCCGCTTAAAACGCAAAAACCCTAGCCAAAGAGCCAGCCAAAAAAGAAGTTAACAAGAGTATTAACAAAAAGTGAAAAGATGATCGGTCTCGCGACGAGCGAAGGTCGAAAAATGACCCTATCACAAATTTTTGACGTACACTCCGTTCAACAAGCCACAAGAGCAGGTATTAATGGGAATCAAAGGTGAAAGATTCGTCAACTGGCCAGATAGACTCCGAAGTAATCCGAACTGATGGAATAAGAGTAAATACTGCCATTTCCATCGTGATCATGGACATAACACCAGTGACTGCTACAATCTGAAGCAGGAGATTGAGAGGCTCATCCGAGAGGGCCATCTCAGCTAGCATGTCGATCCTGGAGCCAGAACTACCGAAGAACGCCTAAATGATAACCGGCCTATTGAGGATATCCGGACTATTATCAATGGTCATTTGGGTGAAGGCGACTCAAGTAACACCCGGAAAAACCATGTGAGAAATATTAGTCGCCCGAGTCCGAAATCATGGTTCTGGCTCGGCCTCCTAAGGAAAGAAAGCTTGAAAAGTACAGTGTAGCATTTACTGAAGAAGACGCGAAGGGCATTCATTACCCACATGATGACGCTTTAATCGTCACTGTCACTATCGCAAACCGCCGGGTCTTCAGAGTTCTGATCAACACGGGTTCATCTGCGGACGTATTATTTACACAAGCATTCGACAAGATGGGTGTCGAACGATCGGCTCTAAGGCCTGTAAGGACTCCGTTGATCGGATTTTCGGGTGGACAGATTCTTCATGAAGGAGCAATTCGCCTCCCACTCACTGGCAGGGAGATGCCAAGCCAAGCCACTGTTATGATCGACTTTTTGGTAGTAGATCAGTCTTTGCTTTATAATGCTATCCTCGGTCGATCTTCTCTCTGTCTCCTCCAAGCCATCGTCTTGACCTATCACTTGTCCATGAAGTTTTCAACTGAAAATGGCATCGGGGTGATAAAAGGAGACCGACACGACGCTCGACGATGTTATGCCACTGCCTTGCGAGTACCCATGGAGGTCACGACAATCGAAACCTTGGATCCACGTGATGAATCTCCTGACCGTGGCCAGCCCGTGGAAGACCTCATCCAAGTACCTTTGAATGAGTCGGACCTTTCGAAGACCGTCCGAATTGGATCATCCCTGACTGTGCCATTAAAAGAAAAGCCTCGCTATGTCGATATGCCAATGTCTTCACGTGGACTCATGAAGACATGCCGGGTATTGACCTTTCAATCATAACTCACCGGCTTAATATCGACCCGAATTACAAGCCAATCCGTCAGAAACAGCATGCCCTTGGCCCTGAGAGATACACCGTAATCGAGGAAGAGGTTAGAAAACTCCTTAAAGACAACTTCATTGAAGAAATATATTATCCCGAATGGGTGGCCAACGTTGTGTTGGTTAAGAAGGCTAATGGAAAGTGGCGAGTCTGTATAGATTATACTGACTTAAATAAAGCCTGCCCTAAAGATAGTTTTTCCCTTCCTCGAATTGATCAGCTGGTTAATAACACTGCGGGGCATGAATTACTTAGCTTTATGGATGCTTACTCAGGTTATAATCAAATTGTAATGCATCAATATGATAAATCAAAAACCACCTTTGTTACTAATAAAGGTCTTTATTGTTACCGAGTAATGCCGTTTGGATTGAAAAACGCTAGAGCGACTTACCAAACATTGGTCAACAAAATGTTCACCCGACTCATAGGACGAACAATGGAGGTCTACATCAACGACATGCTCGTCAAAAGCGTTAAAGCGGCCGACCATATATCCGACCTAGAGGAAATGTTCTTCATCTTGCGAAAGTATAAGATGAAACTTAACCCGAGCAAATGTGCATTTGGCGTGAGCTCAGATAAATTTCTCAAGTTCTTAATCAGCCAGCGGGGGATTGAAGCTAGCCTAGAAAAGATTAAAGCTCTGCTCGACATGGAATCGCCTAAGACGATCAAAGATGTTCAACGATTGACTGGAAGAATAGCAGCCCTAAATTGCTTCGTGTCCCGAGCTACCGACAGGTGTCTCCCCTTCTTCAAATAGCTGAAGGGTCAACAAATTGTTGACTGGATAGAAGAATGCGAAGGCGTCTTCCAGCAAATCAAAGAATATTTAAGATCGCCACCACTACTTTCTAAGCCCGAGCCAGGCAAACCATTACTGATTTATCTAGCAGTGTCCGACGCAGCGGTAAGCGCGGCCCTGATCCGCAAGCATGAAGGCAAACAACTCCCCGTCTATTACATCAGCAAAGCTCTCGTCTCGGCTGAAATAAGATATCCGACCCTGGAAAAAGTGGCCTTAGCGTTAGTTATATCGTCCCGACACTTACGGCCATATTTCCAGGCTCACTCGATCATTGTCATGACCAACCAGCCTACGTCAGATACTGCAAAAATCAGAGTCTTACGGGCGGCTTACAAAATGGGCGATCGAGCTTAGTGAATTCGACATCCATTATAAGCTCTAGACCGCAATCAAGGGATAAGCCGTGGCAGACTTTATCGTCGAAGTCACAGTACAAAACAAAATTTTTGTCGTTAATTCAGAAGTATCGTCCGATCATTCCCCTCCCCCCCCCCCCCCCCAACCCTTGTGGTCTCTTTACGTTGATGGTCCATCCAACTCTAAGGCAAGCGGGGCAGGGGTAGTCCGGGAAACTCCTGATCACACGGCCATTCAATATGCCTTGAGACTTGGATTTTAGGCTTTCAACAACATAGCCGAATATGAATCTCTCTCCTAGGACTCCGGCTAGTGGCCAGTTTAGGGGTCACTCATCTGAACGTGTATAGTGACTCCCAACTAGTCGTCAATCAGATAGCCAACATATATCAAGCTAAGAAGGAAAGGCTAAAAGCCTATCTCGCAAAGGCCAGAGAAAGATCGCCGGGTTCCGCCAATGTTCTGTTACCCGGATCCCAAGGGCCGAGAAGCCGACCTCCTAGCAAAGCTTGCCTTAACTGACGAAGATGATATCCCCAGATCCGTTCCTTCGAATTCGTGGCCGAGCCAAGTGTCGGAGGAACTGAATCTTCCACCCTGCTCCCCATCAAATTCAAACCATCTTGGGTCGATCTAATCGTCAAATATCTTGAGGACGACGAACTTCCTGAAGACCGAGCCGAGGCTCGACGACTGAAGAATCGTGTTGCCCTCTACACCATGCTTGGCAACGTACTATACAAGAAAGGATATTATGCACCCCTCCAGCGATGCCTAAAATCGAGTGAGGCCAACTACGTTCTGCATGAAATTCACGAAGGCATCTGCGGGAATCACTCAGGTAGCCGATCCCTAGTTCACAAAGTCATTCGACAAGGATATTATTGGTCGACCATTCAACAGGATGCTTGGAAACTCGTTCAAGGTTGTAATAAATGCCAGAGATTTACTATTATCCCTCGACAGCCCCCTGAGGAACTGACGCCAATGGCTGGACCTTGGCCCTTTATCCAGTGGGGAATCGACAGCATCGAGCCGTTCCCTTTAAGAAAAGGTCAGACTAAGTTCGCCATGGTCGTTGTCGACTATTTCACCAAATGGGCTAAGGCTGAGACCCTAGTTAAGATAACCAAGCAAAAGATTACAAATTTTGTTTGGAAAAACATTATCTGTCGATTCGGGATACCTCGGACTATTGTCTCCGACAACGGAAAACAGTTTGATAATAAGCAGTACCCAGAGATGTTCCGAAATCTAGAATTAGGAACGTTTACTCGTCCCCATGTCATCCACAGGCAAACAGACAGGTCAAAGCGGTTGGATGCAGGTGGATCTTCATGAGGATACAACATAGATATAGAGCGAGGTTAGTAGCGAAGTGTTATGGTCAGAAAGAAGGGATCGGCTTCTCAGAGATATTCGCAGTGATGGTATAACAGGTGTTTATTAGATCCATGATTGGCATTGGTTGGCCAATGCGATCTTGAGCTAGAAGGATGGATGTAGAGTCTGAACTTCTGCAAGAAAATTGGAAGAGCAGATCTACATGAAGCAAACAGAGCGGTTCGAAGTTAAAGGGGTTGAGAAAAAGTTTTCAGGAGGTCGTGGTACGACCTATCGCCTAGGCAGTGGTTTGATGCCTTTATGGTGAGTCAAGAATTGTATGCTGATGACATTTACATTACCAATTATAACATGTCTGAAATCAATGTACTGAAGACTCGGTTAAGTGAGACATTCGAAATGAAGGATCGGGGGGGTGGGGCGCAAAGATGGTTCTCAGCATTGAGACTAAAAGAGGAACAAGTTTTGTAATCACAGGTAGAATACCTTATGTAGGTATTGATCAAGTATGTGATGGACGAGACAAAACCGGAGAGAGTCCCCTACGTGTCTCTCCTCAAGTTTTCCTCAGGACATGTCCTAAAACAGATGAGGAAAAGTAGGATATGTCTCATGAACCTTATTCAAATGCGGTTGGCAGTGTATGTCATGGTTTGTACTAGACCGGTTATTTCACAGGTTATCTATGTTATGAGCAAATACCCCGGCAAGCAATATTGGGTAACAGTGAGATGGTAAGAAGGCTACGTCTTTACTTTTGGGAAGACAGTAACAAAGTTGGTATAGTATGTGGATTCAGATTACACAGGAAGTGTGGATTTCAGGAAGTCAACTTCAAGTTATTCATTTGTACTAGTAGGTGGAGCAATTAGTTAGATGTCTATGTTATCCGACAGGTGTTTGAGGAAGGAGGCATAACTCTGGAAAAGATTCACACCTGCGTGAATCTGGAAGACATGATCACCAAGGTCATTCCTGCAGAGAAGTTCAAGTTTTTTGTAACTTCTCTGGGCTTGGCGATGACATAAAAGAAGGACGGAGTGTGTACGAGAAGCATTAAGGAAAGGTCAAGAAGCTACACGGTTAAAGATTGAAGACATGGTGGAGATTGTTGTAAAACAGATACCTTAAGGGGGCGTTTGACACACGGTATTAGATGAGATTGGGATGGAATTGCATTTGGTCCCGTGCCAATTCCACTCAATGTTTGGGAAGAATGGAAAACCTTAGAATTAGATTAGATGGAATTGCATTGGGTTTCGTGCCAATTCCACTCAATGTTAGCAAGTTGTGTAGGTCCCACCATGATGTGTGGGCTATATCCACACCGTCCACCCATTTTTCGAGATCATTTTAGAGCATAGGCCAAAAAATCAGGTAGATCTAAAGCTCAAGTGGACCCCACCATAGAAAGCAGCGGGGATTGAATACCAACCGTTGAAAACTTCTTTAGGGTCATATAAGTTTTGGATCTGCCTCATTTTTAGGTCCATGCCATAAGATGAGGTTACAAAATAGATGAACGGTTTGGATATAACACATATGTGTTATTCTCAATAGTTTCAAATGATGGTGGGTATATCCATTCAATGTACCACTGTATTACAAATATAACATGAAATTAAGCTTATCCCATGGTAACAGGGGACAATCCCTGCCATACGTAATAATTATATTTTTTTAATCCCATCCCACCTAATCCTTCCCAATACTATGCGCCAAACACTCCCATAATTATGTCAAAGACAGCTTGGCTCGAAGTCCAACGACGGTGTATATGAAAATTCCGGGATGCTTGACCAGTTGAGGGATAGGCTCGACCAGTCAAAGGGGTCCTTGGACTAGTAGAAGCTCTGGCTTGACTAGTCGAGGGTTACGCAGACGATATGCGGTTTATGCGTGGACTGCGTAAATTTGAGGCGGTTTCTAGGGAGGTGCGTAAGTGGGGTTTTCTCATCTATAACGCTAGGGTCATTCTTAGGCATGCTAAGGCTTTCTAAAGGGGTTCTAAGGGTTCCTTAAAGGGTTTTAGGGTGTCTAAAGGGTATAGCAAAGGTGAGTTTTGAGGTTGTTCGAATCGGGTAAGTCATTTCTCTTTGTAATTTCTATTTTCATAGTGGAATTCTGTCGCTTTGTATCATAGTTTTTTTTTCCGAAAGGAATTTTCCATGTTAAATCTTTGTGTTCTCTTGTGTTTGCTCGTAGGATTGCTATCCTAGATCTATATTTATGTGATTCCAAATCCCCAACAAAAATAAAGTCATTATGTATACTAAGGCATGTACCAAATAAGCATAAAATGTGAATTTAAGAGATGTTGAGGTAGTGGATGTCTTCAAGTTGGAGGCAAAAGGTTCTCTTTGGCCTTTTGTAGGAATGACCATATAAGGTGAAGCATAATTCTTCTAAGTTTTTTCATGCGCTCTTTCAGATGGTGGTCCATATAAGGATGGTCATACATAAAAAGAGATATTTTATTTCATTAAGTTTTCTTTTAGGTATTCTTTAGATGGGGATTTTTTCGTAAGAGTGTAAGAGATAAAGCTTTATATTTTTGTGAAGAAAAAAGTCCTATATTACCATTACATAGCTATAGAAATGCTTTTGTGTTCTTCCTATTGTTTTTTATTTGGTAATTTTAGCTTTTGTTTGACCTTTTTTTTTTGGCCTAGTATGCATTGATCACATGCAAGCATTTTTTGCAACAATAGAAACTTTCGTTTTTCAATTATTTATGAGCCCACTTTTATATACAAAAAATAAGTAATGAAATAAATTGTTATTTATAAGTTTTTTTTTATATTGATTTTCTTTAATGTGATGTTTTCCTATTTAAATCTACTTTTTGAATTTGATCAATCAAAAGGGCCTCAAAAGACTCGGCGGAACTAATTAACCTGGTCGAGAGTCGAAAGGTAGCTCACCCTAGTCCAACATGAATTAGCATGACTCATCAAGTTATAGGTGACTCCTATGGAGGCAGTGTGAGATTGGGTAACAACTTAGTGGGCAAGGCTCAGACTATGAGGCATCTCTTGATGTATGTGTTGTATATCCATGCTATTCATTTGTTTTTTCAGCATATTTTAGAGCATGGCCCAAAAAATGAAGCATATCCGAATTTAGGTGGACCACATGGTAGAGATTGAATTCTCATCATTAATAACTTCTTAGTGGCACGAAAGCTCTGGATCAAGCTGATATTTGCATTTTCTCTTCATTCAGGTCTCACAATTTTATCAACAGGGTGGATAGCAAATCAACTGTGTGCCTAAGAAAGTTTTTAAGGATGAGAATTCAATCACCATTGTTTTCCTGTAGTCCGGCTGACCTGAGACTTGCATTTGCTTCATTTTTTACACTAGCTCTTAAAGTGAGCTGAAAAAAATGGATGAACAACATAGATATACAACATATACATCAAGGTGGGTTTTATAGACCAGGTCTCATCTACTAAGTTGTTAGTACTAGAGCTTTACATGAACCAAGTTAGTTTGGTTAGCTCGCTTGACTTGACTCAAAATAGCTCGATTCAACTTGGTTTGAAATTGAGTTTGAACAGAGTTGAGTTGATTTTTTGAGCTCAAAATTCATGCTTGACTTGATTCGAATTGAACCCAACTTGAATTGAACTCGGATCGAACCAGTTCGCTGACTCAATTATTTTGATAATGATGTTGCTCACCAAGTATTTGATGAATGACTCAACGGAGTGTAGGCTAGTGACAAGGACAGTATGAATATGAAACAAATACTCTTATATCGTAATTTTGATGTTGCCTACCAACTATTTGATGATACATTTAAGTTACTATTGTTGTTTTTTTTTTTTTTTCATATCATGAGAAATTGAAGATGATCTCCATGTGTGTGAGAAAATGCCACACGGTCTCTATCTCAACTTGAACTCGGCTTGAAGTAGCTCGAGTTGCTGACTAATTAGGCTCAAGGATCTAGCCGAGCTGAGTTCTAGCCAGGGCCAGCTAGATGCCGATCCGGCAGCTCGACTCGGTTGGACTCGTGTACATCTATATTTTTTGTATTATTACCGGTGCCTCATCTAATCCTTGTCCGTGAGGGGCACGTAGGTAACGCCTCATCTAATCCTAGTCTGTGAGGGGCAGGTGGTGTCGAACTGAATCTGGTCTAACATCGAGCTGACTCTGACAATTCCCGTGATATACGTCATATCATTTTTTTTAAATATAAAATTCTTTTTCTCTTCTTATCCTCATACCTTAAATGAGAATCGACCGTGCTAGATGCCCTCACATGAATGTACCCCACCAATTGGATGCACTGAACCATGGTTGCACTGATGTAGGACATGTAACATAATGTCGACCTTTTATGGACATTTATTCATCTAACCCAATAATCATGTCCAAATGTGTGGGCCCACCATATGATATCTGCATGATATCCAATCTGTACATCACATGTGCCCCGTTGATTTTGGACATGCCAAAATCCAGGTGCTGAGCCAAACTACAGGAAAACAGATGGGAAATGACAGCTTGACCGTTTTGGGGCCCACTTAAGTGTTGAAATGGCTTGATTTTTGGTGCGTCACTTCTTTCTTATCGGATGCATCGCGTGAATGGTTTGGATTGCTTAAACATAGCATGGTGGCCCAATACCTGATCAATGGTAAGCGTCCTCCTCTCAAATGTTCCCTCTGGTGTGGCCCACCTCGGTCATGGATCTACCTAATTGTTTTCTCCAGGATGCAGCATTAAAGGGTGCATTTGATGGGTGGAGTGAATTTCATGTAAGAATCATAGTAGGGCCCACACAGTTCAACAGTACCACCATGGGATTATACCTCCGGAAATGTATCATCGGTATGAATTTTGGGACATGGTCCTGCATCGTAGGGCTTGCTCCATCTGATCGTCTGACACTTTTCCGACGGAGAAATATTCACATACGGCGTTGTACTGGAACTTTAACATGCTACATTTTTCTTCTCTGCTGATGGTGCAACTTTAGTGGAACATCCAAGCCGTGAAAATTGGAGGGCCACATACATACATTGAGTTAATCCATCTGAAGGGACCATCTTAATTTCACATTGGATGATATTTATGATGCATCATACCATTTGCACGGCTCGGATGTACTAAACAAGTAAACGTTGGTGGGAAAGAATGGTTGTATGTTAAAGTTCGCATACAACGTTGTATGTGAACATTCCACTTTTCGGTGGTCGACTTCGTGGGCCCAAACGGACCATTAATGAAAATGTCGTTATTTGATGCACTGGCAGAGAGTGATAGAATACACATGAGATTGTCCACGTAGCATATATGCAACTCATATCAAACCGTTCAAATGGTGGGACACGCTGTAGATAGGTCGTAAACTCAAAATCACATTGATTGAAAGATACTAGCCTCCGATTAGTTGACAAACACAAGCACCCGTCATGTGAGCCTGCTGCTCAGGTGGTCCACACAAGCAACCGGTCATGTGAGCCTGTTTGAGATCTGGAATATTTTTAATGAGGGTCACTCCATTAATTATATCATGGCCCATCAGGTGGGCCCACACATGTAGAATGAAATTGGCCGTTGGATATTCTTTTCTAACTGTCCATCTGTTTACGTATCGGACCACTTGATGAGCCGGACAGTCAATATGGGGCTGCCTGTAAAGGGACGTGGATTGGGTGCTGCACCTCGTCCATCCCGAGGTCGGCATATGCTGAGGCTCTGAGGGACCATCGTGACATATAGGTTTTATCCAAACTGTCCATCTATTTTACTATATCATTATAGCTCATTAGACCAAAAACGAGGCATACCTGAGGCTTAGGTGGACCACACCACAAGAAGCAGCAGTGATAATGATGGCCACCGTTGAAACCTTCTTACGGAGAAAACTGTAATGTTTATTTGCCATCCAAACTCTCCATGAGGTCACATAGACCTGGATGAAGGGAAACAGATATCAGTTTGATCCAAAACTTCTGTGGCCCTTGATAAGTTTTTAACGGTAAGTATTCAATCCCCACTGTGTGGTGGGCTTGATCTCTGGATCATCCACATTTTTGGGTTTATGGCCTAAAATGTTATGGAAAATGGATGGACGGTGTGGATAACAGCCATACATCACGGTGACCCCTCAGATTACGGATCCTGCCAATATGTGCCACGTCAGCATGCATACGTTTCTTGTGTCCGGGGCGCCGGACTCTTCCGCGGAAGTTGCGGAGTCATGGAATTTGGATGACTTTTGCCGGTATTGCTCTACTTCCTGGAATTTTGCTGAAAGTAGAAAGCTATTATATTTATAACAATGGCACTCAGAAATTAAAATTTTAGCCTCCGTTTCTCAAACTCTTATTTTTTAAAACTTTGGGTTACTTGTTGTACGGCGGTAGCTTGGTTTGTAAGTTAAAAAGTCATTTTCAAATGTAGGTTTATGGGTACCATTAAACCATAATTAAGACCACTCTGGGTGAGATTTGATCCGTTTATTTTATTTGGATTTTTTGAAACCTCGGATGTAAGGCCCGTATCCTAGTTCATACTGTTCCGTCGACTCTTACGATCATTCCCGATGAATTCTGGAAACCTGCGACGTATAATCGACGTTTGCGCGCAATCCTAAGTCATATCTTATAGATTTGAGTCGACCTAATCCGAGACTTGTACTATTGCGATCGCACTATTGCAGCGGTTCCGACGCCGCGTCTTGCTCACCGATCTGATACCCTGGCCGAGAGATGTGGACCCGCATTTAGTTCGAAGAAAACACCACGCGTTTGCAATCTCAAGAGAATCTCTACAACATGTCTCATCAATCAATCAATCACCTCATGTCAAGTATAAGAACACTCATATTTTTTTTCTCCACAAGTTAAACAACCACCAAGTCAACCAATCTCTCACCTCACCATCACTCACTTCACATCTATCACTCACCTCACATCCATCACCCATCACTTTCTCTCCTTACAACCCTCTCTCTCTCTCTCAACACAATTTTCAAGCAACAAAGAGAGCAAAAGAGTGGAAGTCCACGCCCTTCCATGTGAGAGAAAAATGAGTGTTGTGTGGCCCACTTCCCGCACCAAAATCCTTCATCTTAGCCATTCACTTCTCATCATCTTCCATCAAAGAGAAGCACAAGGAGAGCGGCTTTCCATCAGACCAAGAAGATCGAACGATGGGTGCTTTTATAGGTTAGTTTTATGTTTTTATGATGGGCCAGTGAGGCCTACCAATTGATGGTATGGATCTCACTTTGGACCCTAGATGTGGCCGATGGCCCACCTTGATTCCTATTATCATTCCATGATGGGGCCATTCTCCATGGACCCCATCATGATGTTTACTTTCTAGTTTGAAAATGGGTCATCTAGACCTTCCATTTCGGGGGAGAAAGGATCTCCACCATTGATTTTGATAGTGGGCCCACATGTATTGGGACCCACTTGATGTATGATTGAATGCATGGAACGGAGGGCCCATAGTGACGGGGTCCCCCATTGCACATCTCTCTCTCTCTCTCTCTCTCTCTCTCTCTCTCTCT
>JAJHSJ010000002.1:89314902-89477078 GCA_021015155.1 Magnolia officinalis
CTTGATTGATTTGACATATTATAGAGATTCTCTTAGGATTGCAAATGCGCGGCATTTTCTCGAACTGAACGCGAGCCCACATCTCCTGGTTCGAGTATCGCATCGGCGCGGGAGACGCAGCGTCGGAACCGCGGTCGCGAGGGTACAAGTTTTGGGTCGAGCCGACTCTAGAATATGGGATACGACTCAGTATCACGCAAATGTAGGATACAGGTCGCGAGTTGCCAGAATTCGACAGGGAGGGCCGAGGAAGCCTACGAAATAGTACGAGGTAGAATACGGGTCTCACAAGTCTCCAATTCCTTTCCAAGGCCTGGATGATTTTTCAATCAACAACATGAACCAACAGTCCAACAATTAGTTATATGCATGATTCATAAGAAAATCAAGATACAAAAGCATGAACAAATAATTTAGTATGTTAACTATATAGTACAGTTATAAGTTGAACAACCAAGGCCATGGCTGCACACAGGGACCAACTTGCCAACATCCATTCAACCAAGACCTACACAAATCCATCACATGTAAGAGCGTACATACAAGACTGGCCCATGGTTTCTCACGTATGATGTGTGATCGTATATTTTGGCGATGAGTGACCTACTTTGAAGCTAGCTAAACTTCTTCCCCAACCTTGACCACAATCTAAGGAGAAGGCCGCGTTGGTTCCAACTCAGGTTCCAATGGGACTACCCGAAAATTTAAGGAATACTCTGTAACACCTTGGTTCTCGAAACCCGAGTATACAACTCGTTTTCCGAAACCCGAGTGTTAACTTTTAAAGATAGCCTAAATTTTACGTACATTTTTTTTTTCCTTTTCAGAGTAAGCAGTTTAGCGAGAGAGGAACAAATCAAGCATGAAGGAACATCCAAATATACATATTAAATTATTCAAGTGGTTGCCCAAAGGCTTATACAAACCAGTATCTCAAAACTAAAAATTGAAACAACTAAATAATAAAAGTAATTAGAATTTAGAGCCGCATGATCATCAAGCTCTTCATGCTCCCCACCAAAGTCAACATGTACGTCATCCACATATCCTGCACACTAAATATAGTTTGATAGCGTCAATAGCTATTCCAGTGAGGTATAAGCCCCAAGATTTATCAAAATATCATGATGGTTAAGTATAGTTGTCAAGAACAATCTATAATGAATATTTCACAACGACCATCATAGTAATAAGACAGAGTTCATCAGATACGTATGCATTAAATAAATTTCACAACGATATTCTTGTTTACATACATGAATGCATGCGCATGCTCCATACCCGGGGATGTTCATCCAGCTGACAAAATGTCACCTAAGGAGAACTAACCACCTGAAGGAGTACTCAAAAGTACATCCAAAGGACACTAGTCACCCATAAAAGACTATGTAAAAAGGACACTGAAGGCAATCTAGCCTCCCGGAAGAGTACTATATGATACATCAAAGGAGAGTTAGGCGCCCGAAAAATTCCATGCACAAAGGAAAACCCATTTTAGTCGAATGCATGCGATGATAACTTATGATCACTCGGTAAAGTACTTACGGTATAAACCATAATGACCCAAGAAAACTTTGCGTCTTATATCGACCACCTGGTAAAGTCTACATGCCATGAAATGCATGATTAGCCTAGCCATTATTATTCCAATTGCAAACGATCATTTTCAAAAAGCTCAAAGGTCATGTGAGGCTCGTCACCCAACATAGGCCGACAGCTCGGGCATAGTATCTCATACCACCATCTCCGGCTCATTAGACTCAAACTATAATTTTTAATGGTAACCCACTCAATTAGTGGCCAATCACAGTTCAACAAGTGGAGCTTACCATCGCAAGGTTGTATGAATATAATCCATTAAAGCCACATTGTCAGGTCATGATGGCGATGTATGTTCCTTGTGATGTGGAGTCATTGTAAGAACTTACTGAATGACACTGATGTTTGTCCTTGGTGATATCGGATCATCGTATGTAGTTCTCTTGCACTGAGGGTTTTACTCACACTACCAACTAAATGTGCATCCTCAAGATGATGTGCATTCATGAATGAATCAAAATTCACATTGTGGAGTGAATATTGTATCTTCCTTGTTTTATATTTGTGAACTATACTAAACTGTGATGATAGATGTGTAATCTTGAATGAGAGTTTTCACTGAAATAGTCACTCATTCTTTTAATGCACATATGTATACAAACAGATAATGCAGGACTAGAAGAGAGATATGATGCACTTGAAGAATCAAGTAAGACCCCATGGATGATATGCCATACACGAGCGCGATGAAGCTTTTAGAACTTAACCAATAATTAAATTTATTTTTATGCTTTAGTAGGACCATTAGTATTTAACGAATTATTTAATTTTGTAATAAGTCCCCAGCTGAGTGGACAAGTTAGTTGATTTATGTGATGTTTGGAACTCTAAATAATAATTTTAGTTTATCTTTCTTTTATTTGATGCATACCATGCGAATGTGAAAAGTGAATTGAATAAAAAAAAATGATATGTTATAAAGAAACATTCATTCATTATTTAGCTAACACCCTTAAATGCAGGATCTAAGTCTCTGTAATTAGGTGCCAAGTTTTAGGCATTACCTTTGAGCTTAGTCCAAGAATCTTCATGGTACATTTCGATGGGATCACCATTACGCTTAGTTCAAGGATCTCAGTTGTACATTTCTAACAGGATTCACATTGAGCTTAGTCCAAGGATCTCTATTCTGTATTTCCAACAAGATCTCAATTGAGCTTAGTCCAAAGATCTCTATTACACATTTCCAACAAGATCCCTGTTAAACTTGGTCCAAGAATCTGCATTCTGCATTACCAATATGATCCCCATTGAGCTTAGTCTAATGATTTTTATTGTGCATTTCCAACAGGATCCCTGTTGAGATTGGTCCAAGGATTTTCATTGTGCATTTTTAACAAGATCCCTATTGAACTTGGTCCAAGGATCTCCATTGTGCATTTCCAACAAGAACCTCATTGAGCTTGGTGCAATGATCTCCAAGTGTGACCCAAGTGTCCAGTGTAACTCATAGTGTATTAGGTGTGACCCACAGTGTCCCATGTGCGACCCAAATGTCCAAGTGTGACCCATAGTGTCACGCCCCAAATCCGAAAATCGGATTTGCTGGAATCCCAATCGCCGAATCCAGTGCTGACAGCCTCCGTAGTATCCCATTCTCGGCTCGTAGCGTCCGTACGCCAGATTCCGATCCTGGGATCCTACAAGGAGGATTTTCCAATATACATTTAACTCATAATAAGCATAACCACAATTATACCCAAATCACAAAGGCAACATCATCATCATAAATCCACTAATATAAAATTTGAATACAATGCTGAAAGGGAAAATACATAAAAATCAAGGCTCCAGAAGATAGCTGCACGCTCCAAGCTCAACGTCGCTGCTGCAACTTATCATTACATGCACGCATCTATCGTGCATAAGCTTATAGAAAGCTTAGAAGGTGGTGTAAGCATGTGCACAAGGTAAGTGTCAAGTATTCAACGCAATGTCATAATCATACAATGTCGAAATAGGCACAAGGTCATGAATCATATGTTATCAGAGTAAGCGAAAATACTGACAAGTCCATAAGTCAAGCAATATCAGAGTGCGCGATATAGATCAACTGTACAAATGAGGAGTCATAAAGAGTCAAATATCAGATGTTGAATCTAAACTATATAAATGTAGAAACACTGGTAACCCAAAATGTCATATGCAGCGAATGTAATGCAACATGCGGTGCGAATGGAATGACCATGCTGGAATGTAAAGTCGGGATGATAGTACGTAATACGCAGGCTATTGGGTCCATCACAAGGGACTTCTATCTAAACCAGTCTCATACCTAAATTTGGATGGTGAGACTCAATGTGGTAAACTCCTGATCTCAGGTTAGTTGCGCACCCCAACCGAAATTCTGGCCATTACGAAGGTACACATAACAAATAGTTATGCACCACCAGCCCGAGTGGATAGTGAATGAATGAATGAATGAGTATGTAACTCCTGCTCAATAAATCCACATATCAGTACTGTTCATATCTGGGATCATCACCGGAGTTTAGTACACTTCAAATGACACTACCGCTCTCCCAGCCGCACAGTCCAAGTGAGCGTAAGAAACCTCACTATCCGCCTGGCCAATAGTCTGTCAATACCTATCCAGCACGTCGATAGTGGACCCATTCACGAGCTGGTCAAACTTAGCTTAGTAATGCCCCCTACCCTCGGGCGGGTAAGGCCACACCCCCTCCCAACCGACCACGACACAGTGGGAGACGTGGCCTACTGGTATACGACCCTCTTGCGCTCATATACATCCACTCGGTCTCGACGTTGGGGCGTCTCCTGGCCACGGAGGTTTAGGGATTTTCACCCAGGGACATCTATGGCGCCCATATGCTAGAACTAAATATTTCTGGTGTCCCAACCGGTCATCCACGATATGCCTGTGGAGGCTACGACTCTGATATCGCTAGGGCGTACAGTAATCATAATGCAAGATGCATGAGTCATACAATCCAGTCATGCATCAATCATGCGCATACCGTGTGCTCATATGAGATAACCTCCGCCTATCAGTATGAGATAACCTCCGCCTATCAGGGAGTCTCATAACAACATGCTCAATGACATATGCAATGATCAACTGCATCTCATAACCAACATGCAGATGATGCGTATGGGCATGTATCATGATGTTATGCTGTCACATACTTATAATCGGTATCAATAACCGGCATCGACCATCGGCCTCGATAATATGGACATTTAACCAACATTGCCTATAAGGAATGGCTCACATAGAGCCTAACATATAGTAGACTCATGGCCTCATGCAAAGGTAAAATATACAACACCATGGGCCTCACTCAAGAGCTTAATACATCACGTTGGGCCTTTCACATGGGCCTAACATACATCACAATAGGCTACATCGCCTGGCCCTCAAATGCATCACAATGGGCCTCATCACATAGACCTCATATTCATCACATTAGGCCTCAACTACGGGTCACATATACATCATATAGGTCTTGACAATTGAAATCGGCCTCTACAATTGAAATCGGTGAGAATAGGCCAACTAGGCCTAAAGGAAGGTCACCATGCAGGCGTTTAACCATCATTACCCAAAAATGTAGACATTCAACTAACACAACTTCCAAGCAGTGGTCCACATAGAGTCAAACATAAGGTGGGCCCAAATATCCAATAAGTGGTCTCAAATAGTCATCATAGGTGGGCCTTACACATGCAGCACGTGGGCCTACACATCACGGCGGGTCGATACCTCGTGCCGCACTATTGGCCTAATATACACATCACGGTGGGTCACATCATTGGGTCACACCAATGAGCCTCATATCTAACAAGTGGGCCGCATCAATGAGCCGCACTAATGGGCTTTATACACATCAAATTGGGCCTCGATAACTAGGCTGGAAACATATCACAATGGGCCTCGACCCATGGGCCAAAAATATATCTCAGTGGGCCTTACCAAATGGGCCATAAACACACCGTAATGGGCCTCAACCATGGGCCTCTAACATATCATAACGGGCCTTGCATCAATGACCCACACTAATGGGGTTCATACACATCAAGTGGGTTGCATCAATGGGCCACACAAATGCACAATAGGTAGGCCCTGCACATGCAACAGATGGGCCCCACCAGATGGTTAGTGTGGATATAGAATGCATACATCTAGTGGGTCATACATCCCACGGACGGTGCGAATAAAACATACATCGAGGCTGGCCCTATATGACCTAGACGGTTAGGATGAAACATATGAGGTGGGCTCTACTCACGGGTTCCAAATACATTACAATGGGCCTCACCAAATGGGCTTTGAATACATCTCAATGAGCCTCAACCCATGGGCCCTGGTATATATCATAATGGGGTGCCCCTGCCCTGGATGGCGTGGACAAAAATACATCATGGTGTATCCCATCCAAATAGTTGGACAATATGGATATAAAAACATATATATCATGTGGGATCCATGTGTACAACGGATGCACCAAGGTGGGCCTCACACAGATGGACTGCATGGAATGAAATACATATGTCACACGGGTTCCACATCCCACAGCCAGAGATTGGGTGGTGAGGATAAATAAATACATCTTGCTGGCCCACACTGTATATGGACAATATGCTTATTCAACACATATAATAACATATAATAAAGAGGGGCCCCACCATCTAGTAACTGCTGGACGATGTGAATATAGAATGCATGCATCAAGGTGGGCACCTCGAATGGACCACAAAATACATCAAAGTGGGTCCGACAAATGGGCCACAACATTCATCAAGATGGGCCTCATCACATGGGCCCGCACCAAAATCATTTCATATAGTTTAGGTGTAACATGTGTATCACTGTACACATCATTTCATGGGGCACATGGCCCCTAATGATATCACTCACTGTCCGAACTTGTCCAGCACTGTCCAGCACAATTGGATGGTGTGGATAAACATACGTTATGGTGGGTCCCGACAAGACAGATGGACGACGTGGAGAACACATATATCACGACTGGCCCCACCATCCACATGGATGGTGAGAATATGCAACACATCATCAAAGTAGGGCCCCATCAGCACTGTCCAAAGTTGGACGGTGCGAATATAGAATATGTACACCACGGCCCATCACATAGGCCTCTCCCTTGACAGGTGGGCCCTGCATACACAACAAATGGGCCGCCACATCGCGGTGGAGCCCATAGCACGTCCAAAACATTGTCTAGGTAAATTAGCACAATCCAACCATTATCCATATAAATCAGCACCGTCCAAACATTATTCATGAGATCACAGGCACCGTCCCAACACTGCCAATGTAAATCTGCACCATCCAAACATGTCCGCACCGTCCGCACTGTTTGGATGGTGTGGATGAAACAAATACATCATGGTGTGATCAAATGGTAGACAGATGGACGACATGGATATACGGCACATGCATTAAGGCGGCCCACGTCCATGCAATGAACAATGTGAATAAGACCCATACATCAGTGGATAAATTCACATCAACGTGGGTCTCATATGGAGTAGCTCACTGTAAGATATATTTATATAATATAACATATATCATTTAATATATAGGTATGTGGGTGTGTGAGAGAGTGAGGAGTCCAGCGTCCGGTCATGGTCCAGGCACCGTCCAGCCACGGTCCAGTCACCGTCCAAATGTTGTGGACGGTATGGATGAAATACGTACATCACGTGGGCCTCAATTGCCATCTCAAAATGGCTGGACGGCGTGAGTGAAGCACGTATCCTGGTGGGCCTCTCCTGCCAAATGGATGGACGATTTAGATGCAACACATGCATCATGGAGTGGGTTCCACGTGGGGCCCACCTCAATGTCTATTTGCAATCCAACCCTTTAATAGGGTCACATGAGCCTGGATGAAAAGGAGAAACAATTTTCATATTAAGCCAAAACTTCTTTAATACCCAAAACGGGTTACATGGCTGAAGTTCAATCCCATTGTCTCCTATGATGTGGGCCACCTGAATATTGTATAAGGCTGATTTTTGGGGTGGCCCACTGGTCTGAGGGGACCCTCAAATGCATAGTGTTGATGGTCGATACACACCATGGTGGGGCCCACGGCTGGGACCGTGGGTCCCTGCCTTTGTCCACGTGGTATCGCAAGATGCCGCCTGACAGCAGCAGCAGCGGCAGACGCTGCTGATGTATTTATTTATTTTTATTTTTTTTTTTTTGAAAACTTGTTTTCTGGTGGTTTTCCCGAGTGGGGCCCGCCTCCGAAAAATCGAATTCTTCATTGGATTTTACGGCTCAAGACCGACCAATTGAATCCAATATATGGTATGATTTGGCGGGTAGAAAATATCGAGGTGGGTTTTAACAGTAAACGCCACTATTTTCTATGGTATGGCCCCCTTGATCATTGGATAGGTCTCAAATTTTGGCTCAATGCCTAAAATAATCTGAGGAAAAGGTTGGACGGCTTGGATTAAGTACATACATTAAGGTGGGGCCTGTAGGAGTGGTCCACACATCCCTTAGCCACTCCCACACGTCAGTTCACATTTCTCTCAGCACGTCCAGCGTCTTGAGACGCTGGACAGATGGTGTGTGTGTGTGTGTATATATATATATATTATATATATAATATATATATATATATAATAATATATATAGATATATGGTCATATTATATCATCAAGGTGGGTCCCACATGGACGTGGCCCACCTAATTGGATCAATCAGGGATTTGTGTTTTCCCAACGCCCAGCCTGTGGGTTATGGGATGTCAGGTGGGCCCACTTGATGGACAGCATAGATAAGTTGTATACTTCATGGTGGGGTCCACTCGGGTGGGCCACACATCCAAATCAACTCAAAATGAAAGGGAGAGAGAGAAGCACTCACCTATGATTTTCTCCTCCTTTCGCCAAGTATCCTAGAGCATCAATGGACGAACTTCAACGGTCGAGATTGGATCATGGACGGTGGAGATGGGAGATAGGAAGGTGGGCCACACCAAGCTCTCCCTCTCATGGAAGTTGGGACGAGAGTTGCTTGGGAGAAAATGAGAGAGATAAGAGATATGAGAGAGATGGGAGATGTGATGTAGAGAGAGAGAGAGAGAGAGGTGATGTGAGTGGAAAGGGATGGGTTCTTTTGACTTTTGTAAGAAAAGAATGGGCTAAGCATGGGTTGTATTGACTTTGGGTAAGGAGAGATAAGGGTGAGTGATGGCTTGTGATGGGATGTACTTGACTTATGATTGATGTGATTGATGGGACTTATCATAGAGATTCTATCGAAATTCGCAAAGCGTGGAATTTTCCTCGAATTGAATGTGGGCCCACATCTACTGGCCCCGGCATCGCCTTACTACGCGAGATACGGCGTTGGAACCGCGGCGACGGTACAGTCGCACTGGTACAAGTTTCGAGTCGAGTTGACTCTAATATGCAGGACTCGGCTTATAATCGCGTGTAAACATCGAATACAGGTCGAGGGTCGCCAGAATTCTACCGGGAGGACCGCGAAAGTCTACGGAACGGTACGGGTTAGGATATGAGTCTTACACATAGTGTCCTAGGTGCGACCCATAGTTTTCCAAGTGTGATCTAGTATCCCAAGTGCAACCCACAGTATCCCGGGTGCGATCCATGTTTGCCACCCTCTAAAAAAAACCCCAAAACTACTTCACCATGTATTCTCCTCATCATGCCTTTCTTTAAAAATAAAAAAAAAAAAAAAAATTCCTTACACAATCTTACCTTTAGCCGCCATATTATGGAGTTTAATAAGCAAGTTGTTTTTAGGCTTGAAAGTTGATGTGGGTCCCACAAAAAAGTGAATAGTTCTCTCAAGGCTTGCTGAGAGTGATTTTAATGCCTTGATTTCCAGAATCTGGGTATAAAATTCATTTCCCAAAAATCCGAGTATTAATTAATCAAGGAATTGGCAGTATGTCAAAATCATAGTGTGATAGCATAAACAAGTGTAGATAATATCACATAATTAAATATTAGGATCCTGGTCCACTCAAATGGGGATCTTAAGTACAAAATTCATGAGTTTCAATGTACCAAGACAAACTAAAAAAAATAAAAAATACTGCAACTACTGATTAAGTCCATAATATTCTGCCGCATCCTGGTGCGGCTCTTCCTCGTAGTATCCCTTCTCCAATCCTGCTGCCATGACATCGGGACTTGCTCTGTAGTCGTCCCCGCCTAGACCTGCATTCTCTGTATAGTTGAATATTTGATGAATGAGTAGCCAACTCAGTGTGAATTTTCCTAAAGAATACACACCACCGCCTTAGTTAAGAATAGTTTAAAAAAACAACAAGGCATTCAAAAAAATACATGATGCAGTCTTATTTAAATGCATGGATGCATGAATGCACATTGACCCAGGGATGGTCATCCAGTCGGACTTGGGCTTGTCACCATGCATATGACTGATCACCAGCGTAGCACATCACGTACAACATAATGACCAAGCCATTGTACATCACATACGTGGATCAATAATCGATGGTCTGGGAGCTAGCGAAACAATACCCACTAAGCCTAAGGGCACGTGCTATAGCATCCAGAATTAGCCACTTGTCATTGCCCATATGCTATGTATGCATGATTAGTCAAGCCATTATTCTTCCAATTACAACCAGCCAATTTAGGTAAACTCAAAGGTCACTACGGGGGGCTCGTCACCCAACGTAAGTCGACAGCTTGGGCATAATGTCCCATGACTACCATCCCTGGCTCATGAGGTTTCCCCGCCTTAGGATGTTTAATGGATGCCCATCGACTAGCGGCCAATCAAATTCAATAAGTAGGGATTACCATCGTATGGGTATAAGTCATCGAAGTCACGCAGGGTAAATATCAAAACATAGGATAGATGTTAAATCGTAGTGGTAAAAGGTTGCTCAGAACATTAAATCGAGACAACAAAGGGGTCAAGTAGGGCAAGGCTAAATCAGAACAGTTAAAGAGGTCATTTCTAAGCCACATAAGCTGTATGACTTATAAATGGTAAATCCCACATTGGTGTTCCATGCCCCAGATAACCTCCAAGTCGAGGGTCCATTTCTTACCATGTTTCATCTTGTTACATTCTACATGTGGGTTCACATACACAAGAGGGATTGCTCACTAGTAAGTGTAGTGAATAGAGATCCATAAGCGACTTACAACAATTCATGTGAAAGCATATAGTTATAACATGATAAACATATGTTAAGTATTTGATTCATAATAATCGCAATAGGTTATGATATGAACTATTGATTGAGATTTAAATGGGGGTTATCATGTAAGTAACTATCGCATACAATCATGGTTCACAATTATCAACTATAAATCAGATATAAGTCATGTCTTAAGAATTTATAACTAATGTAAGAAATCGCATGTAATGAGATCGCATTTGTAATTCCAATAAAGACTATTACTTGAACTAATTTGGAAATGGAGGCTTAAGGGGAAGAAGTCATCACCTAACCCTGTGGCTTGATCGAGACTTTGTGACAGGTTATCTTGCCTCTAGGTTATCCCTTATCCTAATTAGCACAAAAAATTTCCCCAAGTTAGATGTTTTAAAGCTACTATAGGCTTTAAGAAGGAGTTTCGTATGCCAATTTATTCGCATACCTAAGAGGTTGTTTTAATGAAGTTTGACCCACCCGTGGTCTTTCTATCATGTCTGATTTGGTGGAGAGTTGGGATAGAAGTCCTGTAGTTACGATGTACTTAACAACTATACACATATAGAACTTCTCACCCAATGATTCGATTAGGCTTACCTGGTGGGCAGATCTATTATGGTTTGGATCGATAATCCCAAGTTGTACTCTGGCTAAACCTTACCCTGAAATAAAGGATTTCCGGTTAGTTCAAGCTCGAGTCGACTCAATTGGGGTGACTCGATTGAAGCCATTTTCATGGAGAAATGGACAGTTTTTGCGCAAGGCTCGGGCCCTTAAATTTTCAGCCATACAAGGGCTGAGTCGAACTGAACCGAGTTAGCCAGGGGACACCATTGCTGTTTATCATTCTACCATCAGTGGTCACAGCTCTAATGGGCCCAGCGACCCATTTGCCGAGTTCGATTTTGACGCGGCCAAGCACCTATGGCCAACTGAGTTTTGCTCCGATTCAGCCCAGCTGGCTGTCACTGAGTTCAACTCGGACTCGGCCCAGCTGCTGTCTCTGAGTCCAGCTCGGACTCAGCCTAGCTGCTATCTCTGAGTCCAGGTCAGACTCGGCCCAGCTGGCTGAGACGACCCTACCATACCATGCAGCATTTGGCGAGCAAGAGTTGGGTCTTGGCCGTAACTTCGGGCTGTTGTTGCCATGGCCAGGAGAGTCGTTCTTTGCCATATGAGTGGCAGGTGGAGCTAGACGGCAAACCCAACCATCGATCACAGAGGTGAGGGCGTTTGGGCATTACTAGGACTGTTCTGCGCATCCATTGGGCCGCCTTATCACTTACATAACTATTGCAATGGGTCGGGTCAACACCACTCTTGATGAATTAGTGATGCCAGCAGTCGGATCAGCGTCTCGATCTCCTTCTGCTTCCCTTTCTCCTTTCTTTCCCTCAACGAGAGCCCACTATACCTGGGCCTAACTCAATACAGCCTGAGCCCAACAAACTCAGTCTGGCTTGATTCAGACTTGGATGGGAGTGCAACAGTGCACTCACCCGCCCTCCTCTCTCAACCTTTCTTTCTCTCTGGCTATGGTGATGTTGGTCTGCACTAACCTAACTCGACCTGAACTGACCGGGTCGACTTGGTGCAGTGCGGCACCGAGTTCACTCGCCCTTCTCCCCTCCTATTTTCTCTCTCCCTCCCTCTCTTTGATTCCCACTCTCCCTCTCTATCTCTTGTAGTGGTGCTATTGGTCTGTACTGACCCAACTCGATTCGAGTTAAACGGGTCGTGTTGGTGCAGTGTGGCACCGAGCTCACTATTCTCGCACTCACTCTCTCTCTTTCCTATTTCCCCTCTCTATGCCCTTGGTGCGAATCCCGAGACACACACTATCCTTTTATAGCCGAGAAGAGTACTTGTATGGTCCATCCAATGGCTGAGATAGGTGGTTGCATTCACGTTCCCACCTTAGTTTCCTGGATGCATGAGGTACATCCATCATGAGGGATAGATTCCTGATAGTGGGACCCTCCAGAAAAGCTTTTTTTTTTTTATCAAGTTAAGGACCCATTCCATCGTGGTGGGTTTGTCGGCTCAACGGATAAGAGGACAAGGCCTCCAATGGCATTTTTCTCTTGTTCGATTAAAGTGGCGATCCAGTCCGTTTGGATGGATCAGATGGGGCCCCTGATCACTGCGAGGCCCACTTATCTTGTTAGTAATCACGATCTTGATATCATCTCCCGAGAAATTTGGCTGCAACCTTATTCTCACAAATAAGAAGCTTCGATCGAATAGAGCCGTTGCGGCCCTCGCAGGGACGACTGAGATTAGTTCAAGGAACTCGGGGAGGGGCTCGGATCGCGCCAACGCGATTGTCCGAAGTGGAAAGGTTCCCTATGCCTTTTTCGTCTCCCAACTGGTTGTTCGCCCTTTTTTGGCGTTGCAGGAAGTGTTGAGAGAGGCTCCCATCTAACGGTAGAGGTTAAAAGCAAGCTGATGTCTCAAATCGTTGACGTGGTAGCCACCCAACTCTCTTTGTTGGAGGGAGGTCGACGTACGCCATTATTTGGTCTCTTCCTAAGTGCATGCATGCATGATTGCATGGGTTTGCCCGGTCGACGTGGGTCTAGTCAGATATGTCGTCCAGTCAAGATGGACGGTCCTGATCACGATGGTGGGCCTTAGTTTGGGTGGAAGAGTATCGCCTGATTCGAATCTTGGGTTGGCAGGAAAGCGAGAGAGGAGTTCTCCTCGCTTTTACAATTTTTATCGGGTCAAATGTTGTTTGACCCGATGCCACGTTCGGTGTGTGGCGGGTGCACGTCTCAGGTGCACACACGCCACGAATGTGGGGTCCACCGTGATGTTTGTGAGAGATTTGCTCCAACCATCTTCTTTGATGGCCACAATCAGGGCCCTAGGTAGAAGGTTGGCCAAATCTAAGGCTCATGTGGCCCGCACTATGCGATCCTTGACTCTATATTAGTAGATTTCTAATAATCCCATGGTTGGATTGGTTTAAAATTTCTATTCAATTGTCATACGGTACCCTTAGTAATAGTGGCTATTTAGTTAGTTATTTATTAGCTCCCTTTTGGGATATTTTTTATTGCATTATTTTCTTTTCTTTCCACTTTATGATTGGATGGTTGTCCCATTGGTGAAGGTTATTCTGAATATGGGGTGGTTGGTTGTTAGGTTTATCCACGTGGCTAGTGCATGGTCTCGTTTAGTTTCTAAGAGACTTCTATGACTTATCCAGGTGTTGATGGATGGTTTCGACAAACGGTCGAAGGTTTCTCCCTATCTTGATTTAAGTTAGAACCATTTATTAATTAGGTTCACAGTTATACTAGCAAGGGTTTTAATGGTAACACCCGTGTACCAGAGGTGCGAGGTGTTATAGTGATCAGAGACTAGCGGCATTGCACAGCTACCTTCCAACTATTGGAACTTTAGGAATCGGAGAGTGGTCCCATGCTTTGAAAAAGTCATTAGAAACTCGTCAAAATAGAGAGAATGATGTAGTATGCACGCTGAAAACTTGTCAGAGTGGGTTCATGGTCTGTGGGAGGAACGATCTAACAATCTTTTGTAGCATTCACTCCTCTCTTAAAATTTTTTTTTTTAAAAAAAAAAAAGACAAATGAGATCCAAGCTTCAATCTTGGCCCCACATATAGGTATCTTGACCATTTTTATGATGCCCACTGTAAATATCTAATGAAATCCACTCTGACATTCGAGCCTGAATTTAATTTCAGGGCATGACCCCAAGAACAAGGGAGGATAACATCAATGGTGGACCATGCCAAAGAAAACAACTCGGAAAGAAAGGCCACCGTCAAATGCATTTGAGGGCCATAAAGGTCTCAGACGAAGATGAAATCAATGACTTTTGAGGTATCGGGATGCCATGAATGAAATGAATGGATCAGATCTCTAAAGGAGTGGGTCCAATCATGGTATAGTGGGACCCACTATTTATTTAATTTTTTAAAAAGACTTTTCAACTTTGGAGACAAGCTTTTTCCTTATGTCTATCGGCTGACAAAAGGACATTTTTGTCCTTAAAAGCTAGAAAAAATACCCTAAAGCTAGAAAATAAGAGTTTCGAAGACTGAGTCCAAAATTTTCATCATGTCATACCTCTGGGCCATTATTACAATGAAAAAACCAGAATTTCATCATAGATTCTTGGAGGCGGATTAGGTGTGGCCCCCGCCTCACCTAGGAACCAAATTGGCTAGTGTACCACACACTAGCGATCTAACTGGTGTGTTGACGTCACCAAGTTTGGCGGTCCCATCATGAGGTATGTATTATATCCAAATTGTCCATCCATTTGGCGTGATCGTTATAAGGCTTAAGACGAAAAATAAGACATATCTAAAGATCAAGTGGATCACACTGAAAAAAGCAGTGGGGGATTGAAGTCTCCCATTGAAACCCTTTTAGAGGTCACAAAAGTTTTGGATCAATATGATATTTATTTTTCCTCTTCATCCAAGTTCTTTTGACCTTATGAACAGATTGGATGGAAAATAAACGTTATGGTGGCCCTACAAATGTTTTAACGGTGAAAATCATTATCCCGCTGCTATTTTTGGTGTGGTCCATTTGAGCATTGGATATGACTCATTTTTGGGATCATTCTCTAAAATGATATTGAAAAATGGATAAATGGTGTGGATATAATAAATACATCATTTTGGGGGCCATGTGACTTTGATCTCCTTTGATCCATTCGTACAACTCTGGAGCTCAAGGAGTGTCGGCCCTAGTATTCGCACAATACGTACCCACAACAGCTTGATCGCAGTGTGTGGTACACCAGCCAATTAGAAGCGGATTGGTTGGTGTACCACGCACCAGCGATCTAGCTTGTCAGGCCCGTATCCTATTCCGTACCATTCCATATACTCTCATGATCCTCCCCGTCGAATTTCAGTAACCCACGACCTATAATCGGCATCTGCGCATGATCCTAAGTTATATCCAGTAGATCTGAGTCGGCTCGACCCGAGACTTGTACCCTTGCGACCGCGCTGTCGTCGCGGTTCCAACGCCACGTCTCGCGTGCCGATGCGATACCCAAGCCAGAAGTTGTGGGCTCGCATTTATTTCGAGAAAATGTCACGCATTGCAATCCTGAGAGAAAATGTCGCGCATTGCAATCCCAATACAACACCCATCCCTCTCTTACCAATAAGGCACGACAACCCATACCTCTCCCATCCAAAGTCAACTCTCTCTCTCTCCACCCATCCCTTCCTTACATCTCTTCCATCCATCACTCTCTCTCTCTCTCTCACTCATTTCTCTCTTCACTCCCAAGCTACTAAGGGAGCAACCGTCTAAGCCTTCCAAGGAGAGAAAGAACCTCAAGTGTGGCCCACTCCCTACCACCCAATCTCCCATCCTAGCCATCCAACTTTCATCATCCTCCATCAAAATTAAAGCCAAGGAGCTAAGAAAGCTAAGGGACCATTGAGTGATATAGGTGGGTGTTCATAGCGCTAGATTTTGATTTTTGATTTTAGGTCCACTCAATTTTTGGGGCCCATCTTGATGTTGTAAGTGCAATTGTTATTTGCCCCTTTGGTTGTCAAATTTTGTGGTGCCAAAAACACAATCTATGTGTGATGCCAAAAACACATTCTATGTCTTGTGTAACTTGTGGATTTGTGTGTTCAAGTTACTGCATCAATGCTATAAGCTAAGAATAGTGATCTACTTCAAGTTCAAGTTCTTTGACTACTTCTGCAAGCTTCAATGATCAGAATATTTCAAGAGCTACAACAGAAGATAAGGTCTTGTTCAAGTCTTAAGTACAACCCAAGACTAAAGTACAAGATGAAGTCCAAGCTTAAGAAGAACTCAAGTTTAAGCTACATCAGAGATTTCAAGCTTCACAATCTTCAAAGGTCAACCATCTTTATAAGAAGTGAAGACTCAATGACCATACTTCACATTTAAGGTTTGTATGACCTTAGTTTGACCTTAGGGTAGGTCATTTTGAATACATAATTCATATAGAATATTTTTATAAGTGTTTGGTCTGTTCTAAGACTAGTCCTGAACTCTGTTCAACTAGTCCTAGAACTAGCTCGACCAATCCAAGAAATTCCAAGACCAGTCCTAAGTTGTTGCAAATTTTTAGAATTTTTTGGTTGAGCTTCTACCTGTCCTGGAGTCTGTTCGACCGGTTGTAGGAACAGTGTCGACTCATTCACGACCAGTCCTGCAGCTACGACTCAAACTCCAACAACTATTCTTGGTTTCTTACGACTAGTCGTGGACATCCTAAGACCAGTCGTAGAACAGTTTAATCCAATTGCGCTTAAAATTTCAAAATGCAGTTCGACCTACGACCAGTCTTAGTGGCCACACGACCAGTCGAAATGCGATTTCTGCAACTATAAATAGAACACGAATTTCAGAGTTTTTCAAGAATTCAATTCAAGTAAAATCAAGGCATCACTCTGAGATAAGTTTGTGTTATTTAAGCTAAGTTGTGTGCATATTTAATATTCTCTTTTGTTAGCTTTATATATTTGATTTTATCTCTACATTCCGATCTAAATCGAAAAGAGGAATTACTGTATTCCTTCTTCTTGGAATCAAAATCAAATAGAGCTAGCCCATTTGGTTTAATTTAAAATCAATTAGAACCTAGAACCATTTCAATGTGAGTATTGGACATTGAACTTCTACATTCGAACTTCTACTTCGATTGGTTCTTCCAGGCTGCTACAAAAGGAAAAATCCAGGTATTCTACATTTATGTAAATTTTTATTTTGGTTTTGTTTGAGATTAAGCTAGAAAAATCTCATTGTGTTGGTTATCTAAGGAGAGCTAGAAAACTCAGAAGTGAGGGTTTTTGAATTGTGTAAGCCCTTTTCTAAAAGACACAATTGTGAAGGTTTTGGGTGAACCTGTGAAAACCTATTTTGATAGTGAACGCTAATATCCCCTGTGTGAGGATATTAGGAGTGGAGTAGCAATCTGTGTGGTTGTTTTTTAACAGTTAGTGTACACACAGGCAAACCACTATAACTCTTTGTGTTTTGTGGATGTGTGATTTATATTTTCTATTTTTGATCAATCAGATTTGTGGAATGTATTTGTGAATGTGAATGTTGTAATCTTTTACATTTCAAGCACAGTGGAGAATGTTGTAATAATTTAGATTTAAATTCTTGCAATTTATGTCAATTCCTTGCTATTTATTTATTCCTCTTCAGTTTGAGTTTTTGATACGAAAGACGTTCTAGAAATAAGGTTGTCCTGCCATAAACCCTTGGTTTTTATGGTGTAAGGTTGTCCTTAGAACTGAATTCATATCAACCTCTCAATACTTGTTTATTGAGGTTGCTTTTATTTCAGCATTGTGAATTGATTTATTTTATTTGGTTATCTCTTTATTTTATTCATCTGTTATAATTTTAATTTGGCATAGTCCTATTCACCCCCCCGCCCGCCCCCCTCCCTCTAGGACATATATCTAGGCCTTTTCAGATGTATGCATTATAATTGGTAAAGGACCTCATAGTGGCGGAGCTCCTCCACTACACGCTGTCTCTCTCTCTCTCTCCCTCTCTCTTTTTCCTTATATGATGGCCCCCCCGTGATGATCATGGACCATATCCACGTTGTCCCATTATGGGACGCCCTTGCTACCCAAATTGGGGCCCATATTGCAGCCCACCTTGATAGCTACCCTGTTGTCCATTTTGGGACAGGCCTGGACGTCGGGAAAACATGAATATCATCTGGATCCAAACAAGTGGGCCACACCACGTGGACCCATCTGATGCAGTGTTCCATCCACGCGGTCCAGTCTCTGGACGCTCGATGGAAGGACTATACAAATATCAGATTTATCTAAATCTCTGGTGGGCCACCACGTGGACCCACCTGATGCAAATACTTCATATATGTCCAGTCACTGGACGTGGAACCCACATGGTGTAAGTGTTTTATCCACATCGTACAGGGACAGTGGGGCCCATGAGCGATGTATCTGCTTCATTCCCACCGTCCATACATGGGACATGGCGCCTGCCTTGATATATCTGAAATTTCCAGATCGTTCAGGTCGTGGGACCCACCTGCGTGTGATTTATCCACATTGTCCATGGCTTGGATGTGGAGCCACATGACGTACGTGTTTCATTCACACCGCCCCTCCTGAGGCAGATTCAAATCTCTGGTGGGCCACGTACGTGGGACACCCACCTTGATGTATATATTCTATATCTGCACCGTCCAGATGGACGGTGCAGTGTGGCTTGCACCATGATGTATCATCCAGGCCGTCCAGGGCCTAGACACTGATGTTTAAAAAAAAAGAAATATAATAATATATATTATATATAATACATATATATACATATATATATATGTATGTATATCTGGTGGGTCCCATGTGGGACCCACCTGATGGAAAGCTGATTGGCTGGTGTACTTTACATTAGCTATATAGCTGATGTATTGACGTCAGCAAGTTCTGTGGGTCCCGTACGATGTATGTATTTCACTCCATGTTGTCCATCTGTTTCATCCACGTCGTCCATTGCGTGGGCCCCATCGCAAAGTTCAGTGGTCTGATCATTAAGTGTATTATATCCAAACTATCCATCTAAGGGACGGTGGGTTAACAGCCTGGCCGCATTTAGCTGCTACGCCAGCAAGCTATGGGTCTGATCATGATATATGTGTTTTATCTACATTGTCCATTCACTGACCTACTGGATGGAAAGGAAACATAAATATCGCCTTGATCTAAAGCAGGTGGGCCACGCTAATGTGGACCCCACCTTGATGCATGATGCACCCACGTTGCCCATCTGTGGTGACCTACCATGATATATATATTTTATTCCCACCGTCCAGTATTGACGGTGGGGTCCCACGTGATGTATGTGTTGTAAATCCGCACTGTCCAGCCATGGATGGTGGGACTTACCATGATGCATGTGTTTCATATCCACGTCATCCGTTTGTTTTACTGGACACAGGGCCCACCTACCGTATGTACTGGGCCCACCTGATGTACGAGGCCCATTGTGATATATTTATGACCCATGCGATACGACCCATTATGATGTATATATGGCCCATAAGTGAGGCCTGACGTGTTGTATATCAAGCCCATGTGATGCAGCCATGGTGATGTATATGAGGCCCATTGTGATGTGTATGTGGCCTGTATTTGAGGCTCATTGTGATGTGTATGTGTATTAGGCCCATTGTCATGTGTAAGGCCCATAGGTTGTAGCCCATTGCGATGTATATGAGGCCCTGAGATGTGGCCCATTGTGATGTATATGTGGCCCATATTTAAGGCCCATGTGATATGGCCCATTGTGATGTGTATTAGGCCCATGTGATGCGGCCCATTGTGATGTGTATTAGGCCCATGAGATGCGGCCCATTGCGATGTGTAAGGCTCATGGGTTGTGGCCCATTGCGATGTATATGAGGCCCTGAGATGTGGCCCATTGTGATGCATATGCGGCCCGTATTTGAGGCTCATTGTGATGAGTATTAGGCCCATGTGATAGAGCCCACATGACGTATATATGGCCCATATGATGAGGCCCATTATGATGTGTATGTGGCCCATGAGTGAGGCCCGATGTGATGTATATTGGCCCATATGATGAGGCCCGATATGATGTATATGAGGCCCATATGATGAAGCCTGATGTGATGTATATTGGCCCATATGATGAGGCCCGATATGATGTATATGAGGCCCGATGTGATGTATACAAGGCCCGTATGTTGAAGCCCATCGAAAAGTACATTAGGCCCTGTGTGAGGCCATGGGCCCCACTATATTTTAGGCTTTATGTGTGCCACCCCTTGGGAACAATGTTGGTTAAATGTCCACATTGATGAGCAATGATGGTTAAATGTCCACATCGTGACTTTCCCTTAGGCCCTTTGTTAGGTCGATTATGATTATGTGATAGTATAGCATCATGACACATGCCCATACGCATTATCTGCATGCTTAATATGAGGAGTGATTGATCATAACACATGTCATTAGGCAGATTTGTAAGGCCCGTATCCTAGCCCGTACTGTTCCGTCGACTTCTGTGATTTTTTCCGTTGAATTCTGGCAATCTGCAACCTATAATCGACATTTGGGCGTGACCGTAAGTCGTATCCGGTAGATTTGAGTCAACTTAATCTGAGACTTATACCATTGCGACCGCATCGTCGCCACGGTTCCAACGCCGCGTCTTGCACATCGATCCGATACCCTGGCCAGGAGATGTGGGCCGACGTTTATTTTGAAGAAACGTTACGCTTTTACGAACCCAAGAGAATCTCTATAAGCCATCCCATCAATCAATCAATCAATCAAAGTACACACCCATGCTTTCTTTCTCCCCAAGTCAAGCAACCACCCGAGTCAACTCTCAAGTCAAGTACACTATCACCTCACATACATCACCTCCCTTACAACCACCCATTCTCTCTCTCTCTTTCTCTTCATATTTTCCAAGCAATAAAGACCAAAAGAAGAGTGGACATCCAAGCCTTTCTAAGAGAGAAAAGTGTGGTTGTGTGGCCCACTTCCTCTCCTAAAATCCTTCATCCTAGCCCTTCATTTCTCATCACCCTCCATCAAAGTGAGACACAAGGAGCTCGGCGTTCCATCGGACCAAGAAAATCGAACGGTGGATGTTTCTATAGGCCTAGATTTCATTGTTTTGATGATGGGCCAAGTGAGGCCTACCGATTGATGGTATGAATCTCACTTTGGACCCTAGATGTGGCCGATGGCCCACCTTGATTCTCAAGATCATTCCATGATGGGGCCATTCTCCATAGACCCTACCATGATGTTTAATTTCTAGTTTGAAAGAGGTCATCTAGACCTTCCATTTTGGGTAGAGAAGGAATGTCCACCATTAATCTTTGATTTAGTGGGCCCACATATATTGGGAACCACTTGATGTATGATTGAATGCAAGGGAGAGCTCATAGTGGGGGAGCCCTCCATCACACGTGTCCCTTTCTCTCTACCTCGCTCCCTTTTTCATTTGTTTTTGTGTATGATGATGTGGCCATGTGGCCCACCCGGATGGACCCCACCTTGATGTTTGTTTTATTCACACCATCCAACCATTTGGTGGCCCACCTGGGTAGGGCCCACCCCTCCTTAGCACGTCTGCAGGTTGGACCCACCTTGAATTTGTGTTGTATGCAAACCGTCTAGCGTCCAGGGACGCTGGACGTTGCTACACAGTGAAGCGCGAACTGAGGGTGCGGTGTATGGACGGCCAGATAAAAAATATATATAATATAAATATTAGCTTGGGTTAGGCTTTTGGGGTGTGATGCTCATGCAGGCCCCACCGTGATGTATCAATCCAATCCACGCCGCCCATTCCATTCCCCATTTCATTTTAGGTGTTAAGCCGAAAAAAAGAAGCAAATCCGACTATCTGGCGGGCCATAGCATAAAAAACAACGTTTTTACCATTGAAATCCACGCTGATGTTTCTGTACCCCAAAATATGTTGAATATTGGGCTTGATGGGTCTGTCTTGGGTTAAAAAAATTAATGGCTAGTCGGATTCTCCGGATGCGGGCCCCACCTATGCAAAACCACAAAAAAACGTGTTTTTCAAAAAAAAAATACAAAAAAAAATGTCCTACTGCATATGACGCTGGGCGGTGGGCAGGGGTCCCAGTCGTGGGCCCCACCATGATGTGCGTTGATCATCAACACCGTGCATTTGTTGGGTCCCCTCTGACCAGTGGGCCACCCCAAAAATCAGCTGTATGCGGGACTCAGGTGGCCCACATGGCAGGAAACAGTGTTGATTGAACATCTGCCATTGAAACCCTTTTTGGGTAACAGAAGTTTTGGATGATTATGAAATTTGTTTTTCCTCTTCATCTGGGTGTGTGTGACCTTATTAACAGATTAGATGGCAGATAAATGTTATGGTGGACCCCACGTGGGATCCACTGATGTATGCGTTTTATCCACACCGTTCACAGCACTGGACGGTGGGACCCACCCCACGTGTGGGGCTGCACCTAGTGTGTGTGTATATATATTATATATATGTTATATATATATATATGTGTGTGTGTGTGTGTGTGTGTGTGTGTGTGTGTGTATAATATTGTATATATTATATATATTATATAATATATATACATGATGGTGGGCCCTTCGTGGGACCCACCTCCACCTTTCTAGTGCAGCAAGCTGCACGTACATCAGTTATATTCTGTTCCTTTGATGGCAGCAAGCTCGTAGGCCCCACATTAATGTATGTATTTCCACATCATACACTGTTTGGACGAAGGGGCCCACCATGATGCACATGTTGTATCCATACCGTTCAACCACTTGTGAGATCATTTTATGGCTTGGGAAAATGAGTGAGTCAAATCTAAAGTTCAAGTGGACCCCACCATTTAAAAAGTGGACAGTGACATCCACCATTCAAACTTCTAAGGCCCACAGTAGTTTGTTTTCACTTCATCTATCGCTATGTTAACTTATGAATTGTTGGATCTCAAATACATTATGGCGGCCCACACCATGACGTGATCATCCATTGATCAAGTGGACCACATCACAGAAATAATGGAGGATTGAACGTCTATCATTGAAACCCATTTAGGTCACGAAAGTTCTGGATCAATGGGGAATTGTTCTCCCTCTTAATCCAAGTCTTTATGGCCTTATGGTTAGATTGGTTGGAAAATAAACTTTATAATGGGCCGTGTGATTTATTTACCTGTGAAAATTATTATCTCCATTGCTATTTGTGGTATGGTCAAAATAATCCTTTAATACGACTCATTTTGAGAATTTATGAGGCCCATGTGATTAGTCCCATCTTAATGTATTTGTGGCCGTCCGTTGAGGCCACCATATATGAGGCCCATGTTATACAACCCATTTGATGTATTTGAGGCACATGGGTTGAGGCCCAATGGGATGTACATAAGTCCATTGTAATGTGATTCCACCATGGTCTATGTAATGATGTTTATGGCTAGCTATGCCTTGGGATCAATAATGGTTTAACGTCCACATTGTAAGATTAATGTTGGTTAAATGTTCGCATTATAATTCTCCCTAAGGCCCGTTGATAGGCCCATACTTGTTATGTGTGAGCCATCTAGGCCCATCTTCGTTGTGAGGATAGTTCATCACCTTATGACATGCTTAGTGTAACTCCACAACTCATGCCCATACACATCATATGTATGCTTGATATGAGTAGTGACTAATCATTGCATATGCCATTGGGCAGACTATTTATGAAACTCATTGATAGGAGTCACCCACATGATCGCATGGTACGCGCGGGATTGCTGCATGACTTTACGGTGTGACTCATGTATCTCACATATGTGTGACTTGATCATTGTATGCCCTAGCGACATCAGGGCCATGGCCTCCACAGGCACATCGTGGATGACCGTATCAGATACTGGAAATACTTGGTTCTAGCACTGTGGGCACTTAGAATGTCCTTGGTGAAAGTTCCAGAACCTTTTTAGTACCAGGAGATGCTCCAACGTCTAGACCAAGTGGATACATGAGTGCCCGAGTGCCGAATACCAATAGGCCGCATCTCTCACTGTGTCATGGTCGGTTGGAAAGGGGTGTGACCTTATTTGCCCGAGTGAGCGGGTCGTAAGCTAGGCTGAGTTTGACCAGCTCGCAAATGAGTCTACTATCGACGAGTCAGGTAGGTATTGGCAGACTACAGGTCAGGCGGATAGTGTGGTCTCTTCCACTTGCTGGGCTATGCGGCTAGGGAGGCGGCAGTTAGTGTGAAGTGTATTAGACCGCAGTGATATCCCTGAGAGAAACTGTATTGATATGTGTACTTGATGAGGACTGATATGCTTGCTTTGCATCTGGCATATGACATTTGACTACATAGGCCTCGCATCGCATGGTCTTGGTATGGTCGATAGCATTCATGCCTTGCATCACATAGCCTTGGCACGGTTGATAGTATTCATGGACTTACTACATATTTCCGCATTACTCTGATATTGTATACTTAGCACTCGCCTTGCACACATACTTACACCACCCTCTAAGTTTTTGTAAGCTTATGCACTACCGTTGCATGTAGGTGTCGTTAGATCGCAGCAGCGCTGAGGCAGGAGTGCGTATCGAATTATTTTGAAGCTTTTTTATCACCCTATATTTTCCTTCCCGTTTTGTACTTAAATTTTTTGATATAGTAGATATGTGTTGATGTTGTTTTGTGACTTGGTTATGCTTGTGGTTATGCTCTATCACAAAAATAAAAATAAAATCATACTGAAAATCCTCCTTGTTAGATCCAAGGATCAGAATCTGGCATTGAGTGCCGAGATCCGAGGATGGGGCACTACGGAGGCTGTCGGCGCCGGATTTGGTGATCAAAAATTTTGTGAGCCCGTTTTCCGAGTTTGGGGCATGACAAATTATTATGAGACTCCCTAATAGACGGAGTTGCCCCACATGAGCACACAGTACGCGCAGGTTTGATGCATGATTGGATGGTATGACTCATGCATCTCGCATTTGGGGATACAACTACTGTACGCCCTAGCGATATCAGGGTCGTAGCCTCTACAGGCATATCTGGATAGCCAGATGGGACACCGAAAATCTTTTTCTACATAGGGTGCTATAGATGTCCCTAGGTGAAAGTCCCTAAACCTTCGTGGCCAGGAGACGCTCTAACGTTTAGACCGAGTGGATACATGAGCGTCAGAGTGCCGAATATCAGTAGGCCGCGCCTCCCACTATGTCGTGGTCGGTTGGAAGGGGGTGTGGCTATACTCTTCTGATGGTAGGGGGCATAGCTAGGCTGAGTTTGACCAGCTCATAAATGGGTCCGCTATCGACGTGTCGGGTAGATATTGGCTGACTACTAGCCAGGCGAATAGTGAGGTCTTTTTCACTTGCATGGTTGTGCGTCTAGTAGGCGGCGATCTGTGTAGAGTGTACTAGACCCCGGTGATGATCCTAGAGATGTACAATACTAATATGTGGACTTATTCAGCAGGAGTTGCATACTCAGCATTTTATCCATTCATTCATTCACTATTTACTCGGGCTGGTGGTGCGCAACTAATTGTTATGTGTACCTTCGCAATGGCTAAGATTTCGGTTGGGGCGTGCGACTAACCTAAGATCAAGAGTTTACCACATTGAGTCTGGCTATCCAAATTTAGGTATGGGACTGGTTTAGATAGAAGTCCCTTGTGATGGACCCCATAGCCTACAAACTACGTACTATTATCCCGGCTTCACACTCCAGCTTGGTCATTTCATTCGCACCGCATATTGCATTACATCCGCGACATATGACATTTTGGGTTGCTATGTTTCTGCATTTATATGGCCTAGATGAGGCTGACAGTATTCGTGGACTCGTTAACACTTGCATATTGCATTGCATTCTCAGTATATGATATTTGGCTTATTATGTTTCTGCATTGCATAGCTGATCTACGTTGCTTCCTCAGTATATGATATTTGGCTTACTATGTCTCCGTATTGCATAGTTGATCTACATTGCTTCCTCAGTATACGATATTGGTTTATTATATTTTTGTATCGCATAGCCTGTATAAGGCTGATGGTATTTATAGACTTACCAGCATGTTTCCGCATTGCTCTAATATTGCATACTTGGCACTTACCTTGCGTACATACTTACACCACCCTTTAAGCTTTCTATAAGTTTATGTACGATAGATGCGTGTAGGTGGCGTTAGGTCACAGCAGCATTGAGCTTGGAGCGTGCAGCGGTCTTCTGGAGCTTTGATTTTCGATATATGTATATTTCCCTTTCAACACTGTATTCAACTGTTTATATTAATGGATATGTGATAATGATGTTATCTTTGTGATTTGGGTAAACTTGTGGTTATGCTTCTTATGAGATAAATGTACGTTGAAAAATCCTCCTTGTAGAATCCCAGGATCAGAATCTGGCGTATGGGTGGTGGGAGCCAAGAATGGGGTATTACGGAGGCTGTCGGCACCGAATTCAGCGATCGAGAATTATGTGAGCCCGATTTTCGAGTTTGGGGCATGACATAGCTGGTGTGTGACATCAGCAAGTTCTGTGGGTCCCCTCATGAGGTATGTGTTATATCCAAGCCGTCCATCCATTTTTTGAGCTTGTCGTAAGACTTGAGCTGAAAAATAACATAGATATAAAGATCAAGTGGACCACGCTGCAAAAATTAATAGGAGATTAAACGTTTACCATTGAAACCCTTTTGGGGTCATAGAAGTTTTCGATCAATACGATATTTATTTTTCCTTTTCATCCATGTCTTTGTGAGCTCATGAACAGGCTAGATGGGGCCTTAACAATTGTTTTAACGTTGAAAATCATTATCACTACTGCTATTTGTGTGATCCATTTGAGCTTTGGATATGATTCATTTTTAGCTCATGCTTTAAAATGATCTCGACGAATGGATGGACGGTGTGGATATATTAAATACAACATTTTGGGGCCCACGTAACTTTGATCTCCTTTGAACCATTTATACAACTCGGAGCTCGAGGAATAGAGGTGTACATGAGTTGAACCGAGTTGAACTTAGCACAGCTCAACTCGTCTCAGCCATTAGCTGACCCCGGCTCAAACTTAGCTCAGCTCAATCCTCGAGGCTGACTGGCCAGCTTGGCTTAGTTCGGTCAGCAGCTCAGGCCAATTCGAGCCGAGTTCGAGCCAAGATCGAGCCGAGTTTGCATGTGCAGCATTTTCATAAACACATGAACTGCACGTTCAATTTCTCACTGTATGTAAAACAACAATAGTTGTTTTGTATGTATTTCATCAAACACTCAGTAGGCAACATCAAAATCAAGACACAAGGGTATTTGTTTCATATTCATACCTTCCTCGCTACCATCTGACACTTCATTGAGTCATTTCATCAAACACTTGGTGAGCAACATCAATATCAAAATAATCGAGTCACCGAACTAGTTCGATCCGAGTTCAATTCGAGTTGGGGTTCAATCCGAGTTGGGGTTCAATCGGGTCGAGGCTCGAAGCTCGATTTGAAATTTTTTCAAGCTAAAAAAAAATCAGCTCAACTCAGTTTGAACTCAGTTTCGAACAAGTCAAATCAAGCTTTTTCGACTTGAATAGAGTGTACTAACCGGGCTAACTCGGTTCGTGTACAGCCCTGACGAAGAGCGTCTTCCATTGTCTTCGCAAAACGGATTGGTTACTCCCTCTGCCACCAGCATGGCTGGTGGTCTGTGCTACGTGGCCCCACCATAATGTATGTGTTCCATCCATGCCTCCATCTAGTTTTCCATATCATTTTATGGTACAAGACCAAAAATGAAGTAAATCCCAATCTCAAGTAGATCCCAATCTCAAGTGGACTACATTACAGGAAGGAAACAGTGTTGAATGATCGTCGACCATTAAAAACCTTTTGGGGGCTATAAAAGATCAAGCTGACTTTTGGTTTTTTACCTTCATTTGGGCTGTATAACCTAATCAGCAGATTGGATGTCAAATAAACAGTACAGTGGGCCTTGTGAGGATTTTAATGTTAGATATCCAATCACTATTGTTTTCCTGTGGTGTGGTCCACCTGAGATTTATATCCATCTAGTTTTTGGGATAAAGCCCTAAAATGATACTAAAATGATATGTAAAAATGGATGAACGGAATAGATGAAACACATACATCATGGTCCCACGGAGCACCGACCACCAGCCACCGGGCTGGTGGCAGGGGGAGTAGCCAATCGTTTCCCGTCTTCGCACGACACGTACTCACATCAGCTATATCGCTGGTGTGTGGTACACCAGCCAATCCACTTCCACACGATGCGGGCCACGCCGTGGCCCAGCTTGTTGTATTTGTAGTATATCCACGGCGTCCATCTGTTTTTCCAGCTTTTTTTTAGGACATGAGACAAAACATTATGCAGATCCAAGTCGCAAGTGGACCACACCACAGGAAAAAAGTGGTGATTGAACGCCCACCTTTAAAAACTTTCTAAGGTCCATTGTAATGCTTATTTTCCATCCAACCTAATGATGAGGTCGCATAGAGCTGAATGAAGAGAACACAAATATTATCATATCATCTTGATCTAAAACTTTTGTAGATAAGTCTTTAATGTGGGTGTTCAATCATCACTTTTTCCTACAGTGTGGTCCATCTGAGATTTGGGTCCAAAATATTTTTGGGATTATGACCTAAAATGAGCTGAAAAAATGGATGGACGGCGTGGATAAAACAAATACATCATGGTGGGGCCACAAAGCTTTTTCAGTACCAAACAGTACTGACGCCGGTGGTTTGTGCTACATCACGCAATCCGAGTCTGAGAGCCATTATGAAATGTTGGATTTCGCGCACAGATGATTCCATCTCAACCTCTTACGTGGGGTTCCGTCCGTGCACCACATGACGAATGGTACATTTCACTCTCTTGTCGGCAAAGGTGGGTCCCACATTGTGATTATCCATCAGATCTTTTCTAATATAATTAATATGAGCTGTCCATTTTCTACGGATTGATAAGATGATTGGGTCGCCCGGTCAAAGTTATTTTTGAGAAGGATGGAAAACAAAGGTGGTCTCTTGATCGACCGTCCTAATCAATGTTCGGAACTTTTATAGCGTAATCAATATGGACCATTCATTTCCCTGGCCATTGATTTGATGGTTAGTATCATCTTATTAAAGTTTTAAAAGGGATGGGCAATCAAAGTGGGCCTTACATGATGGATGGTTCGAACCAATGATCAGACCTTTTATGGCATTATCAACATCGACAATTCATTTTTCCCAACCATAGTTGGATGGTTAGAATATCCGGTTAAGGCAATTTCTGAGAGGAAAGGACAATCAAAGGTAGCCGCCCCTCATATGGATATATCATATTAATGACAGAACTACAACCAATAGTCAGATGGTTACGATTATCCCATCAAATGATTTTTGAGTGGGATGGGAAATCAAAGGTGGAACCCACATGATGAACATCCTATGTCAATGATCGGACCACAAACACTAGTTGTATGGTTAGGATCAACCGACAAAAGCAATTTTTAAGAGGACTAGGCAATCAAATGTAGGCCCCACATGATGGATGGTCCGGATCAATGATCAGATCATTTCTACTATGAGTAATGGGCCATCCATTCTCAGGTTTGGGCCTACCATCATAGGTCCATTCAAGATTGGGCTTGGCTCTTAATCATTGGGCCACCTAGTTCAAACCCGGCCATTCCACCCCTAGTTTAGATTAATGGTGGAATTTTTCTAGTATGATTATGGACCATCCATTTTCTTAACTACTAGCTGGATGATTGGGATCATCCTCTCTCTGTCTCTATGTGAATTTTTAAAGGGTTAGGCTATAAAAGTAGTCCCCACATGACGAATGGTCTATATTAATGATCAGACCTTTTTTAGTATGATTAATACTGATAAGCCAATGTCCCCAACCATTGATAAGATGTCTAGGATTATTGTATGAAGTGATTTGAGAGATATAAGTAATCAAAGGTGGGGAAGAAATTCCAAATCAATGATAAAACCTTTGTCTAGCATGATCTACGTACCATCTATTTTCCCAACCACTAGTCGACGGTTAGTTCATCTCATCAAAGTGATATTTCATAGAGATAGGCAATCAAAGCTGGGCTACATGATTGACAGTTCATATTAATGACCATACTTCTAGTACGATATAAAACCATTTATTTTCCAAGATATCAATTGCAAGGATAGAAATTATTTATCTAAAGTGCTTCTTGAGAGGGATTGGCGAAACTGCAGGACTAGATGGTGGATTGTCCATACCGACAATCTTCAGACGTGTGAGTGTATCATTTTAATTGGGCCACTCATGTTCATGTGGAGCCCACATGTACAACTATTTACATTTTTTATCCATTTCTCTAATAGTGTTAAGTAATTGTGTCATCATTATTATTTTACCGCTGCCAAACCAGACACAAACATGGTTGGTCAATGTGTAGATGTATTAAGTAGGAGAGTAAAGTAATTTATATTAGAAACCAACCATTAATAAAATTACTGTTGGTGAAATTTGAGAATTATCTAGTGATTTCTAAGTATATTACGTTACCTCAATAAGGTTTATATATGTACAATGAATATACATGGAATGTAAATTAAATGAATGAAAATATTTAAAAAGTAAATTAATAGATATACATGGAAGGTAAATCAATTATCCTTTCAACTAATATCATCACAATTATAACTCACAGTATTGCTGCATTCATATTATAAAGACGAGTGTATACAATTGGAAGTCTTTTATTATTATTTTGGATTTTTATTACATTTTAAGTTGTTGTATATCATAGGCTCTTAATTACAATGTAGGGAATAACTATTGATTCTAAGGTAAAATATAGAAATAATTACAAATAATCACCTACCTTTAGGTCTATTTTTGGATACATACTCGCTTTTAAAATATTTAAAGTAATTCGCCTATCATTTTGCATCATTATTGATATAAGTGTTTGACATCGTATGATAAATTTCCCTTCAGTTAAACCAGACCATGATAAAATTGATGGTAAATAACCACGGTAAAAACTCAATTTCACTCTTACATGAAATCGATAGCAATTCGTTGCACCCCTCATCGAAACCCTAATCAGAATCTCTTGTTGAAAACCCTTGTCGATCAAAATCAATGGCTTTCCTCTTCCTCTCTATAGTCATGTGAAATCGACAACAACTCTTCGAAAACCCTAGTCGATCAAAATTAATGGCTTTTCGCTTTCGCTCTGTAGCTATGTGAAATCGACAGTAGTAAAACATGAACGACGACAACAAATCCTTTTAGTGGGATTAACAGTAATAGACCCTCGACAACAGCAAATCCGTTGTCTTTCTCTCGACGGCAATAATCATGTTCTCTTCCTTTGCTCATTATGCTCTTCTCGTACTCTCATTCCTTTCCTCTTGTCACTCCCTAAACTCAGGGACCGGGCTCACTAAATTTTTAGTCACCGAATCCAGTGTTGTCAACCTCCGTAGTACCATAATCTCGGCCCCTATCTCCCATATAACAGGTTCCAATACTAAAATCCTACAAGGATGATTTTTAGAGGGGTTTTTTTTTTTTTTTTTTTTTTTTTTTTTTTTTTTTGTATAAGAGCATAACCACAAGTGTATTAAAGGTACAAACATCATTACATATCCACTATAATATCTTTAAGTACAGTGTTGGAAAGGGAAATACAATATGTATAAAATTTCAAAAGATCAGGCACATGCACGTGCTCCAGACTAAACGTTGTTGATACACCCTAACATAATGTGTAGCATAAACAAACACACATAAGCCTCCCACGAAGCTCAATAGAGTGCATGTGTGCGTGTACAATACATATGACAAGTATATCAATATCAGAGTAAGTGAAAAATGATGGAGGGCTAACCTGCCAAGTCCATGAATGCTATCACTATACCAAGGCTATACAATGAAAGGGCCTACATGACTGAGTGTCATATGTTAGAGATGCAATGCAAGCATGTGTAGACACCCCACCCCGAGCCGACAAGCTGATTAAATTGGAACAAGTCAACTCCACGAAACCTGCAACTAAACTAAACCCAATCTAAAACCCTAACCTAAACCCATCAATTTAACCCGATCAACTCACCCAATCCTAACCCTATGACCCCAAACCCTAAAACTTTGAATCCAAAACACCTAAAACCCGACCAACTCACCAAATCGACTCGCTGATTCAACCCATACATTCAACTCACGAGGTCAAAACAAACCCTAAAACAACCCTTATCTAAGCCCAAAGCCCAGTCAAAATCCAAAGTACCAGGCAGATGATCAATCTAAAAGGATGACAACCCCAAGTGCAGGCCTGCGATATAATTTTAACTTGGTAAGATCGAGATCGAATCCTCATGGACTTATATCGATACGTTCTCAAAACACTTTAAAATTAAAACTAAACTAACACTAATTATGAAACTTTGAATTAGAGGAAAGCAATAATAGAAATATAACTATTATAAATAAATAATTAAAAAAAAAATCAATAAGAAAAAATAGTACTAAAGCGATAATGATCCAGTTCTAACCATTCTCAATACTTAATTCACTTGATTAAATTAGATAATACAATCGGAATCGAAGTCCTATCCTATCCAACCGGATAATAGAGTGGTTAATTCAAAATTCACAAAAAAAAAAAAAAAAAAAAAAAAAAAAAAAAAAAACTTCAATTGATTCAATTCTCACATGAAGCACTAAGTTATTAATCGAAGGAAATCCAAATTATTTATTATGCCCATAGTTTACGATAAATCCATGAATTTTGCAGATTAATTCTTTGCAAAAATAGATGAGCAAACAATTTTAGCCTTCCTAAGCATCCAAAGTGCTCAGAGTAGACAGTAGATCAAAGTAAACTATAACTAAAGCTTTATTCAAAATAAAATCAATGAATTGTTTAACATTCAAACCATAAAACTTGAATCAAAGTAAATTAGAATATTTAAAATAACTACAAGTATAACGTCCCAAATTTCGAGGGTCAAGCAAATACTCAACTTCTGATATTCCGGGTGTCACTTATACTTTGCAGAAGATGGATTCTTCGATACATTTAAATCTAATGCTCAAGGAATCCTAAAATTTAAGCTAAATGGTGTAAGATACTCTAGAATAAATACAATTAAAGTAAATAAATCAACTAAACAAGTATAGCATGTCCATTTAGACTACGGGCCCACAGGTGGGTCCAATATATAGTTTTCAAAAATTCAAGTGGCAACATAACGTCCAATTAAATCCAAAACTCTCGATGTTGCTAGACGAGCAGAGCACTGACCTATATTAGCCTATCTAATAGCTGGAAGTAAGAAAACTCATCCATCGGGTCCATGTACGCCTCCTCTAGCGCGTTGGCCTCAGTGACCCCTGCATCTACAACAATGTTTTGTTGGTATTTTAAAACATCATTCCAGAGTGGGAGTGAGTGATCAACTCAATGGTTCTATTACTTTTAAGTTACTTATGTTATCAATTCTATTAGCACATGTAATAATAAAGCAATTTAAACACCCAATTCCTAAGTATTATTGTTAATGCACAAAATAGATTATGGAATGATGCATGCTCTTACAATTCAATACTCCCTCATAAGAAACTTTGACACATATTTTGCGAATGCCAACACTCCCTTATCATGTGACTATAACACCCAATTCATCATAACATAAACTAATGCAATGCGATGGATGGCTATGCCAGCCGAGTAGTTAATTAAGCCTATTCGTCAGCATATTGGGGAAGCTAGAATATCTCCATTTCAATCATTAGTCTCATTCGGATCACTAAGCGTGGGACGGTCGTAGCAGCCTCGTGCTTGTATCCCTTGATCCTCCTGGCTTCGTCACTCCTAGTTGAACGCATACAATAAGCAAGTTGTTGGTAGTAACATTCACGGCTGTTCGACCATTGTTTTCTCACATATTGTGCGGGCGTGCCAGAATTGGATTTATAGCTCCAACTCAAACCGAACAACAATGACCCCAAGCGCCAAGGTAGGTAAACACGTTGTGTATAACCGAAATCTAAAGAGATCAGTCGCTTATTTAGCCACTCGCTCAATGCATAAAATAAATCAAGCGATGTTCAGGGTGGGGTTCATCCTCTGATGATGGGTTACTCTTTTGCCTTCCGCATGAAAGGACTTTTCGATATAGTTTAAGTGAGATGAGAAAGAGATCTCTACAGTCGGCCGCTACGAACTGCTGAAGGACACCTCTCCGATGATTGGACGAAGTTCAGTGCAAGAGCGTAAACTCGAATTACAGTTAATGATTACCGGCTACTTGTTTATCACTATGAATTACACTATGGAATGTAAATCAACAGGCTGAAAGTAAATGATTACACTAAGGAATGTAATTCGCTTAACAGAGCAAGTAAAGGGTTACACTACGAAATGTAAATCGAAAGGATAATTGAAAGATAATGTTGGGTTTGTTTGGTTTAGTATGAGATGAATTTCGTTGTTGCATTTTGTTCGCTTGTACTCCAAGCGCAGGGTTGCAATGTAGTAATAAACTCGATGAGACCGAGGTCGTACCCACAGAGACTAAAGATGTGCGATTTCTCTAAACTAATTATGTAAGACCCGTATCTTAGACTGTACCGTTCCGTAGGCTTCCGCGGTCCTCCCGGTCAAATTTCGACAACCCTTGACCTATATTCGACGTTTACACGCGATTCTAAGCCAACTCGTGCAAACCAGAGTCGGCTCAACCCGAAACTTGTACTTTAGTGACCGCACCGTCATCGGGGTTCCAACGCTGCATCTCACGCGCCGATGCGATACCCAGGCCAGGAGATGTGGGCCCGCGTTCATTTCCAAGAAACACCGCGCATTGAGAATTTTGAGAGAATCTTTACAACATGTCCCATCAATCAATAAATCAAGTACACACCCTATCTCAAGTACATCACCCATACCCCATGCCACCTCACCCCCCTCACAAGTCAACTCTCTCTCTCCCCACCCATACCTCCTTTACACAAATTTCAACTCAACCCATGCTTTCCCATTCCCATCCTTTACAACAACCATTCCATCCATCCCTTTTCATCCATCACCTCTCTCTCTCTCTCTCTCTCTCTCTCTCTCTCTCTCTCTCTCTTTTCTAACAACAACTCTCCAACTCCCAAGAGAGCTTTCAACGTCCAAGCTCTCTAAGTCTCCCAAGCCAAGTGTGGCCCACCTTCCTACCCTCTCATCTCCCATCTCAACCTTCCAATCGTCATCAACCTCCATCAAGATTGAAGCCAAGGAGCCTAGAAGTCCAAGGAGCTAAAGAAGGAGGTCTAATGTGGGTGATCCACCATTGATTTCGATTTCTGAGGGCCAACTCATTATGGGACCCACTTAATTATATATTGTATTAGGGAGGGCCCGATAGTGGCGGGGTCCCTCCCCTTCTCGTTTCTCTCTCTCTCTCTCTCTCTCTCTCTCTCTCTCTTATGGATGACGGTGTGTGTGTGAGTGGCCCACCATGAAGTATGTACTTTATCCATGTTGTCCACTGAGTGGCCCACATGGCAGTCCGTTTGGACGGGCCCGAATGAAGGAAAACACAAGTATCAGTTTGATCCAGAGATGATGTGGGCCACACGTGTGGACCCCACCATGATGTATGTCTATATTATGAGGCAACAGGGAGTGGGGACCACTGTGTATATATATATATATATGATGGGCCACTTCCACGTGGGACCCACCTTTAATATGGAATATGCACCGCCCAAATGTATCTGGACGGTGAGTATAGGCAGCATTCTGCCAATGTGAAGGTATAATATATATAATACTATATTATATATTATATATTATATTAATGGTAATATATTGGTGGGCCACTACGTGGACCGTACCATGATGTATGATCACATATGCACCTTCCAGTTGCTGGACGGTGCAACAGATATGCTATCCAGACCGCCCATTCAATGGACACGGTCATGGACCCCCCATGATGCGTGTGTTAAATCCCTGTCATCCTAGGGCCAACGTGACGTATGGGTTTTGGTCACACCGTCCAGTATGCTGGACGGGTGGGGCTCACCTAATGGATGTATTTCATCCACACTGTTCATCCTTTGGCAAGACAGATCCAGTTATCAGGTGGACCACACCACAACAAACAGTGGGTTTGAACGTCTACCATTGAAACCCCCTTTTGGGATTACAGAAGTTTTGAATCAATATAATTGTAACATCTCGAAAAAATTCCGTACGAAAACCCGAGTACCACCTCAGGCAGAAATAACTCAGGACTGAATCCTTTAGAAATTAGACAAAATTAACTAAGTGTTAAATTAGATTAGCTACAAAATCCACTTGATCCACTTTAAATATGATCTGCAAGACCTAAAACTTGTAGAATCATTGACGCTAGGTTACCCTAAAATCTAGGATCAATCTCATTACCCAGTTGCTCTCGAGAGCACATTAAAACTCTATATCAGATCTGGACCACACGTCGAAAGTCCGATTACTACGAAATTATATAATTAGGACCACCTTGCTGGGCTTGACAACCATCTTGGAAATCAAATCCAAATAGTGTTCCGGGGCTATTCGCTTGAGCCCGGAGCGAAGAGTGTGAGAAAATGTGGTTTTCTTTGGAAATTAAATCTAATTTAAGTAATCTGGGACTTGTCGCTTGCGGGTCGAATATAAGGATTCAGACCGTCAGAATCTAACCCAAATACACCCTCAGATCAGGAGAAATTCATACACATGTCAGTGTACTTGTGGCCCTGATCGAGTTTCGATGACCGTTGAACTGAAACTGGTCTACCACATGCGATCTGGAAACCCGATTGGAACGAAAACTTAACTCGACCTAGATCCATGGTCAGGGAGCTTAAGTCTGACCTTTGGGTCAAGGGGGCTCCGGAAGTGTTCCGTTGAGCTGAAACAGATATCCTTTGGCTATAACCTAAGTATACATTGGCCCTGGGGTCATTCCCATCAGTTTTAGGCCTATATAAGGACCTTAAACCCTCTCTCATTCACTCCATCCGATTTTGGTCAAAACCCTAGGAGAGAGAAGAGAGAAAGTGAGAGAGAAGTTGGAGTCACTCCTGGGATTCGATCTCTGCTACTCCACGTGCCTTACTACTACTTCCATAGCGTTCTACCAGCACTACCGATTCCGTTCTTAGGTAAGAAAACCTAACCCTAATCTGTTCTAGGGTTTCTGATAGTGTTAGTTATAAAATGACTAACCTAACTCATGCTATAGGTTGCAAATCCGCCGTTGACAAAGACTTAACGTCTAAAACGACTCCGTTACGTGTTTATCGGCGTAAGGTGCGGACTATAGACGTATAGGTTATGGTTTTCAAAGCTTTCAATGCCAAATAATGATAGATTCATGATGTGGGTGTTATTTCACATGCAAATTGCGATGTTCATTTTATGATTCAGTTATATATAAAAATTGTGGAGTTTAGTGTATTCTCTGAATTTGTAGAAAATACCGTATACGTATGAAATATGAAAGTGTGTTTGCCATGATTAACTATTGTGTGTATATGTTAGTTGTATGTGTAACAACTCCTCGGCGAAAGGATTCGCCCTAATACATGTTTGGTCAACATACGTTATGTATGTTAATAAGCGTAGTCTAAGTGTTTGTGAAAATGCTTGTATGAGTAGGTACTTAGGAGATAGTTTTTTAGGTGGGTGTTGAGATAGGATTCTCAACTACTTTAGAGATGTGTATGATTTCCTCCATATAAGTTGTTTAGTTTGATCGCTTACTTATGAAATGTATGTGTTTGGATGTCCTGTTTACATTATGTTTTATAACATGCTTGTTAATATGTTCGAATTACTTGGTTAATTCTACTCTGACTACTCCACATGCTTACTGGTTGAGGATTGGATGTGTTTGGGACTACAGTATAGTCCAGGCAATCGGTAACAGGCTTTGAGTTCGTGGCTGAGATTCATTCGCCACATAGGACGTGTTTGATGAACCCGAGTTGTACTAGAGTTGTTGGCAGTGGTTAGGCCACACGGAGTGTTTACGCACTCCATGTCGATTAACTTCAGGTACGCTTGTAATAATCGAGCTTGTCCAGTAACCCGATTTGTCGATGTATGTTCACCATGTATGGATGTTACTGCTTGAACCTAAGGTACCAAACTCACCAGTGGAAACCCCGTTAACCTTGGTACCTCGATCCGCTAAGACTCATGAGCCGGACATGGTGGTATAGGACACTACGGTCCAGCTGTCGGCCTACGCTGGGGCGACGAGCCTCCCCGTAGTGACCAGTAAGCAACCTAGAGTCGTGATCCGAATACGGTGGTATGGGACACTGTATTCGAGCTGTTGGCCTACATTGATTTGGTGACGAGCCCTTTGTAGTGACCTCAAGCATACTCTGAAACTGCGTAGAGGCGACGAGCCTTTTCGTAGTAATCAGAGTATATACTAGGCTTGTACTAATTTGGCGACGAGCCCTTTGCAACGACCTAGAACCGCATCATCGTATGAGATTTACTAGGACTGACGACCCTAGACCGGATCCTTATTTGGGAATGATATAAGGGAGGTACCTTAGTTTCTCAATCCTGCTGTATAAAAAAGACTAATAAAAACTTGGTAATCATGCTCATAACATCGCACTGCATATGCCCTGGGTTGAAGAGCACAGAGGGAAGAAAGCATGTCGCGACCATAAGATGGTGTCGCACGAGGGAGTGTAGGCGAGGGCATACATCATTGTTCATATCATTCTTGCATTAATAAGAGTATTTAGGATTGTTTGATTGTACTGCTTTATCATTACTACTTGACTGAATTGATAACATGTTAACCTTTGCTCTATGATTCCACTGAGTTGATCACTCACTCCCACGTTACGGGACAGTGTTTTAAATACCAACCAGACCTTGTCTTGATTTCAGGTGACGACGTGACCCCAAAGGCGGAGCTTGATTACTATGACGATCAGGACGAGTTCTCTTATATGCAGTTCTCCGGCGGCTTCCCTTAGACCATCTGGATCTACGGGGCTACAGGGATTATCATTGTGGTTGTACTATTTTAACATTTTGCTTGAGACTATTACATGTATATGGTGACTCAGTGATGTATTCATACTCTGGAGACCGATCGTGATCTTTTGACTTATATACGTCTATTTATGTCTTTTAGTCTTCCGCTTGCGTTTTACAACTTAATCTGGAGTATGAATTACTGTTTTGGTATAATCCCACTCATGATTAATGCAATGACACAGACAACATTTAATCATAAGTATATATGTTGCATAAGTGATGGTTTGGAACTCGGGAGTTGAGTTGCTACTCGACCCCCGATTTTCAGGGCGTTACAATAATATTTATTTTTTTCCTCCCTATTCAATTCCTTGTGACCTTATGAACTGACTGGATGGAAAATAAATACTATGGTGGGGCCCACAGGAGTTCAACATTGGAAATCATTATCACCACTGCCATTTGTGGTATGGGCCACTCCTTGGGAACAGTGTTGGTTGAATGTCCACATCGATGGGCAGTGATGGTTAAATGTCCACATTGTGACCTTCCCTTAGGCCTAGATAGGCCCATTCTCATCATTCTCTAGTGGGTTCACCCAAACGCTTAGGCCCCATTGATATTGATTGGTCCATCATCGGTCATCCATCTATGGATCCCACCTTGCGTAGAGGCTAATTATCGAGGCTGATTCCGATTGTTGAGGCCGATTCTGATTTTCGAGGTCGATTCTGATTGTCGAGGCCGATTCCAATTGTCGACGCCGATTCTTATTATCGAGGCCGATTCTGATTGTCGAGGCTGATTGTCTAGGCCGATTCCGATTGTCGAGGCCAATTGTTGAGGCCAATTCCGATTGTCGAGGCCGATTCTGTTTATTGAGGTCAATTCTGATTATCGAGGCCGATTCCGTTTGTTGAGGCTGATTCCGATTGTCGAGGCCAATTCCGATTATCGAGGCCGATTCCGTTTGTCGAGACCGATTCCGTTTATTAAGTCGATTCCATTTGTCGAGGCTGATTCCGATTCTGATTGTTGAGGCCAATTTCGATTGTCGATACCAATTCCAATTGTCGAGGCCAATTGTTGAGGCCGATTCTAATTTTGATTGTCGAGGCCGATTGTCGAGGTTGATTCCGATTGTCGAGGCCGATTTCGATTGCCGAGGCCGGTTGTCGAGACTCATATGATGTATATGCGACCCGTAGTTGAGGCCCATTGTGATGTGTATTCGTCTTGTGTTTGAGGCCCAATATGATGTATATGCGGCCCATGTTTAAGGCCCAATGTGATGTATATGTGGCCTGTATTTAATGCCCATTCTGATGTGTATCCAGCCTTGTTTAAGGCCTAATGTGATTAATACGAGGTCTATGTGATAAGGCCCATTGTGATGTATATTAGGCCCATGTAAGATGCTCATCGTGATGTGTATTAAGATTTTGAGTGAGGCCCATGGTGTTGTATATTACACCCTCGTGTGAGGCCATGGGTCCACTATATGTTAGGCTCTATGTGGGCCACCCCTTGGGGGCAATGTTGGTTAAATGTCCACGTTGTTGAGGGTGATTGTCGATGTCAATTATTAAGGCCAGTTATTGGTACCGATTATAATATGTGATAGCATAGTATCATGATACATGCACATACGCATCATCTGCATGTTTGTTATGAGATGTGGTTGACCATTGCATATGTCATTAGGCAGGTTGTTATAAGACTCCCTAGTAAGCGGAGGTTATCTCGCATGAATGCACGGTATGCGCAGGATTGATGCATGACTGAATTGTATGACTCGTGCATCTTGCATTATGTGTTGTGATTACCGTACGCCCTAGCGACATCAGGTTCGTAGCCTCCACAAGCATATCATGGATGGCCAAATGGGACACCAGAAATATGTTATTAGCATCGGGCTGCCATAGATGGCCCTGGGTGAAAATTTCTAAACCCTCTTAGTACCAGAGGACGCCCTAACGTAGAGACCGAATGGATATATATGAGCGCATGAGGGTCGTATACCAGTAGGCCGTGTCTCCCACTGTGTCGTGGTCGGTTGGAATGGGGTATGGCCTTATTCGCTTGAGGGAGTAGGCATAGCTAGGCTGAGTCTGACCAGCTCCTAAATGGGTCCGTTATTGATGAGCTGGGCCGATATTGGTAGGCGGGTAGTGAGGTCTCTTCCACTTACCCAGTTGTACTGTGCACTTGATGGGGCGGCAAGCTGGCGTAGAGTGTATTAGACCCTAGTGATGATCCTAGAGATGCACAGTACTGATACGTGGACTTATTGAGCAAGAGTTGGATACTCATTCATTCATCCATTAACTATCCACTCAGGCTGGTGGTGCGCAACTATTTGTTACGTGTACCTTCGTAATTGTCAGGATTTCGGTTGGGGCGCGCGACTAACCTGAGATGAGGAGTTAACCACATTGAGTTTGACTATCCAAATTTAGTTATGGGACTGGTTTGGATAGAAGTCCCTTGTGGTAGATTCCGTAGTCTGCGATACTACGTACTATCATCCTGACTTCACACTCCAGCATGGTCATTCCATTCACACCGCATATTGCATTACATCCGTGGCATATGGCATTTTGGACTACTATATTTCTGCATGGCCTAGATACGGCTGACGATATTCATGAACTCATCAGGAATTGCATATTGCATTGAATCATTGGCATTTGATATATGGCTCTTTATGACTCCTTATTTGCATAATTGATCTACATTGCATCGTTGATATCTGATATTTGGTTCATTATGTTTCCGCATTATATAGCCGATTTACATTACTTTCTCAGTATATGACATTAGCTTGCTATGTCTTTTCATCGCATATCCTAGATGAGGTTGATGATATTTTTATGGAGTTATCAGTATTTCTGCTTATTCTGATATTGTATGGTTTGTGAACTTACTAGTATTTCCGTTTACTTTGATATTACATTCTGAACACACATATACTGCTCACACACACCACCCTCTAAGCTTTCTATAAGCTTATGCACGATAGATGCGTGCAGGTGATGTTAGGTTGCAGCAGCATTGGGCTTGGAGTGTGCAGCTGTCTTCTGGAGCTTTGATTTTCGATATATGTGTATTCCCTTTCAGCATTGTATTCAAAATTTTATATTAGTGGATATGTGATGATGATGTTGCCTTTGTGATTTTGGGTAAATTTGTGGTTATGCTTATCATGAGACAAATTCATGTTGAAAATCCTCCTTGTAGGATCCTAGGATCGGAATCTGACGTATGCGCCCTAGAAGCCGAGAATGGGGTAATACGGAGGCTGTCGGCACCGGATTCGGCGATCGGAATTTTGTGAGCCCGATTTCCGAGTTTGGGGCGTGACAAATTAAGGATTAGAACTAGAAAATAAACTTAAAACTTATACTTGAAGAGATTGTCGTGAATTTGAAACTATCATATTATGGGAACTAGAGCGTTAAGAATCCACCCTCAGTTATCTTAATGCATCCTTACTTAATTCAATCAATACTTCAACTGGAATCGATGTCCTAATCTATCTAATTGAATGATAGAGCGGTTAAAACATCAATAATTAGTCCAAAACAGATTCTGAATATTCATAGTAATGATCCATGTGTAACAATCTTATTAATTTGATTGTAAAGAGTTCAAAGCATCTACCATGCCCATAGTCAATAGTAGATCAAAGAATTCTACATATCAAACAACCATAAATAGAAAAGAAAGCATTCATGAAGTTCCTAAGCATCCACCGTGCCCGGAGTCGATGATAGATCAAAGTAATAATCAAAATACTTCTTAAATTCAAACCATAAACTATGAAATATCCAATATGAAGATCATGAACATGAATCAAAGTATTTAAATAATAATTTAAAAAAAGTATTAAAATAAACTACAAACTTCACCTCTTAACTCTAACTAAGAGTTTAGCCAATCCAAGACATGATTGAACTAAAATCTCTTAAAGAAAAATATGAAAAAAACTAAGGAAGAAGAAAGAACTCATTGGAAGTTGCTTCAACCTTTGCTCTAATCCTTTAACCCTAATTCGTGCTTAGAATCCCTTGAATAACCTAAATATATAGGCTTTGTTTGGCCGACTTTGGAAATCACCTTAAATTTATGCACTTTGCGCACCTTTGATGTCATCGAACATTGCCCTTTGATGTCATCGAAGGTGGGAGTTTGGGTTCAATTCGAACTGCACGCATTTTGCATTACGTAGCCTTCGATGTCATTGCCTAATCTTCGATGTCATCGAACAGGTCCTCGATGTAATTGAAAATTGTCAGAAACTGTCTAGCGAGTTGAGCTTGAAAATCCAAAATTTCCCATTTAATCAAACTAGCTTCGATGACATCGAACCTTGCCTTCGATATAATCAAAGGGACTTTGATGGAATCGAACTTTACACCCAATTGTCCATCAATAAACTTGATTTTTTGCTAAAATCTCGATGTGATGGATCCTCCTTCGATGGCATTGAACACTTATTTCAATGGCATCGAAGTGTGTTCGATGTCATGGACCGGTCGAGTTCAATAATTCTGAATTTCTACACTTTGCAAATTCGATTTTCTTCCTTATTCACTTGGTTTTCTTGGATCTTGGACTCTTGAAATCTTCAATCTTGACCTCCAAATATCCAATCCTTGCTTTGACAATTTTTTAGCATCAAATCTATACTTTTAACATCATTTTCACTTCAAGCTCTCAAAGTCACCTTGTAAGACAAACACGCATAAATATATCAATTAAGCGTTATCATGTTCATAAAACTAAGGTATAAAAAGGGATAAATATGCAATATTTGGCACTCAACACACCCTCAACTAGCATTTTGCTAGTCCCGAGCAAAACATGCATGAAGCAATCTTTCAAATTCCCAATTTTCAAACCTCTTTAAGAAAACATCCTTCTATGCAATTAGTTAAGAATGAGTAAGAGTGTAAGATGAAAGAGTGATAAATTGAAATCTAGAGCCGAATCTCATGTGTAGACAATTGAATTAAATCCACCTATATTAATGAATTAATAGAATGTGTTCAAATATCAAGTTTTCAATGTGCTCAGTGAATCCTAACTCCCTTTCCATAAAAGATTACTATTGTTTCATAATATCAGTCATGCTCATCACTTCCTGGTAAATGGATTAACTCAAGCACTAATTCCACACCTATCCCATTCTGTCTTCTTTTTCCAGCTTTGTATTTTATATTGATAGCCCTTTTTCATATTATTTTCAGTCTTTTCCTTCTTTTTTTTTCAGTGAAATTTTCTTCAAACACACATGTGTACGGCCTTTTTATTGATTTAACTATTTTCTAGCTGGTTCTTTTCATCTTTTAAGGTGGATAAAGATCTCCAGTCTTGGTTACTAAACATTTTCAGTGATATACATGCTAAAATCAGAAATTCTAGTATTATTGATAGAAAACGAGTCAAGTGTGAATTGTAAATAAGATTCAATTGATATTTAACTTTCTTTTAATCACTTAATTGGGGGAACTTATCCAATAGTTTACTCAGTTGATCAAACTCCAAATTTTTCAAAAATTCAGCTCTCTGTCTATCGTGATACTCAAACACGAATGATTACACAGATTTTCACTTTCCAGACGAGTTTTGAAATTGAAATTTTTCAAAGAATTTTTGCTCAAAACTAGGAAAACACATATTAGTTTACCTAATCTTACCACCAACCGATATTCTACATTGTCCTTAATGTAAAAGATGCAAATGGTCAATGCACATGAGATAACGAAAATAAAAGAGAAGTGATAGGAAGATAATACCTGAAGAAGAAGAATTGAAGCTTTTCTAAAGTTCTCAAATGTAGTCAACATGCCCTTAAGCTTAGAGAAAACTTTGTGACATTCTTCAGACCACTCGAACGGGATCTCCTTTTGAAGTAGATTGTATAAGGGACAAGATATGTGGCTGAAGTCCCCTATGAATCTTCTATAAAAGCCAGCATGTCCTAAAAAGGAACGCACATCGCAAATGCTTTTGGGGAGAGTAGGTTAGAAATGAGATCAATTTTTTCTTTACCCACTACGATTTCATTGGACGATATAATTAATATGTCTAAACACAATTCCCTTGCGAACCATGAAGTGACATTTCTCCTAGTTAAGCACAAGGTTCTTTTCCTCACATCTTTTTAATACTTGCTTCAGATTTTCAATGCAATTGCTGAAAGATGAACCAAATACAGATAAGTCATCCATGAAGACCTTTAAAAATTGTCCCACAATGTCTAAGAAGATACTCAATATACATTGTTGAAATGTGGCTGGGGCATTACATAGTCCGAATGGCATCCTTTGGTATGCGAAAGTGTTAAAGGGACATGTAAACGTTGCCTTCTCTTGGTCTTCAGAGGCTATCTCTATTTAATTATAGCCCGAATAACCGTCCAGAAAATAGTAGTAGGAATGACCAACTAACCTTTCTAAAATTTGGTCAACCAAAGGTAATTAAGGAAAGTAGTCTTTCCTAGTGACGGTATTCAGTTTTCGGTAATCAATGCACATTCTCTAACCAGTTGTGACTCTAGTTAGCACGAGTTCATTATCGGTATTGGCTATGATGGTGATCCCGAACTTCTTGGGAACCACTTGAGTTGGACTCACCCATTGACTATTAGATATTGAGTATATGATACCCACATCCAATAGCTTTAGCACCTCGACTTTAATCACCGCTCTCATGTTTGGATTTAATCTTTGTGGTGGTTTTCTAGACGTTTTCGCATTATTCTCAAGGTGAATATGGTGAGTGTAAATCAAAGGATTTATTCCCTTGATGTCTGCCGTGATCCATCCAAGGGCTCTTTTGTGTTCTCTTAGAGTAGCCATGAGCATACTTCTTGTTCTTCATCCAGATGGGAAGAAATCACCACCGGATATGTCTCATATTAACCTAAGTAAGCATATTTAAGATCAACTGGCAAAGGTTTTAGGTCAAGCTTCGGTGCCTTAATGCTTGACGGTAGAGGCTTTTTTCTCATTAAGGGACAACTTTTCAAATTGTGGCCTTCACCGGTCAATCTTAAGTACCGACGTCACATCAAGCAAGGCATCCATCTCCCTAATCATGTCATCATATAAATCAATGGAGTGAGCCAAGCACGTCTCCAAAACATCAGAGTATAGAGTCAGGATAGCTCTATCTTCCACGAATGAGTCAATTAGATTGATTTCGTAGGCATTGTCAACTTCCTCGAGTTGTTTACACATATTGAAGATATTCAACTCTAACGTCATATTCCCGAAAGTCAATTTCATGATCCCATTCCTGCAATTGATGATTGCGTTTGATGTGGCAATGAATAGACGGCCTAAGATGACTAGAATCTGAGTGTTTGTGTCTATAATAGTATGTGTATCCAAAACGATAAAGTCTACTAGGTAATAGAATTTGTCAACTTGGACAAGAAAATGCTCTATCATTCCTCTCGGTATACGAACTGATCGATTAGCTAATTGAAGTATGGTCCTGGTAGGTTTTAATTCACCAAGGCCAAGCTGTTCTTAAACTGAGTAAGGAATCAGATTTATGATCGCTCCTAAATAAAGAAGTGCGTGCTTGATCTAGTTGTGCCCAATTACACAAGAGACAGTTGGTCTTCCCAGATCCTTGTATTTTTGTGACACATCTTACTTTAGGATGACACTCGCTTTCTCAATTAGAAAAAAAATTTTTTGAATGCTTAGCCCTTTTTTGGTGGTGCATAGATCTTTCAGGAACTTGGCGTACGAGAGTATTTGTTTAATGGCATCCAAGAGGGGAATGTTGACCTTCACCTATTTTAAAACCTCCAAAATATCCTGAGAATAGATAGAGGTTTTGATATAATCAACCGCTGGGGGAATGGTGTAATCGGCTTGTATGCTTTTTCCAGTTTTTGATCTTGTGGAGCAATACTAGGTCTATTACCCTCAACTTCTTCCGAGTCCTAAGGCTTTTCATTCCTCACTAGAATAGTTTTGTCCATTATCTTTCCACTTCTAAGAGTAATGATAGACTTAGCTTACTCCATTTAATTTGAGATCTTGGGTCACTTATTTCACATTGCGGGTTTGGATTGGGTAGAGGTTAGGCTGGAAGGCCATTTTCTCCCCAATCCCTAAGTATAACTCAATCCTTTGAATAGACGATGCAAACATTCTCACCGTTGTTTTGAAATCCTGAAATGCTTGTACTGTATTCTGGTTGAATAGCTATTAGTTTTGCATGAATTTTTTAACTGGACCCTCTCGAAGTTTCCTTTGATTAAGAAATCGGGTAAGTGCCTCTTGAGGGGTAGCCATTTGTCCATCCCTCCAACCGAGATTCAGATGGTTCCTCCAGCTAGAATTATATGTAATTGAGGTGGGTCTGCTGAATGGGTGTTGGTAGTTGTTTATAACATTTGATTGCTCATTCAGCAACTCTTGAAAGGCATAAATTGTGGGACAATCATGCGTTAAGTGTATGTTGCTGGCACAAATACCACAGACAACTTCCATAACCTCATTGAGGTTAACTGTTTCCACCTTTTTAAGTTTCATGGCTTCGACTTTCCTTATTAGGTTGGCCACCCTTATACTCATGTTGTCTTCTTCCTTTAAGACATAAATTTCTTCATTTTCTCTTGACTGAGTAGGCTAAGAGGTAGTGAGTCTTGGGGAGGTGTCCCATGATTGTGCATTTTCTGCGAGTTGGTTAAAATAATCCTATGCTTTATCGGCCTCCTTGTTCATGAATTCGCAATTGCACATCATTTCTACAAACCAACGCATGGGCGAAGTCAATCTGTTATAGAAAAATCTCATTACCCATCATATTTCGTAGGCAAGATGTGGACACAAATTTATGAGATCCTTAAGGGCATGTTTGATTTCGGGTGAAATGGTAAATACTGTGTAAAAAAATAATTATTATTTCCCTGTGCATTTATATCATACTTGATTTGACTGTTTACTTTTTGACACAAAACCCAAGAATATTGCAAAATATCCGTGGGTCCCACTGTGATGCATTTTACTTATCCACACCATTCAACCATTATTCCAGTTGAATTTATAGCATGAGTAAAAAAATGAGGCATATCCAAAACTCAAGTGGACCACGTCATAAGAAAAAAGAAATTGAATACTGACCGTTAAAAACTTTGTGGGGCCACTGTTTCTTTTGGCGTGGGCCACTTGAGTATTGGATCTACTTCATTTTTCGTCTCATGCTTCAAAATATTGTAGTAAAACAGATGGACAGAATGGATATATCATATGCATTATCATGCGGTCAAAAAATTAAAGTTACCTCTTTTGAACCAATTTCAAAGACACGAATTCCTATGAATTTTCAAATACGTGAAATAAGGGGAATTACCGTTTACCATGTATTTACCATTTCTTTGAAAAAACAAGCAGGCCCTAAATCTCTCCCAACTTTGGAAGAAGGTCTCTTCCTCTTTTTGGACGAAATTCATTATCGCCCTCATTAAAGTGTTTGTTTTATGGATTGGGTAGAACTTTTTAAGGAACTCCCGGGTCATCTATGCCCATGTACTAATAGACCGCGGCTTTAAGGAGTGCAGCCACGACTTAGCTTTCTCCTTCAATGAGAAGGGAAACAATTTCAATCTTACAGTGTCATCCGACAAATTTGGAAAGTGTAATACTGCAACTATCTCGTCGAATTTGTTTAAGTGCAAGTATGGACTTTCAGAGTCTAGTCCATGAAATTTAAAGAGTTGTATCACACATGTTTTGAAATCTACGTTTCCTGCATTAAGTGAAAACACTATACAGGAAGGTGTACTCACCCTCACCGGTTGTAAATAATCTCGCAAAGTTTTAGGCAGGAGAGCATGATGCACCTCGTTCTCATCTTAAACCTCCTCAACTGGGTTTTGAGGTTGATTTGCAGTCATCACTTCAATTAACTCAGAGGGTTTTAAGTGGTGTCTAACCCCTTGATGGATAGGCAACCCTTCGACTAATCCTCCTTTTCTCAAGAGACATTGAGTGTTGTGACAAACCCACTTGGGCATGAAACACTCACAGCCTCAAAGTTCTAAAACTACGCCTACCAATAGAAATTCAAAAACTAAAAATGAGAAAATGAGAAAAAGTTATAAGGAAATACCAAAGAAGAACCGTTAAGTTGGATGCTACAAAAAATAAAAGTTAGTACTTAAAACAAATTCAGAAAATCTAAGAAGAACAGGTAAATATTAATCATAAACCTAACTATTAAAACTTAATTAATTCAAAAAAATACAGCACATTGCAATCCCAGGCAATGGCACCAAAAACTTGTTCACTTGTACCCTAAGTGCAAAGTTGCGGTGTATTAATAATCTCGGTGAGACCGAGGCCGTACCCATAGTGACTAAAGATGTGCAATTTCTTTGAACTAATTAAGGATTAGAACTAGAAACTAGACTTAAAACTTATACTCGAAGAAATTGTTGTGAATTTGAAATTATCAGATTATGGGAACTAGAGCGTCAAGGATCCACCTGCAATTATCTTAATGCATCCTTACTTGATTCAATTAATATTTCAATTAGAATCGAATTCCTAATCCATCCAGTTGGATGATAGAACGGTTAAAATATCATAAACTATTCCAAAACTGATTCTGAACATTCATAGCAATGGTCCATGTATAACAATCTTATTGAATTAATTGTAGAGAGTTCTATGCATCTACTATGCCCATAGTCAATGGTAGATCAAAGATTTCTATAGATCAAACAACAATAAATAGAAGAGAAAGCATTTATGAAGTTCCTAAGCATCCACCGTACCCAGAGTCGATGATAAATCAAAGTAATAATCAAAATACTTCTTAAATTCAAACCATAAACTATGAAATATCCAACATGAAGATCATAAACATGAATCAAAGTAAGAAAAGCATTAAAATAAACTACAAGCTTTACCCTTTAGCTCTAGTTAAGAGTTTAGCCAATCCTAGACATAATTGAACTAAAAACTCTTAAAGAAAAACATGAAAAAATTAAGGAAGAAGAAAGAACTCCTTTGAAGTTGTTGCACCCTTTGCTCTACTTCTCTTAACCATAATTTGTGCTTAGAATCCCATGGAGAACCCAAATATATAAGCTTTGCTCGGTCGACTTTGGAAACTGCCTTAAATTTATGCACTCTGCACACCTTCGATGTCATCGAACATTGTCCTTCGATGTCATCGAAGGTGGGAGTTCGGGTTGAATTTGAACTACACATCTTTCATACTACGTAGCCTTTGATATCATCGCCCGATCTTCGATGTCATTGAACAGGTCCTCAATGCAATTAAAATGGTCCAGAACTGTCCAACGAGTTGAGCTTGATAATCCAGAATTCTCCATGTCATTGAAATTGACTTCGATGACATCAAACCTTGCATTCGATGTAATCGAAGGGTCTTCGATAGAATCGAACTTTGCACCCAATTGTCCAGCAACAAACTTGATTTTTCACTAAAATCTCAATATATTGATCCTCCTTCGATGGCATCGAAGTGTGTTTGATGTCATCGACAAGTCAAGTTCAGCAACTCTGAATTTCTGCACTTTGCAAATTCAATTTTCTTCCTTATTCACTTGATTTTCTTGGATCTTGAACTCTTTAAATCTTTAATCTTGACCTCCAAATATCCAATCCTTGCTTTGATAATTCTTAAGCATCAAATCTTTTTACTGTCTCAAAGATGAAGACATTCGACTGTTTGAATTCAGCGAACGTACCTCCATTACTCAGAGATCCATTTTATGGCCAATCAATAGTGGGCCAGTGATTTGAAGGGTTTGATGTGAGCTACTACCTGCCACATGCACAAGTCTGACTGCATGCATATGGACCATCACATTGTGACAGAGTATAAAAGGTCCCCCTCCCGGGGAAAATGCCAAACAGTAGACAACAATGTTCATCTCATCATCTTTTTAGAAGCATTAGGAAAAGATACACCATCGCTTCAAGAATAAGTGACCAAAAAAAGGCCACCTATGCACGGTCAATTTGATGGGGCCCATTTGAATGGCCCCCATCATAAGCTGCACTCACTAATGACGCAATGCTGACGACGTTCACGGATGATTATTCCAAGAGGCGCATGTTAGCCGTCGAGGATTAGTTTAGCCTTGAAGCGTGGACGTGAGATCAGGTCCATCGGTAAACTTGGGTCTAAGGTTCTGACAAATGGAACACATGATTCTGTAATCCAGACCGTTGGAATGCTGCATCCTTCTATGGATGGACTCTGCTATAAAAATGTGGATGATTGGATGATTCTATTCACCAATCTTGCGACCATTCACTTTGAAACGTTGATCGATGCAACGTTTCGTCGAGTATGTGTAATATCGAGAAGTTGGAAATTTTCCAACTGTGGAGATCTTCACGGCGTGGCCATCCAACGGTGGGGCGTTACACAGCAACGGTCTAGAGTATCTAACCATGGCCCCCACTTGTTACAACGGAAAACTCAAGTATACGGCCTCTTGTTCAGAAAACCGCATAAAGACAAAAGGGTGGGCCACACCACGATGGAAGTTAGGCCGTACAACAGGTGGGCCATCAATTGTCATGAAAATCAATCCTATCCGGACGCGGTTTCGCTGATCACCCGAGCACCAGCCAGTTAGCTGATGTCAAAGCTCTGTGGGCACCAAAATGATGTATGTGTTTTATCTATGCCGTCCATTCATTTTTAAAGCTCATTTTAGGCTATAATCCAAAAAAAGAGGCAAATTCAAAACACTCAAGTGGGCCACACCACAGGAAACAGAGGGGAGAATGATGTCCGCCGTTGAAACCGTTCTAGGGCCCACAGTGAAGCTTATTTGTCATCCAACCTGTTCATAAGGCCACACAGACCTGGATGAACGGAAAACAAAAATATCAGCTTGATCCGAGACTTCTGTGGCCCCCAAGAAATTTTCAACCGTAAGTGTTCAATCCTTACTATTTCCTATGGTGTGGTCCACTTGAGCTCTGGATGTCTCATTTTTATGTTCACTCATTAAAATTATCTCAAAAAATGGATGGACAGCATGGATAAAACATATACATCATGGTGGGGCCTACAGATCTTTGACATCAGCTAGCTTAGCTGATTTTCAGGTTCCCAGCCAAACCGCGTCCGGCCGAAACACGGAAGCGTGAGACAGAACGTCAATATCAATGGACAGGCGATAGCGTGACTTGGCACACCCAATGAGTGATGGGCTTCTTTTTACACCGTATCTACATCGTGGTGTGGCCCACCGTTTTAAAAGCCGACCCTGATTGATGGGAGAAAGGGTAAGATGACAGTTTCGGTGACGATGATGTTTTTTTTTTTTTTCCTTTTTTCATATTTTCATTAGTTTTGATGGTTACTGTTAAGATGGTTCCATCATATAGGCCACTGGTAGTCCCATCGACGGTGGCAAGTGGCCAAAGGATTGGAGAGGCTGCGTGCAAGTCTCTGATATAAGAATGCAGACAATGGACGGTCCCCATCACTTGAGGGTTGCATGGTTGCCATCATTTGTCTCCATATGGTGAAAAAAGAGAGGAATGATGCACACAACCCATGGCATGTCACACTTTTTTGTACCCACCAGTAGGTCACACATGTAGGGCACCCAAGCCGTTAAAAGATGGGATCCACCATGAAGATCCCTTGGTGTGAAATCCAAGCCGTCCACTCGTGAGAAAGGCTACGCTGTCGATCCAATGTCTGGCCAATGATCTGAAACATGGTAGTGGTGGGGACTGGCCTTCTTTTCACACCAGGTGATCTTCATAGTGGGACCTACCTTTTCCACGGATAGGATTTCCTACACGTTATGGGCTGGTGGAAAAAGGTATGGATGTTGTTGTGAGCGTATTCCTGGATGGACGGCCACAATCTGTGGGTTTGGACGGTGCAACCGGGGCTGATTTTCGTGTGTGGTCAAATCTACGGTGGGTCCACTTGATGAACTACTCGGCCCTTGCATGTTGATGTAGAGCGGGTCGCGGACAGTTTCATGGCTAAGATGGATCAGAAAAGGCTCGGTCGACGACAAAAGTGATCCGGACCATCGGACCTTAAATAGGGCGTATCTCGCAAGCCGGAATGAGTTACCTGACATAAAATATATGATTTTGGGGTAGAAGTTACGCCGGGTTATGACGCTCGGAATTGCGCGAAACCCTTGGATTGACAGTTGTTTCCTGTTTTAATTTTGTTTTTACTATAAATAGTAAGTTTTAGTTTGATTATAAATCTTCATCCGTCAGGCTTTAGGAGTTGCACCCAACGTGAAAAGAGCTTAGAATAATTAGGAGAATGGTTTGGTGAAGCTAAATAGCACATTTACTATTTTTGACCGAAAACCTTGCACACTAGTAGACATCACGATCGTCTATAAATAGTAAGTTTACTATTTATAATAAGTCGCGATTTCTAGGAGTTTTAGTTGTAGTTTGATTTTGATTTCTTTCCCATTACTTGGTATCCCTATTTAAAGGGTTGTAAACTTGTTTTTATTCATTCATTAATCAAGTTCGAATTTATTAGAATTTATTTCTATTTTATGCTTTTTTTCCTCGTGGATTCGAGAAGTCTCTCTGAGGAGTCCAGAGAAGTTCTGTAGATTTGGAATAGTTATCCTCTTGAGGAAGACGGTGCTCGACCTCATGTCCTCCCCTGCGTCACACTTGCTGTGTATTCATGCACGTGCCTTGTGGAAAACGTGTGTAACGGGAGGTGCATGGACAACAAGCAACTCCTGAAACACCAGCTGAGTCGACCACCTCTATTTTTTGGGCAATACTACTGATAGGGGTGTACACAAACCGGGCTAGCCCGGTTAGCTCGCTCGACCCGGCCCGAAAATGCCCAACTCGGCCTGACCCGGAACTGAGTTCGGGTCAGGACGGGCCAATTTTCTATGCCCGAAACTGAGTTCAAGCCGAGTTCGGATACCTCCCAGTTCGGCCCGAAACCCGACTCGCCCCGGCCCAACCCGACCCGGCCCGACTCGGTCCGAAACCCGGTTCATGATATATATATATATATATATATATATATATATATATATATATATATATATATAACTAGTTCTTGTAATTTGAAAGGTTTAAAGCCATATATGTAATTTTTAAGTAATTTCTAACTGCTCATGTCTCATCCATCACTCTGCAAGAGTATCAAATCATTTCTTCATGAAGATTGTGAAAATGATTTGCAACATGGCAAAATGTCATGTGTACAAGATCTGGGTCAGTCATCAGGTGGGCTAGCCCTGGTTCCCACTTATCAGTTGAGCCACATTTCTATCAGAAGAATCAATGGTTGGAAAAGCAATAATGACTGATGGTGAGTCTATCATCCTATTTTTTAGGCCATTGGATGTTCAAAGTGGGACCCAATAAGGATTGGCCTAGATGTGAAACACATGTGCCACATTTCTTGTCTTAATATGGATTAGAAAAATGAAATCTTAGTTCCATCTGGTTGGATGTACTAATTAGATCTTCTGATTCGAAAATCAGGCCGGTAAACACCTTAGGTTGGCCACAGGTATAAAACAAATAAACGGCTAAAACAAATTCTCTAGTCACCCATTTGTTTTGGGCAGTATGGTCACCGGGATGAATTGAACGTTCCAGGCCAGAAGAATTTTTGTGGATTCTATAGTTCAACTATCTAAACCGTTGATCGAGGGCCTTGTAAATTAATGGGACACGGATTACCTGCCAAAGCCCTTCCCATGAACTTGCTGTAAGGTTCGAAACTGGCCCGAACTCAGGTTCGAAACTGACCCGAACTCGAAGGTTCGAAACTGGCCCGAACTCGCCCGGGCCCGGTTCGGGCTAGAGATGTTAGCCCGGTGACCAGGCCCGGTCGGGTTCGAACCTGGTGTGGCTGTTGAACGGGCCTGGATGAGCTGAGGCCAGTTCGACTCGGCCCAGCCCATGTACACCCCTAACTACTGACACTGCTCGCTACTGGACGGTCCACCGTGGGTCCCACAATGGTGTGTTTTTTTATCCATGCCGTCCATCCATTTTTCCAGCTAATTTTAGAGCATAAACCCAAAAATGAGATAGATTCAAATCTCAGGTGGACCACACCACAGGAAAACCCCCGCACAAATATGAACTCTATACAAAACTTTTGTTGTGCCCCCAAGAAGCTTTTAACGGTGACCGTTCATCATAGGACTTTGGACTTACCTTCCATGCAGGGCTACTTGTAGAGAGAGGTGAGAAAGGACAATATTGCTCTTGAGAAATGGTTTTTCCTATTAATTGCGAAGGTAAAATTATAAAATCATAATAACTACCTTCATGGCTAGCTTTTTACTGCTGAAAATCTAAACTATACGTGGACAACTGCCATATTTTATAGTTACAAAAATAACCCTGATTTAAATTCTCATTTAAATGTCTTCCCATGTCATTGAATCCAAAGATCTCCACCACCATGAGGCAAAAATGTCCAAAAACTACTAAGTTATACATACGGTAGAGATTGAGTTATTTGATAAGCTGATAGAGCACTAAGAGATGTACGCATCCGCCAGCCACCGTACATGTAGCATGAACATACTTACATCCAAGCCACCCATATAGTGGGCCTGAACTAGAATGGGCGTAAGCCCCAAAACTAGAGATTGGCATGATCCTAGCCTTTGATCAGTTGACATTTGTCTATTGGATTATGACCATGGACTAGTTTTCATTAACCGTCCATCATATGTCCATCAACCATTCTGTTCAGCGTGATTTTCGGGTGACAACTACCTACAGTGGGACCCACAATCTCTGCATTTTTATTTTATTTTTAATTGAGATAGGCACATGTAGAGTAGCCATGCGGATGCCTACGGATCATCATACTCCGCCAGAGCATTGATGTTTACTTCATGCATAGTTCTTACACTTACTTTTGGAGTGGCAAATGGAGCATGCAATCAAGATCTACTAAGGCCCAGTAACAACAGTATCAGGCGCAAATAGTCGAAATCATAGACGGCTCGGATGAAGCGAAGCTTGTCAGCGTTCCATGGCGGGTACCTGAAGCTGAAATCAGTGTAGTTTCTTCTAAGGATTGCCTTGTCATTGCTGAATGCGTCGAAGGAGAATTTCCCATGGTACTTGCCAAAGCCACTATGGCCCACTCCTCCGAACGGTAGGCTGTCACATACGAACTACAAGGTGGCCACAAGAACAAGTGAGAATGGATCACAGCTGTTGATATATGTGCCAACATGTCAGATGGGTACAACGCCCGGGCCAGTCATCACACTGGGCCCCTTCACTATTTCCCCGGACCAAAAATCAGGTGGGCCAGATGTCTGAGTGGAGATACCTCGTTTCAACACTTGAGGTCTTGGTATCGATCGCTTGTGGGGGTGGCTCACATGGAGTGTGTACTTACATAGTTGTGTACTAACAAGCTAACCCAAAAAAAAAAAAAAAAAAAAAAAAAAAAAAAAAAAAAAAAGTACTAAGTAAACTCTGTGGGGTCCACCGTGATTTATAGATTGTATCCACTCCTTCCATCCATTTTACCAGATAACCCTAAGGTTAGAGCACAAAAATGAAGCATATCTAAAGCGGATCACACCACGGGAAAGAGTATAAATTGAATGTCTACCATTGAAAATTTTTTGAGGGCCATGGAAGCTTTGGATCAAGATTATATTTGTGTTTTCCCTTCATCCATGTTTTTTAGATCTTATGAATGGGTTGGATGACAAATAAATATCACTTTGGGGCCTGGCAAGGTTTCAATGGTAGAAATCATTATTCCCACTGTTTCTGTTGTATGGTTTACTTGAGCTTTGGATCTGCTTTAATTTTTATCTCAACCCCTTAAATGAGCTGGAAAACGGATGGATGGCGGGGATAAACCATATAAATTCACAGTGGGCACAACAGAGTTTACTCAGTACTATAAGAGTGTACTGAGTAACTCAGTAGTCAGTACGCTATCCGATTTCGTTGAAATACGGGACATCGTTCGGTTTTTAGAAAGTGTCCACAATTTTCACACATGAGTTCAATGGACAGCCTGATTGCTTAGCCAGGCCATGCTCACCGTGTGATGAATGGCACAGATCACACACACGTGTGTTCCGTGCATGGCATCTCTAAAGAAAATCACTGACTAAAGTGGCCCACTGTGATCCATTGTGGAATGTGGGAGATTTTTCATCGTTGAAAATCACAGGATGATCCTTTTTTCCCGTTGAATACATTCCCATCCTAGCCATCCATTGGAAGGACACCATCTATGCGGATTGGATCGCTGCTTTGTATGTTTTCAACAATAGGCCATCAATGGACAGAGCCCATTAGAAGGAAATCCGAAATCCACCACCCCACATGCCACGTACGAGTTCCTGGGCCACAAAATCAAATGAGCCCAAAGTGAAAAAGGGCCTAGCCATTCATTACCTGAATCACGGCGTCGTTGAAAGTGATGCTTCCAGAGGACGTATCTGATATAACTCGTCGCTTGAGTGTTTCATCTCTGGTGAAGACGTATATAGAGAGAGCCTTAGGCTTTGATCTTATAAATTCGATGCTGTCTTCAATATTCTTCACCTGTAATACAAGGCCCGAATGTAATGAAAATGAAAATAAGGCTGTCAACAGACCTGGGCATATGATAGTCCAAAAGGAAAGTGTTGGGTTTTTTAAATTATAGTGGGAAATAAAAAATTTCAAAAATCCAAATTAGAAGAGTGGACCCGGTAGTTCCTGTTTTAAATGTATCTGAGTTTGTACAAAAGGAAAAATTACAAATCTTATAGCTTGGTTTTACCTGATTGAAAACCACCAAGAAATTGTCATTTTTGTCGAAACCAATTTTCCAACTTTGAAATTTTCTTTTAGATTTAGATGGAAGAGAGGTGAGAGCTAAACACGCCAGTCTTTAAAGTAAGGCCAAGGGAAACGGACGTTGTGCACGTGGGTGACTCCACACGCATCACACTTGCAGAGCTCTCTCGCTCTCCCATAGGCTCTCTGCTCTTATTTAAGGCTCATTTCCTTAGGATCTACTTATTAAGAGGGATTGTTATACTACCTTATCCTATGAGTGTATATTTGATCTAGTCGTTTGAGGCTATCCACCAAAGACTCAATATCTATATAGATTAGGTGGGAAACCCTCATATTTAGACCATTAAATCATTATTAAGTGGGATTTAAAAAATAACGGTTAAAAAAATTTACCCATTAAAACGAAAGTTTATCCCCAAAAAATACTTGTAAAACCTTTTGAGTATTGGGCATAATAGAAAAACACTTGATGAGCATTTGAACTCCTAGATCTAAAGTATAAATAAGTTCCTAGAAAATCACTGAATCCATTCTTGACTCATGCAAGTATCAACGGATCTTTATAGATGCACCCAATCACACTCACTTTTATAGGCCACATGATGACTTCATGAGCAAAGCAAAGTACATATAATCAAGACCTTAAACCCTCACACGTCCTCAAGTCTAATGATTAATCAGATCTAATGAATTTTTAAGTCGATCATAATCTTAAGCATAATGGGCCTCCCAATTTGGATACTTGACCTTGATCAACAAATGCAAGTGCCCAATAAATCTAACTTAGGAGCCAATCTACATAATACACTCACATTCCTATGCGAGGTGGGGCAAAGGCATGCCAACTCATTGATGGTGGAAACCTTCTATGAAACTTGTCATCACTCCCCTCACACATAACAACCACATTCTTCATCATAATGACAACAACCATAGGAGTCTTACAACTTATGACTTGGTCATGGAACAACAGGGAACTGAGATCCAAGATCCACTATACTCCCTTAGTTAGTGGCTATTATATCTAATCTGAAGTGGTCAGGGATAGTGAGAGAATCCCTCCCCTTTAACCCACAATCATTTGATGTGTGAACTGACAGTGGGTGTACTAACCCGCTAACCAAAAAAAAAAAAAAACCCACATTCATTTGAAATAGTGAGATAAAGACACTTTCATGTATTAACCATAGTATAGCATAGTAATCTGTCTATCTAGGACCCATGGTCATTATAATTTACAACTAATGTCATAGTTATCACATCCACGGCACCAATAGACGAGGTTCAAATTGATTTCTAGGGCACATCTCTAACAAAAACAGCCCTAGCCTAGGTCGTAATAATAATGTATAGCCAGTGCCCAAGCCTAGGTCTTAATAATAATGTATAGCCCAAAATCTAGTTATGTTAAGAATCTAGGTCATGCATTTATCGTGTCCCACCATGCATGATATATAATTTTTAAAAATGCCATTAAAACCTTGGGTTGCTTAGATTCAAGCAAAGTTGTCATTGGAAAGTAGCTTAAAACAAAATCTATCCATCCATTGTTTGTCAACAACCTTTATAGACCGTAAGCTAGGCACATGTAAGTAAGTTGTCAAGTAAGTTAGGTACTCGTAGATAAGTTGTCAAGATATATGACCATTAAAGTATGGATTAGTTGTCCAAGCACCTCACATGTATATGTGCTACCATCAATCTTTAAGTAACAAAAAATGTGGCACGTATCAATAAACATAAGCATGTGCCACAATTTATATTAAGTTTCCTATGCGTATCATAATACATCCTTACTTCATGTACCAAGTTGTTTGACAAAAAACAGCTTGCCTATGAACAACCAATCCCAACGACATGTTCACGGTAGCTGTTACAACACAACTTTTCTTGAATCCAAACACCTGTAAATGCGTAGGACCCAAAATAGGCCAACAAGCTCTTAAACATGGTGGGTGTCAGGCCTATATGGCTGAAAGTCGGGCGGGTTGGGCCGGGTTGATGCTCAACCCTAGCCCAACCTAATGTTCTTATACTTCAACCCTAATCCAACCCAACCCAACCCAACCCAACCCACCCTACCCTCAGGTTGGGAATTCTCAACCCAAGCCCAACCCAAGCGGGCTCAGTCGGGTTGATCGGGTGGATACATGCTAATATTTTCGTTATTACATTAGTCTATTATATTTCAATACACATTTTATTTTTTGTACCCATGATTTTATTAATTATATACGTAGTTATTTATGGTAAAGAACTTCATTTTTTTTAAACAAACAAGTTAAAATATAGGACTACTCATTTAAAAGTCGTGTTGTGTAGTACACAATCTATTTGAGAGAGAAATCTAGCATATCTTGTTAGCTTGACTCATCGGAAATGGCGTGGACCAATAAGACCTGACAACACTGGAATTTCCTATTGCCTTCAACACAGACGATCCACACTCAATTATCATTTACAACTTATATAACGATCGGGTTTGGATTCAGTTGGGCAACCCGAGACCTCAACCCAAGCCCAACCCAACCTTTATCAGGTTGGTGTTTATATATTCCGAGCTTGAGACCAAACCCAACACATCCTGCCCGAGCCCAACCCAATGTCGGGTCGGTCCCAACTTTCAGCCCTACAGGCCTATTGATAAATGGGCTTAAATTTTAGGTCCTACAAAGCCCAATGGGCCTTCATGGCCCATTGGCAGCCCTACTTGGGAATTAAGGGTGTGCACAGGTTGCGCCTGGCACATTATGGACCAGGTTCGGGCCCAGACTCTTAGAGCAGCAGAGTTGATATGGTCTAAATGTCTAGGACCAATTAGTAGTTGGCCGAGCTTGGCTAAGCATGTAAGATTTAATGGTCCACATTGGAAGATTGCTCACAGTGATGATTGGAAGCAGTGGGCCGAAGATTTCTTCGGTCATGATCTCAGCTTCTAGTGGGGGGTCCAACAAGATTGTTGGCTCAATGAACCTACACAGAATATCAACAAAATGATTAGGATTTTTATTTTTTTTATTTTTTTTAACATGCACTATGCAAATTCAATTGGATAGAATTGCAATATTCAATTCAATAAAGTATAAATTACAAAAGTGGGGCTGACCCACCACCGTTCATGTTGAGGATGATGCTTGGAACTAATGATTAGTATCGTTTCAAGCCCCACTTGAAACTCATGGAATTGGAATAGGTGTTGGTAGTTTGTAAACTAAAATGGCATAATAGCAACTTTGGTCATTTCTTCTATATCTAATGCAGCTCAAGTGCTGACCCTGAACGCATGTGGGACATTAAGCTCTGCCCAAGGTGGGCCCTAACTGCAAAAATCACACCGTTCAAATTTCAGGTGGGCCACCTCAATGCCAAACAGTGGACAGTTCAAAAAAAAAAAAGTGCCCACATTTCAAATTCAGCATCCAGAATTGGCCCATCTGATGATCAGACCGCTGTGATCTTCGCCATACATCATCTTTGTGGTGGGGCCCACCTCACGCCCTAGTTGGGGGTCCCACATGCTAGACAAGTTGGCATGTATGATGTGAGTATGTAAGTGCTTCTAACTGCATATTTCCATATATGTGTCAAGGAGCTACAGCATTAAAGCATAGATTGAAATTTATGAAATTTGAAAAGGATATAAAGGCTTAGAATGGTTACAGATTGTCATCGTCCACTGAACCGCCATGGACGATCGCAGCTGCAACCGTTGGATCTTTCAGAAGACTCTTCAGCCTCATGAAATGGTTCTTATTAACAATCTTCGATATGCATGCAGACTCTTTTGGGTTCTCCCCATAGAACTTCTTCACAGTCTTCTTCAGTGCATTGATCTGAAAATATCAATCAAAGAAGAAAGAATATGGACCGTTGGATCATGTCCACCGAAAAAAAAATCAAATGTGTATTGACATTAGTAATGATTGTAATAGAAATACCAAAGTAGGTGCAAATTTCTCTTCCACGAGGAGATAATCGATCGCAATACAAGCTTGCCCATAGCAGGGCCCCCATTTAGCGCCTACTATCCGATCCACGGCGACCTGATGGAGTTGATAACATAATAGCAAATCAACCAAGTGCTGATTAAAGTTACTAACAAATATGGGTCCCTAGTCATGGCTTAGTGGTAGTCTTACAAGAGTTTCAACACAAGGTCATGGTTCGAGTACCCACTGTGGTGTGTGTGGGTGTGAGGGTGCGTGTAAGAATAAAAATAAAAAGTTACTAATTACAAATGTCATCTCAATTCCACTAATTAACAATTGATGGGGGCGTTTGGATGCACTTTCTTATTGGATTGCAATATGGAGCTAATGAAGTGTTAATGGCCAAAATCTAAGAGTGTATGATGCAGGGACATTTTCACACCGGGCTTAAGTGGTGTAGCTTGTGGGATGCAGGGGTACACTTGGAGTGGGCGGCCCATGCGAGGCAGGTGACTCGTGTGAGGCGGAACCCATGTGATGTGGGACCTACACTATGAGATAAAGGAATTAATTCGCCATGCTCTATTAATTTGAACTTTTAGAGCAAATAGTTAATTGTCCTGCATCAAAGTGGTATAAAAGCGGGAAGTCTTATGTCCAAGATGGACCAGAGAAGGCCCGATCAGAGACAGAAGTAATCAGGACTGACAGAATCTTAAAACAGGCATATCTCGCAAACCAAAATGAGTTATTTGATGTACAATATATGACTTTGGGTAGGAGAAGCTACTTTAGCCAACCAACTCCACTACACTAAGTTGCCCACGCCGAATTTATGAGATTCCATCAAATTGACGGTCAAAAATCCTTTTTAATTTCGTTTTTACTATTTATATTAAGTTTTAATTCAATCATAACTCTTAATCCTTTGAGCTTTAAGAGTTGTGCCTAACATGAAAAGGGCTTACAAAAATTAGTGGCGAAATTGGACTCTTATTACTTTTTGTGAAAAATCATGAGTTCTAGTAGACACTATGATAGTCTATAAATAGTTACTTTACTATTTATAGTAAGTCATGTATTTTAGCGATTTTGAGTTGAAGTTTGATTATGAAACATCTTCCTAAATTTGATATTACCATATTAAAGGGGTGTAATTTCATTTTTATTATCAATCAATTTATTAGAATTTATTTCTATTTTCTATTCTTTCTCATGGATTCAAGAATTTTTGTGAGGAGTCTAACGAAGCTCCATGAATTTAGAGTAGTTATCCCTAAGAAAGACGGTGATCGACCTCATAATGTCCATCCCTGCATCACTTCCCCATTGTGAAAGATAGGAAAAGCCATTCATTCCACAATCCAATTCCCTCGTGCATCCAAATACTCCAAGTTGGACTATACAAAAACTACCTCTGTGTCATTGAAATTTGTAAGGGTGTCAAGCACCGCCGGGCATTTCCCACCCAACTCAAGGATCACAGGGGTGAGATGCTTTGCTGCCGCAGACATGACCACACGTGCAATTTTCGCGCTCCCTGAAGTTAATTGCAACAAATTAGGCCATGTTTGGATGCACCATCAAATTAAATTGCAATAACAAGTTCAATCAAGTAGAAATGACCCAACCATAGTGATCATAATGATGTATAAACTATCAAATTGCAATGTAATTCCAATATTATCAATACTAGGGAAAGTAACAAAGATTCAAATATTTTCACTGAATTGAACTAATTGTCGCAATTCAATTCAATTGTGTATCCAAACGCGTCCTCAATGTATTGGAAGAAAAAGTTCAGTAACAGATTGAATAAAATCAGAAACGTAGAGATGTGATGTTATTGAGGATTGGAAAGAATGTACCGGTGAAAAAGATCTTGTCCCATTTATCGTCTAAGAGCCGTTGGCCGATGGATGGCCCACCTTCGAAGACTTTAACGGCTGTAGTGTCCATGTACATTGGGATGTATTTGGCCAGAAAAGATGAGCATGCAGGAGCTACTTCAGAAGGTTTTAGAACCACTGCATTACCAGCAGATATGGCGCCGATCAACGGTTCCAAGGAGAGTCCTGTAAAATACAATCTACTCAAAATTCAAGTTTGGGATTTAAGAAGAGAGTGGCTCTAGCGTCTGGCCAATGGGCTAATCTTGGCCAATCTTGGTGAGGTTATAGGGTCAGATGGGAAACGGATTGGCTACTCCCCCTACCCCCAGTCAATGGCTGATGGTCGGTGCTCTATGGGCCCCACCATGATGTATGTGTTTCATCCATGCCGTCCATCTATTTTTCTAGATCATTTTAGGGTATGAGACAAAAAATTGAGGTATATCCAAATCTCAAGTGGACCACATTACAGGAAACAGTGTTGAATGAATGTCGACCATAAAAAAACTTTTTGGGGCCCATAAAAGTTTTGGATCAAACTGATATTTGTTTTTTCCCTTCATCTAAGTCTGTATGACCTAATCAACAGATTGGATGTCAAATAAATAGTACAGTGGGCTTTAGGAGGATTTTAATGGTGGATATCCAATCGCTATTGTTTTCTTGTGGTGTGGTCCACCTGAGATTTATATCCTCTCATTTTTGGGATTAATCCATAAAATGATCTATATAAATGGATGAACGGCATGGATGAAATACATACATCATGGTGGGGCCCACAGAGCACCGACCACCAATCCGGGTCAGCTGTAAGAGGAATCTCTCATTATAGTGGGTCATACGCATGTGTGCATATGCCGTACTGTTGTCATGCAAGTTCGTCAATCCAAACCGTCCAAATTGCTTGCCTTGCAATGGATGGAACTATGCTCTAAATTTAGAGTCGTCAAATGATCTTAGCCATTCAAACAGATACGATTAATGGGTGGCTGAAACAAAATTGGTGGAAGTCCAAGTTCAAGGAGCTAGATTGAATGGTTGATGTTGCCCAAACATTGTGATTATCTGCAGGGCATGTTCTATCCACTCTAGGGCCTGCAATTTGGACCGTTCGGATTGGCATACATGCGACCATAGATACTGCAGTTGTGTGCATGCGTATGATCCGGACGGGGTTTGGCTAGTGACCCTGCCACTAGCCATTGGCCAGTGGTCGGTGCTCTGTAGGCCCCACCATGATGTATTTATTTCGTCCACGCCGTCCATCCATTTTTTCAGATCATTTTATGATAAGATCCAAAAAATGAAGTAGATCCAAATCCTAAGTGGACCACATCACAGGAAACGGTGACTTCTTGGGGATAATAAAAGTTTTCGATCAAGTTGATATTTGGTTTTTCCTTTCATCCAGGTCTGTATGACGTAATCAACAGGTTGGATGTCAAATAAACATTACAGTGGGTCCTAGGAGGTTTTTAACGGTGGATATTCAATTACTACTGTTTTCCTGTGGTGTGGTCCACATGAGATTTAGATACCCTCATTTTTAGGATTAAGCGCCAAAATGATCTGGAAAATGGATGGACGGCATGGATAAAACACATACATCATGGTGGGACCCACAGAGCACCGACCACAGAGTGGATCATACATCTAAGACCGACCACCCTACCTGGGCCCACTTTGAATAGGGCATGGCCAATAAGACACATTGATCAAACCATCCGAACCTGATGTTTTCTTTGATGGCCTCTGATGTACGCCTGAGATCATTCGACCATTATAACTTATGGGGTATATCCCATCACTACCGGTTCCCACCTTGAATGGTCTGTATTAAAGAAGCGAAAAGTCCATCCATTGATCTGGACCATTTATTCAGTCCAGTTCACTCTTTTGGGGCCATCGTACAAAATCATACTGATCTGATTGCTGGGCTTCTTTATCATAGCCGTTCAAAGCACTCATCAGATGGTTAGGATCATGTGATTAAACTTAGAGCTATATATTGTTTGTGGGTGATATCCCACTCATCCATCAGATGAGGCCCACCATGAACATTGTTTGGCCCAAAAACCTATCCCAGGTAGTCAAAATGGATAGCTGGAAAAATACCAGCCCATCTGATGAGTAGACCACTTAGATTTTCGGGCCATGGTATTTCACATGGGCTGTGCCTGATGAACGGTCTGGATCTTCACACATGTGCAATGTTAGCACAAGTGCCAGGTAAGATCGTCGAGGGGAAGAAAAAAAAAAAAGAAAAAGGAAAAAAGAAAAAAGAAAAAATCAGAGTGCGTTGTCTCACCGATGGGGAAATTCCAAGAGGAGAAAATGAGAACAAGGCCAAGGGGCTCCGGCACTACCTCTCCCGTTGTTGGAAATGCAACCAACGGTATCGAGACCTACCACGTGTCCAGTTGCTAGAGTTAGGAGCTCAGCATACCTTAAATTCTCCAGTGCTCTCAGAACATTTCAAGTTATAGTGCTCCTTATTTACATCAGGACACTTAGACAGTCCAATCCATTGATCTCGACCGTTCATTAGGTCCAACACAAATTTATAGGATGCTTCCCAAGCATTACACGAATTAGAGAAATATTAACCATTTGATCAATAGTCTTTAATATGGACGGTTAAATCATTTGCATAAAATAATGTCCAACCATTAATTTAATCCATCATTCTTGTAGCCATCCCATCCATGGCTTAGAAAAGGAACGGCTATAAAAATAACACCAAATCAAAGATTGATTAGATCATCCGATCAGTGAGATTTTTGCATCATAGCCCATAAAATGTGTCGTGGACTTAATAGACAGTTCAGATCAATCGATTGGACTGTCCAATTTGAAATTAGAGCACTATCACTTATAGGGTCCGAGAGGATTGGGAGCTTTTCTCGTAGATAATTTTCTACAGTGCGAAAAATACTCACTCGGGTGTTGGAACTCATCCATCATACACGTGGCATATATGAAGACAATCTGAACCGTCCAAGTCACGCATCCCACCGTGGATGGGGAATATCCTGAAAATCGTGCCTATTGGCGATCTGGTTTCCCAAGTGGGGGCCGCAACCCGGTGGTTAGGAAGAAAGTGGCAGGTGGTCCGAATCAATTGGCCGAAATCACATGGTTAGGATCATCCAATTGGTAGGATTTGGTGAGTATGTCTGAATGAGAGTGGGAGCCACGATTTGAACGATCCAGATCAGTTCGACAGTGGGAACCTCCGTTTGGACGATCCAGATCGGTTTGCGTGTGTGCCACGGTCAAATTGTGGATGACTTGCTGAGCCCACCGTGTGGTGCCTTGTCCATCCACACGCAAGCACATGTGACAATATAGAACACGTGTGAAAGATCCAAGCTTTCCATAAGGCGGTCCACATTGATTAGATATTTTAGATGAAAAATCAGGCCCACTCAGCTTCTCACGTGGGTCAAAATGTACAAAACCAACGGTGGGCTAAAACAAGCACAACCGTCCATTTGTTGTGTACAATGTGGCTCGAACAGCCTGACAGTTTGGCAGAAGATCTTACAGTGTGGTCCACTTGATGAAAAGCTCATATCTTATAAACGTGCTTCATATTGGCACGTGTGATCGCGTGGACGGCAAGGATCCCGCGTCCGTGGGCCTTGCAAACCTCTACCTTACAGCTCCCGGATGCGCCCATTCAATACAAGATCCCTGTTTTGGCGATCCACACCGTTGATTCAATGGGCCTGCCTGATGGATGATGCAGACAAAAACTGCTGATACTGGAAAACCTTAAGAAATCTAATCCATGGCCTTCTTTAGAGGCCTTTAATATTTTTGCCCTCAACCACCTGTTTGTAAGCCTTTGATCAAAGGGTTAACCATCTTCCAATCTGGTCAATCTGGACCATCCACCATCCGTGGTGGGCCTCATCAGATCAATGGTCTGAATCACAAAATCATGGATCACATATGTATATGTAGGGTACATCACACCCAGTAGGTACAACGAGCGGGAATTCCAAGACTCCTTCTGAGATGGGACATGCCCATCTCATGAGAAAAAATCGCATCCGTCCATTGAAAAGTAAGGAGGAGCTCACGCTTTTGCTGGCCATCCATTTGGCCAAGCTGTCCAAAGCTAGATTTACAGATTTGATTATAACCCCGACCTACAAAAATGAGAACAAACTGGATTAGGCACCGTTTGGACGAGACACAGATCGTAATTAGAAATTTGCTAGAACATATCTACAATACAATACGTTGGGGCTTTAATCTTTGTACCTGGGACGTCTTCCAATGATCCAAACCGTTTGTTTGATGGGCCCCACTTATATATATATAATATATATATATATATGAGAAATAAACGCTCTTAAATTGATTTACTTCATTTTTGGGTAGAATTAAAGAGCTTTAAATTAATTAATTTATTGCAACACGTGGGGATGTATTCCAGCAAACCTCTAACAGTTCAAATAATAAATATTGTTTGGAAGGACATGAACCCCTTGCCGACATGGGGAGGAATGAGAAAGGCCAGACAAACAAGCTCCAAATGACTAGGGAGCTCAACTTAGATAGAAATGAGAAAAATGGCTATTCCAGTCAATGAAAATATAGTGGCATCCAAACACACCATAATTGGGCTTTTTACTTAAAAGTTCCTCAATAATTTTGATCTTACAAAAAATTACCTTGACTAACTAAATTTACCGAAGTACTTTCAAGGGCTGAAAACCAAAGTGGCCTCATTCCTTTCTTTTCTAAAAAGTGGTGAAGTGGAGCATTTGTTGGGCCTGCATGGTGTATCTGCCACATCCAACCGTCCAATAGGTTGACCCCATTATGATGATTACATGAAATAAAAATCAGATCGATCCAATGATCAGGTAAGCCACATCAAAAATAATAATCTAAGCCACCCAAAAATTCCAAATTCACTATTGGCGGCATTGTTTCAATGGACCGACCGGAATCCTCTGTAGCACCAATTTTACACAACATGTGAAATACCGTGCTTTGTGGGGTCCACTCTTTTGTGTATGCAAAATCCATTCCGATCATTAGGTTTTATACTCAATTATATGCTCTACCAATAAAAATCAGTGAAGTCAGCGAGGCACATCAGGAGGGAACGATAGGGAATATGATGCCAACCATAGGTTTGTCCATGGGATCACCATGATGTGTATCTATTAATCGTGTATGACTCACCATGATGAAATGAATGTACAAGAATAACCCTAGTCCAAAATTCCAGTGGGCCATACCATGTATACTTACATTGGTACCATTTGTTTAGTGAATATAATTTTTTATCAGGATGATCTTTTGTATGGACAGCTAAAATAAAGCTTGCCACATGTGAATGGAGCGTGTGTGTGTGTATAATATGTAGTGGGGCCCTTAGCGATTAGGTATTTTATGTGGCTACATAAAACAATTCATGGTTGTAGGCAATTCCTATCTTTCTTTGGGAAACCACATTTCTAAGGAACGCAGCCTAAAAAATCTCAAATTAAATAAAACTAAAAATAAAAATAAAAGTGTGAGTATAAATATCATGTGCATGAGTTACAGTACAAGTGGTCCATGTTTAGATTTGTGGCCAGAAAAATAATGTGATTTTTATCCATTAATGGTGCGGATGTGATATCAATGATCTTAGTGATAGATCATAACGACGAAGGGTCTTAAATGAACAAATTGACATGCCTTAGTTAATATATGGGAGTCTCTCTCTCTCTCTCTCTCTCTCTCTCTCTCTCTCTCTCTCTCTCTCTCTCCTCTCTCTCTCTCTCTCTCTCTCTCTCTCTCTCTCTCCTCTCTCTCTCTCTTATATATATATATATATTATATATGGAAAAGGTACTATGCAATCGGCCTCACAATAAGCTCCCGTGAAGTCGAGCTGTGTGGGCCCCACTGTGATGCGTGTTGACCATCAACACCGTGCATTTGATGGATCCCCTTTAAATTATGGGATATCCCAAAAATCAGCCATATACGGAACTCAGGTCTAAAAGCATGTGAAGACATGCCAAAAATATATAAAAGCACTTGATGGGGCCCACCTGAGTTTTGAATGCTACTGAAACTTGGTCTGAACCCTCATCCAAGTGGGACACACATAATGGATGGGCTGGATTTGCAAACCACATCTCGGTGGGCCCAAAACATTATTATGAATGTTTTAATGGTGCACGGCCTCTCTACTTATGTATGTGGTGTGGCCCACACAAGTCACGGATTGACTTGATTTTTGAGACCTAGGCCTACGATAGAATGGTGCATCTGACTAATGGGGTAGATGTTCGAAACGCATCACTGTGGGGCCCACACAGCTCAACCTCATGTGACGGGGTGTGTGTGTGTGTTAAAAGAGAATTCATCTGAATGTTTTTCAAAACTTGAGATTAAAAACAATGATCACTAACTAATGAAAAGTTATATATATATATATATATATATATATATATATATATATATATATATATATATATATATAGATATATATATATATATATATATATATATATATATATATGAATGTTAGTATCCTGTTATACTATGATCACCTAGCAACTTAAATGGCATACCTATGTTATGGTCATAATTATGATGATGAAATGGTCATCTTGGTGATGAGTCAAGATGGAAGGTCTTTACCATCGGATAGGATGATGAGATGGCATGCCTTAGCTATACCATATATATAACAGTGTATGTCATGAATCCAGACTCCTAGTATTGGATTTATTGGGCACTTGCACTGGTGGATTGAGATTAAGTCTCTAAATTAAAAGTCGTCCTTAGATTATAATTGAGTTAATTATGCATTCGATTTGATTAATTCTTAGACTTGAGGACGTTTGAGAGTTCAAGATCTTGTATATGTGCCTTTAGTTTGCTTTATAAAGTCATAGTATGTCAATAAAAGTGAGTGTGATTGGGCAATCTATCAAAGTCCATTAATACTCACATGACTAACAAGGAATTTATTAATTTTTTAGTAATTCACTTATGGCCTAGATCTAAGACATCAGATATTCATCCAGTGATTTTTCCGCTAGGTCTAACACTTCAAATATTTTAAAAACCTTTACAAATATTTTCAATAATTAAAAAGATTTCGATTGTACTTAATGATAATTTGATAATCCAAATATGAGGGTCTATCATTTGATCTGCATGAGCATCGTGTCTTTAGTGGATGGTCATGACCATGGAAGAATTGAATGGAATTAATATACATATATGGATCAAGGCAGGAAATACAAGATTATAATGTAGTAAATAACCAGTATTTTCTGCAACACCAACCCCCTTATAAATATAGATCATACCCTAAAAGGGATAAAGCCCTATACACAAAGAGCCATGGACATCTTCCCTCTAGAGAGAAAGGCGGGGAGAGACGGAGATCATCCTCTAATCCTTCCCCTTCATTACACATATGATGCATGTGGGGTCCACCTGTGTAGACGGTGGGGCATCTCCTTTGGCCATATTCAAGAGCTACCTTGTTTAGCTCTCATCTCTCCTTCAATTGTGGTAGATTAAGGAGAGATTTATAATTTGAAAGATTAATAGCTACAAAACCAACGTCAATTAAGTAAATTATAATAACTGATTTTATGAGTTATGTTTTAGAAACTTGATATTATCAAACAAAGATCTCAATTACATGTGTATGATTGTTTTTAAAAATTTAACTCCATTGCGTTTCAAAAATAATCAGATGTGCGGAATCCAAGATTGAGAGAGAGAGAGGGACGCGGATTTCCTACCAATCCATATATCCAACCAAAACAAGGCCAAAGATTCAAAACAAAGGAACCTACAACCTGGGTGAGTAGTGTGTGTGGCCCATCATATCAACAGTTTGGATTGCTAGACCATGAGTCCACAAGTCAGCTTCATACTCACCTCATCTCTATAAGCCTCAACGCTGTGTTTGCCCAAATCATCTTTAAGAGCAGTGAAAATCTCATCCTCCTTGTCTCTGATGAGATTGAGAAGTCCCCTTAGCTGAGATTTCCTCCAAACAGCACTCCTGGTTTTCCCGGAAAAGAAAGTCTGCCTCAGCTCCTCCAAGCTCTCCTCAATGCCCACATGTTCCATGGCTGCACCAACAGCTGTACAACACCAAATGCAACAAATGGTTGCACCTACAAATACAATCCACCTCTGCTTCTTAAATCATCACGAGATTCTTATTTTTAACTAATAAATGCTGTGTGATGTGAAATGACCAAAGTGACCTCATCCATTTCTTTTCTTGGAGATAGTGAGCAGTATAGTTTTAAGACCCGTCGGTTCAATACCACGAGTCACAACTCCACTTGAAACTGAGAATTGACGCGGACTCTCAGGGGTCGATTGGAACCGTGGATTTGGGAGGATCTGAGGGGATTTCAAATCCCTTGGTTGTTTGGCACCGTAAAGTAACTGCGGTGTTTCAAATCCCTGAATTCAGGTCCGATGACAGCAAAGTAAGAGTTGCATGTGTGACATGTGTGTCACCTTACTATTATTCTATTGGGCACAGGGCTCACTAATTATATCCTAAAATAATTAAATTATCAATTGCATACTATAAGTACTTTAATAAGATGATCAACATCATCCGAACATTGTCCGTGTAAATCAACGGTTAAAAATCATTGGTTAGTCACTTGGACATGATCTTGTGCTTGTGGCCCACATCCGAGATTTGGAATTTCACTATTTTTAGGCAAAAGCATATATTTCAGTGGGCTTATTACAACCATTGTGTCAAACATTACATACATCACTAATTAAATATATTAAAGTTGATTTAGTAATTAAATTCAAACCCTTGTAAATATACATGGATTAAAGTTGATTCCCAATCTAGGATGCTAAACACAATTGAAGGATTTCAAATCCAAGGGGTTTCAAATCCACCCTCCCAAACAGGCTAATCAGGTTGTGGGCCCAGCATGGAGTGTGTATGACATCCAATAGATCGGATCCAATGGGTGAACGACTACCTTGATGATCACAAAGACAAACAGTCAAGGTGATCCAGTCATCAAGTGGGCCACATGTAAATTCAGAGGATTTTTTGTGTTCCCCAACTGGTACTTGGAAGTTTTTATGTGGTGTCATTGTTTTTCATGTTGTGGCACACCTGATGATTGAATCCACAATTATTATTTTTTTGGTTTTTCTACTCGTAATGGTGGGCTGCACATGTTGGACGGATTGGATTTCACAAGCACACCATGTGTGACCTGCCTACTATGCTCGACTTCACCACTTTTGTGGGGGTGGGGGGACTAAAGGACCATTTCACGCAACAAAATGCACTTCATGAGAATTTTCCGAGTAACTCAGTACCCTATAATGTACTTAGTAAACTCTATCAGGTACACCTTGATGTATTTATCTTATCAACGCTGTCTATCAGTTTCAACAGATCATTTTAGGGAACGAGAAGTATATCCAAAGCTCAAGTGAACTACACCACAAGAAACCGTGTGAATTAAATGTCTACAGTTAAAAACTTTTTAGGGGCCACTGAAGTTTTGGATCAAGATAATATTATTTTTTCCCTTCATCCATGCCTATATGACATTATGAGCAGGTTGGATGACAAATAAACATCATCGTGGGCCCAAGAAGATTTCAATGGTGGATGTCATTATCCCGGACTATTTCCTGTGGTCCACTTAAGCTTTGGATGTAGTACGTTTTAGGCCTCAAGCCCTAAAATGATCTGAAAAAACGGATGAACGGAGTAGATAAGACACATACATCCACGTTGGGCCCCACAGAGTTTGCTCAATCCGCTTCTAACAAGTACGGGTTTTTTTTTTTGTTTGCTTTTTAGTACACAACACTTGTTAGTTCACACTTCTCTGTTAGCCACCCCCACTAGAGATCGACACCAAGACCTCAGGGTTAGTACACAACACTGTTAGTTCACACTTCCAACAGCAGTTGTTACTCTAGCTGGCATGTACTTGATCATGTGATATCTCACAAACAAACAAAATGACACTTATTTCATTATCTCCGGGTTGATACACATTTATGCGGCGGTGGAAAAAAAAACGACAAGTCTTCATGAATCACAGGTTCAGATCGTTCAACCAGTCCGGTTTTGACGCGCGGATTAGGTACTAAATCCGCCTGTTCCGAGCTTGGGACAGGCGGAGGCTCCGAGCGCCACTGAGGGGCCACATAATGTATGAAATTTATCTGCATTGTCCATTCAATTTTAGATATTATTTGATAACATTATATCCAAAAATAGCGAAGATCAAAGTCCCGAATGAGCTATACGGTAGTGATTAAATTCTTACCGTTGAAAATTATTCAGGCACCACAAAAGTTTTAGATCAAGATGATATTTGTTTTTTCACTTCATCCGGGTGTATATGAGCATATTAAGGGGTTGGATGGAAAATAAACGATACATTAGGGCCTAGGAAGGTTTCAACGGTGGACGTCCTTTGCACTCCTGCTTACTTATGGTGTGATCCACTTGAGAATTTGATATGCCCTATTGCCCCTCAGTAGCCCTCAAAGCCTCTGCCTGTCCCGAGCTCGGAAGAGGCCGGGTAGTACTTAATCCGCGCCCGGGTTTTGAGATTGTAACTTAAAATTTACAGTGGCTTCCATTTCACTTTTAAGTTTATTTATGACACTGGTAGAACGGTTCAAAAATGTAGGTGGGTGGCGCTTCTGACAAGTACCCCCCTGGTTTAGTAATTTTGATCGCTGGTATGTTGTGGCCCACCCTGGTGGACCTTATCCAGAAAACTCGTAGACGGTTAAGAAGAGAAATACAATTGTACCCACTTAATTTGAAAGAGTCCTACAGATTGACGGCTAGGATCTTCCAACCTGGTACATTTTTAGTGTATGGTATATCCACGTTGGGAGTCAACATATGAATGGTCTGGATTAGGAAACCATGGCCCCACTTGACCAAACCAAATACCGGTTTTCATCTAAACTATGGTCCGGGAAACATGTACTGTATATGGCGGGAAGCGGATTGAGATTTGAGTCCGACCCCTCCCGAACAATAATCCGTCCATACAGGTGCTCCTGTGGGACCCACCGTGATTTCTGCACGCCGTCCATCCATTTTCTCACATCATTTTAAGGTGCGAATCCAAAAATGTGGCAGATAAAACGCTCAATTGAACCACATTCTAGTGTGGTCCATTTGATCGTTGGATCTGCCTCATTTTTTGGCTCATACCTTAAAATCATCTTACAAAATAGATGGACGGCGTGGATAAATAGATACATCAGTTGGACAGGATTTTGCGTCATGTAGACCCAACGTACTACCTACGTTTAGGGGTGTACACAAACCGGCTCGACCCGGCCTGAAAAAGCCCTACTCGGCCTGACTCGAAACTGAGTTCGGGTCAGGACGGGCCAATTTTCTAGGCCCGAAATCGAGTTCAGGCCGAGTTCGGATACATCCCAGTTCGGCCCGACTCGGTCCGAAACCCAACTCGCCCCGGCCCGACTCGACCCGGCCTGGCCCAGTCGGGTGTGTGTGTGTGTGTGTGTGTGTGTGTGTGTGTGTGTGTGTGTGTGTGTGTGTGTGTGTATTATATATATTATATCTAACCTCCTCCCGTCCCTTTCCCCTTTCACTTTCTGAGATCGTCCGAGTCCACGGTCCCCACCAAACCCTACTCCCTCTCTCCTTGCCCGACGGCCCGACCCCACCAAATCTTTATAATCTCTCTCTCTCTCTCTCTCTCTCTCTCTCTCTCTCTCTCTCCTCTCTCTCTCTCGTCTCTAATCTCTCTCTCTCTCATCCGACCAGCGGGCGGACGCTATCCGACCACAGCCCCGCGCCTTGTAATGGGACGCGGATTACCTGCCAAAGCCCTTCCCATGAACTTGCTATAAGGTTCGAAACTGGCCCGAACTCAAGTTCGAAACTGGCCCGAACTCGCTCCAGGCTCGGTTCGGGCTGGAGATATTGGCCCGGTGACCAGGCTCGGTCGGGTTCAGGCCTTGTGTAGCTGTTGAACGGGCCTAAATGGGCTGAGGCCAGTTCGACTCGGCCCAACCCGTGTACACCCCTACCTACGTGTTTTCATTGGAGATAGAAAAAAAACCTTAAGCACTAAAGTAGACCTATAATAGTACAGACGAACCTAGAAAGACAAAATACCTCTATTTTCATCGAAAAAACCAACATCCTTATCCTAAAATTTGCCTTTGGTCAGACAAGTTTTCAGCCGGCGATTAAAAAAGGATGTTGTACGGACTCATCTACTATGCTAATTTTTTTCACATAAATTGCAAGAAATCGGATCATCCAGGCACAGGAGTGTCAATGGGCCGGGCTCGGGCATGAAAATCAGATTTTTTTAATAGCCTGCTCCGACGGCCCGGCCTGAAGCAGTTCAAAATCAGGGCCGAAACCAACCCCGGACCCGGCCCATTGACAGCTTAGAATCTACCGGAGCATCAGGGAACGTTGATACTCTGGCAGAGTTTGATGGATGATACGCCGTCTCTTAAACATTGCATCCGTGGCATGCAAATAATTCAAACTGAACTTTCTAAATTATGGATCCAGATTTAGATGTATCATAAACCACAAGTTACGAATATTTGGTCATCAGCGTATCAGATTTGTGGACATCTATTGGACGGTTAGAATTTGAGAAGTATCCAGTGGACCTGTATCCACAATCAAGTGTCCACGAATCAGAGAATAGGATTGGCTGAGCAATCCTATTTTGATCTTGAGAGGAATAGAGATTAGGTTTTACAATTTCGTCTGTTTAATCTGAGTTGAGACCTTCTACATAGCCAATTTATACATGCCAGAGTATCAAACGGCACACTCTGCCAGAGTATATCAAATAAGAGAAATGTTTCAGTGCTCTTAGTTGTCTTGGGACCCTTGGACAGTCCAATCGATCGATCTGAACCATCCATTAATTCCAAAACAAACTTCATAAGGCAGACTACCAGGGGAAAATAGCACTGGTCGGATGATCCAATCGATCGTGATTTGGCCTCTTTGTCTACAACCATCCTTTTTTCATGCCATGGATAGGATTGCTACAGTTGCCTAATAAAAGTGATTCTTTAGAATCATAAGCAATCCATAATAGGCCCTACTAAATAGATGGATCAGATTTTTTATTGGACTTATCTTTGCGTAAACAATCTGGACCGTCCATATGAAAGACCATTGATCAAACGGTTAATATTTGTCAAATCGGTTTGGCGTTTGCAGTTAGTAATAAAGGCTGGAATCTTGATTGAGATGTTTATAAGAAGACAAGAAAAGGTCTGGATCGAGACAGAATTTATGAATACAACCAAACTCCCCAACTACCTCCTGTTGCGCCATTAATAACTGACGGCTGTTCACATTCAGCGAGGGTCCCTCTCATGTGCGGTGGGAGATGCTGTCCCTCGAGGTGGGTGTATCCCTGACCGTGAGGCCCACCTTGATGTATGTGCTTTACATCCACGCCGTCCATCCATTTTGGCAGCTCATTTTAGGGTATGATCCCAAAAATGAAGTATTTCCAAATCTCAGGTGGACTACACAGAACAATTATAGTGACCATTAAAATTTTCTTATGGGCTACTAAAGTTTTGGATCAAGCTGACATTTATATGGTCCCATCCAGGTATTTGCGACCTTATCATTAGGTTGGATCGCATATAAATAGGCCAGTGGCCCCAAGAAATATTTAATGGTGGTTATTTCTTCACCACTGTTTCATGTGTTGTGGTCCGCCTAAGATTTGGATCTGCTTCATTTTTTGAATGATGCCATAAAATAATCTTTCAAAACGGATGAATGGCATGGATATAATGCACATATATCACAGTGGGCTCTACAGTCAGAGATCCAACCCAAAGCCCACCCCACAAAAATCCGACTTGATCACATTTGCGTCCGGTAAACGGTCCAACAACGGTAGTGGATTGCCTGTTATCCGGGTAACACAGCTCAGTGGGTGTTACCCTTACCGTATGAAGACCACCTTGATAATTTTTTATGTATATCCACGCCATCTATCAGTTTTCTCGATCATTTTAGAACGTGATTCCAAATCTTAATAAGATAAAAATCTTAGGTGGACCACACCATTGAAAATAGTGGTGAATAACCATTAAAATATTTTTATGGACCACAAGTTTTGGATCAAGCTGATATTCATATTTTCCCATCGTCCAGGTCAATTTGACCTTTTCAACGGATTGGATGGAAAAGAAACATTATGGTGAGCATTAATGTGGGCCAGGAAGATTTCAACGGTGAAATGTTCAACCACCACGGTTCCCTACGGTCACATAATTTTTATTTCTAACCAAACTCATTAACATGTTGAGTCCAGCTCATTTATATGTCGAGTACTATAGATGTGACAATGACCTCTAGCAACCCAATTTAAAATAGCTAGACTAGCCACAAAGCTCCATGCTGTCTTCAAATTTTACCTATTTCATGTATATGTGTTATTTTTATAATATCAATTTTCGCTTTTTACCATGCTTTATCTTATTTAAATTTTATAAGCTCTTGTTATAAAATCTCCTGACTGGCTTGTTTGGATTCCTATAAAATAAAAAAAGTAAACATTGTTTTTCGAAATTCATTTTCTATAGCTTATCAAGTTGTCTCAGTATGCTCCCTTTTCACATTTTAGCCTAATTGATTTTTTATTTTTTTTCACTTCTATTTTAAAAGGGGCATTTTTTTATTTTTATTTTACTATGGAAAAAAATGAGATTACAAAGGATTAAGCTCATAACTGCTATCATCCATCTTCAATGGCTTCATGTGTACCAATGTGTCAAATGATCAAATGTCTACCTTCAATTATGGCCACATCCGCCACATGTGACACGTGTCACCATCCATCTTCTTCTACATCCAATGTATAAGGTATATGACATGCACTAATATGCCACATGTGCCATTATCCATCTTCTCTTGCATCTAACGTATAAAGCATCAAATGTGCGCTAATGTGCCACATTGACACCATCCATCTTCTCTTGTGCTCCAGTGTGCTAATGTGCCACATGCACCATCATTCATCTTCTCTTGCACCACATATGTGTAAAGCACTCTACATGCACCAATGTGTCGCATGTGTCATTATCTGTAAGACCCGTATCCTAGACCGTACCGTTTCGTAGGCTTCCGCGGTCGAATTCTGGCAACCTTCTACCATTGACCGGCATTTGTGCGCGACCCTGCGTCATACACCGTCAACTCGAATTGACTCAAACCGAGACTTGTACCCTAGCGACCGCGCCGTCGCCGCGGTTCCGATGCCGTGACTCGCGCGCCGATTCAATACTCTGGTCAAGAGATGTGGGTCTGCATTCAGTGCGAGGAAAACGCCGCTCGTGCGAATTCCGAGAGAATCTTTACGACTTGTCACATCAATCAATTAATCCCATCATGTCAAGTACACATCACATTTCACTCATTCCCAAGCAACCCCAAAGTCAAAAAATTCTTACACAAGCCCATACATTTCTTAAACCATTTACCACAAAAGTCAAAAAGTCTCTTACACATCTATCACCACCACATCCATCACCCCATCTCTCTCTCTCTCTCTTTACAACTCTCTCTCTCTCTCTCTCTCTCTCTCTCATCTCTCAAAACCCATATTCCAAGCAACCAAAAATAAATAAAAATTCCACGTTCAAGCCTCCCAAGCCCTCCAAGAGAGCTTTGTGTGTGACCCACTTCCTACCCTCTCATCTCCCATCTCAACCATCCAAACTCCATCTCTTCCGTTGGAATCGAAGCTAAGGAGCAAAGGAAGACAAGGGAGTAAGAAGATCGAACGGTGGGTGCTTCATAGGCTTAGATTTGCATGTTTTTATGATGGGCCAAGTGAGGCCTACCGATCGATGGTATGGATCTCGCTTTGGACTATAGGTGTGACTGATGGCCCACCTTAATTCTCATGATCATTCCATGATGGGGCTCTTCTCCATGGACCCCATCATGATGTTTACTTTCTAGTTTGATAAGGGTCATCTAGACCTTCCATTTTGGTGGAGAAGAAATCTCCACCGTTGATCTTTGATTTGGTGGGCCCACATGTATTGGGACCCACTTGATGTATCATTTATTGCAAGGGAGGGCTCATAGTGGCGGAGCCCTCCATCACACATGTCCCTCTCTCTTTTCCTCTCTCTCCCTCTCTCTTGCTTCTTCTCTTATTTCATGTGATGATGTGGCCGTGTGGCCCACCCGGATGGACCCCACCATGAAGCATATATTCTATCTAAGCCATCTATAGGTGGGACCCACTTTATATGTGTTGTATCCACACCATCCAGCCATTTGGGTGGCCCACTTGTGGCACGTCTATAGGTGGGGCCCACCTTATATGTATGTGTTTCCCAAACAGTCCAGCGTCCAGGGACGCTGGACGTGGCGGAAGAGTGAAGTGTGAACTGGCAGTTTACGTACTACTGGCCACTGAGAACACAAATATCAGTTTGAATGTAAACTTTATGGTGGGCTGCTCATACAGTCCCCACCTTGAAGTATAGCTTTGATCCATGTCGTCCATTATATTTCTCACCTCATTTTAGGCGTTGAGCCGAAAAATGAGGCCAAACCGACTTTCTAGTGGGCCATACCATAGCAAACAGCATGTTCACCGTTGAAATACCCTCTGATGTTTCTATACACCGAAATATGCTCAATATTGAGCTTGTTTGGCTTGTCTTGAGCCATGGGGGCCATTAGGCAGGGTGGATTCACCTAATGCAGGCCCCACATGAGGAAAACCGCAGGATTCACCTAATGCAGGCCCCACATGGGGGCCATTAGGCGGGGTGGATTCACCTTATATATATGAAGCACAGCACCTGCTGCCGCTGACACTACCAGAGGACGCGCAGGTGTCCTGCGCTGTAGGCGGACGGGCCAGTCACCACGGGCCCAGCCGTGGGCCCCACCCTGATGTGTGTTCATATCCACACCATCCATTTTGTGGGCCCCCCTCAGGGAAGTGAACCACCCAAAAATCAACCGTATACGTGGCTCGGGTGGCCCACATTACACGAAACAGGGTGAATTGAACGTCTGCCATTGAAACCCATTTTTTTGGTTCACAGAAGTTTTAAATCAATATGAAAATTGTTTTTCCTATTCAGCTAAGTCTGTGGAACCTTATCAACGGCTTGGATGGCAGATACACATTATGGTGGGCCACACGTGTGGAGCCCACCATGAAGTAAGTGTTTTATCTACTCCCGCCCGCCCCTGTACACGGTTGCGTCCATGCAACGTGGGGTGTAGCGTGGGGCCAATGATGTATGTATCCACACCGTCCATTGTTTGGACGGTGGGGCCCACCATGATGCATGTGTTGCATCCAAGCCGTCCAACCCTTTTGAAAGCCCATTTTAAGGCGTGAGACTAAAAATAAGGCAGATCTATTTATCAAGTGGACCACACGACACTATGAGCATTGAACGTCTACCATTGAAATTCCCTTGGTATCATAGAAATTTTGGATCAACATGAAATTTGTTTTCCCTCTTAATTCAGGTCTGTGTGACCTTATGATCAGATTAGATGAGAAATGAATGATATGGTAGGCCTTAGAAATTTTAATGGTGAAAATCATTGTCACCACTTATAGTTCGGTGTGACCCATTTGATATGCATGAGGCCTATTAGTGTGGCCCACTTGATGTATATATAGCCTATGTGATGTGGCTCACTTGCCATATGAGGGCCCACTGTGATGTATATAAGGCTCATTTGAGGAGGCCTACCTTGATGTATTTGTGGCCCGTTGTTGAGGCCCACCTTAATATTTATAAGGCCCATTTGAGGAGGCCCATCTTGATGTAGTTATGGCCCATCCGTTGAGGCCCGTTTGATGTATTGGAGGCCCATGGGTCGAGGCCCAATGGGATGTACATAAGGCTCAATGCGAGGAATGTGCACCCGATGTAATGTGTGATTTCTCTATAATGCAGGTAATGATGTTTATGGCGGGCCATGCCTTGAGAGCAATGTTAGTTTGATGTCCACATTGTAAGAATAATGTTGGCTAAATGTCCGCATTAAAATTCTCTCTAGGGCCCATTGTTAGGCCCATACTTGTAGGTCGTCTAGGCCCATCTTCGTTATGAACAACATTTATCCCATATAACATGTTTAGTATAGTTCCATGATTCATGATCATACACATTATATGTATGCTTAATATGAGAAGTGACTGATCATAGCATATGCCTTCGGGCATATTGTTTAGGGCTCCCGGATAGGCGGTGTTGCCCTACATGAGCGCACGATAAGCGCAGGATTGCTACATGACTGGATAGTGTGATTCATGCATTCGTGTTATGTGATATGGTATTATACGCCCTAGCGACATCAGGGTCGTACCCTCTACAAGCGTATCGTGGTTGGCAAGATTGGATACCGAAAATCTTATTCTACATGGGGTGCTATAGATATCCCTAGGTGAAAGTCCCTAAACCCTTATGGTACCAGAAGGTTGCTCGAATGTCTAGACCGAGTGGGTGCACGAGTGCCAAGTACCGATTACCAGAAGGCCGCGCTTTCCACTGTGTCGTGGTCGGTTGGAAAGGGGTGCGGCCTTATCCTCCCGAGTGGAGGGGGCAAAGCTAGGCTGAGTTTGACCAGCTCTAGGAATGGGTCCGCTATCGACAAGTCGGGCCTGATATTGGCAGGAGGATGGTGAGGTCTCTTCTACTCACCTGATTGCGTGCAATGGGGCGACAACGTGGCTGGAGTGTACTAAACCCTTGTGATATTTCAGAGTTGAGCTGTATTGATATGTGGACTCATATGTGGATTTGTATGCTTGAGTTGCATCTCGCATCGCATGGCCTTGTTATGGCCAACATCATTCATGTCTTACATCACATAGCCTTGGTACGGCTAGTGGTATTCATGGATTCATCAGCATGTTCTGCATTACTTTGATACTGCATAACTGTATTACTACCTTGCACACACACTTACACCACCCTCTAAGCTTTCTATAAGCTTATACGAGACCGCTCGTGCATGTGACGTTGGACCGCAGCAGCGCTGAGGCAGGAGCGCATAACAGATCTTCTTGACATTTTTTATCCATTATCATTGCATTTCCCTTTATGCTCATTGTACTTGTAAAGTTTTTTATCATAGTGGAAATGTGATTGAGTTTTTGGTTGTTGTTTGTGGGTTTTGTCTTTGATTATGCTTATTATGAATCAAACTGATATTGGAAATCCTCCTCATAGCATCCCAGGATCAGAACCTGGCGAATGGGCACCGAGAGCCGAGAATGGGGTTCTACGGAGGCTGTTGGCACTGGATTTGGCAATCGAGAATTTTGTGAGCCTGGTTTCCGAGTTTGGGGCGTGACATTATCTATATTCAGTCTCTCCAAATGTGTCACATGTACCAATGGTGCCAATGTGAGAAGTGTTCTCATCCAGCTTCAAGTGCTTATATGTCAAATGTTCTAGTGCATTTTTTGTGCCACATGTGCCACCGTATAACTTAAAGAACCTCACATGTAGTAATTGCACCATGATTCAACTTCCAGCACCTAAACATGCCACACTTGTTATTGTTCATCTTTAACATCCCACATGTGCTAATTTGGCATGTTAGCGACTACCTAAAAAAGGTTTCCTTTTGAAAGAGTGCCTTTAATCTGTCCAGCACTATTTGATCGACCGTGACTTCTCGTGTTGTTCTCAGTTGATTATGATCTTTCCCAGTCGATTGTGATTCTTTGTTGTCTTCATGGTCGACCGGACGTGCAACCATGTGGATTGCGTAAGTGCACGGATTTAGTTTTAATTTTGTACGGGGCGTATGTATATGGTTATAGAAGTGGAATTAGGGTTAATCATGTTGTGCTAGAGAGAGCTAGGGTTTTAAAAGGGGAACTCGTCTGTAGACATGAGGGTTTCGAATCTGTAAGTCATCTATCTCTTATAATATTCAATTCATAGTGGATTGTTTGTCACTTGGTACCGTGATTGTTTTTTGCATGGATTTTTTTCACGTAAAATCGATGTATTTTATTTGATTGCTCGAATTTTTTCGTTTCTCTATAATGTGTTTGATTTGTTCTAAGTTTGTTCCATGCCTAACATGTGGCAATTACGCATAACAAGCGGTATCACAACGTAGACTTTACGTTGGGTTTTTTAGATTGAATTTGAGACATGGGCTCGAATGGATTGAATGTGAAGTTTGAGACGAAGAAATTCAAAAGCAAAAACAACTTCGAATTATGGAGGTTGAAGATGAAATCCCTCCTAATTTAACAATGGGTGTTGCAGGCACTCCTTTGCAAAGTAAGACGTCCTAAAACTATGAAAGAAGAGGATTGGGATGATCCAGATCAGAGGGCGATTAATGCAATTTAATTGTGCTTGCCAATGATGTCTTTTATAATGTTAGTTATGAAACAACTACCACAGTCTTATGGGCAAGGTTAGAGAACCTCTACATGACGAAGTCGCTCTTCAATCGTCTGTATCTGAAGAGACAATTTTACACTCTGAAGATGACAGAATGGTCAGATCTCTCTGAATACATCAACAACTCCAACAAATGAATTTACAAACTGACAAGTGTGGAGGTGAAGATCGAAGAAGAAAATAAAGTCCTAATGTTGTTGTCATCCCTTCCATATTCTTACGAGAATCTGGTGGATACCTTGTGATATGATAGGGATACCTTTGATCTCAATATTGTTATCTTTACCCTTCAGTCGAAGCAGCAGAGAAGGAATAACGGTGGAGAATGTACTTTTGTAGGGACACTGGTTGCAAATGGAAGACTGTCTGAACAAGGGAATGGTAAGTTGCGATCGAGGTTCAAGTCAAACGACAAAGAGAAGTTGAAGTGCTGGAATTGTGATAGGACATGCAATATGAAAAAATGACTATATAAACCCTTAAAACCCAAAAGGATGAGAATTCAGATAATTCACCAAAAGAGGTCAATTCAGCAGAATCCAACGAGGACACAAGTGGTTGTGATGTATTATTCGTTTTCGTTTCCAAGGTTGAACACTTGTATAACGAGTGGATTCTTGACATAGGTGCATCGTATCACATGTGTCCTCATTGGAGTTGGTTCACCATGTACAGTAAGTATGATGGTAGCCTGATTTTTATCGACAATGATCATGCCTGTAAGATTATTGTATTTACATCGGTACACATTAGAATGTTCAATGGGGCGGAGCATGCTCTGATGGATGTAAGGCACGTCTTGGACCTGAAGAAGAATCTAATATCTCTAGGAGCTTTTGAGGCGGTCGGATATGAATTCATCGGGTATGAAGGTGTCATGAAAGTTTCGAATGGATCACTCATAGTTATGAAAGCACAAATGAGTGAAAACCTTTACAAGTTGATTGAGAACACTTTATCAGGTGGAATTGCAGCGTTTGTAGCGAAATCCACATCTACACATGTGTGACATGGGTGCTTAGGTCACATTAGCAAGCGTGATATGCAGGTAATACTCAATCATGGTTTAATTCCTACTTTTAAATTTTTTATTTGGATGTATATGGGTATTGCATATACTGTAAACAATCAAAATTGTCTTTTAAAAATGGAAAATATATTAGTAAAGGATAGCTTGAATATGTATATTTTAATATGTGGGAGTTGTCGCCCGTTGTTTTTAGAAGAGGGTTATCATTTTGTGTATCATTCATTGACAACTTCTCTAGAATGTGTGAGTTTATTTCATTAAGAATAAATCTGACATATTTGCCACTTTCAAGACGTTGAAGCTTATGATTGAAAAATAATCAGGGTGACAATTAAAAATTCTGAAGACTAATAATGACGGGGAGTTTATTTTGAAGGAATTTAATCTGTTTTGTAAGAACGAGGGAATCGTGAGGCAATACACAATAAGGCATATTGTAATGCCCTGAAAATTTAGGGTCTTGCATACGCTCGACTCTCAAGTTCCCGGGTATCACTTATAACTAATTTTACTATTTTATGTTAATTCGGGTTAATGAGCAGTATGAAATTACTTGGAGCATGAATCACAATCACATCTATTCTACTCAAAAGGAAGTGGCTAAAACGTATACAAGTTCACAAAATATATCAATGGGTCGCACAAGGTGTCGCCCAACAAAAATACAAAAGAATGATATGTCCAAAAGAGTAGTGCGCTGAGTCCACCACTCAGTGATCCAAAATCTGTCTGCTACATCTATGGTGAACCGCCCATTAGATGGAAATAGGACAGCTCATCCTCCTCTTCAATGCTTGTGCCGCACGGCTCATCGAACTCAGCATCACCTGTAACTACTGAAGAGTCTGGTTGGTGTTTTAAAACACCGTCCCAGAGTGGGAGTGAGTGATCAACTCAGTGGGTACTATTAGCCTTAAGTTACAACAAATATCAATGAATTTAATGAAAGACATACATTCACAGATCCCTAACTAGTCTTGTTAATGCATATGCATGTATCATGATATGATGTATAACTTCGCAACAACACTCCCTTGAGCAACTTCGTCTAACGATCGCGCATGACCAACCTCCCTCATTGTGACCTCAACTGTCGAGTCGTCAACCTAACTAATGCGATGCGATCTTGATCGTGTTAACCGAGTTTTTAATTAATTTCGTTCATCCAACAAATTGGAGAAACTGGTACACCCCACGGTATCAATGCCCTTAACTAGTTGCGAGGCCAAGGCCCCGCGATCCTTGATCTCATCGGGTTCCCCATCCCCGATTTCAAGCACATGGGGAGTGCTAGGAAGTGGGATCGCTCGCAATCACTACAGGGAGGCTCATCACCCCAGCGTAGGCCGACAGCTCGGATACAGTGTCTCATTCTACCATGCCCGGCTCTCGAGACGGTGGATCAGTTTCAAATGGTTATCAATGGGTTTCAGTGGGCGAAGGGTGTTCCAAGTTCCATACAGGTGTGAGCAGGCATGGTTAACAAACATGGTTAGTTAGTAGTTGAACTAGACCGTGCGAGTTTAGGCGAGTATGCAATAGACGGCAACAGGTACAAGCGACTCATGTAGTCCAAGTACTGTCGCCCATTCGCACCCGCCCAAATCCGCTGGTCTAGCCACAGGATGGTCCTACCAACAGGACCACCATCTCCCACCGCAGTTCCCTGGCCAACCTAGGGATTTGATGGTACTCAATAATACTCCAACAACTCAGGGTTCATCTTCTAACACAAGTGAAGGTAGGCACTCATACATCACTCAAAAATTTAAATTTTCTATAATGCAACTACTAGCAATAATATGAGATTAATGTGTATGTGTGTTGTGTGGGGTTAGCGAAGAGTTCAAGAAATATAAATCACTCATGGCACAAGAATACAACAAGGGTTAATGAATCATACATGCTACAAGAAAACATAGTACAAAAACCAAGTATGAGATGAATATGCAATCACCCATTTTCATGCCCAATCACGTTGAGGAACAAATAATAATATTTAATCATTTCGTGCAAATTGGGATGACCTATCATGTAAGGTCTTGGCTAGATTTTCTCTAGATTATTCAAGCACATCACCCAAACATTCAAAATCATTAAATTCATGCTAAAATTGGTGGTAGGCCACCTAAGAATAATAGTCTGCACCTATGGATCGTTGAGAGCTTGAAGAAACGACCTAGAAGTGTCGAACTCGTGGTTGACTGGCTGAAATCCTGAGTCAAATGCACTTGCATGTTAGGGTTCCATGCAAATCCTAGCTTAACACAAGGGATTTCAAAAGAAATGAGTGATTACCTCCCCAATCGGTTCGAAATCGTGCTTGGAGTTGTGGATGTGGGGAAAGGAAGGAGATTTGCTACAGTTCCAAGTTTCCTTGGGTCCCTCCTCCAATAACACTCACCTTCCCACTCTTCTTCCCTCTTCTTTCTCCTTTTTCTCTCTTCTCTCCCTTTGTTGCTAGATTTTTGGTGTGGGAGTGAGTGAGAGAGTGGGTTTGGGGGTTCGATTTCCTAGGTTTGGGCTAAATGGCCCTAAGTTCTAACACTCTCCCAACAATGACCCTCTAGGACCCTCTTTTGGCTTTGGGGCAGTCCTATCACCCCTCTGGCCACCAAATTTGGAGTGTAGGTGTCTCATGGCCCGATGAAGGGTTGTGCAAAATTTGGAGACAAACGGACGTGGGGTTTTGTCGTACGATTCTGATCTTTAAATGGCCCTGTGGGGTCCATTCTGGCCGTTGGGGCGGTTCTGATGGCCCCTTGGCTATAAAATTTATAGGATATGTGCTCCATGGCCCGATGAAGGGCTGTGCAAAATTTGAAGGCAAACGGACGCGGGGTTGTATTGTACGGGTCCGATTTGCGATCAACGGTCACTGTTTCACGATCGGGTTCCAGATTTTGTGGACGGGCGTAGAAAATTTTTTAAGCCTTCACCGTAAATGCAGAAGAGATCCGATGGCTGCAAAGCCTAATATCTCAGTTTCATTTAAAGGGGTCAGTGATTTAAAATTCTAGCCTTTGAGCCCAGGTTGGGGTGAGTCGCGCTTGGCAAGTGCTGTCAGGACGGCGCAGATAATTAATTTTTAGGCATTTACTAAGTCTGTGGTCCGCGATAGACCACAAGCTCAATGAGATCTACGGTTTTCCCAATTTTTAGATTTTTCTGACCTTTCTTGGCCGTTGCGCGGCCCGCACAGGCTGTTGCCGAGTAGAAACAGGCTATCTGGCTTGACGGCCCGCACTTGGCCCGAACCCAACCAGACTAGTCTGCCTTAATGGGATAACCTGGGTTAATTTGTTGGTGGTACTCCTACACACAAGCGGTTTAAGCGAACGGTTTTGCGGTAAATCCTACGTGAACGTCTCAGGACATTGTTCTTGTTGAACAAGACGTTACACATATACTAGAGTAGAATAGTATGGCAGAGCGTATAAATCAGACTATTTTTGAAAGAGCCTGAAGTATACTAAGTAATGATGCATTAGGCAAGGAGTACGGGTTGAGGCTGTTAATACAACTCGCTATTTAGTAAATCGTTCCCTGTTTATGTCGAATGATTGTAAAATTCCTGAAGAAGTATGGAGTGATCAGGAGGTAGACTACTTAAGGCCTCGTGTATTTAGTTGTGATGCTTACTCTCATTTATTATCTGTTGAGGGAGATAAGCTAGACCAAATAGTGAAGAAGTGTAGCTTTGTCGGCTATTGTCACACCCCAAAATTCGGTGCCTGAGTTAGTTAGACCCGACTCCGAATTTCAGGTTGTGATTAAATTTTTAAATATTCTCAACCACAAATTTAATAAGAAGCACATTACAATAAATTAAATATTCATCTAATACAATGTCTAAACTTACTTTTAAGTTTTTTACTGTATATTTTTTCTAACATAAATAGAAAATATCACTACAACTAGACGGAAGGTTAGATCGTCGCTTCGCTTCGCCACTAACTGATCTCTGAGCTCTGAAACACTGTTAATGTGGGTGTGAGCATTATAGCCCGTGTGATCATATCCAATCCAAATATAAAAAATTTATATTTATATAAAATATAGAAATAATGAAAATAATTTGTTTAAAGTTCAAAACACGAATTAAAGTATCAAATTTTAAAAGATGAGATGAACGCAATACTAGAACTGTAAAGATGTTCTAAATGCCAAACTTTCCATGAATTTCATAAATAACGAAATTAAATAATCATCATCTCTTATAACCCTGTACCCAAGTTAATGGTCATGTTGCATTAACGCATATGCACTTGTACCTTGTGTTGAGAGACTCGTTTATATGTTAGCTGGTTAGACAACCGCTCCAGTTGTACTTCTGACGTATGACCGCGTATACAATCATACTCATATGCCATATATAAAGAAGACTTTAAAGGATCCGGTGGATTGTAGGGCCTTTCACCCAAATGATATGATCGGTCTACTGGCTGGCTTAAGGGTCTTCCACCCAATGGACGTAATCTCCCTACTTGTTGGTTTTATGGTCTTTCACTCAAGAGACACAACCACCCTACCTGCTTATGCTTTTTAAGGATATCCATATGTCAACGCACTCACATTCCAACCTTCATTCTTAATTAAAAATAAATATGTACATGATAGACCATCCATTCAAATCGAAATTATAAAATGTACAACTTACTGCAGGTTAGTTACAAACTACATAGCATTACATCACGTATTCTTCGTTATTCTTAAATTATGTATAGAAGTCGTTATAAGGTTCGATAGTTATTAAATCAACAATTATTGAAATTAAATAATTAAAATTTTAATTTCTAAAATTTGTCATACAATTTTACTAATGATTTGTCCAAATGTACAATAGTGCGCAGAAAAAAGTGGACTATAACACAAATCTCTTAATAGACAACATAAAAATCTCAAAAGAACTTAAGAACCCAAATTTTATAGATTTAAAATAATTAATTTATAGTTAGAGAGGTTTGTTGAATTTTTAGAAAATTTATCTATATATATATATATATATATATAACTCTAAAATTTTAGGATTTCAATATAGTGCAGTTTTAATCGCATATGATTATTGGGTGTAATTTTGAGAATAGTTATTAACTCGACTTAAAAGATTTATTTGTGATTTATTTGGTTGTGCATAACATTTATTTTCAACAATTTCCTAAAAATAAGGTTTTTCAAAAATATTATTTTCTTTTCTATGCTTTCCATGAATTCAATTAGCTCTTAAAGTAAGTATATGGTTGGCAATTGAACATATTGAAGTTAACCCTAGCACGGCCCACCAAGAGTTCTCGGATTTTTTATTTTTTTATTTTTTTGTTAGCCGGATAGACTGTAACTTATGGTAAATCTGTTAAACTTGAGTCCTTTTTGGAGAAAAAAATACCCGTCTTTAATCTTGGGTTTGCTCTAAAACATGGTAAATTATGGATTAGTCTAAACCAGAGAGCCTAAGACAGCAGTAAATCTGCCTTGTGTACACATGGCATTCCATGTGCATCATCTAGACCTTTGATTATGTGGGATTTATCATGGGTGGGCAATCAAACAATATCCATCCTCCATTTGGTAGATATTTTAGGATGGTCAATTAATTCTCTTTTAAGAACCACCTAATTAGATTTGTATTAATGACAAAATTTTATTGGAACATGTGCCACTGTCAAATATGGTCTCCTTAAAGCGTAACTGAAATTTGTACCTTGAATCTGTTTTTAATTGTGGCATGTCGGCTCTTTTTTAGAGTAGCACGTGATTACATCAAATCTACCTAAAATAGTAAAACATCCCCGGACTGCGGACGCGGATTTCCTGTGAGGATTCTTGATGGGTCCACTGTGATATTTGTTAGAAATTCAACCCGTCCAGTCGTTTTTTAAGCTCATTTCAGACATGAGACCGAAAATGATTAGGGTCCATAACTAAGTGAGCCATTATAGATGAAACCGCGGAGAAAGGAATTCTTACCGTTGAAACCTTCTTATGATCCACCTTGATGTTTATATTCCATCCAAACCGATTATAAGGACATTTTCACTGTGATGAAGTGAAAAGGCCAAGAAATTAAACGGATATAAAACTTTTGTGGCCATATAAATGTTTCAACGATGGTCACTAAATCCTCACTGTTTCCTCTTGTGTAGCCCACTTGAGTTTTTGATCCTCCTCATTTTTGTTCGCATGTCTTAAAATGAACTCGAAAAACAGATGGACGGAGTGGCTTTCTCACAAACATCATAGTGGGCCCACTCAGAATCTTGCACAGGAACTTGCGTCCACGGACAGCTATCTAGCTGCGGTAGGTACTTTCATGCGAAGACGAACACCGACGCTCCTCAAGCTCGGAGTTGTACGAACGGTTCAAAGGATATCAAAGTTACACGCCCCACAGTGATGTATTTATTATATCTACATTTCATCTATTTGTAGAGATTATTTTAGAGTATTATCCAAAAAAAGAATCATATCCATAGATCATATGGACCACACCATAAATAGCAGCCGAGGTAATGATTTTCACCGTTAAACAATTTGTAGGGCCCACTATAACATTTATTTTACATCCAATCTATTCATAAGGTCACGAATACCTGAATGAAGAGGAAAAATAAATTACATATTGATCCAAAACTTGTGGCCCCAAAAAGGGTTTCAATGGTAGATGTTCAATCCTCCACTAGTTTTTGCAGTGTGGTCCACTTGATAGTTAGATCTTTCTTATTTTTCATCTCAAGCCTTAAGATGATCTCTCAAAATATATGGACAATTTGGATATAACACATACCCCATGATTAGACCCACAGAACTTGCTTAGGTCAATAAAGCAGCAGTTATATAGCTGCTCTGAGGTACACCAGCAAATCCGCTTTGAATGGCCATCATGATGTGAGGGTCTTATCCACAGTGTCTATCCATTTTTACAAGGTAAGTGGCAAAATTGCTACTAAAGTGATGTCACCCAGCTCTGTGGACCCCACAATGATGCATGTGTTGTATCCATACTATCCAACCATTTTTAGAGATCATTTTATGGCATTACAAAGAGAATGAGATAGATACGAAGTTCAAGTAGACTCCACCGTAGAAAATAGTGGAGATAGTGACACCCACCGTTCAAAACTTCTTAGGGGCCACCGTAGTCTCAGATGAAGCTGATAGTTTTGCTTTCACTTAATCTATCTCTATGTTAACTTATGAATAGGATGGATCTCAAAAATACATATCAGTTTTCACTTAATCTATCTCTATGTTAACTTATGAATAGGATGGATCTCAAAAATACATATCGGTTTTCACTTAACCTATCTCTATGTTAACTTATGAACATGATGGATCTCAAAAATACACCACTATGGGCCCTACAAATGTTTCAACAGTGGGTATGATGGCTCACACGGTTTTCTGTGGTAGGTCCACTTGAAATTTAGCTCTATCTCAGTCTCTTTGTAACGCCATAAAACAATCTCTAAAAATGGTTGAACAGCAAGGATACAACACATGCATCTTGGTAGGTCCACATGGCTTGGTGACATCACTTCAGTAGCGATTTGGCTACTGACCTTTTCATATCGAATGGCAGACCCAAAAAATGAGGCATATCCAAGGCTCAAGTGGACCACACGGCGGTGATAATGATTCTCACCATTGAAACTTTTTTAGGGCCCACCATATTGTTCGTTTTCCATCCAAGCTATTCATAAAGTTACATAAACATAGATGAAGAGAAAACACAAATATCAGCTCCATTAGTAACTTTTGTGGCCCTGAGAAGTTTTCAACAGTAAGAATTTAATCCCCATTGTGTAGTTCGCTTACGCCTTAGATCTGCCTCATTTTTTGAGCTTATACCTTAAAATGATACCAAAAAATGGATGAAAGGTGTGGATAAGACCCATACATAACCGTTCCTGAAGAAAATGGAGCGGATTGGCTGGTGTACCACACACCACCGACCTGGTTGGTGCGGGTACGTGTCGTGCGAAGCTCCCATCGTAGGAACGGTTCAAAGGAAATCAAAGTTACGTGGCCTAGAAATTATGTATTTATCATATCCACACCGTTCATTCATTTGGCTACATAATTTTCAAGCATGAGCTCAAAAATGAGTCATATCCAAAGGTTAAGCGGACCACCACAAATATCAGTGGGATAATGATTCTCACCATTAAAACACTAATAGGGTCCATCATAACATTTTTTATAACATTTTTTCCATCCAATCTGTTCATAAGGTCACACAGACCTCAATGAATAGTAAAAACAAATATCAAACTGATCCAAAACTTTTGTGACCCTCAAAAGGATTTTAACAATAGACTTCCAATCCTCCACTGCTTTTTGCAGTCCACTTGATATTTGGATCTGTCTTATTTTTCAGTTCAAGCCAAACAACAAGCTCACTAAATAGATGGGCGGTTTGGCAAATACTCTTGATGAGACCCACAAAACTTGGTGATATAAACACACTAGCCAAGTCGGTGGTGTGTGGTACGCTAGCCAATCTGCTTCTAAAAATGAAGCGTATTGGTTTGGGCTCTATATCAAGCCGAGTCAAGGTGGGCCAAGCTTGGCTTGACTCGTACATGCTCTTCTCAAATTCGAGCTTGAGCTCGGCCTCGAGCTTACCATTGGAGCTTAGCTTATTTGCCAAACCTTTCGACTCGAGCTCAAGGCAAGCTAGTGGATCGAGCCGAGGCAAGCTTACCTCGAGTTGAGTCAAGCCTGCTCCCAATCCGACCCAACTCGCACCCGATTCAACCCAATAACCCAACCCAATCGACACTTGACTCAACCTAGCCACGCGACTCAACTGAACCAACCCACACCAACTCAACTCCCAAATCAAATATTCAATTTATATATATATATATATATATATATATATATATATATATATATATATATAATTTAACTTTTTTATTTTAATTATAATATAATATATATTCGAGTTAAGCCGAGCTCAAGTCAAGTTAAGATCCACTATGATCGAACTCGGCTTGTTTTCAAAATGAGCTGGGTCATTTGAAGCTTGGCTTGCCTTGAGTCGTCGTTCGAGCCGAGTCAAGCCGAGCTAGATCGAGCTTAGCCGAGCGAGCTTTTCGAGCTAACTTGGCTCGTGTATAGCCCTAGTATTGGTACCGGACGAGTGAGGCTACTGGACGTTGCCCACATTTTATCCAGCCCAATCTATTTTGCCAGCTCGTTGTAAGGCATGAGCTCAAAATGACAATAAATCCAAATCTCAAGTAGACCACATCACAAGAAAGAGTGATGAATAAACGCCAACAATTTAAAAACTTTCTAGGGTTACGAAAGTTTTAGATATAGTTAATATTTGTATTTTCCCTTCATAACCTAATCAAGAGGTTGTGTCGCAAATAAACATTATAGTAAGCCTTACAAACTTTGCAACGGTGGCCATTCAATCACCAATCCTTTCATGTAGTGTGGTCCACTTGAGATTTGGACCTGCCTCATTTTTAAAGCTCATGCTCTAAAATAATGATCCAAAATAGATGGATGAGAAGATAAAACATATACATCATTGTGGGACTCACGGAGCACCGTCAGAGTAGCCTGTCTGTATGCAATACCAGGTCCCGGAGAAACTACCGCGGACAGTGGACAAGAATGGAGTGCCCTACCTGCACCCTTTTTATGCATGGTGTAGCATGTTTGGGACCTATGATTCATGTAAAAGGATAGTCCCACAATGAAGATCAGCTGGTGTGAAAGTCATCAGGTGAGCCACACCAAAAAAAACAATGACGGACGGTATGATCCTATGCCAACATACAGGTGTGGCTTATTCATTGAGTGAGCTGATGTAGAGTGGGTCGTAGACACTTTCATGGCAAAGATGGACCAAAGAAGGTCCGATCAAAGGTGAAACCGATATGGACCGTCAAGACCTTAAATTAATCATATTTTGCAAGCTAGGATAAGTTTTTCAATATATTATATATGATTTTGGGGTAAGAAAAGCTATTTAAGCCAACCAATCTTGCTATGCCGGGTTGCCCATACCGTATTTGCAAGATTCCATCATATCAATAGTCAAAAGTCCCATTTAATTTCATTTTTTACATTCAAATTGAGTATAATTTTTGATCTTTTGAGTTGTAGCAGTCGTACCCAACATAAAAATGGCTTAGAAAAGTTAGGAGAATAACATGATTTTGCTAAATTAGCCACTTACTAATTTTTAGTGGAAAATTAACCACAAAGTCTAGTAGGAATGGAGCCCGTGTATAAATAGAAAGTCACTTTTTTAAGGTGTTTGAGCTGGAGAGTCTAAAAGTAAGTCTTGGGTTTGAGTTCCTTATTTAAAGAATTGTAATTTCATTTTCTTTTTATCATCAATCAAGTTATTTCAAATTTATTAAGAATTATTTAAGCTTTTATCCCTCGCGAATTCGAAGATGCTCCCTGAGGAGTTTAGAGAGCTCTGTGTATTCAAAGTAGTACTTATTCCTTGAGGAAGACGGTGATCGACCTCATCACATCCCTCCCTTCGCCATGAGCTCTCATGGTACACTGCTAAGATCTTTACAATGGATCCAAACCTTTACATGCTCTGCATGTTCCACACATATGACACAATAAGTATCAATGCATGCAAGGCAAAGGGAGGATAAAATACCTTTGAGACACATTTTCTCACTATGAAAGAAAATGCTTTTCTCAAAGGTAAAGTTCAAATCGCCTCATGTGTGCCCACGTCTCAATTTATCAAATGAGCCACTGTTCATCTTTGATTATGACCTCACGTGCCTCCATGCCACTTGTGTCATTGTCTATCTTCTCTTGCATCCCACAAGCGCTAATGTTATCGCATTGACATCATCCATTTTTCCTTGCTCCATTATGTGCTAATGTGCCGCATGCACCATCATTCATCTTTTCTTACACTCCACATGTGCAATGCACTCCACATGTGCCATCATTCATCTTCAATCACTTTAAATATGTCATCATGTACCAATGGTACCAATGTGCGCAAGTGTTCCCATTTAGTTTTAAGTGCCCACATGTCAAATGTGCCAATGTGTTTTTTGTGCCACATTTGTTAACATACATCTTCAAAAACCTTACATGTAACACTTGCGCCACAATTCAGCTTCCAACACTCACATATGCAACGTATGCCATGTGTGCCATTATCCATCTTCAGCATCCCACGCATGACACAATTGCTAATCTAGTCTGTTAGTGACTAATGATAAGGTTTTCTTTCTCACAATATCTTAGGAATGAGGTTTCTTAAAAACATCATTTTCTTTCTTATGCTTTCTATGAATTTAATCAAGCCTACCAAGATTGGCAATTCGCAAGATCAAGGTTGGGCTTGGCACAGCCCACTAAAATTAGTTTACCGTCTTTCCTTTTTTGTCTTTTGTTTTTGTTTTTTTTTAAGGACCCCTTTTTTCCTATCATTTTAGAAGATAAGCCCAAAAATTAGGTAAATCCAAGGCTCAAGTGGACCACACCACAGGAAGCAGCTGCCGGTGAAGATCCTTGGGGTGTACCAGGCGAGCTCACCATCCTTCATTGTTTTTTATTATTATTATTTTTTTTAATTTTTACGGTGGGGGTCACCTGATGAATGAGTAAGCATGATTTTCACTCCCGCTAGTCTTCATGGCAGGGCTTGCCTTTTACATGAATCATAGGTCCCAAACATGCTACACCTTGCCTAAAAAGGGTGCAGGTAGGACACCCTATATGCTTGTTCACTGTCTGCTGTAGTTTCTAACACCATGTACTGACATGCTACTTGACAGTGCTCCGTGGGCTCCACCATGATGTATGTGTTTTATCTGGGGCTGAAAGTTGGGCGGGTTGAACCCAACCGACCCGCCATTGGGTTGGGCTTGGGCAAGATGTATCGAGTCCGATCTCAAGCTTGGGCTATACAAACACCAACCCGATAAATCTTGGGTCGGGCTCGGGTTGAGGTCTTGGGTTGCCCGACCCAACCCGAACCCGATCAATATATAAGTAACTTATAAATTATAATTGAGTGTGGATCGTATGTGTTGAAGACATAGGAAATTCCGGTGTTGTCAGGTCTCATTAGTCCACATCATTTCCGATGACTCAAGCTAACGAGAAACGTTGGATTTCTCTTTTCCAAATAGATTGTGTGCTACACAACACAACTTTTAAATGAGTAGTTGTCCTATATTTTAGCTTGTTTGTTTAGAATAAATGAAGTTCTTTACGATAAATAACTACATATATAACTAATAAAATCATAAATATAAAAAAATAAGATGTGTATTAAAATATAATAAACTAATGCAATCATTAAAATATTATCATGTATCTACCCGGCCAACCTGACCAACCCGACCGAACTCGCTTGGGTTGGGCTTGGGTTGAGAATTCCCAACCCGAGGTTGGGTTGGATTGGGTTAGGGTTGAGGTACAGGAACTTGGGTTGGGCTGGGGTTGAGCACCAACCTGACCCAACCCGCCCGACTTTAAGCCCTATTTTTATCCACGCCATCTATCCATTTTGGATCATTATTTTAGGGCATGAATCTGAAAAATGACATAAATCCAAATCTTAGGTGGACCACACCACAGCAAATAATGGTTATTGAGTACCTATCATTAAAAGTTTTTAGGGTCCATTGTAATATTTATTTACCATCCAACCTGTTGATTAGGTTAAAAAGAATTAGATGAAGGAACATACAAATATCAGCTTTACTTTTGTGGCCCTCAAAACGTTTTTTTATTGTGGCCGGGCACCACCGTATCATGTGGTGTGGCCCACTTAGGATTTGGGAACCATAGAGCACTTTCCAATAGCGGGTGGGCACTGGCAGTGTGCAATCTGCATTCAGTTTGGAACGATTAGCTACACACATCGTCACGTCACCAAGTTCTGTGTGGCCCACCATGATATGTGTTGTATCCACACTGTCCATTCATTTGGAACAATTATTTTAGAGCATGAGCCAAATAATTAGTCAGATCCAAAGCTTAAGCGGACCCCTATAGGAAACCGTGGTGACTGCGGTTGAAACTTTCCTAGGGCTTACCATAATGTTTTTCTGAGATCTACCCTACTCATAAGTTAACACAGACATCTACTAAGGGAAAAACAAATATCAGCTTGATTTAAAATTTATGTGGCCCCAGAAGTTGAAGTTTGTAATGGTAAGCTCAATTCCCACAGTTTTCAGTGGTGGGCTTTACTTGAGCTTGGGATCCGCCTTGGTCTTTGATTCCCCTAAAATGACCTCTCCAAATAGATGGACATATAACACAAACATCATGTGGGCCCACGACTTGGACACTGTACGTATAACACAAACATCATGCGGGCCCACAACTTGGTGACGTTGCTTCAGTATTGATATTCTTACTTACGCTATCAGTAGCTAATGCGCATCATGAGATTTTTTCGACTGTAAATATCACATTTCATCCACCAGCTTTTTGAGTGCTCTCAAAATTTACTTTCTAAGAGTAAATCATTGCCTTTTTCTGGACGAAAATAACCCTGCATTACAAAGCCATTTTCTGTAATCTTCTCTCCTCTCCTCTTCTGCAAAAATCTATTTTCTGGATTCTTCTCTCCTCATCATACAACAATACCTCTCTACCTAAAACCCATTTTCTTAAAGCTAAATTCATTGCCTATCATGAGGCATCTAATCAGGCATTATAGTTACAACGTTTCTTCTCAGGTTTGCGGGTACTATAGCATATCCCAAAACCATTGAGAATATTTTGTGATAATTTAGCCACAATTTCTTATCTAGTAACAACATACATTCATCAAGGTCGAAGCATATTGACATCAAATATCTCGTTGTAAAGGAAAGAGTTCAAAATCATCAAGTGTCTGTGAAGTTCAACGACACTAAGAAGATGATTGCAGATCCGCTCATTAAAGGGCTCCCTATCATTCTAGTTCAGGAGCATGTAACATCCATGGGAGTCATTGATCTCACAGATGTTTTCAGTTAGTGGGAGTTGAGCGTATTTTATTTTCATAAACATTGAATAGATCTCATTTGATAAAGTTTAGTTTTGATGATTTTGATATAAAATTTATTTTCGCTTCTCTCAAAGTATGTGCAATCTAATTTGAGTAAGCAAAACTACAGTCGTGTCTCATTAGAGACATTTTAAAGCTTCATGACCTCTTAGGGCCTGTTTGTTTTCGTGGTGTTGGGTGAAACACCTATGAAATGGGTCATAATGACCACTTCCCCCGTTTGAGTGACGGAAAGTTGGCGTGCATTGGGAAGAAGGGAAATCTCATTTCGAACAGATGGGGATTCGCTGGGAAATCTCAGAGATTTGCCGCGGGACTAGACAGGACGCACCGTCTCTGTGGTCCGCGAGAGCTCGATACAAACATGCCGCCTCATCTATATATGGTGGGCCCTCTCAAATGGAAATACGTCTCCCGCAAACCTCCCTCGCAGGTACGTATTCCAGCAAAACTTCCTCCTCAAACTTATCTTCTTCCTTGCAGACCCCACATTTTCAGTGTCTTCTCCAATTTTGGACATTGAATTTGTGGCTAGCGTGGCTTTTTGCGCGTAGCTGCAATTGTCAGACTCAGTAGGTTTATGATAGTAGATGTTTCATTAGGTAGGTGTCTTCTCCAATTTTATTTCCAAGATGTTTTTTAATTTCCTATCATATTGTGGTCTTGAAAAACTGATGGACAGAATGGATTTTACAATAGGCATCTATATTGGCGCCGCACAACTAGACCCCACTACCGAAGTGATGTCAATACTTGAATGGAATGAACGCGCCATACCGATGGACAATGTTTTTATGAAATGAACGTGTAATACTTGAATGGAATGAACGCGCCATATTGATGATCTTCCCAAGTGGACCGTCCGACTTGTATGGGGCACGTGGAGTAGATACTATCAGCTTGAGTAGCAACAGTCTCTACTGAAGAGACGTCACATCATTGTGGACCCCACTATTATGCATGTGTTGTATCTGCAATGTCCATCCAATTGGACATTTTGTTTCACGTCATATCGGTGGAGAATTAGGCAGACCCAATGCTTTGGTGGACCTCACCACATAAATCAGCAGATGCTACTGTTGACCACCGTTGAATACTTCCTGCGGTCTGGCATGCTTGGTTTTTCAAATTTCAACTTCCTCAAAAGTTTAAAAAGAGATTGAAGTAGGAAAAAATCTAATATCACCTTGATTAAATATTTTTAACGGTGCTGTCACTCTTCCCACCTCGATCTATGGTGGGGTCCACTGAAGCTTTGGATGTGATTCATTGTTTGGATATTACCCTAAAAATGATCTGTCTAGACATATGGACGGCATGGATACATATCGTACATCATGGTGGGCCTACATATCATGCCTATGACGTCACTTCAGTTACTGGTGGGGACTGCTGCACATCCACAAACGATATCCATGTACCATGGTGATCGCCAAAAAAACAAATGTGCGTATCTACATTTGCATTCTCGTCGGTTGTTTTCAAACATAGGATTCTGTGATAAATACCAGCTGCAAACCCCATGCATTTCCCTGAGCTTGTAATAAATGCTCAGGGAAACTGTAAATGCCCATGAAATAGAAAAACAAACAGGCCCTTAAGGATAGGCACACATCATCACATTATGTGTGTAATTCTTACACTACACTTCCCAGTTCCAGATTTATGTCGTCAAGACTCACAGTATTTGTGACTACGCTTAGTCTCACTTCGCTTGGATTAAATGTTTTGATGACTACTGTGATTCGATACGGATAGTCTTGATGGACCAGATTGTCATAGCACCACCCGTATTATCGAACAATGAAATTGGTTAACCATTTGGATATTTTCTCAAAATTAAAACAGATTTTCAAAAGTGTTTTCTAACGATTAATCATTGACATTGATCAATATGGCCCAAGTGGGAGAATATAAGAATTCTATAAGGTGGGCCTTATTGATCGACAGTCTAGATTTGCCTAAAGGTTGAATAGTGTGATCGGGTGTACAAGTGGGCCCCACTAAGTGGTGATACATCCAGAAATTCATGTAAGGGGTGGTGTGCTTCTACTGTGATACGCACGCAGTGTCATATAGGAACTGAAATTCCCAATTCGTGTAGAGCGTTTCAGGGAGAGGAGTTTTGATGGGTTTCAAACTCCTCTGCCCTCATTAGTATAAAACGGAGTTAGTCCCCAATCCTACACAATCTATAGAAGTCACAATCTCATCCCGTCTTCTCTAAAGGGTGTAAGGAAAGGAAGATCCCGGCATTCTGTTTCTACAGTAATGGCGACACATATAGGTAAGTCATCCACCTCTATTGATCTTCATATTCAATGCACAAGGTCCTTTGGCTATTCCGCATAAAGGTCATACAGGATATGTATAGTTGTTTTCAATGCATCTCCCCACAAAGATTCTGGCTACGTTAAATTACTTATCATATATTGCACCATATCCTTTAGGGTGCGATTACGCCTTTTCGCTACACCATTATACTCTGGAGTATCAGGCATGGTATATCGGGCGACGATGCCACACTCTTGTAGGTATCTAGCGAATGATCCTGGATTACACATCGATTCGTTATACCTTCTGTAGTACTCGCCACCACGGTCGGATCTAACGACTTTGATCGTTCTATCAAGTTAATTCTCAACTTTGATCGTTCTATCGAGTTGATTCTCGACTTCAGCTTTATATATCTTAAATATATCTAGGGCATCTGATTTATCGTTAATAAGGTATAAGTACCCATAACGAGAGTAGTCGTCTATGAAAGCGATAAAATACTTATGCCCATTCCAAGATGTTGTAGAGAATGGTCCGTAGATGTCTGTATGAATCACTTCCAAGAGTCCTACGCTCCTAGTGACACCCTTTTTTTTTGTTTTAATCTATTTGCCTTTAATGCAATCTATGCAAACTTCAAAGTCTAAAAAGTCTAGAGAGTAAAGAATTTCTTCATGCACAAGTCTTTCCAATCTCTCATAAGAGATATGGCCTAATCACCTGTGCCACGCATGGAGAAATTTTCACAATCTAGCCTTCAGTTGATGCCTTTAGTATTTCCATGTGAGGAGTTAATGATGTAGATATGTGAAACATCCAAATTTAGTTGATAAAGGTTATTAACTAAAGTGTCAGAACCAATCACAATTGCATCATAGAGAATACTCAATTTTCCATTTCCAAATTTAAACTGATAATCAAATTTCTTGAATTATGCTTCCTTTTCTTATTGTCGTTTCGTCCTTGACCAGATGTGACTAGGTGTGCACTATGTCTTGTTCAACCTTCTGAGTCTCTCTTTCTCCTAAATGCACTGAGATATCAGTTCGTTCAATATCTACTTTTCCTTTTAGATATTATAGCTGATTTGGAATTAACCGAACTGTGGAGATAAGGAGTTCAGAACTAAGAAAACTAGGAGTTCATCGTCAATCTTAAGGCCTAATATGTGGATTTTGGTCACCACGTCAGACAACCCATCGATGTACTCCCTGATATTTTCCTGACCGTTATAGGTAGCTTGAGTCAACTTATGCAGAAGCGAACTCAGCTCAGCTTTATCCGACATCATGAATTGGTTCCTTATTTCAATCAAGAACTTTTTAACTTTCTTAGTGTTGGGCATGACACCTAGCATGGTCTCAGAAATCGAGTTCTTTATGATTTTGAGACACATCTTGTTCGACTTAATCCAAGCCTTATGCAGAAGTGAAATCAACTCAGTTTTATCCGACCTCATGAATCGGTTCCTTATTTCAATCAAGAACTTTTTAATTTTCTCAGTGTTGGGCATGACACCCAGCATGGTCTCAGAAATCGAGTTCTTTATGATTTTGAGACACATCTTGTTCAACTTAATCCAAGCCTTGTAGTAAGCCTTTTTTAAATACGTACTTGAGTCAGATGGAACGGGAGGCTCGGCTTCCTCCAGGGACATATCTAAGTCCATGCAGCTTGAGACTATTTCAACAGACGATTTTCATTTTTAATAGTTGGACCCAGTAAGCAAAGGTATGGAATTGAACTAGTTTAGAACACTAGAAACAGTCATAGCTGAACAAATAAAGCATAGCACTCACATTAATGAATAAACAAGTCCCAAAAATTATTACACAAATATAAACCACAAATATTATCCATGTATTAACATTCGATTGATTTAGGCCTTCAATAAAATGACCCAGAATGAAGATGGGCAATAATCATCAATTCTGACCAGAGCCCGGTGTATCATTGTAATTCCTCATTTGGGTGAAATTATGACATATAGGAGACTCTACTAAATATGAAGCGAACCAGTACTAGTAAAATAAATATAAGACATTCATCACCTTTGGGTAAAATGAATCTCTCAAACTTATATCACCATCACCAATCACTTCATACCACTCATATCCTACTAAGCGATGATACATCTTTTTTCTGACCACCGCCTGCTATAGATATGAACGTAACTGAACGCAATCCTTATGATGGATAGTCACTGAATTCCATAAACTGAAGTCTGAAAGCAAAAATCTTCGCCAATTGAGGTCACCTTGGTGGCTAACACAACCAACTCCAATCCCTACTTCCAGATTCAATAATTGATAAATGGTTTTGCCCATAACGGACCATTCTAGAACAGTTCTGATTTGGCCCAAAATGTGTCTAATGTTGATCGCCCGTAGGCTCAAAATGTTCTAAAGTGATGGTTGGATTATATTATTAATGGTCAACTACTCAATATTAGCCTCAAACATATGGGTAATGGCCCTATTTGGGTCAGATCAGAACTAAATGATGTATTTAACCATATTTACTAAATTACCTGGTCCAACTAGCAAGTGAAACATACCGACCATCAATTTATTCTATTAAGGTTTTATGTGTTTTGAAATGACCCAAGTATAATTATTTTAATAGTCAGGATAATCTTGGACAATGGGCCCAAGTGTGGCCTAAAAACATTCCTTATCAATTGGCCTGAGATGGGTTAGGAATGTGCCCATACTTATCTCCAAAGTGGGCCCTGGAATAAGGCCCCGTATCCGCCCAAATGAGCCCAAACCAAGTTCACATCTTGCTGGAAATAGGCCCAGGATAGTCCGCTGGAGCATATTAAATACGTCTGGGCCTGGTCCACTCAGAATGCAATAGCCCGTTACAGATTGTCTAATTCCTTCAAGCAATGCCATGAATAACATATCCCATGTCCAAATCGGGCATATGGAATATGCAGTTCAGTAAAGCACCCTGTTTCTTCCTCTACAGGAACCTGTTCATGATCAGATATAAGCACCTAGAATAAGCATCCAAACCACATCCATCCATAGACTCAAAAGTTCATAGATGGAGAAGTATAGAATTTAAAACAATCAAGCACACTAAGGAAAGAAACAAATCAATTTAATTAAAGTAAATCAACATAGAACAAAGGGTATTCAAATTAGGGGTTTCATCTCAGCCCTAGCTGAGAGATTAGTTACCCATAAAATCCATTAAATAAATGGAAAAATAAAGATAAAAAATCATAAAAAGAATTTCAAACCAATTTCTCTCTCTCTTCTTTCTCCTCTTTCTTCTCTTTCTTCTCTCCCTTGTTGTAGATCTGGAGCTCCTCCCTGGTTCTGAATTTCTGAATGCCTTTCCCACGTCCAAAACTCCCCTTTTATAGCTGCTGGATGGCTAGAATCGGTGGCAGAGTCGGAGAAGGACTCGGAGTACAAATTTTTGCAGCCGTGATCGGTGGGCCCCACAGAGGCATTTTCTGGAAAATCCACCCCTTCCATTGGATTCAGGACGAAATTTCAGTCAGGAATGGGTGGTTTTGAATGTCCATTAACGCGGCCCAGAGAAGAAAATACAAAAAGATCAGTTTTGAACGTCACCGGGTAGATCTTTTGTGGCCTCTGTATCACGCACGTGTGTACGCATGGGAGTGAACTATCAGCATGGTTTTGTAGTATTCATGGCCCTCTACAAGATGGACGGATCGGATCGTCCATACAGGCGACGTGTGGGGCCCACAATCCTTCGCAAAAACGGCCAGCGGCCGGTCTCGCTGACGATCACGGACGCGGTTTCCTTCCGCTGCGAAGATGGTGGGTCCCGTTCCTTCCACTGAATAGAAAATCCACTCCGTTCATGAGATAGCCATCGAGAAACCGTCCGGGAGTGTATATCTTGGAGTGAAATAGATGCGGCCCACTTGATCTTTCGTTCCGCCGTTCGTTTGGTGTTTGAACGGTTGGAACACCATCTTCTACTCCAATCTAAGATTCTGCCATCTAGGCAGTGGTAATGAACACCCCAGGAAGTGGATGGACGGCTTGGATTGTCCATTTGGATACTAGGTGGGCCCCACAACTGAGGACAGCCGTCGGCAGCGGAGGACGCTGTAACGCGTTTTGCGTTTTTGAGGACGAGGAGAGAGAACGCGGGTCAGCGCCCGCGCTGACCCGACTTTGCGTTCGGTGCACTCCCAGTGCACGTGTGCTGTGCACACGCATGTCCTGTAAATGGGTCCCACCGTGATTTTTCGAGAAATCTTCTCCGTCCATCCTTTTCTCTTATACTTTCAACCACCAAAACCAAGTTTGAGGCAGTTCCAAATATCAGGTGGGCCCAGAATCGATAGTTTGTGGGCTGATTTGTCAGTTGGCCCACTTTCCGAGATTTTCAATGGCTGAAATTTAATATGTACGGTTAATTTACGGCCCCTATCACATATATGAAGTTTCGAGTTGATCGGATTGCGGGAAACATGTGATCTTGCATTTTGCACCAATTTCATGCCCCTTGAGCTTCAGTTTCTTGATTTCCTTGGATCTCGGGCGTTGATCTTGGTTCCCTGGGGTCGTTCCCGTGCTCTGGTGACTTCGAAACGTGAAATCCATGCTTTTAACATCAATTTCCAATTAACGCTCCTGATTTCATCCTGTAACAAAAATACAGTTAAAATATGAAGTTAAGCGTTATCATGTTTGTAAAATCAGGTAATAGTCGGGGTCTGATATGCAATATTTGACCCTGATCACAACCCCCAACCAGCATTTTGCTAGTCCCGAGCAAAACATGCGAAAAATAATTTCAGAAATAAAAGGCAATTCTTGTAAATTCAAGTGACTTGTGAACTGATAGTCGAGATGTGATCATTCTATGATTCATGCATGGTGAGTGGAATTTTCTCCTGGAATCAAGTTCACTGTAAATTTCATAATCAAGTTCAAAATATTAAACCATGAATTAGAATATTCCATTAGTGTATAGTGTATTCTCGGCTTACGATCATTAAGAGATCCGATTGTTAATTTCATGATATCATTGGTAATCACGAAGCTCATGTCACCCAGATCTGGAACTAACACTTGCCTTACAGATTAACCTTTCATTCTATCCTTCTTTTTTTTTTTTTTTTTTTTTTTTTTTTTATGAATAGTACGCCAAGGAGGAGAATCAAATCCGCACCTATAGGGAGCAAACCTATGGTGAAAATTTGTCGCCTAAATCTTTCTTATGTCGACTATGAGGAATCGAATCGTCATCTATAGGGAGCAAACCTATGAGGACGATTATGCGACTTCTTCTTTCAATTCTTCTTTATAGACTGATGCTAAAAATGTTTTTCAGGCTGGTTCCTTTCATGCTTAGTGATTACCATGTTATCAATTAATATCGAACTGAAAACTTAATGGGTAAACGAGATCTGATATGTGGAATCATGGTTCAATCAATGTTTACAACTTCTAATCGTGGATTAACAATTCAAACTTAAGTGTGAAATCTACCAGACAACCGAATCCAAGAGTCATAAATTTCTCACATTCTGAATCTTGTAATTTCAAAATCACAACTATCCTTTAAAATCTCTTTGAATTAAATGGAAATTCCAGAAAAATTTGAAAAATTTTCACAATTTTTGCTCAAGACCAAGAAAATACTGATTAGGTAACCTAATCTCCCACCCCCAACCTAAAATCTACATTGTCCTCAATGTAAAAGAAATAAGCATGCAATGCACATGAGACAATGAAAAGAAAAGAGGAGTAGGAAAAGATAGTACCTGGATGGAGAATCAAGAAGCTCTCAAAAATATCAGCGTAAAAGTGAGTCAGCACAAGAGAGAAATCAGTAAAATAAAAGATCCTACCTATACCACTTTCGCAGGTGCTCTCGATTGCATTTAGCGTATGCAACAAGCCTTTAAACCCCTAGGTTACCCCTAGTGGACGAGTTGTAGTCTCGTGAGGGTTTGCAGTAATGTTACCCACAAACATTGAACTAAAAAAAATGAAATAGAATGAAATGCTGGGTTGCCTCCCAGGAGCGCTAAGTTTAACGTCTTCAGCCAGACAAAAACGGACCATGAATTCATTAATCTTTAAGACCAGGGTCCGCCAAAGAACTTACCTCAACAAGTGGTTAACCAATCCCAGACAAGTGATGTGAGTTCCCATGAGCTGTGCTATCTGAAATGAGGTAACTGACACTATCATCAAAAAATTTAAGGACTTCTGCTCGAACGACTTCTTCCATGTTAGGATCATACTTTCTTTGTATTCTACGTGACATTTCCATAGCATGATCCTTACATACAGTGGGGTACACTCCTTGTATTTCTGCTATCTTCCGTTCAATTGCTGCCTTATATGTTCGAAGAACATTAAGCAACCTGTTCTCTTTTACCTTCTCAGAGTTAGAAACTGTGTTGTCAGGAAGACTCTCAAAGGGATGAAGAGGTTCTACTTTCGCTCTCCATTTTTCAGTCTCTAATATCGGAGTAGAGTCGAGCAGTGCATTGATTTCATGGATGGGACTATCTCTGTCAAAATCCGTGCCATGTTGTGCTAGGCAGGTCTCAAGTGGATCTTCAAAAGATTTACGGAAGGAGTCCTGCACTAGACTCTCGATCATGTCCACTTCAAATATGTCGTCCAAATCCGCGGGTTGTTGTCCTGCATTAAAAACATTCAGTTTAATATTCATGTTACCAAATGACAACTTCATAACTCCATTCCTGCAATTTATAATAGCATTAGATGTGGCCAAAAATGGACGACCCAAAATGACTGGGATCTGACTATGAGGATTCTGAACAGGCTGAGTATCTATAACTATGAAATCCACTGGAAAATAAAATTTGTCAACCTGGATTAGCACATCTTCAATAACACCCCGGGGCACCTTGACAGATCTATCAGCTAGCTGTAATGTTATTTTAGTCGGTTTCAACTCACCAAGTCCTAGCTGCTCATAAACCGAATATGGTAACAAATTGACGCTCGCCCCTAAATCAAGTAATGCCTTTCCGATTTTATGATCTCCTATACCACAAGAGATGGTGGGAGCTCCTGGATCTCTAAATTTAGGAGGGGTGTTATGTTGAATCATGGAGCTGAGCTGCTCTGCAAGGAAGACTTTCTTATGAACATTCTGCTTACGCTTTTGAGTGCATAAATCTTTAAGAAACTTAGCATAAGCAGGGACTTGCTTGATAGCGTCAAGCAACGGGATGTTGACTTGCACTTTTTGAAACACGTCCAGGATTTCATCAAAGTTGTTTCTTTTCTTCATTGGTGCCAGACGTTGAGGAAAGGGTGCTTTGGGCACGTAAGGTGGCACGTCAGCGGCTCTTGGCGAGTCAGAGAGTTTTTGGACTTTGGATGCATTGGTGTGTCTCTCTGCTTCTCCCTGATTTGATTCATCCCTAGGTATTTCTATTTTGTTGTCAATCTGTTTGCCTGACCTAAGGGTAATGATCGATTTTGCTTGCTCATGGTATTGCCCTTGGTTGGAATTAGAGCCAATCTCATATTGTCCCTTTGGATTAGCCACAGGTTGGCCAGGGAACTTACCCTTCTCTCTCTCACTCAATGTGGCAGCCAGTTGACCCATTTGTACTTCCAGCTTGGCAATAGATTGTGCATTTGCATGTAAGCTTTGCTGGTTGGCTAGTAAGGTTTGTTGGGTGTCTTTTTGGAATTGGAGAGAACTCTGCATAAAAAGATGGAGGGTATCCTCAAGAGATGGTTTCCTTGATTGCACAGGCAGTTGTTGGTATTGTGGAAACTGCTGAGGTTGCATAGGAGGATTTTCAGATGGTCCTCCTTGTTGCGATCCTTTTGCCCAAGAAAAATTTGGATGTCTAGCCCACCCTGGGTTGTACGTGTTCGAGTAAGGATCATTCCCAGGTTTCTGAAAGGTGTTCAAAGCATGAACTTGTTCAGAGAGGAATTCTGGAAATGCTGTACCAGATGGGCAGGATTGCGTAGGATGGGAAGGACTAGAACATATGGCACAAGCCTCGGCTTGAGTTGTTTGTGGGGGTCCATTATGCAACATCAGAGCATCAACCTTTTTTGTCAGGCCATCAATCTTAGCATGGAGATCTGGTGTGACTCCTACCTCATATATGTCACTTCTCTTTTGTGGTTGGGAACTTCTTTCACCTCTATCTGAATAGTCCCATTGCTGGGAGTTTTCACACAAGGTTTCAAAGAATTTCCATGCTTCGGTATCGCTCTTGGTCATGAAGGACCCTCCACTGGTGGCATCAACCATGCGACGGTTCTGGGGTGTCAGACCGTCATAAAAGTATTGTACTTGTTGCCACTTCTCAAAACCGTGGTGTGGACATTTAAGAAGCAAGTCCTTCCATCTTTCCCAACATTCATGAAAGTGCTCTCCCTCTTTTTGTGTGAAATTAGTGATTTCTCTACGGAGAGCATTAGTTTTGTGAACAGGGAAGAATTTGTTTAAGAACTTCCTAGACAATTGGTCCCAGGTAGTGATAGACCCAACTTCTAGAGAATTCAACCATGCTTTCGCCTTATCCTTCAAAGAAAAAGGAAACAGGCGTAGGCGGATCGAATCGTCTGAGAAGTTTTGGTATTTAAAGGTGGAGCAAATGTCTAGGAATTCTTTCACATGATGATATGGGTCCTCCTTGTCTAACCCATAAAAGGAAGGCAACAACTGTATGACCCCAGTCTTGAGTTCAAAGTGTGCTGCCGTGGTGGTAGGCAACACTATGCAGGAAGGCGCATTGAGTTGGACAGGAGCTGAATAATCTCTTAAAGTTTTAGTTCCATTCTCTTCTGCCATTTCAACTGGGATGTCTTTCAAACTTCTATGGAATGTTCTTTCTATTTCAGGATCAAAAGGTGCTAGTTCTTTATCTAGAGATCTACGTCCTAGCATAAACTAAGCAACAACCTAAGAGAAAGAAAACTAGAACTAGAAATTATGCTATTCAAAAATAAGTTAAAACTATGTAAGTAAGAATGGGAAGAAAGAACCGGGAAAAGGAGATGATTGATGTCAGAAAATTTAAGAAGCTCCTCCTTCACTTAGTAGCTTTCTTCCTCAATTCCTGAAAATAGAACAAAAACAACTCAAGTTTCTTAAATTAATGATAACAAAAATCCTAAGCAAAGGTTAATTTCTAAAAAAGAGAGTTTCTAAAAAAATAACAAGAAGAGTTAGTTTCTAAAAAGGAAAGAAAAATTTCTAAAACTAGAAAACAAGAAGTTACTTAAGATAAAAATCTAAATCTACAAAAAAATTCAAAAGAAATTCTAAAATTAGAAAATTTCTAAAAAGTAAAAACCTAATTCTAAAATAAAAAATAGAAAAAGTAAAGAATTTAGAAAGGGATTACCAAATTAGAAGTTTATCTCAGGACCCTACAAAACAGGAAAGAGGTTAATTTCTAAAATAAGGAAAAGAACTCTAAGTTAGTAAAATCTTAAGCTATGAATTATGATAAGAGAGAATCCTAAATTCAATATGGACCGAAACAGTCCCCGGCAACGGCGCCAAAAACTTGTTCACTCCCCAAGTATAGGGTTGTGATGTAGTAATAAACTCGGTAAGACCGAGGTCGAATCCACAGGGACTGGTCGTCACAATTCAAATTCACGATTCTCCTTAACTAATTCAACCAATAAAGGATCAAATTGCTAAAAACAAATCTATGGAAAATAACTATTGAGAATAAGGAAGAAAATTCAATCAGAGGAAGCACTAGGACTTTCGAATCCACCCCTAATTATCCTAACCTTTGTTTTGTCTGTTAATTCACCTTAAATTAGATTGATCCACTTATCTAGAAAAGCACAATCTGTGTCCTTAATCGGGCATACAGATTGTCTAATTCCTTCAAGCAATGCCATGAATAACATATCCATGTCCAAATCGGGCATATGGAATATGCAGTTCAGTAAAGCACCCTGTTTCTTCCTCTACAGGAACCTGTTTATGATCAGATACAAGCACCTAGAATAAGCATCCAAACCACATCCATCCATAGACTCAAAAGTTCATATATGGAGAAGTATAGAATTTAAAACAATCAAGCACACTAAGGAAAGAAACAAATCAATTTAATTAAAGTAAATCAACATAGAACAAAGGGTATTCAAATTAGGGGTTTCATCTCAGCCCTAGCTGAGAGATTAGTTACCCATAAAATCCATTAAATAAATGGAAAAATAAAGATAAAAATCATAAAAGATTTTCAAACCAATTTCTCTCTCTCTTCTTTCTTCTCTTTCTTCTCTTTCTTCTCTCCCTTGCTGTAGATCTGGAGCTCCTCCCTGGTTCTGAATTTCTGAATGCCTTTCCCACGTCCAAAACTCCCCTTTTATAGCTGCTGGATGGCTAGAATCGGTGGCAGAGTCGGAGAAGGACTCGGAGTACAAATTTTCGCAGCCGTGATCGGTGGGCCCCACAGAGGCATTTTCTGGAAAATCCACCCCTTCCATTGGATTCAGGACGAAATTTCAGTCAGGAATGGGTGGTTTTGAATGTCCATTAACGCGGCCCAGAGAAGAAAATACAAAAAGATCAGTTTTAAACGACACCGGGTAGCCCTTTTGTGGCCTCTGTATCACGCACGTGTGTACGCATGGGAGTGAACTATCAGCATGGTTTTGTAGTATTCATGGCCCTCTACAAGATGGACGGATCGGATCGTCCATACAGGCGACGTGTGGGGCCCACAATCCTTCGCAAAAACGGCCAGCGGCCGGTCTCGCTGACGATCACGGACGCGGTTTCCTTCCGCTGCGAAGATGGTGGGTCCCGTTCCTTCCACTGAATAGAAAATCCACTCCGTTCATGAGATAGCCATCGAGAAACCGTCCGGGAGTGTATATCTTGGAGTGAAATGATGCGGCCCACTTGATCTTTCGTTTCGCCGTTCGTTTGGTGTTTGAACGGTTGGAACACCATCTTCTACTCCAATCTAAGATTCTGCCATCTAGGCAGTGGTAATGAACACCCCAGGAAGTGGATGGACGGCTTGGATTGTCCATTTGGATACTAGGTGGGCCCCACAACTGAGGACAGCCGTCGGCAGCGGAGGACGCTGTAACGCGTTTTGCGTTTTTGAGGACGAGGAGAGAGAACGCGGGTCAGCGCCCGCGCTGACCCGACTTTGCGTTCGGTGCACTCCCAGTGCACGTGTGCTGTGCACACGCATGTCCTGTAAATGGGTCCCACCGTGATTTTTCGAGAAATCTTCTCCGTCCATCCTTTTTCTCTTATACTTTCAACCACCAAAACCAAGTTTGAGGCAGTTCCAAATATCAGGTGGGCCCAGAATCGATAGTTTGTGGGCTGATTTGTCAGTTGGCCCACTTCCCGAGATTTTCAATGGCTGAAATTTAATATGTACGGTTAATTTACGGCCCCTATCACATATATGAAGTTTCGAGTTGATCGGATGGCGGGAAACATGTGATCTTGCATTTTGCACCAATTTCAGGCCCCTTGAGCTTCAGTTTCTTGATTTCCTTGGATCTCGGGCGTTGATCTTGGTTCCCTGGGGTCGTTCCCGTGCTCTGGTGACTTCGAAACGTGAAATCCATGCTTTTAACATCAATTTCCAATTAACGCTCCTGATTTCATCCTGTAACAAAAATACAGTTAAAATATGAAGTTAAGCGTTATCATGTTTGTAAAATCAGGTAATAGTCGAGGTCTGATATGCAATATTTGACCCTGATCACCGTTCAAAGGGCCCAACCTCCTTGTTGAAGCCCTAGCCAAAACTCTCTGCTTCCTCTTCACAACAGAGTAGTCACCGCCGCTGCCCCATCGTCGACTCCCATTTCTGCCACCACATGTCGTACCATACCTCCCGCTGCAAAAAACGGCTTCCGTCTGATAACCGATTTATAGATTTCACCAAATCTTTCGACGATCTGGTGGCCATGGATGTGGGAAACAGAGATGGGTTTGCCATGAGGGCGGCGACCATGGATGTCCTCAACTAGATCTGGGAGGTGGTTTACTCCATTAATGGCTGCTAGCGAGCAGTGCCTTGCTGATTGGGAAGACAGAGGAGGGAGGTTTTAAATGATGGCAGATGGGTTTTCGTTACTAATGAGTAATGGCAATTAATACGATGCAGCGACATTGTTTCCGGCAACAATGGATGGTTGGCACCAAACAGGGTAACCCACGGCAGCCGCAATCACCACCACCTCATCAACAGCTATGGGTTTATCGTTTCTCCAATGGACAGATCTGATTTGGAATATTTCAATCGTACTCAACGGTAACTATTGAATCCAGACATCAAACACAGCGGCCAGATCGGGAAATACACAGGGCTGATTACCATGGCTGCCTTGTTTTTTTTTGTTTTTTTTTTTTTTAAATGAATCTAGAGGCAGACAATGGCCGATGGGTTTGATACCCTCTCCATGGACATGCAATCCAAGGCTGGGGAATGCCTGACTACACAAAATAAAATAAAATTTGCCAGGTATGGTGCTTGTCGAATTCGGGCAACATAACAATCTCGTCCAAGAATTCCATGAAGAAAATAATAATGAACAACATCCAAAGTCATCGGGAGATCTACAACATCGAAGCACAGGAGTATCTGATACCAATGGTTAGATTTGTACCATGGAATCGATAGATCTTCTAAACATCAATAATAGCGTATTGAAAGTTCTTGAGTGTTATCATGAAGTTTAACTTAATATGAACATGTGTACGATATCAATTTACCTATCCTAACCCTACATCTATTCTCCAACATAAATCCGACCATTGATCATGTAGTTTGATATATGTACATTCCCTTAATTAAATTGATAAATAATTCTTTTCAATAATAATTTATATGTAAGTTCTCTTGTAAGAATTATTTTAAAATGTGCATATAACCATATAAAATCATTATATTTCACAAAACTTTTAGATCAACAATAATTACAAAAATGTCATTAACCTATACCATTGAATTCCAAATCACATGGTTCTCATGATCCATTTCATGTAAAATTTTATATCAGGCCTAATTATCATAAATTAACCATACACGTCGAATTTCAACCCTTAGATGATTGAAAAAGTAGCTCAATTAACTAATCATCCTCTTAATCATTGATTTTGGTGTCCATCGAGTGAGGAAAACTCATAGGTAATTGTAGTAGGATATTTTCCTCCATATGAACGGCTTGGATTGGCCATCATATGGACCAAGTGTAAAATATGAAGACCGCACGTTGGTAGGCTTTTACTTAGCCGCGAAGTTATCCTTTTAAGGCTTACCAACTCTGTATAAATTTATATCTTCATATTTAACCACTTCCTGCCGTCCATCGCAACTCAAACTTGGACCACAGCTTGGCCTCACATGAGTATGATACAAAATTTAGGCCCTGATCTATGATCCTACACCATTGAACGTTGAAGCCAGTTCCTTCATTTTGACACAAAAGGTGACATTTTAGATTTAGACTTTTTTCATCATCGATCAAAAACCAAATTTTACACAATTGTTTGCCTATCTTGACTACACATTTCCCCAAAAATTGGGCTCGGATCATTAAATGCGGACCATTAATGGAGATTAAATTTGTTTCAGCACTTAGTAAGAAAACTTTTAAGATAGGATTCCGATCTGCTTCATATTTGGACCCATGGTCCAACATGACCCCACGAAACCAATGAAGGGAGTGGATTTATCAACAACTCATCATAGTGGACCCCACCTACTCCTGCAGTCAAACCGCAGTTGGGCTTTCGTGACACGCTACAACAGCGTCTAAATACCACACGGTAACGAGAATTCCTCCACCAAAACTTTCAATTTTGGAATCCACAAGCTCATCTGAACCGTCCAAACTCTAATGGAGTGAATTCCGACTCCTACAAGTAACTTTGGGAAAGTTTGAAGAATCCCAACACATCGAAATCTCTGAATTTATGGCCTCGGTTGGAAAGCCGTGTAGAAAATGGTCGCCACAAGTTGTAGCTGAACCCATCAAGGAAATGATCCGAACCCTCCATCTAATGACCCCCCAAGCTCCTTGTGATGAATCTGACCCCTCTAAAAGAACAAGTTCGAGGAGATTGGGACTGGGGAGGTGTTCGTCATGGGAGCTGAGACCGTCTCCCCCGGGAAGACGATGACCGGCAATCACTACAAATAGCACTTACGCCGTTCTCTCACACACGTTATGTCTACCCTGCGAGTTACGCAGGAACAATCTAGAAACATTGAAACGTTATAAGTTTCCACACCTGTCGTTAGATGATGTACACACCAAATAGAGAGAGAGAGAGAGAGAGAGAGACGTCCAACAATAGGGAGAAATAGAGAGAGAAAGAAATGAGAGGGAGGCTGTAATACTCCGTTTTTTTTTAACGGTGGGTTCCACTGTTGCCTATGGTGTGGCCTACATGAGTTGTGGATGACCCTCATGTTTGGGCACATGCCCTAACTTTGATGGCCATAACTGATGAACGGTGTGAATTTGTCACATCATTCTTGTGGGGCCCACTCTAAAAAAAGAACAAAAACAGCAAGTGACGTGCTGACGCACGTCACCCCACAACCAACTCCTCCACAACTCTCTCTCTCTCTCCTTCTTTCTCCTCCGTTGTATAATTGTGGACGTGAATCCATCCACCATCCATGTCATCATCATGGTGGGACCCACTCCTTAATTTAAACCGTCAATTAAACCCAGACCCTCGATTAAACTTAGCCCTTGAAATCTTTCTCCTAAAAATATTTTACGTGGCTCACCTTGAAGCTTGATTTTAACTAAATCTTTTTAGCACTAGAACCTGTGGAAACTGATTAATGGCCTGATTTCTCTCAGCCATTATGGTGGACCCTACCTCACTACCCACTCCTCACGGTTACAACAACCGAAAGCAGAAATCTGCTTTGTGCATGAAGTCATGCTCTCACGTTCCTTCCTCTCTCAGACTCCTTCATATTCAAATCTCCTCTCTTACGATCGTGGAGATTCTCTTACGTAGCGGCACCTTCCAACTTTAGAATCAACCAACAAAATCAATCTGAAGCTTCAATCTGTGGAGCCTACAAGCTTTACACGGCCCGTAAGAACCATCCACAACTGTCAATGTTGCAAAAATGCATCAATCCAGATTCTGACATGATCATCTTCTTCATCTACACCACCACCGTCTGATATATGTAAACCAGCATTAAGGTAAGTAAATCTTTCCATGAGGCCTATTAAAAACAGATCTAACCATTAATTAATATCCAGGGTCTTAGTATGTATATTTACATCCTGTAATAGGTAAATTGTTTCCAGATAGTTAATCTGAAAGCAATGTATAGTTGTAATTATTCATTTATTTTTAGAAGTTTTTGTACAGATAAAAACTCTAATTATGATAATCGTATTGGAACCATAGTTAAATCTTATCTGATCAGACCAATTCTAGCATACAAGTCCAATTTTGTTTGTGATTGTTACATCAAATCAGATTTGTACCAGACTTTGTTATCTAAAGAATAATCCTACGAAAATTCATATCTATATCAGAATGTTTTATCATCACAACAGGTGGATGATCATTCCCTATTGAAAAATTTGTAAGTAATTGCCTTATATGATCTAGAGATTGAGATATTCTTTATTTGACTGAACCAATGCAAATATAATTTTTTTTCCATTTAATATTATCTAGTGGTGATAATGAATATTCATTATGTGAACATAGATACTATATTTGTAAGTTAGATGCATTTTATGTGAACTATTTTTTTAATGCAATGATTCTTACGGGTGCTCTACCCAGGGTCATTCCCGAAATGATCATCACAACATGGGTGTTTTGCCCAGGGTCATTCCCAAAAGGATCGGCACAGGTGTTATGCCCTAGGTAATTCCCTAAAAGGATCAGTACACACGGGTGCACTGCCTAGGCTTTTATCCCTAAAAAATTATATCCGGCACTCTGCCGAGGGTCATACCCTGAAAGGATCAACACCGGTGCTCTGCCGTGGATCATCCCCTAAAAGGATCAACACATATGAGTGTTTTGCCCACTCCAAATCTTAATATTTTTAGAAAAGCTATGTTAAACAATTTATTCATTTTATATTCATGTATGTCAAATTATTAATTATGATTTTAATATAATGTTCACCTTATTTTGATTAATATGTCGAGGTTAAATTTGGTAATATTTGTGAGACTTTCAACTCGGGATTGATGTGATCTTATTGAGTTGTCAACTCATTATGTTTTAACCATTTCAGGTTATGAATATTTTGAAGATGCAGGGTACTACTATTAGTAGTGGAGCATTGTATGTGGTTGGATGCACGTGGCATGTCATTCTACATAGGATCAATTTTATTTTATTTTAAAACTATGAATGTAGTAATATTTGACTTGATTTTCTTACTTCAAGTTAAGTTAAATAATTATGCATCAATGTAGTAACCAATTATGTAATTAGTTATCTTAGCATGTGTTTGGATTTTAAAATTGTGGGCTATGGTGGGAGAAAATGAAATGCATATGTAATTGTCATACTATATATATATATATATATATATATATATATATATATATATATATATATATATATATATATATATATAGGTCATGGGTCTGAAATTCAGGTCCTGGACACCCTATTCGGGTACCCGAATTTTGGGGAGTGACAGAGGCTCCTCCCGGGGATTTGCTACAATACCGAGTGGTAGATCGTGCAACGAAAGCTGCGTCCAGGCCCACCAGAATTCAGCTGGGGTCAGATTCGGTTAGGGACGATCTTGGACAGTCAGTCAGCAACAAAAAAAGAGGAAGAAGATAGAAACAAGAGAGAGAGAAAGAGAGAGAGAGAGAGAGAGAGAGAGAGATTGGGAGAAGGCATTGTGTTGTGACTCATTGAGTCACAGTCGAGTTCGGAATCGAGTCACGACCTCCCAACCCCACGGAGGTAAGCTACCCTATTCATCCTTCTTTTATAATATGTAATAGGCGATAAATTCCAATTCCAAGTTTATAACTTGGAAGGATGAACGGTTGTAGTTTTCTTCGAGCATCATTGAGCAAGATCGACTTAACGACTAAGTACGCTCAAGAGCCATTGGATCTGAGCCATTAGGTTGAAGCATAGGGATCGAATAAAGGTAAGATACCCATCTTTTTAATTATAAGGGTTACGTTTTAAAACTATTAAATCTAATCCTAGCATCAACATAAACCGAACCCTAGTTAAATCTTAACCGTTCAAAACATGTGATAAAGGATAAAAGTGCATCTGGGCATATAACTTTGGTAATGGATGATCAGACGATTAAAGGTGAGGGTTTTTCCTTTAAATTTTGCAATTTAATTGATTACATCTTTCTCACATGTTCCAAGTTTTATTTATTATTTATCTTCACCATGTGAATCAGTGTTATATAATTCACATCACTACATTATTATCTTACAAGCAAGTATGATGTTGGGAATCCTACTTCTAGTGATCAATATATTACCATGGACGTAATGTGTCACGGGTAGCGGCCCTCTTAGTCGGCACATAATACCGTGGGTTAGTGAGTGGTGCACAATCGATGTAAGCAAATCGTCATGCATGTTACATCACTTTTCGAGATTGGACGTCGCAAATAGTCGCTACATGAACACATCGTATCACGTAAATCTCTCAATTGTGTTGTAGTATCGCCTTGAGACGTTCACATAAATCCACGTTAACATCGAACACACCAATGAATCTCCGTAGTATGGGATGCGGGGCAAGCCGGTTATCTTTAAACTACCTTCCACATTGTGATCATGATCGCTGAGTGTGATGGACCGCATATACTTTGCTAGGCATACATTTCATATAGAAAAATTGCACGTACCAATACCACTTGTATTTGTGAAGTATAAGATGTATCGGTACCCTTCTGTTATTCTTATGAATCACTTGAATCATTGTAAACTTTAAAGGATAACCACCACTATGAGTAGGGCATTGACCCTCTCCAACCATACAGACATTGCAGGTGAAGCACAAACTAAAGGTGCGGTCGTTGATCGCTCTATGAAAGATTATTTAGAATAAATGAGAAGGATAACATTACATTTAGATTTATTTTTCATTGCATACTTTGATAATGTAATAAGCTCCCATTTGAGAGAAAATTAAACAGTTAACTTAATTTTATGCTTCAATGGAGTAAGAAGTCCAATTGATTTTTATTATTGTGATTGAGTACATTCATGAATGTTATCTTTAAAAAAATAATAATAATAATAAGGTATGATTTGAAGCATTCAATTATTAACACACGGTTTTCTCAAGCGCGAGTATAAACTCTAGACGTGAAAATTTGTGATGTTACAAATGGAGATTCAATACCATAACCTAAAAGCATACCTGATTGGGAAGACATTCCCGATGCCTTAATGCTGCTTACAGGAATCTTGATCTTCCGCATCTCACACCCTTTAGGAGAACCTCTCAATGAGACTAGGGTTTTCTCTCATGAGTTAATGAGGGGACCCAGACATCTATATAGGAAAGAGGGCTAGAATCTTACCTATCACACTTCTCCCCTCTAGGGTCTCCACAACGTAGGTTTCCATATCTGGCTTAATAACCGTGTATAAGGACCACGGTTCAAGTGTCTGCCCCAAATTTATTTACAATGAGCACAACCATAGTGGGGCCCACTGAATCATTCAATTTGAATAATCCAACAGTCTGAACTAAACTGATGATATGTATGGCCCACCTGATGGAGTCTTACATGTAATGGATGAATGTTGATATTAACTATGGATTGCTATGGATTGTCGATACTCACTGTGGATCCCTGATACACATCGAGGATTATCGATATTTGTTGTGGATCGTCGATACTCACTGATGATCACGATATTCATTGTGGATCGCCAATACTAACTGTCGATTGGTGATCCATAGTGAGTATCGATTATCCACAATGTTTATCGACAATCTCCAGTGAATTATTAGATTCTTCCATCTCACATGTTAATTAGTGCATAAAAGGAATAACCTAGAACTATGAAAATATTACACATATATAGTTATCTAATATTATGACAACATACCTAGAACTATGAAAATATTACACATATATAGTTATCTAATATTATGACAACATACCATTGAGTTTTACAACCACGATTAACTATCATTCAAAATCCGATGAACTTCCACCACTCCCTTTTGACATTTTCAGTTTGGATGCATACATTGGATTAGTCATCTCTCCGTCAACATACACCCTTGCTACACGCCTTGTTATCTTATTGATCTCCCTCGTCAACCTTGCCAACAAAATCTTCATTTCTTCTAGCGTATCACGTCCCATATCCAATGAGTTTTGTTTGTGTATTGGAAGATTGTACTTCCTACAAATATACGTCCATTCTTTTGCCTTACGTATTCAACGATCCCACTCAACCTTAGGTATGTGCATACGGTAGGAGTCATTGTTCGACAATTCCAAGTGAAGGACTGCGATATAGTAATAACTCGGTGAGATCGGGATCGTTCCACAAGGATATATATGGTTGAGAACATAACTAGAACTAAATGCATTTAAGAGATTATGATTCTGGTGGAATAAAGGGGTTATAAACAATAATTATACGCATTAAGGATCCAGGAATCCCTATTAAACAAATTCTTAAACCAATTCTTTTTCTTTAAGTAGATAACTTAACTAGAACTGGATTCTAATCCATTCTAATCGGAAGATAACTTTATAAATCCAATCAACGTATCCAACTAGATATATGAATCGAGATAAATCTATCTCTCATGAAGATCTAGGCAATCGATCACAGGGAATCCAAAGCATATATTGTACCTGAAGTTAACAATAGATCAATCAATTTTACGAATCGATTCCTTCTCTAATCTAGGAATCCAATCAACAAAATTACAATTCAAAATTAAAAAACTAAATTACTTGAATTAAAAGTGAATTAAATAGAAGAAGTCTTCAAGAGGTTCTTCCCTTAGCCTTAGCTAAGAGATTTGCCTAGCATGGCTAACATCTTAAAGCAAAAACAAAGAAAAACAAACTAGGAAGGAATGATTGAGAAGGAAGAATGGTGTCGGAAGAGCTTCGCCTTATCTTGGTCTCTCTCCCAAGCTGTAATTCATACTTTTGAAAGCCTAAAACTACTTTAAATAGAAAATTTCCCACCAACTTCGAATTTATGCAGTTACAAGTGTTATTGATCGATCAATTCAATCGATCGATCAAACTTCACCAAAAACGTCTAGCGACTATTTTAAAAAATCGATTATAGTTTCGATGATAGTTTCAATCACTTGAGCCCTAAACTTTGATCTATCAAACATGTCGAAGAGTGTCCAGATAGTTTTGACAAAAATTCGAATTAATTTCGATCCTTCTTCCCAATCGATATATCACTCGAGGAATTGTTGATTAATCGAACCATATACTCGATCATTCAAACTCTCTCATTTTCTTTCAATGAATATATACTTGACATTCAGTCGTTATTTCAGCTCATCATATCAAAATTTTATTTTGAGAATTGGAATGTATGTACTTTAATAAATAATGAAGAAATATTAAATGAAAGAATGTTCATCATTTAAAATTCTATTCATCTTTATTATATTCCTTGTAATTATATTCCTTTGGCAAATCCCTTGATTCTAAAAAAATGATATGTTCAAGTACACAATATTTAATAAAGATCATAAAACAATTTTGACACCATCTCGGCTCCTGTTGGATATCCGTCTAAATGATGGGTGTGTTGCACAGGTTTAGAACTATTTCTCCATGCTACAAAATTGTAATTAAACCATTCCAAGTTGAAAAGGTAGTTGATGTATAATTAGAGGAGCTTAAGAGTAAGAGAAAATGCTCCATTCGAAGACTCGAAGCCCCCATTGCATAAATGCATGACAACTCCTGCAATCACGATAGAGTTATTGTGCAACCACTGACCATCCTTCAATTGTGCGTCGATCATGTTTACCTCATGGATCTCATCTACATCTCCTAGTTGTTTGCAAAGATTGAACACGTTTACCTCCAATGTCATGTTTCCAAAGGATAACTCCATCACTCCATTTCGATAATTAATTATTGCATTTGAAGTAGCCAAGAATAGACATTATGGGATGACCAAAATTTGAGTGTCAGGATTTATAACCGGTTGTGTGTCCAAGACAATAAAGTATATTGAGCAGTAGAACTTATCAACTTGGATTAACACATCATCCACTACCCCTCTCGGTATATGAATATAAACGATCAATAAGTTATAGGGTTGTTTTGGTGGGTTTTAATTCACCAAGTGCTAATTGTTCGTAAATTAAGGAATGAGGTTAATGCTTGCCCCTAAGTCTAGTAAAGGTTGTTCAATAAAAAGTTTCCCTATAATACATGAAATTGTAGGGATACCCAGATCTTTTTTTTAGGGGAGCATTTTTTAAATAATAGTGATGACTTGTTCTGTCAAAAGGCCTTCTTTTGTATATTTAATTTACGATTAACCATGCAAATGTTCTAAAGAAATTTGGCATATGAAAAAATTTGCTTAATTGCATCCAACACAGGAATGTTGATTTTGGCTTGTTGGAGAATTTCTAAGATGTCCTAGTTCTCATATGGGTGCTTTGATGAGGAGTCACGGGCTTGTACTCATGCACCGGCTTTTTGTCATGTGGTTAGTAGTAGGTCCATCATCATCTTTGGATTTATCTGAATCTTTAGGTGTGTTGATCTTCATCAGGATAATCTTGTCAATTTTGTTTCCACTTCTAAGTGTGGTTATGAACTTGGCTTGTTCCACATGTAGGTTAGGAGGATTTAAATCGCTCACCTCGTCTTATTCTTTTGGGTTAGGCTGAGGTTAAGCTGGAAAGGCCCATTTCTCCCTAACAGTTAAGTGTGATTCAATTCTCGAAACCGATGTTTTAATATCGTTTATGTCCTACATGGTAGTTTGATTGAATTGCATTTGCCCTTGCATGAATGCTTGTAACATGTCCTTAAGGGTTCTCTTTTGTAGTTACATTGTGGTGTGCTTTGAGGTCTAAGGGGAGGCCCTTAGGGAGGGGTGCTCGCATTAGCGGTTGGCCCAATTTTCCAACTAAAGTTGGGATGATTCCACCGATTAGAATTGTACGTGTTAGAATTTGGCATACTAAATGGGCGTTGATAATTACGCATTCATAGCATTTACTTAAGCTTACAACATGCTCTGAAAAGCTAAGATTGCAGGGCAATCATTAGTAAGGTGTGCATCACTTTCGCATATGCCACAAGCACTCTCAACAACCGCATTGATGGGTTAGACCGCTTCCACCTTCCTTAGTTCCATGGCCTCAAAATTTCAAGTGAGACCCGCAATCATAGCATTAACATTGTCATCTTCCTTGAGGATGTATATTCTCCCTTTCTCTTTAGGTGAAGGCTTGGAATTACTTGATCAATTGGTAGTATTCCATGACTGTGCATTTTCAGATAATCTATCAAAGTAATCCCATGCCTCTTCGGGATCCTTGGTCATGAACTCGCCATTGCATATCATCTTGATAAATGGCGTATATTCGAGTTTAGTCTATCATAAAATAAACTAATTACTCACCAAATTTCATAACCATGGTGTGGACATATGGGTTAGAGTTCGTTGAATCTCTCCCAACTCTTAAAAAAATTTCTCGTCTTCCTTTTGGGAGAAATTCATGATGATGCACGTTAAAGTGTTGGTTTTGTGAATCGAGAAGAACTTTTTAAGAAACTCCCGTGTCATCTTAGCCCATGTGCCTATCGAGTGTGGTCTCAACGAGTAGAGCCATGAGTTGGCTCTCTCATTTAGAGAGAAGGGAAATAACTTAGGTCGAATGACATCTTGAGAGACGTTACTATAATGCAAGGTTGCTACTAAAAATTCACATTTGGTGTAATGGGATTACCACAACTGTGCGTGTGGAAGCTTGGCGGAGCTAAGGAATGAAGGCTATGTTATAGAGGGGAGGTGATTAGGACTAAATAAAATGTTTATCCTTTTAAACCACAATTGACTACTGTTTCGATAAGAAATAAATACGTTTTGGTTGGAATACTCATGTTTAATAATAACAGAGGCAAGGTGGAAGAAATTCATATAACGCCCCAGTTTTCGAAACCCGAGTATATGATTCATTTTTCAAAAATCCGAGTGTTAGCTTTTAAAATTCAATCTAAATTTAAACCTTTTATCATTAATCGGTCAACAGCAAATGTTGGCGGAATAAACCATGCAATGTGTAAAAACATTTCAATCACAATAAATATCCAAATATAGCGCCCATACAAGACTTATATAATCCCAAATAACAAAGTTCATGAAATAAAGATAAAAATCTATCATCTAATGATGGAGTTCAATATGGGCCGCAGGGACCCCGCCTAGCTCCTCAGCCTGCTTTAGCGATCTAGTGAACAACATCGACTCGATCTACACCTACATCAATTATTATGGTTTGATAGCGTCAATGGCTATCACAGTGAGGAGTACCCTCTAAGATTACACACTCATCATTCATAATCCAGAATAGATCGCAAGTCATAAGAATAGACATATTAAACAGTGCAATTCATAATCACGATCATATACTCAAAAATTAAGTTAATCAACATAATCTCATCATTATCAAAATATAATAGTAATTGCAATGCAACTGAATGTGTCCAGATAATCAAATAATCAATCATACAATTTTCTATTGTACCTAGAAATCACATTGTACGCGAACTCCGTAAAATGGTTAAAAAATTGATAAGCAAACTCCTGCTCTACCCGAAAATCACGGTACAAGTGAACTCCATAAGGTGAATAGAAAATCAAGCTTTAAACCTCTACTTCGCCCGAAAATCAAATCGTATGTGAACACCGCAAGATGACTAGAAAATCGATAAGCGAACTTCAGCTCCACCCAGAAATCACAATACAACTGAATACCACAAGATGAAGAGAGAATTAACATACAAACATCTACTTCACCCAGAAATCATATCGTACGTGAACACCGCAAGATGGCTAAAAAATCGATAAGTGAATTCTGCTTCACCCGAAAATCATAGTACGATTGAATACCGCAAGATGACGAGAAAATAAACATAGAAACTCTAGACCACCCGGAAATCATATCGTATGTGAACACCACAAAATGGCTAGAAAATCGATAAGCGAACTTCACCTCCACCTGAAAATCATGGTACGACTGAACACCGTAAGATGGCTAGGAAAGCAACATACAAACTCTAGACCACCTGAAAATCATATCGTACATGAACACCACAAGATGGCTAGAAAATTAAAAAGAAAACTTCGGCTCCACCAGGAAATCATGGTACGACTGAACACCGCAAGATGGCTAAAAAATCAACATATAAACCTCTACTTCACTTAAAAATCATATCGTATGTGAACACCATAAGATGGCTAGAAATCTACAAGAGAACTTCAACTCCACCCGAAAATCACCATACGACTGAACATCACAAGATGAAGAGAGAATCAACATGAGAACTCCGGCGTCATTTGAAAATCGTATGAACTCCACAAGATGGCTAGAAAATCGACAAGCGAACTTTAGCTTCACCCGAAAATCATAATGAACTCCACACAATGACCTGAAAAATAACAAGATATGCGAATATAACTAACATGCCACAAAAAGGACACTAATGTTCTATCAAAGCTACGAAGGACAAATATGCGATCTAAGCCATGTAAGGCAATGTGTGATCCAAGTCGGGTAAGGCGAATGTGTGATCCAAGTCGCAAAACTCAAATATGGACTATAAGATAGTAATTTCAAGATAGGTTCCATTCATTTCATCACTTAAGCTCAAATGACAATATACAATTAATTAATAAATGTATAAATAAAGATAACATGTTATCATCAAATCATTTATGCTTACTATAATTAAACACATGAATAGTTGCACAACAAATTAGCATATTCAATAGTGAGGTAAATAACTCAATGAGAGAAATCATTTATCATATATGTCCAGATTGATGAACTTAAGTGGGAAGCTCAAAGGGTGAGTCCTCACCTCAAATTTTGATTGAAATGGGTTCAACTTGGATCGTCTTCATCAGTATCAATCTAGCATGGTCAAGAAACTAGATGAGGACAAGGAGGAAATCAATAATTATTGCAACATAAGAATTTAATAACTAACATTCTTCTAAAAGGATAATATACAGTTTTTAACTTACCTTGAGGTGTGGTCTATTTGACGTAACACGAACTCTGCCGGACAACTCACTCGAGTTGACTCGGTAGGTGCAATGACCACCCAATCCTTCCCTTCTCTTATTCCATGCTGGAATGTCCAGCTAGGCCTGGACCAGGCCCAAACCCAACTTGACTCAGCTGGACTCGGTTTCGGTCGAGTCAACTCGGCAACGACTCGACTTAACTTGCTCTCGACTCACCCTGTCCCTCTCTCGTTTCTCTTTTCCGTCTTCCTTCTTTCTTTCACTTTCCCACTGGGTTAGATGGTTGGACTCGGTCTAGCAACTCGGTCAGACCGAAACTCAGCTGCTAAGTTGGTCCAACTTAGTGTGGCAGCAACAATGCACTTGTGGGAGTGCAGCACCGCCCCACACCTGCTCCCTCTCGCTTTCTCCTCCTCTCCCTCTACCTTCTCCTCCTATCTCTCTCCCTTCTTCTCTTCATATATGCTAGAACGTCCAACAATGGACATCCAGCTCGGCCAGACTCGGCTGTGAGTCAAGGTGCAGTACAGATGCACTCTCTCGCTCACCCTCTTTCTTCTTTTCTTCTTCTTCTCTTCATCTTTCTTCTCCCATCTCTCTCTACTCTGCTTCTCTGAAGACCCAGCAGGGCCCCTGGCTTAAACCAGACTCGAGTCGGTTCGAGCTGGTGCAACACAGCTCAGTCGCTCTCTCTCTATTCTTCCTCTTCCTTTCTTTCTCTTTCCTTTTCTTCTCCTTCTTCATTCTTCAGGGACCTCTAGTCGCGAGTCCAAATATAATCGAGGTCTGAACAGACTCAAACTGCGATGGTTGGTTCGGTAAAATGGCGGGGAAGAAAACACGTGCGTTAATGGGAGATTAAAATATGATGGACCTTCCTTCGTTCTTCTTTATAGGATCTGTTTTACTTTATCCCAACATGCTTCCCAACCCTTGGTTTTGAAGTTTTGAACTGATTTGGATGGTGGGTTCGAGTTTTGGAAGGTTTTGGCAATTTTCTAGGGTTGTTGTAAGAATGACGAGAAGGACTCGGATTGCACTCGACTCCCACTATCCTTATAGGGTTTCCTTGACCCATCCAAAGCCCTCAAATTGAAAATAAATGCTCCCGATTTATCTTGTTGCTGGGAGATGGGTGTACGCAGCTGGCATAACGAAACCACCCACGGTTTTATCCCTAGTATAGAGGAAGCCCTAAACCACGTCGCTTTAAGTGGAGGGTTAGGATTGCATTGCGATGAACGATTAAGATGGAAACGGAAACCCTGACTCGAATCACCAGCACGTCGTGGGCTTTCCATTTTTAGAAAGATAGTTGCACCCTACCTTCTTGCGCCAACATTTGCATGCACACATGTGTGATACAACGGATAAATCGACCATGGTTCTGGTCTTTTTCTGGTGCCCTACAAGATGAACGGATTGGATCATCCCAACAGATGAGTGCGGTGGACCGTGAGAGAACGAAAATAGATTTTGTCCATTTGCTAGACGCAAGAAAGATTTTGCTTTCCTGCCGTTTTTATCAGGTCAAACCCGATTGACCAGGTTCCCTAGTCCAATGCGGCGCGGGTGTACGCCCGCTGGATGTACTCACCTGGAAGATGTGGGGCCCACGGTGACGCTCGTGAGAGATCTACTCCATCTGTTGGTCTCTATGGTTCTTATTGGGGCATTAGACCAAGGAGGAGGCAGATCCGTAGCTCAAGTGGGCCATATCAACTAAAATATGCCCTTTAAGTGCCAATTATCATCGATCCGACCGCGATCTGTGGTTCACTCATGCGATCGGGACCATTCATCTAACCGATGAGCCAATCAAGGCCACCATTTATTTTAAATTGATGTAACCTTACACAAATGGCCTCATCGTGATTGTTTTTGGGTTAAAAATCGTGATTTATGTCTACCCGATGGTTGGATCGTTTCCCAATTTAATCCCCAAGATTCCAACAGATTCCTGGTCTATTCTGGAGGAAATTCGATGGTAGCTACCATAGTCGGATGGTTGATTCGTGTATTTAAGCGATTCTGACTTGAAATTGGTGTGGTCCATCTTGAAAGAAGACGGTTGGATGGCTCAATTTATGGGTAAAGATTACCTATAACAGTTACATCTAAGTTAGAGGGTGCAAATGTTCCCATAATTCAAGTTTGCGTTTATACTAAATCAAGTCCTCATGCTAACGTCCGAGTACTCAAAGTACGGGGTGTTACAATTCATCATCATGGATTTTATTGATTTTGAGTTTCGTGTATATCCTCATGTTTCCCTTATTCTTAAAGAAAGTACAATGACAGAAAAGAGAAGCAATCCAATGGCAATTATAGAAGCATTTCGACTTAGAAGATGTCCATCGCAATGACAGAGAGTTGTACGGGCTCGAGATCCCTTGTTCCACACCAATATGTGTATAACGTGCACACAGGTAGGGTTGTTCACGAGTCAAGCTAGCTTAAAAAGCTTGCTCGAGTTAGCTCAGATTGACTCGGCTTGAATGGCCGATTCGAGCCGAGCCAAGATAATTATTTGAAGCTCGAGTTGAGTTCAAGCCAAGTTCGACCAGGGGGCATTTCAACTCGACTCGAAGCTCGAACTCGAGCTCGACTCGACTCGATTAATAAATATATTAAATATTATATTATATTATATATATATATATATTTATATTAATATAAGTTTTAAGTTTAAACTTAAAAATAAAAAAATAAAAAACAAACCCTAGAGTCTCTACCTGACCGCACTCACCCCCTTCCCTTTCCCTTTCTTCTCTTTCTCTGCCCACTGTCAGCCGCACGCCTGCCCTGACCACCACCACCAGTTCTCATTTCAGCTCCACAATAGTATGATTTCAATCTCTTGAGATCTACTTCTTAGGCGAGAAACCCAAGAAATTTGAGATGGGTTCTTCTCAGATTTGTTAGAGCTTCAAGGAAATCCAATGATCTGATTGGCTAGAGCTCTTTACTTGGATTTCTAATCCGTGTTCTGCTCTGTTTCTTTTCTAGTACTTGGATTTCTGCTAGTGGAAGAAGATCAAGAACAGATCGATTCTTACAAGTTTCCTCATCCGATTCGAAGTTTTGTTTGATTTTTTCATCGAGTTTTGCTTTGATTCTCTTAAAATTTTTGAATTTTTCATCAATGGATGAGGATCAAGAACAGAATCCATTACTCTCTCACCCAACAAGCTCGAGCTCGACTCGAGGTGAACTCGACTCGACTCGAACCACTAGCTTGACTCGAACTCGACTCGACAGCTTTAGCAAACAAGCCAAGCTTCAATGTTGAGCTCGAGGCCAAGCTCGAGCTCGAACTCGAGTACATCATGGACAAGCCAAGCCAAGCCAAGCCAAGCTTGGCCCACCTCGACTCGACTCGACTCGGCTAGATGCCCACCTCTACACACAGGAGGACAAGTCTTGGGCAAATCTACAAAGTTGCACAACAAATCGATCATTGGGGGTCTTGTTGCGCGAGCATGGGGATTCGTTCACGAACCCATTGCGCAAGTATGTTATAGAGCCCTATTGCGCAAGTGCGCAAAGGCCAACCTTTTGCGGGATACCTAGTCCCTGCCTCACTTTGACTCCAACTCCGAGAGCTCCCGAGCTTCTCTAACTTTCTGATAATGCAAATGAGGAGGGGAGGGGGTATTTATAGACATCCACATGTGTGAGGCTCAATTTCTGCACAACAGACCCTTTGTGAGTGGGCGTGCAACAAAGTGAAGCACACAATCATGATGGCGCGCAACTCATAGGTTGGAGAATGGGGCGCATAACAAGTCAGATGATTTGGAAATTGGGGTGTGCAATAGGTCAGATGATCTGAAAATTGGGGCGCACAACAGGTTGATTAAGACATTTTTTGTGTCCTAACAGATGTCCCCTCAATCCTTCTTTGATTTGTTTGCGAAATCAAATGGAGGATCGATCTTCTTCTAAAAAAAACCCTTTCACGACGGACTCTTCATGAAAGTAGAGCTGGTCGCATAACGGAGAAGAATCGCTCGAATTAAGAACTGAAGAGTCACACTCGAACGGAGAGCTGAAGCATCGTGCTTAAATGAAGAATCATGCTCAGATGGAGAATTGAAGAATAACGGTCGAACAAAGAACTCGAACGAATCACGCGCGAAGGAATTGTAGTCGAAAGATTACGCTTGAAGGAAGCAATCGAAGGAATCATGGTCGAATAGAGAATCATGCTCGAATGAAGGACTGAAGAATCACTCTCGAACAGAGGCCTGAATGCCCCCGATCAGAAGCATCAAAAGACTTCTTTTCTCTCCACAATGCCAATCGTTTGAGCAAATGCTCCGATAGTGTAGTTAATAGCGACAATGATGCTTTCTCCATTCAACATTCTTCTTCATCATGGTTGATCAAATTAGGGAATCATCTTTTAATGCAACTCCTGCCATAGTTCCAGTGACAACTCCAGCTATTCCTGCATTGTTGGATATCTTTTAGTCAGGATATTCCAAGACCTTGAGTAATGATTTCTTATGCCAAGTTAGCCAGGATTAGTATTTCAAGGTTGTATAATTCTTTGATCCCATTTCATTGCATACTGATAATTTCATAACGCATTGATAATCTTCAAGTAAATGTATTGACGATTCTGAAATGATCATAATAGATTGATAATTCTGAAATAATTGCAATTCAATATATATTTCAATGGAGTGTCTATTTTTTAACACAAATTATATATCATGCCAATGATTTAGTCATTCCAATTTTTGCACTTGTCAATGCTTTATGTTGCATTCTCTATCTTAGAGTTCAATAAGTAATATTGGCCATATCAGTATGATTAGCATGTTAGTTTCAGTTTAGGCTTGTAAGAGTAAACATAGTTTATGTAACATCTCGAATTTTCACGGCCAGAGTTTATACTTGTACCTTAAAAAATTGGGTGTTAATAATGTAAAGGATCAAGATTTAAGAGGATTACAAATTGATACTGGCAATCCCCTGTACTGCGCAAGCAAAGGATTTGTGTATCGGGCTCAAACCCATTACGACCATCTATTCATATTACCTCGAACACAGGAAGTAGGGAATCCTTAAAGGCATAGAAAATGACTCAGATAATGGAAATACTAAATTTTGGGGGCAAAATTATATTTAAGGGGGGTAGATTATAATGCCCTGAACATTTCGATACCCAAGTATTGAAAGTTCTCGAGCGTTACCAAGAAGCTAACTTATATGTACATGTATAGGATACAAATCTAACTATTCTAACCTTACATCTATTCCCTAACATGAACCTAACTGTTGTGAATGATCTCCATTCATAAATCCAGCAATCGGACCGTCAATTTTAAGACAAGATCATCCATCGCGTGATTTGACGTAGGTACCTTCCCTTAAATGAACTGGCTAATAACCCCTACCCATAATGATCCAGATATAAGTCTATTTGTAAGAATTATTTAAAAAGGTGCATACAACCACGTAGAACCATTGGATTTCACAAAACTCTTAGATCAGCAATAATTATGAAAATGCCACTAACCTAGACCCTTGAATTCTAGATCACATAGTTCCCACTATCCGTTTAATATGAAATTTTATACCATGCATATGAATCCTAAATTAACCATACATGTCAAATTTTAGCCCTTAGAGCAATGCAAAAGTGACTCAATTGACAGATCAGCCCCTTAACCATTGATTTTGGTGTCTATCGAAGTCATGGGTAGTCGTGGTAGAATACTTTCGTTCATCTATGTTTATATGATCTTATGAACAGGTTGGATAACAAATAAACACACTATAGGGCATAGAAAGGTTTCAACAGTGGAAATCATAATAACCACCGTTTCATGCAGTATGACCCATCTGATCTATGGATATGCTTCAATTTTGGGCTTAACCCCTAAAACTAGATGGACAAAGTGAATGAATAGAATGGATTCCATGAAAATGTCACGATGGACCCCACCTTGAAGAGTGTGTGCACACAGCACAATCACTCTTGCGATGCACTAAACCCCTAACACGGTCAAACTAGGTTTGACCCATGCGTTTCAAGCGGAAGAGGGAATCCTCTCAAAAACTGTTTTCCCGCTGCGCAGAGTTTAAAAAGGGGATTCGCTTAAGACAATGGTGGGCCACTATCTCGATCTTTCTGATCGATCTGAATCATCCATCTGACGTGGACGATTGTTTCGATCAGAACCTGGCAGTTCTCGCCAAGAAGAAGTCGGATATCAACCTCGTCAATCCGAGCATTAGTGAAATTGCAGCAACCTTAACTCGGTGGGCCACCCCTAACATGAATCAACCACAACCCTTCATAGGCTTAGATTTCGGGACGATTCTAATGAAAGGAGCGGATGTACCAGAAGTTTGAGATCGTGGGCCCTATTGGGAACGCAGACGGGTCTGATCTAAAACAAACGCATGTGCAAAGGAAAAATCGGGCGCGCCCGAACTTTTCGCATGCAGTGCGATTTAGACCAAAATCTTAGCCCCGATCAAGGTCGTCCAAATCACAGGAATAGGGAATCCGATCCCTCCCACAGTGGCAGAATGAATCGGAGGAGGAACTACGGCCCATTGTGTCATTCCGATCATCGCTGCGCAGCGAAATAAGAGAATGTAAGTCGAGTGATCTGTCTCAATGCTGCGAAACAACCGGTGTAAGGCCTACGCACGGACTCAGAAATTCACAAGAAGAGTCTAGAAGACTCTCCCTATTGTTATAAAAAGAAACCCTACCCGGTGTTTGGAGGAAGAATAACAAGAAGAAAGGAGTGGTTCGTGGAAAGAAGCAGAAAGAAGAGGAAGAAGTTTGGCTGCCCTCATCATCTAAATCAGTCCGAATAAGAGGTAAATTTGAACTAGCCTTCCCTCCTCTCTAGACGCCTCCATTCCTTGTTTTTGTAGATTCAAGATGGCAAGGATCGAGTCAAAACGAGTCAACTCGATTAGAGACCGAGATTAATCGAGATAAGACTGCGATTCTTAAACCTATACGACGGTGAAAATCATCCTACACTTAGGTAATTATCAATTCCTAATCATATATATAAGGAAGATTGCACATAGACTTAACCATTCAGATTGTGAAAACATTAGGTTAAAACTTCAATCTACAATACCGACCCACATTCAAAGAAGAAACGGATATCAAAGGTGAGGGTTTTATCCTTTAAGCTTATTTTGATTTAAGTTGATATGAATTATCCTGCCTTTTTCAAGTTTTCATATTACTATGAATTATCCTTTCAATAGATTTATTTACTATCATCATTTACTTATCGTTTGGAAATTATGTTATTACACGTGATCTTCATGAATTCATGTGAGGCGATGGATACAAGCCTTGTCATTGCCTTTATCAATTAGTTGAGTTGCCCATTGCTACTCTTCTCTTTATTGAGTCAGCCCTTGCTACTCGTCTCTTTATTGAGTTGGTCATTACCACTCTTCTATTTATTAAGTTCGTCATTGCCACTCTTGTTATTATTGAGTTGGCCATTGCCACTATCCTATTTGATGAGTTAGCCATTGCTACTTTCTTCTTTATTAAGTTGGCCATTACGACTTTTCTCGTTATTGAGCTGACCATTGTCACTCTTTTCTTCATTATATTGGCCTTGTGTTATTTATCTTTAAGGCTTGGGTATGTGCCTTGTTATTCTTGTTCACAACCCCAAGTGTAGGGTCGCGATGTAGTAATAATCTTGGTGAGACTGAGGTCGAATCCACAAGGACTGAACCTTGTACGTATTCTAAAAGTAACTAGAACTAGAACTAGAAGAAGATGCAATCTAAATCTGAAGAAGTTAAGAGAATAATTGTAAACTATTTAACTAAAACTTGTAAAATTCAAAGGTGGAAAACTAGGGTTTTCAAGGATCCACTTGTAGAGATCAGGGAGATTTATGCTTGATTCAAAAACACAACTGGAATCAGAGTCCCATCTTCATCCAATTGAAAGATATCTCATTAAAACTCAAATATGAACTTCCTTTGATCTAGTTCTCAATGGATGAGAGGTATGAGAACTAGAAGTGATTCTATCACAAAACCATGCCTAGGAGATAAAGCAAACAACAGAATTTATCAATCCACAACCAATCTGAGAGAATCATGAAGATTAGAAGGATTCCATCACCCAACCATGCCCATGGGACGATGGTGGACAACAGGATTTCCTAATTTCATGATCTCAATACATGAACAAAATATACTCAAAGCTATTGCAAATCTATTATAATGTAAGTCACAAGAAACCATTAAAAACTAAGAGTATTTCTCATAATCAAACTAGAATCAAAGATAGTTCACTTAAACATGAATCAAACCCATAGAAAAGATTCCATCACGCTACAAGCTTCACCTCTTAGCCCTAGCTAAGAGGTTTAGCCAATCATACCATGATTAAACTAAAATCTCTTAAACATAATAAAACAAACATAAGGAAAGGGGAAAAAAACACTGTGACGGCCCTCCATGTTTTACTCCCTCTCTTTCCTGCTCATGTTCTTCTCCTCTTGGCTTCCGTTCTTCAGCCGTTGGATAGCATGCCTTTATATAGGATTCTGTGTTTTTTTCTAGACTATTCCCGCAAAACCCTTTCGCAGGACCGGTTTACGCAAGCCCTGCTCCTGCATTGCGAAACCACGAACATGTGTTGCAGTCGTTTTGAGTTTGTAGGGAAAGATCGTTCGGCCTGATCAATCCGACCGCGCGGGAGTGGTTAAAAGTCCCTTCTCTTACGAGTGAATGGCCTGGATTGCTTTCGTGATGTACGGTTTACTCGTTCATCTCCCTAGAGCGTCCGGATCGCTGGGACGGTCTTCTTCTTGTGCACTGTCGGCTGCGGATTACTGGGGGGACCCATATTCTTTGGTGTTGAAGACATCAACTCCTTCTATTAGCTTTGTGGCGAGATTTCAGTTGGGAAGAGAACGTTTGGCTTACCGTTGATGCAACCCACCTGATCTGATCGTGCGGTGATGGTCCCAACGTTCGGTAAGCTAGCGGCCAATATCTGGCATGTCCCGGGTCAAGCTCACTTAGATCTTGGTTGGACCCTTCGTCCGTTTGAATGGACGGTTCGGATCGGGCTTCCGGGTCGAGATGATGGCCCACTGAAGTCCGTCTGCATCCCCTGTTTCAACATCCTACCGCCTTTGCTGCGGAATCCACGAAACTGCATTATTCGGTGGGGGCCACTTTTGGTAGTCTTTTGGAAGATCCCATTGTTCATCTTCTTTGAGTGATGGTGTTAGGCCATGGGTCAAGATATGGGGTGAATCCAGGTCCTAGGTGGGCCACAAGTTGTAGGGATGTGGGAGAGGAGGTTTAACGTAAAACCTCTGCACATTGTTTCAAAGAGACGTGTTTCCTCTTGTTTTGGTTCCGTACGTTAGTTGGAAGAGATGTAGTTGGCAGTAAAGTCAGGTGGGTCCCACCCCGATGTTATTGTGAAAGTCCATTCCATTCGTTAGTTGGGTCAGGTCATGTTAACGCACGACTCCAAATTTGAAGTTGTTCTGAGCTCTGAGTGGGCCACACCATCAGCCAGCATGAGGACTGCATTAGCCATTGGTGGAAAAATCAGTTACGTGGATTTTTAGTTTCATGAATGACTGGGGCGAAGGTGGGATCCACTGTGATGTTTGGTGAGTAATCCACTCCGTTCACCAGAGCTAAAGGGTTATTTTATGTTATGGGCTCGAATATAAACTAGAGTTGAGCCTTCAGTAGCCCACATATTGCAAAACATCCGAGTGAAACTCACACATAGAACTTACGTGGGTTTGGCATGCAACGCTGGTTGTGTAAACATAGGCTTTATAATTACAAATTTGCCCTTCTCTTTTGTTACAACTTCTACCGTTTGTATCTCCTAATGCACCGTGCAAATAAGATGAAATTTCACCAGTACTTGTTATTTTTCACGCTCTCATAGATGATTCAAATGTCTTTTTAACAGACGATACCACTCTGAAGTCTAAAAATAATGTTTTATACACCTAATGGGGAAGTTAGCCAGTAGTCTTGGAATACACCCTAAGATCTTCGAAATGATTGATTTATTATGATATTCGGGTGGCCCGGTTGGGGGATCCACATACGATGAAGGGTCAGATGACAAGCTAAAAATAGGAAGACTTGATGGTTGGTATTCTAATCATGTATCTGGGTGATTGTACTGTCAGTTTTGTAAATAGACGAATACAAGATGATTTTCTAGAGTGATTAGGGGTAGGACATGTATATTGCAGTGTCCATGGTAGTGTTCTGAAGACATCCACACCGTCCGATCATTTTCTCATCTAATTATAGGGGTTGAGTCCAAAATTGAGGCTTATCCAAAGATCAGGTGGGCCCCAAATCAGTGATTATTGGTTGATTGGATGATCTGTCCACTGGCTTTGGTGATTCTCGAGCGTTAAATCCATGCTTTTAGCATCCCTTTCAATACAAGCTCTTGAATTCACCTTGCAACACAACATGATTAAAATAGAACATTAAGCATTATCATATTCATAAAACCAAGTAATAACTGGGGTCTAATATGCAATATTTGACCCTCAACACAATCTTCAACCAGCATTTACTAGTCCCGAGCAAAGTATGCAAAAAATATTTCAAGAAATACAGAACAATTTCTATAAACTTAAGTGGTTTTTGAACAACGGTCCAGATAATAGGATTCTAAGATACATCAATGTTGAGCATTACCTTCTCCTAAACTCAAGCGCATGGTAAACTTCATGGTTAAGTTCAAAGTATTAATCCATCAATTAGAACAATTCTAAACATTGAGTTTCATGGGTGCATAGTGAAACCTTGACTTATCACAATTCAAGGTCTAATCGTCAATTTTCATGATAACATTGATAACCAAAAAGAGCATTCCAGATAACCCAACCTAAACTGAAACTTGCCTTACAGTTCAGCCTTTTTATTCTTCCAGCTTTTGATTTTTCCATCAATGGCTTCATGCTGTGTTAACCTTTTTAAAGATCTTTAATAGGTAGCCATCTTCGATGACAACTTTCTTTTTTTTTTCAATTCTTCTCATTGAACATGATGGACAAATTCTCCAAGTTAGTTCCTTCCATGTTCAGTGATAACCAAGTTAACAATTCAATATCAAACGGACAGTTTAACGTGTAAGCTAGATGTGACATGTGTGGTCATGACTCATCAATGTGTAAAACTTCTAATCATGGATTAATAATTCAAACTTAACCTTAACTGTGAAATCTAGCAAGTAACTGAATCCAAGAGTCATACATCACCAACATTAAGTATCTTATACTTCTAAATTAAGGATGACCTTCAAAATCACTCGAATTCACAAAATTTTCAGAAAAAAATTAAGACTGAGAAAACACTACTTAGGTTGCCTAATCCACACCCCCCAACCTAAAATCTACATTATCCTCAATGTAAAAGATATACGCATGCAATGCACATGAGACAACAAAAGTAAAGGAGAAGTGATAGAAAGGTAGTACCTGAAGAAAGAGTTTTTGAAGTTTTTCCAAAGGATCTCAGCGTGAAAGTGGGTTAGCACAAGAGCTAAACCGACCAAAAGCAAACTATCCAAAACAAACAAAAACAAACCTATCCTAACAGCATAACGCCGACTATCCTAGACATAACATGAAAGCAATAAACTAATCCTAAACTAGGAAAGCAAGGGAAAAAGCTATTCAGTCATGCCACAAGGTTCCTCCTTCGGCCAATGTCTTGATAAATTTCTCAGTAGGTTTCTCAACAGGATCATCCAAAAGCCCTTTTTGCAATAGGCTTGGATGCTATGGAGGATGAATTTCCAGAGAAATTTATGGATCTCAGCAAAAAATTGTCATTCAACCGCTTGAGGTATCCAAAGTATATATGATTCACCTGTGACAGAGAAAGTTTCAAAGTTAGTACTCCATGGTGAATCAGAGACTACTAGTAGATAAAATTCAGAAAAATTCTTAACAGACGATGTAGTCTCTAAACATTCTGAAGTTCCAGACTTTGGTTCAATTTTCAGCTCTCCCTCCTGTGATAGTAAACATTTAGGATCTATGGAGGGAAGGGTTTTAGAATAAGGGTTCTCTCGGTTAATAACAACTACTGAGATGTTGTCTTGCAATGCATTCACTACATCTTGTATCATGGGATCGTTTGAATCGGCAAAGTATACCAAGCAATCGTACAAAGAGTTAGGAAATTTAGTTGAGAGTGACTCATTTTCCACATTGAAGCTTGTGATGATCTGCCCAAGGATTCCATCGTCTTTGGAAGTGGATGGACGCATGCTCTCTTGCTCTTGCCCTGCACAGACAGATTGAAAATCAATAGGGGAAGCATTGATGTGAACACTCTGTTCATTGAAGCTACTCAGTAGAGGCATTGAATCGTCTAAAGTGCACAGCTCAGATGGTGGCCTCAACTGGGTGGTTTCAAATTCCAGAGTCATATCAAGCAACTCATTCCTCTCCTGAATCATATCATCATTCAATTCAGAGAAGTGGTCCAAACATATCTCACAAGAGATAGAAGGGTCGGTCGTAAGGGGCTCATCCTCCACATTTAAATTGGCCATGTCAGATAGGTGGAGTAGATCACTTTGGTCGACAACCTCCTGAACCTCTTGATCCTTGACTTAGGCCAAACTTGAGATCGATTCCAGTGGAATTTGGGCTAAACATTCATGATCATCATCTCAATACTCATCATCTTCTAATTCTGTGTAGTACACACTTGGGATGGGATCGCTTTCCTCACATTTTATTCCTAAATTGGGTTGAGGTTCGAATAAACTAACCTCTACCTCATCATTGAAATCATGTAACGCCCCGAAAATCGGGGGTCGAGCAAAGTTCAACTCCCTAGTTCCAACGCATCACTTATGCAACATAAATAATGATATTTAAATGTTGTCCATATGAGTGCATTAGACATGGGTGGGATTACACTAAAACAACATATCGTACTCCAGAGTTAATGTAATTTGACAAGCGGAAGACTGAAATATATACATTTAATTATAAAAATGTTTTAGAAATTTCAGAGTATAAGTATGAAACCGGTCTAAATATATACATGTGTCGTATCTAACCATATAAAATGCAGGAAGTAAATGTGTTCAACTAAACAAGTATCCTAGTAGTCCCTGCGCATCGGTATGAGATCTACATAGATCTGCTCGATAGTTGAACGTGGGAAAACTCTTCCTCCTCGCCTACGAAGTCCAACTTTGTTGTATAGACCTCACCATCACCTGCATCTAAATCAGAGTCTGGGTAGTGTTTAAAACACTGTCCCAAGTGGGAATGAGTAGCTAATTCAGTGGAACTATAAAGCAAAGGTTAACATGTTATCAATTCAGTCAAGCAGTAATGATAAAGCAGTACATCAAACAATCCTAGCTACTCTTATTAATGCAGGGATGATATGTATTAATGATGCATGCCCTCGCTTGCACTCCCTCTGCGACATCATCTCACGGTCGCGCATGCAACACTCCCGTTGTGCTCAACTCCAACACCAAAGGCACATGCAATGCGGTGCATGTGCGTGATTAACCAAGTTCTTAATTAGACTTATTCATACAGTAGGTTTGGGAAGCTAAGGTACCTCCCTTTATATCATTTTCCCAAACAATGATCCATCTAGGGTCGTCAATCCTAGTTAATTGCATACGATGGGCAATTCCAGGTTGTTACGGAGAGGCTCGTCACCTTAGCGTAGGCCTAGTTTATACTCGAGGTCACAGAAAGGCTCATCACCTTAGCGTAGTCCTAGTGTATACTCGAGGTCACTCCAGCAACGCCCTACCAACTGGCAGTCTATTTTCGAAGGCTCGTCACCAACCCGACTGGGAACCACAGCCAGGCTGCGCTAGTGTAGGCCGACAGCTCGAATATAGTGTCTCATACCACCGTATTCGGCTCACAAGTTTAGGTTGCTCATTGGTCACTACGGGGAGGCTCGTCACCCCAGCGTAGGCCGACAGCTCAACCACGGTGTCCCATACCACATGCTCGGCTCATGAGTCTTAGCGGATCGTGGTACCAAGGTTGAAGCGAGTTTTACATTGGTAAGTGGTACCTTAGATTCAAGCAATGAAGTCCATACATGGTAAACACACAATGGGTCAATCGGTTTATTAGACAAGTTTGACTGGTACAAGCGTACACTGAATTAATCGACATGGTACCACTGTCGACGATCATCGTACGACTTGGATTCACCGAACGCATCAAATGTGGCAAGAATAATTCGGCCCCCAAACAGGAATTATTACCGATTGCCCGGACTACATAGAAGTCCCAATCACACTCAAGTGCAGCATATGGAGACATGTGATAATCATATAGGCATTTAACAAGCAATCTAAGCACAACGCTCATTTGAGTATTTTATCAAAACTCATAGAACATGTTATCATACATAGGCATGCTATACATGAATCATATAGCGATGATTTACAATACATGAACAAAACTTATTCATATGATTAAGGGAACTAAGGGTCCCATCTTAATGCACTTAATAAGAACAATCCATCAACAAAATCTCATTCGAACATTTTTACAAACACTTAGACTATACATTTCACGTATATGAACTGGACTTATTACGACATGAATTATAACAATGTCTAAATGAATAAGTGTTTGTAAAAATGTCTGAATGAATATGGAATTTGGATCTATGCATGCCATGATTATTAACTATGAATATATGCTTGTTGTGTATGTGGCAACTCCTTTGTAAAAGGGTTTGCCAGGATATATGTTATAACTAGTCTAATACATGTATGTTGAAATGTGTAGTCTAAATGTTTGATAAAATGCCTGAATGAGGAAGTGCTTGTTTAAATGTATGTAATGAGGGTGTTGAGATGAGATTCTCAATTCCCTTATCTATGGTTACAGTTTCTTTTATGTGATCTATCTTACTACTCTGCGATTTATGGATGAAATGCCTATGTGTGGTTACATGTGTAGTATGTGTATGTTGAAATGCTCAAATAAAATTTATATTTAGATTTGGTTGTCACATGTTGTCATTGATTATCACTTGTGAATGCTATCGTTTGAAGTGCATTTGGGACTACTACGTAGTCCAGGCAATCGGTAACAATTCCTGATTAAGTGGCTGAACTAGTCTTGCCACATTGGGCACGTTTGATGAATCTGATGCGTATGATGATCGTCGACAGTAGTACCTTGTCGGTTAATTTAGCTTACGCTCGTATCAGTCGAACTTGTCTAATAAACTGATTGGCCTATTATGTGTTTACCATGTATGGACGCTCCTGCTTGAATCTAAGGTACCAACTTACCAGTGAAAAGCCCATTTAACCATAGTACCACGATCCACTAAGACTCATAGCCGGGCATGGTGGTATGGAACACCGTGGTCGAACTGTCGGCCTACGCTGGGGCGATGAGCCTCCCCGTAGTGACCAGTGAGCAACCCAGACTCGTGAGCCGAATACGGTAGTATGGGACACTGTATTCGAGCTGTCAGCCTTCATTGACGCAGTCTGGCTGTGGTCCCCAGTCAGGTCGGTGACGAGCCATATAAAATAGACTGCCGATTGGTATGGCGTTGGTCGAGTGACCTCAAGTATGAAATAGGCCTACCCCGGTGCAGCCTGGTTGTGGTCCCCGATCGGGTTGGTGACAAGCTTTCAAAAATAGACTATCAGTTGGTAGGGCATTGGTGGTAGTGACCTGAACTTGCCTATCGTATGTGATTAACTAGGATTGATGACCCTAGATGGATCATTGTTTGGGTAAAGGATATAAAGGGCGGTACCTTAGCTTCCTAAATCTTGCTGTAGGAAAAGATCTAATAAGAACTTGGAAATCATGCTCATGCACCGCATTGCATGTGCCATTTGGTGTTAGGTAGAGCACTGAGGAAGTGACTGACATGCTGCGACCGTGAGATGAAGATGCAGAGGGAGTGCAGGCGAGGGCATGCATCATTATTACATACCATTCTTGCATTAATCAGAGTACTTAGGCATATTTTTTTGTATTATTTTATCATTACTGCTTGACTGAATTGATAACATGTTAACCTTTGCTTTATAGTTCCACTGAGTTGATCACTCACTCCCACGTTACGAGACGGTGTTGTACACACCAACCAGACTCTGTCTTAGTTGCAAGTGGTGGCGATGCCTACGAGGCGGAGCCGGACTTCGAGGATGACGAGGAGGCATTCTCCTACATGCAGTTTTCGGGCGGGTTCATGTGAGCCGTTTCCTGATTGACGGGGATTTCTGGGATGTTGACTAGATGACACTACACCTTTTGTATATTTTGGAATTGTACATGTAATTATTTAACCTGGTACCATGTTCACACTCTGGAGACTTACGACAGCTTATATAGTTTGTATATCTATCACAGTCTTCCGCTTGCAAAATTTAATTATCATTGGAGTATGATATGTTGTTTTGGTATAATCTCACTCATGTTTAATGCATAAATACGGACAACATTTAATCATCATTATCTATGTTGCATAAGTGATGCGTTGGAACTCGGGAGCTGAGTTTCTGCTCGAATCTCAATTTTCAGGGCGTTACAAGTTGGTATCAGAGCATGATTTGGATTAAACTAGACCTGGGTTATGGTCACACGACATACGCTAACGCATTTCGACATAGGAGGGTGCGAGAAAACGTAGAAACAGGCATAGGATTCCCAGTTTCGTCAATCGGCAAAATTAACCGATATCGATCACTGAGATCAGGTCCGTACCCCTCCATGATCGCTTGAGACGACCCCAAATCACCCCTAGACCATCAATCAATGGGTTTAGACCACGATTTACTCATCTCAGCCTTAAATAAATCGATAAATGTGAATATACATCAACAAGGAACCCGAAATGACTCGAAACGACTCAAAAGGGAGTCAGGGGCAAACGGGGCATCTCCAGGGGGGACCCAGAATGGGACCCACATGTTTTTAGGACCCAGGGGGCAAGAGGACCTCGCCCCACCGGCGACCCCTTGCAGGAAAGTCTAGAGGTCGGCGAGGACCTCGCCGGTTCCGCAAGGCCTCACCGCCTGGCAGGCCTGGCCGGTGCGGGCCATGCGGGCCGACGTCCCTAGGGCGTTGTGTGGCCCACTGTTTTGTGTTGGGATATTTTAAAACACCCCATGGCTGCCCCTCTTCATATCCCACCCCTCCTAGCTCTCTTTTCTCAAGAAAACCCAAAAATCTTTACTCAAATCACCCCTCCAAGTGCTTCTCCTTCCATTTTCGTGCACCACTCACGCCACCCTTTCAAACCTCTCTCTCATAGTTGTTCACCTTCTTCATTTTCTTTCATTTGAGCATCCAAACCCTACTTGTGTCTCAAATCCGGGGGAACCCAATAAACCATTCCATTTCCCTATTTCCTTCCCTTTTCCATGACCTTATTCGAGCTTGTTATGACCATATTCTCAATTCCCACCATTCTTTCTATCATGGGAAAGAAAAGGGCTCATGTGGATGAAGTCCGGCCTAACCGCCCTAATCGTTCAAGGAGGGTGAAAGCGCCGCCGCAAGCACGAACATCGATAGGAGGATAAGGACAAAGGGGGACCTCAATCTCCAGGCTCCTCTCGAAGGAGCTCTATTAACGGACCTGTCACATGGAAGATTTGAATGCCGTAGGGTCCTTTTTGAAGTGCACGTGGATGAGCGGCTCTTTGGGGAGCATCTGTTGATGGACCGCCTGGTGGAGGCCAGGTGGGGTCTGATATTTGAGGGCAAGTACCGCGCAAATATGGGCACTGTCTGAGCCTTCTACACCCATATTCGAGAGCCTACGCTGGATCTCTTACAGTTCAAGATCCCAGTGGGTAGAGACCGGGAGGCCACAATTGATGTTGGGTTGATAGTTCGGCTTATAAAAATACTGCTTGGCGAGGTCCATGCAAGCGAGAAGAATTTGAAGAGTGCACGTGAAAGGGATAGCCGCACGCGTTTCCTCTGTGGCCGACTGGTTCATTGACAGCCAAACAATAGTCTCATGGCGACCAATATGAATGACGACTTTCGTCTACTCCACCACATCTTCACATACAACGTGTACCCCAAGTGGAGCAATCGTAGTGAGTGCACGCACCTGATGGTAGACTTTCTGTACCGAGCTGGGCAGAGAGAGAAGTTGTGCGTACCTACATATGTACTGCTACAGATAGTGTAGACTGCACGCTTTACTAGGACAACCATTTCACTTTCATTCGGCCGACTCATATGCAAGCTTGCACGTGAATTCAAATACAGACTTGGTGTAAAAATTCCTGTGCCGATCCATTTCATCAACGACACCACTCTCAACAACATGGAGATTGGGCCACGACAGCATCAAGCCCGACTCGACGAGAATGAGGATGAGACGAAAAGTAAAGAGGAAAAGAGTGATGAAGAAGGCGGAGATGAGATAGAGGAAGAAGGTGAGGAAGAGGAAGGGCAGGAAGAGGAAGAAGTAGAGGCCAAGACACTGATGAGGGCTCTCCTCCTGCTACACAGGAGCGTGGCAGTGATCGGGCTACTATAGAAGCCCGATTGGCTCAACTTGAGGAGGGCCAGGCCGCCCTGCAACTAGAGGTTGGTGAGACCTGGGCCTTCATGAAACAGAAATTCAAGAAGGTGTCTCACACTTTGAAGGCTATCCTGTGTTGTCTGAAGGACAAGGGTGCCCCTCCTCCATCACTAGATTCGGACGACGAGTCATATGTGTAGTCGTCTCTTAGATTGCATTGTTGCTAGTCTTCGTTTATACTAGCCTTGGTAGGCTTGGTTGGTTGTTGGTGTGTTTTAGTATTTAAAGCTTGTTTAGGTTAGCTCACATGCATTTTCTGTCATGATCCATGTAAGGCTACAGCCCATGTATTGTAACGATTTTGGTTAAATGAAATGCATGAAGCTCCTTTTGTTATAGAATGTGTAGAATGCTTGACAAGTTGAGTAATGCTATGTTAAATCTTACACATGTTTCACCCTATGTTGTATATAGGGAATACCTCTGAAAACCCCTCAGAGTGCGACTCGTCTTGCACTTGACAGATTGATTGACGGGGCAACTCCCCTGAACGGTAGTCATACGGACCCTAGCTTGGGCCCGGACTTTGAGACGATCCCGGATTCACAACCGGCAATTGGCCCCACCAATGGGCCAACACCTTATGCACCACCGGTTCCCGAACAGAACCGTGCTTCCACATCGACGCCACGCATACCTCAATCGGCTCCTCCTCCTGATGGGTTAGAGCAAATGATGTTGTTGATGTAGCAGCAGCAGATACAACAATAACAGCAGCAGCAAAAATTTTTGGCTACCATCGCAGGGGTCTTTGCCCAGAGTATGGGTGTGGCTCCACCTGCACCACCTGTGCACCCTACTGGAAATGCGAGTGCTAGTAGCCTTTTCGAGCGATTCTAGCGCTTGCAGCTCCTTACCTTCGCGAGTACTCACAGACCCGAGGAGGCTGATTACTGGCTAGATCACATCTCTAAGTGTTGAAGCCCCTACACTGCACTGAGGCATAACAGGTTGAGCTGGTCACCTTCATGTTTGAGAAGGAGGCTAGTTTATAGTGGGACAGTATCCTACGAACAGATCTCGCAGGACATGTGTCGACCTGGGAGGCCTTTGAGACGCGCTTCCATGAGAAATATTCTCCCCTCACGTACCGCCATGAGAAGGAGGGAGAGTTCCTTCACCTCTGACAGGGGGGCATGATAGTGGCAGAGTATAAGAACAGGTTCATGGAGCTAGCCAGATACGCTCCTTTGATACTAACTGATGAACCAATGAAAATGTAGCATTTTTCAGATGGGTTACGGCCCGATATCCGCACTAAGACGTGTTGTGCTAGCATTCTCAATTATGCCGAGCTAGTCAACGTGTCTCTGCAAGCCGAACAAGATGGAGACAGAGTTTCTCAGACACGTATACCAATGGGCCTGACACCTCAGCCCGAATCACAGCACCGGTCAGTCCTAGGTAAGAGGCCACATATAAACTCCCCTCCCAGGCTCGTGACTCCGCCGACCTAGCAAAGGTGAGCGAAACGTTGGTGTATATATTGCGACAAAGGCGGACACACTGACCCCTTCTGTTTCACCAAGATGAAAGACAACGGTGTCACGTCACCTCAGAAGATCGACCTTTAGCCACCATGTGGTATAACGACTCCACCCCTACGATCTGTACCACCAGCACAGCCACATTACCGACCGCTTGTACTTCAGAATAGGCCACCTCAACGACCTATGACAGTGCAATCAAACCATCTTCAACAAGCTCATGTGCATGCACTTGCAGCTGAAGCACCTAAGTCAACAACTGCAACGCCTTTGACCTTTGAGGTCACTGCCCACATTCAAGGTACACCCGTATTCCTATTGGTAGACACTGGGTCTATTAAACCAATTCGAATGAAAGAATAGGCTTAACAATGGATTAATATAACAACTATAAAATAATAATACGGTAACTAGAGGTGACAAATATGTCGTAAATAATAGAAGGGTCAAAACGGAAAATTTCTACAACTTCGAATTACCAATAGACTGGTCATACATTTTCATATTAAAGTTTAGTATTTGGTGTCTATTTAGGAATTATTTATAATCATATCATCCTGTGATTAAATTTAAATTATACATATATATTTTAATTATTTTGTGCAATTAAATTAGGACCCTTGAGTAGGATTGAGTTTCATAGTGAAATACTCCATAAGCTCATGTTAGAAGCAGACTACAGTAAAATATTATAAGTTCCTTATTCCCTCGTGAACTCAAGGTTCATACCGCGTCGAAGAGATGTCCCTCTCCTTTCCTCTCTCACGGCCTTATGTTGCTAACATTCCAAACTTCTGAAATATTTTGGAACTCTCGACTCTTCCTTCCCTCCTAAAGTTAATGAAACCGAAGTGCAAATCTGCCCATAAGTCCCTAATCGTATGATCGAAATGGTGACATATAAATCTACTTTTAGGAGATTGAAAACCCCTCTAGTATAGCCTTTTGATTATGAGCACCATAAAAGAACTTATTATCCACCAAGTTAAACATAGGTTAAACAAGAACACTCGTTGAACAAGACCCAAGGGACAACCTTATGAACATGAGGCTTGAACCTCCTAGTGAATTATAATACTCCTTAAATACTTAGGATGATCAGTTTCAGAATTTCAGAACCATATCCCTACAAGGCATTTGCGGCTTAACTCGATTCTCAATCCTGGGTGATTACCAAAGGACTCACTGCTTTGACCAAGCAGAAGACCGGGATCCATAAGGATTAGGAAGGGATACAACGTGTTGTCTGCCCTGGTCAGGCGGGCAATCGACGTATCAGGTTCGAGCCTACCACAACTGACTTTCCGTATTAATCCAATCATAAAGGGTAGAACATACCACCCTTAGGTAAACTTTATCATCAAATACTTAGCACGATAATAATGATTTAGACATTTATTTTCAAACCTCAAAGGTAGAAACTTTTAAGGGGGGTAGACCAATATGAGCTAGGCTGATGTAGTTATTATATACCCTAACACGTATGTAAACCTTTACGTATTACTCTTAGGCAATTTTGAGGACGAAATTATTCTTTAGGGGGGTAGATTGTAACGTCCCAGAAAAATTCATACAAAGACCCGAGTACCACCTCAGGCAGAAATCACTCAGGACCAAATCCTTTAGAAATTATACAAAATTAACTAAGTGCTAAACTAGATTAGCTATGAAATTAGCTTGAACCACTTTAAATACGAATTGCAAGACCCAAAACTTGTAGAATCATTAACACTACATTACCCTGAAACTTAGGATCAATCTCAAAACCCAGTTGCTCTCGGGAGCACATTGAAACTTCGTATCGGACCTAGACCGCGCGTCGAAAGTCCGATTACTGCGAAACCAAATGGTTAAGACCGCCTTACTGGGCTTGACAACCATCTCGGAAATCAAATCCAGATAGTACCCAGAAACGCACAACTAGAGCCCTGAGTTAAGTGTGTGAGAAAAGCGAATATCTTTAAAAAATGTACTCAGATTTAAGTAAACTGAGCCGTTCACTTATGGGCCAATTCTAAGGTTTCAAACCGTCAGAATCTGACCCAAATACACCCTCGGATCAGGAAAAATTTCATACACAGGTCCATGTACTCGTAGCCCTGATCAAGCGATGATGACCGTTGAACTGAAACTAGTCCGCCACGATCGATCCACAAATTCGATCAGACTGAAACCTTAACTTGACCCAGATCCAATGTCAGGAAGCTTAAGTCCGACCGCAAGCAGAAACGGGGCCTTTAGAAGTGCTCCGTTGGATCGAAACAATCCCTATTTGGTTATAACCTAAGTATACCATGACCCCAGGGCTATTCTCATCAGTTCTGGGCCTATATAAGGGCCTTAAACCCTCTCTCTCTCTCATGTCATACAAATTTCTAACCTTAGGAGAGAGAAGAGAGAAGAAAGAGAGAGAGAGAGAGAGTTGGTGTTTGCTTGTGGGATTCTTCCCTGCCATTCCACGTGCTTACCTACCGTTGCCGTAATACTATTCTGGCATTTCTTATTCCATTCTTGGGTAAGAAATCCTAACCCTAACCTGTTTTAGAGATTTTAATAGATCAGATGGCGGGATAGCTAACCTATTCCCTGTTATAGGTTGTTGTGGTGTCGTAGACAAAGATTTAGTGTTTAAAATGAGTCTGTTACGAGTCTACTGGCGAAAGGTGCGGACTATAAACGTTTAGGTTATGGTTTTCAAGGCTTTCAATGTCGGTTAATGATTTGTAACTGATTTGGGTGTCATTTCACATGCTAAATGCGAAGATTCCTTCGCTTTACAGATATATATGAACTATGTTGAGTATAGCGTACTCCATGTGTTAGGTGAAATGATTGAATGCGTATAGAATTTGGATTCGTGTTTGACCTGATTATCCGTCATGGATATAGGGTTGTTGTATGTGTGACAACCCCTTGGCGAAAGGATTTGCCCTAATATATGTTATGGCCAACATACGTCATGTATGTTATAGTGTGTAGTATAAGTGTTTGTAAAAATGTCTGAATGAATATGGAATTTGGATCTGTGCTTGCCATGATTATTAACTATGAATATATGCTTGTTGTGTATGTGGTAACTCCTTTGTAAAAGGGTTTGCCTAGGATATATGTTAGAACTAGTCTAATACATGTATGTTGAAATGTGTAGTCTAAGTTTTGATAAAATGCCTGAGGAAGTGCTTGTTTAAATGTATGTAATGAGGGGGTTGAGATGAGATTCTCAATTCCCTTATCTATGGTTACAGTTTCGTTTATGTGATCTATCTTACTACTCTGTGATTTATGGATGAAATGCCTATGTGTGGTTACATGTGTAACATGTGTATATTGAAATGCTCAAATGAAATTTATATTTAGATTTGGTTGTCACATGCTGTAATTGATTATCACTTGTGAATACTATCGTTTGAAGTGCGTTTGGGACTACTACGTAGTCCAGGCAATCGGTAACAATTCCTGGTTAAGTGGCTGAACTAGTCTCGCCACATTGGACACGTTCGATGAATCTGAGGCGTACGATGATCATCGACAGTGGTACCTTGTCGGCTAATTTAGTGTACGCTCATACCAGTCGAACTTGTCTAATAAACCGATTGGCCTATTGTGTGTTTACCATGTATGGACGCTCCTGCTTGAATCTAAGGTACCAACTTACTAGTGAAAAGCCCATTTAACCATGATACCACGATCCGTTAATACTCATGAACCAAGCATGGTGGTATGGGACACTGTGGTCGAGCTGTCGACCTACGCTGGGGCAACGAGCCTCCCTCTAGTGACCAGTGAGCAACCCAGACTCATGAGCCAAATACTGTAGTATGGGACACTGTATTCGAGCTCTCAGCCTTCATTGACGCAGTCTGGCTGTGGTCCCCAGTCAGGTTGGTGATGAGCCATCGAAAATAGACTGTCAGTTGGTATGGCGTTGGTGGAGTGACCTCGAGTATGAAATACGCCTACCCCGATGCAGCCTGGTTGTGGTCCCCAACGGGTTGGTGACGAGCCTTCGAAAATAGACTATCAGTTAGTAAGGTATTGGTGGTAGTGACCTGAACTTGCCTATTGTATGTGATTAACTAGGATTGACGACCCTAGATGGATCATTGTTTGGGTAAAGGATATAAAGGGCGATACCTTAGCTTCCCAAATCCTGCTGTATGAAAAGATCTAATAAAAACTTGGAAATCATGCTCATGCACCGCATTGCATGTGCCGTTTGGCGTTGGGTAAAGTATTGAGGAAGTGACTGACATGCCGCGACCGTGAGATGAAGATCGCAGAAGGAGTGCAGGCGAGGGCATCCATCATTATTACATACCATTCTTGCATTAATTAGAGTACTTAGGCATGTTTGTTTGTATTGCTTTATCATTACTGATTGACTGTTGTATCATTACTGATTGACTGAATTGATAACATGTTAACCTTTGCTTTATAGACTCACTGAGTTGATCACTCACTCCCACGTTACGGGACAGTGTTGTACACACTAATCAGACTCTGTCTTAGTTGCAGGTGGTGGCGAAGCCTACGAGGCAAAGCCGGACTTCGAGGATGACAAGAAGGCATTCTCCTACATGCAGTTTTCATGCGGGTTCATGTGAACCGTGTCCTGATCGACGGAGATTTCTGGGATGTTGACTAGATGACATTACACATTTTGTATATTTTGGAATTGTACATGTAATTATTTAACCTGGTACCATGTTCACACTCTGGAGACTTACGACAGCTTATATAGTTTATATATCTATCACCGCTTATGAAATTTAATTGTCTCTGGAGTATGATATGATGTTTTGGTATAATCTCACTCATGTTTAATGCACGAATACAGACAACATTTAATCATCATTATCTATGTTGCATAAGTAATGCGTTGGAACTCGGGAGCTGAGCTTCTGCTCGACCCCCGATTTTCAGGGCGTTACAGGGTTGAGGCTGGGGTGAACTAGCCTCCACTATCTTATCAATGCACAAATTAAGCACTTCCAACATTTTTCTAATTTCAGCAAGATAGTCTATGTGACTCTGATATGAATTCTCTTGGATCGTTTTAAGTAGGATCTCAAAGGTAGGAGATCCAAGAGAATAATTATATAACATGTTGTTGGTTCATCTTTCCAATTTTAATATGTCCACTGATCATAGTCATGTAGATCATAGGTGAGAGAATATGATGGTTATTGATACATATTATCACCCATAATATAATCTCTCATTGTCTTCTTCTTGTTTTATGGTTAATTATAATTCTCACTCCCATAAGTCTGACAACCCCAACATTCACATATTGTTTCCTTAATTCGTGGAGTGTAATTATTTTCTCGCATATGATCACGTAAGGACTTCTTAACCAGTGGAGCATTATATTTTGGTCGATTCCAATGATGGTTTCAGAAAAAATTTGAGACATAGGTTGATTTCTATCATAATCATACATCTCTCCCCAATATCTCTTATCCATCTCAGCATATTAACGTGCTCATTCTTCCATGGTGAAAACCCTAACTCTGAATCTAAAAGAAAAATCCTAAAGCAATATGGAAGTAAGTAGATGAGAAGTTAGAGAAAGTTACCAGATTGGAGGAGATCTATGTTAGGATCCTACAAAAGAAAACAAAACAAGTTAGTTTCTAAAAATAGAAAGTCTAAAATTGGAAAGTTCCTAGAAAATAGAAGAAATCCTAGAATTAGAAAGTTTCTAAAAACAAAAAATAAACCCTAATCCTAAAAATAGAAAAATAGAAAAATTAGAAAGATATTACCAATTTAGAAAATCTATATCAGAATCCTGCAAAACAAGAAAGTTAGGTTAGTTTCTAAAAATCAAACAGAAAAACTTAAACCTAAAATTAGAAAACCCTAATCTTAACCTAATTCTACTATTAGTCAATTTCAGAAAAACGTAACCGTCAATCCGCGGCAACAGCGCCAAAAACTTGTTGACAACCCCAAGTGTAGGGTCGCGATGTAGTAATAATCTCGGTGAGACTGAGGTCGAATCCACAAGGACTGAACCTTGTACGTATTCTGAAAGTACCTAGAACTAGAACTAGAAAAAGATGCAATCTAAATCTGAAGAAGTTAAGAGAATAATTGTAAACTATTTAACTAAAACTTGTAAAATTCAAAGGTGAGAAAACTAGGGTTTCCAAGGATCCACTTATAGAGATCAGGGAGATTTATGCTTGATTCAAAAACACAACTGGAATCAGAGTCCCATCTTCATCCAATTGGAAGATATTTCATTAAAACTCAAATATGAACTTCCTTTGATCTAGTTCTCAATGGATGAGAGGTATGAGAACTAGAAGTGATTTCATCATAAAACCATGCCTGGGAGACAAAGCAAACAACAGAATTTACCAATCCACAACCAATCTAAGAGAATCATGAAGATTAGAAGGATTCCATCACTCAACCTTGCCCATGGGACGATGGTGGACAATGAGATTTCCTAATTTCACAATCCCAATACATGAACGGAATATACTCAAAGCTATCACAGATCTATTATAATGTAAGTTACAACAAACCATTAAAAACTAAGAGTATTTCTCATAATCAAACTAGAATCAAAGATAGTTCACTTAAACATGAATCAAAGCCATAGAAAAGATCTCATCACGCTACAAGCTTCACCTCTTAACCCTAGCTAAGAGGTTTACCCAATCATAACCATGATTAAACTAAAATCTCTTAATACATAATAAAACAAACATAAGGAAAGGGAAAAAAAAACTCTGTGACAGCCCTTCACGTTTTGCTCCCTCTCTTTCCTGCTCACGTTCTTCTCCTCTTGGCTTCCGTTCTTCAGTCGTTGGATAGCATGCCTTTATATAGGATGCTGTGTTTTTTTTCTAGACTATTCCCGCGAAACCCTTTCACAGGACCGGTTTACGCAAGCCCTGCTCCTGCGTTGTGAAACCGCAAAGATGCCTTACGGTCATTTTGAGTTTGCAGGGAAAGATCGTTCGACCTGATCAATCCGACCATGTGGGAGTGGTCGAAAGTCCCTTCTCTGACGAGTGAATGGTCTGGATAGCTTTCGTGATGTACGGTTTACTCGTTCATCTCCCTAGATCATCCGGATCGCTCAGACGGTCTTCTTCTTACGCACTGTTGGCAGCGGATTACTGGTGGGGCCCATATTCTCTAATGTTGAAGAAATTAACTCCTTCCATCAGCTTCGTAGCGAGATTTCATTTGGGAAGAGAACGTTCGGCTTGTCGTTGATGCGGCCCACCTGATCTAACTGTGCGGTGATGATCCCAACGTTCGGCAAGCTAACGACCAATATCCGGCGTGTCCCGGATCAAGCTCACTTAGATCTTGGTCGGACCCTTCGTCCGTTCGAATGGACAGTTCGGATCAAGCTTATGAGTGGAGATGATCGCCCACTAAAGTCCGTCTGCATCCCCTGTTTCAACATCCTGCCGCCTCTGCTGCGGAATCCACGGAACTGCATTATTCGGTGGGGCCCACTTTTGGTAGTCTTTTGGAAGATCCTCATCATTCATCTGCTTTAAGTGATGGTGCTAGGCCATGGGTCAAGATATGGGGTGAATCTAGTTGTAGGGACGTGGGAGAGGAGATTTAATGTAAAACCTCTGCACATTGTTTCAAAGAGACGTGTTTCCTCCTGTTTTGGTTCCGTACGTTAGTTGGAAGAGACATAGTTGGCAGTAAAGTCAAGTGGGTCCTACCCCGATGTTATTGTGAAAGTCCATTCCGTTCGTTAGTAGAGTCGGGTCATGTTAATGCACGACTCCAAATTTGAAGTTGTTCTGAGCTCTTAGTGGGCCACACCATCAGCCAGCATGAGGACTGCATTAGTCGTTGGTGGAAAAATCAATTACGTACATTTTTAGTTTCATGAATGACTGGGGCGAAGGAGGGGTCCACTGTGATGTTTGGTGAGTAATCCACTCCGTTCACCAGAGCTGCAGGGTTATTTTATGCTATGGGCTCAAATATGAACCAGATCCGAGCCTTTAGTGGCTCACACGTTACAAAACATCTGAGTGAAACTCACACGTAAAACTTATGTGGGTTTGGCATGTAACGCTGGTTGTGTAAACATAGGCTTTATAATTACAAATTTGCTCTTCTCTTTTGTTACAACTTCTACGGTCTGTATCTCTTGAATGCACCGTGCAAATAAGACAATTTCACCAATACTTGTTATTTTTCACGCTTTTTCTAATGCTAAGTTTGAGCCTTGATCACTCATAGATGACTCAGGTGTCTTTTTAACGGACAATACCACTCCGAAGTCTAAAAACAATATTTTATACACCTAATGGGGAAGTTAGCCAGTAGTCTTAGAATACACCCTAAGATCTTCGAAATGATCGATTTATTATGATATTCAGGTGGCCCGTTTGGGGGATCCACATACGATGGAGGGTCAAATGACATGCTAAAAATAGGAAGACTTGATGGTTGGTATTCTAGTCATGTATCTGGGTGATTGTACTATTAGTTTTGTAAATGGAAGAATATATGGTAATTTTCTAGAGCAATTAGGGGTAGGACATGTATATTGCAGCATCCATGGTAGTGTTCTGAAGACATCGACACCATCCAATCATTTTCTCATTTAAAACTGAGGCTTATCCAAAGATCAGGTGGGCCCCAAATCAGTGATTATCGGCTGATTGGATGATTTGTCCACTGGCTTTGGTGATTCTTGAAAGTTAAATCCATGCTTTTAGCATCCTTTTCAATCCAAGCTCTTGAATTCACCTTACAACATAACATGATTAAAATAAAACATTAAGCATTATCATGTTCATAAAACCAAGTATTAATTGGGGTCTAATATGTACTATTTAACCCTCAACAATTCTAAAGCCCCCATGATTCAGATCACGTTCCTTATCAATGCAAGTGATGTGTTGAATGTATCACAACTAGTGACTCAATATTTATCATGGACGTAATGCATTACGGGTAGCGGCCCTCTTGGTCAACACATAATTTCGTGGGTTGGTTAGTGTGGTACACAAATCGATGTATGTAAATCGTCATACGTGTTATATCACTTTTTCAGGATTGGATGTCGCGAATAGTCGATCCATGAACACATCGTGTTACGTAAATCCCTCAACCACCTATTGTGTTGCCTTGGGATGTTCGCGTAAATCCACGTTGGCGTTGGCCATGCTGGCAAATATCCATAGTTATGGGATGCGGGTCGAGTCGGATTTTGTATGTATTATATTTCACATTGTGATTATCACTACATATGATGAGCCGCACACACTTTGCTAAGCATGCATGTCATGTAGGTTGTTTACGCATGCTGATACCCTCGTATTAGTGGAGTACATGACATATCAGAACTCTTACATTACTCTTATGAATCTCTTGAATTATTGTTAATCTTAAAGGATAACCATTACTATGAGTAAGGTGTTGACCCTCTCCAATCGTACAGATTATGCAGGTGATGTACAGGTTAAAGACCTAAAGGACAACTTCTCTATTGAAGATTATACTGAAGAATAAGAAGATAGCTTTATGAATTAGTTTTATACTTCCACTATGAACTCAATAAATGTAATAAGCTCTCATTGAGAGGGCATTTGATTATTATTTTACTCTGATGAAATAATCAATTCAGTCAATTTTATTCTCGTGAATGCTACCTTCATAAATGTATATGAATGTAATCCAAATGAATATATATATATATATATAAGGTGCAATTTTTAAAGCATCTAATTTATACATTATTAACACCGAATTTTCTCTGGCACGAGTACAAACTCTGCCCATGAAAATTCGAGATAGAACAGGCCAACTCAACAAAGAGGAGAGTAAAAAGGGCTAACTCAACAAAATTGGCGAGGGCAAGGCTTGTATCCATCACCCCATATAAAAATAATAACGATCACTCGTAATTAACATCATATCATAATTCGCAGAGGATAAATAACTGTTGGTGGTAAATTAACAACTGCAAGGAGAGAATCATAATATCATGAAAGCATAAAAAGGCAAGATATGACATAGCAACTTAAATTATGGTAGGCTTAAAGGATTCCCTCACCTCTTGAAGTCAAATCATTTCCCAGTCGAGGCTAGATGTTTATACACACTCCTCCAATTCCAACCTTACCCTAGATCATACAATTTGCAATGTAAAAATTTAGTCTAAGGTTGCGTCTATGGTCTAGGTTTTTAACCAGTGATTATCTAGACTGTTCAAGGTAACTTTGCGAGTACCTGAATTTACATAACGGATGTACGAAACCCAACAACTAAGAATACCTACGATAAGATTTGGAACATGTACTTACCTCTAGAGATGCTGAACTCGACTCGACCTTACGCCCGAGTTCAATGACTCAGTGGGTTGTTGACACAATCCCAGTACCTTGGGTCGCTGCTTCCTCTCTTTCTCTTGCTCTTCTTTTCTTTCTTTCTCTTTTTTCCTTTCTTTCTCTCTCGGTTTCTTCTCTCGCTTCTTTCTTCTCCTTTCTCTGAAGCATGTATCTTACGGTGGTAGAAGCGCGGTTTTTATAATGTTTTCTGCGTGTCTAGAGGGTTCTTTGCGTAAGGTTGGGATGGGTGCGTACGGGGACGAAATGACGATGGTTTATTCTGTTATTACGCTACCTCCAGATTCTTCCTTCTTTCTTTCTAGCTTTGAGTCGGATCCGGATGGTTCCCTGTGTGACCCAATGATCTGTTACTTAACGTAACAGTCTGTGCGTTGACAGTGCTTTCTTGGACGGGGGATATGACCTGATCCAATGGTCGATCTTCGATTGGGACGTCTTCTGTTAATCTATTGATCAAGGCTTGTTCGAATGGGTCTTAGGGAGCTCATGGGCCCAACAATCAGAATTTCGGATGTCTCATGTTGGTCGCTTCACAAAATGTTTCTTCCACAGTTTACGCAGATGTCCGGGAAGTCCGGCGTTCCTGTTGTGATAGGAATTCTTCCAATTCTTTCTGGAATCTCTATAATGGTCAGAATTTTCCTCTCTCCTAGTTGGATGGTTCAGATCTGTGGATGGGTCGCGGTGGAGTATTCCCTCAGTCCTGCGAACCGACTCTGTCGGTCGGTTCTGTAGCGACTATTTTACTGCGTTGGGTTGGTTTGTGTCATTTTGTGAGGTCCACTATCATGGATATCTGAAAAATCTAATTCTTCCATTAGGTTTGTCATGAAACCTTGGTCCAGAAGTTAAAATGTGAGGTAGATCCAAGCTCTAGATGGGCCATCGAGTTAATCTTGGTGTGATTCCCAAACATCCAGATGGGTGGGGGCATTTCTGATTCCTTTCTGGCGAGACTTATTAGGTTTTGATCGGTGGTGGGGTCCACGTCTAATGGACGGTTTGAATCTACCCATCGTTCATTAATGGTGGGTCCCATCTCCATCCGCAGTTGCGGCTAGATTTAAATCTTCCAGCGTGGGAGCGAAGGAGGAGGAATTAGGGAGAGGTCTGGTCAAATGCATTTTGACCGGCCTTATGTTATGGTGTGGTGCGGATCAAATATTGCATATTATCCCTCATTTATTACTTGGTTTTATGAACATGATAATGCTTAATGTTCTATTTTAATCCTGTTTGTGTTGCAAGGTGAACTTAAGAGCTTGGATTGAAAAGGATGCTAAAAGCATGGATTTAATGTTCAAGAATCACCAAGCCAAAGATTGGATCTTAGAAGACCAAGAATGAAGAATTCACATGCCAAAGATCGAAGTTTTAAGTGAATTTGCATGATCTTCGACTAGTCCAAGGTCTGCTTCGACTCGTCTAAGCTCCTGCTCGACTAGTCGAGGAAACTTCGACTCGAACTCCACCAACATCAGATTCTAAAATCCCATCATCCTCGACTAGTCGAAGGTGACCTTCGACCAGTCGAAGGCTATCCTCGACCAGTCGAGAGTTACGCAGGTTTTGCGTGGACTACGTAAATTTAAGGCAATTTTCGAATTTTTTCAAGTCGGTGCAAAAGGAGGTAATGCACAACTATAAATAGGAGTCCCCAAGGCATCCCTAGGTATCTTCTAAGGTTAAGGAGTGGAGCATAAGGGTGGAGGGGAGTTTTTCTTCTTCTTCCTTAGTTAATGTTTTGTTTAAGAGTCTTTAGTTCAATCATGTCTATGGTTGGCTAAACCGTTTAGCTAGGGCTAAGAGATGAAGCTTGTAACATGATTGGGATGTTAGCTTTATTTTGATTCATGTTTTGTTGAACTCTCTTGGATTCTAGTTTGATTATTAAGGAATATTTTTAGTTTTTAATGGTTTGCTGTGACAAATTACAATGGATCTGCGATAGCTTGAAAATATCTTCTTTTCCTGATTTGAGATTGTAGAATTAGTAAGTCCCGTTGTTCACCATCGTCCTTTGGGCATGGTACGATGATGGAATTCTTCCTAACCTTTATAATTATCTTATGATTGGTTGTGAGATTGGTAAATCCTATTGTTTGTCTTGTCTCCTAGGCATGGTTAGGTGATGAAATCACTTCCAAATCCTCACAACTCTCATCCATTGATGATTAGATCCATGAGAAGTTTAGAGATTTGACAAATCTCTTCTTACAAACTGGATAAGATAGGACTCTGATTCTAGTTGTGTCCTTGAATCAAGCAAGGTAGCCTCCCAATTGCTATAAGTGGATCCTCAAAAACTCTAGTTACCACCTTTGAATTTATTAGTTTTAATCACTTTAATCACAATTACTCTTTCAATGATTTAGATTTAGTTTTAGTTTTTCATCTAGTTCTAGTTCTAGTTAGATTCAGAAGACACACAAGTTCAGTCCTTGTGGATTCGACCTCGTTCTTACCGAGATTATTACTACATCACGACCCTACACTTGGGGTCGTGAATAGTGCGCACTCCCCGTGCACATGCACCGTCTATATGTGGGCCCCATGTGTGGTCCAGGGTAAATCCATTTTTGTTCATTCATTTTGTTAGTTCTTATTAGGGCCCATATTAGATCAGGAGGCCGACGAAAGTCCTAGGTGGGCTACGTTAATGGATTTATATCCTAGTTCGGAATATGGGCCGTTACAGCTTAAGCTCGTAAGGTGTTAGGGCGGACATAACTATGACTGGATATAACTCTAACTGGACATAACTCTGACTGGGCTCAAGAGAGAAAATTTAGTTTACCGCCGATTTCAGACTGGGCTCAAGAGAGTAAACATAGTTTATCGCCGATTTCAGGCTGGGTTCAAGAGATCAAACATAGCTTAAGCTCGTAAGATGTTGGAGCATATACAATTTAGGCTTGTAAATTATTTGAGCATAAGATATAGATCTTATGTATGGTTGGCTTGCTCGGGCGCTCACCGTTGCCGTAAATGATAAATCGCAATCGCTGATAATATAGGACTTATGCGTAACTGTTGTCGTAAATGATAAATCAGTAAAATAATCAATGTGGTGTAGTCAGCGATGATCGATAGTCGATAATATTATTAATACAGCCACTATCAGTATGTTGATAGCAAGCGATAATATTCCTTCGACAATGCTTGACGATAATAATAACTCAATGATAAATGATAATATCATTTTGTCAAAGCAATAATATCAACTTGGCTATAATAGTGGCAATATTAGTGATGATCTGTAATGATATTCCATAATAGACGATGTCTTAACGATCGTCGATGCTTTGTAATAATATTTTATAGTTAATGATTATTGGTGACATCAATGATTCGGTGATGACCAACGATATCTCAATAATCGGTGATGCTTTGTAATGTATATAAGGTGATAATTCTTTGATAGTTTGTAAGAATGATTCTGTCAATCGCCTTGTTGCCAATAATCGTCGGCTTGCCACTTGATAGGGCTTCGGGCAATAGTATGCTTATTGCGGCTATTGTATAACTGTTGCATGATCTTTTTGTTTCGACAAGAAATAAATGAAATACTCATGTTTAATGATAACAAGGCAATGTGGAAGAACATTCATCATCATGAATTTTATTGATTGAGTTTCGTGTACATTCTCATGTTTCCCTTGATTCTAAAATAAAGTACAATGAATCAGTATAATGACAGAAAAGAGAAGCAATTCAATGGTAATCTCAATAGCATTTCGGCTTAGAAGATGTCCGTCGAAATGACAGAGAGTTGCTGTAACGCCCTGAAAATCGGGGGTCGAGCAAAGCTCAACTCCCGAGTTCCAACGCATCACTTATGCAACATAGATAATGATGATTATGATGAGTGCATTGAAACATGAGTGGGATTAAGCTAAACGGCATATCATACTCCAGAGTTAACGTAATTAGGCAAGCGGAAGACTGTGATAGATATATAAAATATATAAACTATTGCACTTCTCCAGAGTGTGAACATGTTACCAGGTTAAATATATACATGTATACACCAAAAATGAACAAAATGAATATAAATGGGTGTTCCAAAAGTGCAAAATAACAAGTGTAATAATATCTTATCAGCAACCCTGTAACCCCGTCGATCATAATATGGTTTATATAGACTCACCTGATAGCTGCATAAAGGAGAAACCCTCCTCGACATCATAAAAGTCTGGCTCCACTTCGTAAGCATCACCATCATCTGAAACTAAAACAGGATCTGGTTGGTGTTTAAAACACCATCCCATAACGTGGGAGTGAGTGATCAACTCAGTGGAGCTATAAAGCAAAGGTTAACATGTTATCAATTCAGTCAAGCAGTAATGATAAAGCAATACAATCAAACATCCCTAAGTACTCTGATTAATGCAAGAATGGTATGTATTAATGATGCATGCCCTCGCCTACACTCCCTCAGCGATCTTCATCTCACGATCGCGCATGACAAACTCCCGAAAGTGCTCTACCCAACGCCAAACGGCACATGCAATGCGGTGCATGACTGTGATTTCCAAGTTCTTATTAGTCCTTTTCATACAGCAGGATTGGGAAACTAAGGTACCTCCCTCATATCAATTCTCAAACAATGATCCATTCTAAGGTCGTCAGTCTTAGTAATCTCATACGATAGGCAAGTTCAGGTCACTACCACCAATGCCTTACCA